>OX392449.1:11475106-12221285 GCA_947623535.1 Coelioxys conoideus
AGCACCAGCATGCACCCGTGGAGAAATAATCTGCGTCATATTCGTCCTCTATGTATTCCTTTATGATTTAATAAAGATACAAGTACCGCATACAATTCCATCACTTCATTCCTTGATAATTAATCAAACGATTTATTCGCAACGACGCGCAAACGAGTATCCACCGTCTCTCCAGCCACAACCGAAAAGACAATCAATTGCAATCACATTTACCAGGAATTCTTTCTCACAAAGAGCCTCGTGCATTCGCTATTTTTAAATTCTCATAACGATATAACATCGTCGAAGTATGTCGAAAAATCTGCATGTTCCTTTGCGCGACGAAAACACGATATTTTTAACGCGACGTCCGCATTCGATTTTCGAGACGTACAATTAGCAAATCGTTTCCTGATGTCCGATACCTTTCGACGATATTTACTACGCTATTCCACGCATGCAACAGCGTCACACGAACACGATTTCTTTGCAGAAACCCCCGTGAACCGGTGGCAACTTTCGAAAATCGCGCCACATTGCAGCAACACGGATCCACGGTGGTCCGAAATGTTCCGAGCTCGCGTCTCGTCGTCGCGAAACAGGAACGCTTCCGTTTCCCGTTTCGACAGAAGAATCCAGGATCGTGGAGTCGCGTTGTTCCACGAGCGAGTATTCTCCGATCGATCGACGTCCAGTTGCTTTTGAGGATCGTCGGCATTGGGATAACAAGATTCGTGAGTCCGAAACTCGATCTGTTTTCACGCTGAAAGAAGGCGAGTCCCGATCGCGAGAGCACAAACGCACGATCGAGAATCGTGTGGGCGAACGCGTGATCGGACTTTATGAGTGAATACATGATACCGTTGAGGGAAAAATGCCGATCAAGGGACGTAGTGATCGGATGATCAGTGGAAAGGCTGTTGCACCGAGACATCGTGATTTAACGAAGACAGAGCTAACGGGCTAATGCCGTCCTGCACCTGCAATGATTCGCGAGGACGAAGGAGAGGAGGGACCCAGGTGGAAATATGTAAGAGGCGAGGCGGACATCGTCTCGTCGGCACGTCTAAAGTGCCACGAGGAAGAAGAGGTTGGCCTTATAGAAGGTTTATAGTTTGCGTAGGAATAGACGATGAGCGTCGAGGTTGACACGCTGGAACTCGAGGTCTTCGAGGTGAGTCCTCCAATCCTCTCGAGGACGCGGCGAACGGAACTCACGTGATCGCATTTTGGCGAGAATACATGAAAACGCTTGCCGGAAATCGAAAATGTTTAGCGCGAGCACGCGTTATATACGGGATTACGCGAGAAATCGAACGTAGTACGAACTTTAGCACCATGGTGATATTCGGACGGGGCCGCAAAACGAAATTGAAAGTATCTTCCTGCGTACGTTCGTAGAATCAAAGTATCCAGAATACGCTGGGTTGGGAGTTTGGTAAAATACGAATTTAGAAATTGGGAAAATGGAAAATTTGGAAATTTAGAAATTGAAAAATTGGAAAATTTAGAAATTGAAAAATTGGAAATTGTGAAATATATACATCTGGGGTTTTGTAATTATCGGAATTTTGAAATTTACAAATGTAGGAATTGGAAACTTATGATTTGAAAAATAAGAAATTTGGACATCTAAAACTTTGCGAAGTAAAAATTTGAAAACTGGAGAATTTGGGGAGTAAAAATTCTTAGCTTCTAGGGAATTTGGGAATTTTTTAATTTGTAAAAAGTAAAGAGTTTGGGGATTCAGAAATGTTGAAGCTAAGGAATTTGAGAATTTGAGAATTTTGGTAATGACAATTTGAAAACTGGGGAATTCGAGGATTTAAGAATTAAGTAAACAAACATTTGAAAACTAGATAATTTGAGAATTTATAAACTAGCGGACCTAAAGATTTAGTCGACTTGAAAATTTGTAAATTAAAAAACTTGTAAATTTTTAATCTGTGAATTTAGAAAATTGATGATCTACAAATTTATGAATTCGACAAACCAAAACTTGAAAGTTTTGGAAATTAAAAAATCGTTATGTAGGGAGATACTTTCATATTGTCGGACCAGTCCGCTTAAAAACCTTTTGAAAATTGAATGTACGTATATCGCCTTACACCGATAAAGAGGTTCTACTATAATCTAAAGTCAAATCAAATAAATGTCTTACATATTTCTTCGATATCTTTATTGGATTTCCGTTCACTGGCTCTCGTGTGCCGTTTGATTCCTAGCGCACTTTTTACGTGGTTCTCTACACACACTAAATTATTAAGTAAAGTTGAAAACTTTAAAAAAAACGGTCAGGGACGATTAAACGGAGTACAGAACATTCTCGTGGTGTAATCATAAAATTCTAGAGCAAGGCGCGAGCCGCAATATTTGAAGTGTGAAAATACAAATAAACTATACACATCCTTCTGCAAATTGTATATATTAATCGGTAAGTTGGTACATGAACTACTTCGATATTGCATAATTTTACAGTAAACAGCTGTGTAAAGTTTATAACGAGTTTTCACTAATAACGGAAACTGGTTTTTCTTTTGAAACAATACCTCTATTCATCCGGTTATCGTTCCCTTTTCTTTTCCTATGGGAAGATGTCAAAGTGTGAAAAGTTAGACAGTTTTATGAAAAATATAAGGAAACACATTTCTCTCGTTTAATTAATTTCCCTCGCGGTTAATGGAATTATTTGATAATTCTCGGAACACAATTTTCAAGAAATTTAATTTTCGTAACACGAACCTATGTAAATTTGCAATCTGCATACAAAATAGTAATTACAGAGACTCGACAACGTAAAATACGTATTATATGTTTTCGTATCCTTTAAACTTTGCAATTAAATTGGGTATAAATAACGCGTTAAAATAGTAAATATTCTTGTATGCTCTTTAACAATTATACACTGTATATACGTATACTACTGCGATTATACGCGTCAAGTGTATATAGAACAACGTTCAAGGTAATCGTTGGAATCCGATTAATAAAGATACAAATTGCTGTGCTAGTTGAATCCGTACGTGGTATAAGATTGTTTGCGAAATTAAATAGTGGTTGAAATAAAACAAACGGAACGTTTAATCTTAGAGCGAATCAAATTATAACGAATATTGAGCTTTTTACCAAGCATCGTATGAAGTTCTTTCACGAATTAGAGTATTGTTTCGGGGAGTAGAATTGGGTGAGTCGGTAGAGCGCTCGCCTAGTAACCCCAAGGATCGAGAGTTCGAATCCCCCTAGGCGGGTTGGAATTTTTTCTGAAGAAAAATTCCACGCAAGTTCCAGGTGTTACACGAATATTACAATGTTCATGTAACATTTAATAAAACAAACTTGCCAGAATAAATATTTCTGATCATAATTGTGGTGTTTTTGATCCGCTCTTGAATTTCCCTTAAGACGTGGACAAGCATGCCACAAACAAACCACTTTTTTTTTATTTTGGTATCATAAAACATGTTTTTTAACATGTCTTAACGCTATACAAAAATATTTACTAAAAAATATAAAAATAATCGAATAGAAAAAATTGCTAATTTGTCAAACATTCGCATTTTAGCCATCTGTAGCGTAGTTTTTACAATTCTGGAAAAATATGTTTTTAACACTAAACCTACCAAAGGAGTCAAATGACCCTTTTATAAATTTCCTTCATCAAATGTGAAAATTTGTAAAGATGCTTATCTTATCATCTGTACTGATTGTCGTCAATATATAGAATCAATAAGTGGATTCATTTATGTTTCATCGCTTGTTCATTCGTTTTTCAACTTTATTTTTAATTCCAAAATAATTGCGCATTATACGTCGGTTGTTTTAGTGTTAAGCTGTCACCACGCTAATGAGACAACAACAAATATTTTCGTAACAAATTTATTTATATATTTCGCAATATTTTAGAAAGACAATGAAAGTAAGTTTCATTTCATTTATGAACGTATGGAACGTGTATGGAAATACGTACAATAATTGGGAATAAATGGCGTCAAATCCACGGACACGAATGAACGTGTTTAACACAATAAAGATCCGTTATAGACATTCGACTTTACGGTCATCTGCGTATCCCAGCTTTATTGCAGACGCCGGAAAAGTCTGTCGACTTGTTTCACACTGTCCGTGACACATTTTCGCACTCGGTCGGACATTCCTGTTATTCTCACTTTTGATCCAGTTTTCAAATACACTTACTGGAGCATCGATAATATTTAATCATTTTTCTGTACCCGTTCCATGAACGATGTACGAAGTATCATCCGTAGACTATACGAAAAGCAGAAACGCAATCGATACTTTCTTACGGATGGAACAATGGACACGTATCTTACGAATGCTCACTCGTTCAATTCACGATAGTATATATAATGCACTTTTTGTCCATTTTGAAAATTCTCCTCTTACTCGATACTTTTATAATCGATTATTGAAACGCTATTCAGAAGTATACATGTATATTGAGTTAGGATACCTCGATTGAAACGGCAAAAAAACGATCCTGAATTTCTGTTTTCCATAATAATATAAAAATGGAAAACAGTTTGATATGGTAATTCATGAAACGAACAACAACGAAATCCTTATGAAATTCTTACAAAGGTTCCTTCGTGAAATCGATAAAACCTTTTTCCGAGCGTTTACGAAATTCCCGTACAAAACAGTCTTTTAAAGTTGTACAGACGTCTATCGTATCGAAAGTAAATTCGATAATGCATTCCTCGCATGTGGAAAACGTTAAACGTTCATTGTACGCTGTATTTCACCTTCTATTTTCTTTCGGTTGAACAGATCTGGCTCCCTTGTGTATAGTTAGCTTGTTTTCCTTTCTCCTCGAAACGGAGCAAACAGTGGAAGAAAATAGAAGCCAACGCCATTAATTCGTCAAATTTATGGAACCGATATCGAATGTCTGATCGATGTTAGTCGTTGTCAGTAGACGTTCTTGTTAAAGAAATATTTTAATCGTTTCGACAATTATTCATTTACGACTCATTTAGAATATGCACGAAATGCAGGTATATTATTATAAAGATTACAACGTCAGACATCAAATAAGAAATGTAGGGATTTAAATAGAAGGGTATAGGAATTTAGAAATATTGCGATACTAGTATGTAGGGATATTGGGATTTCAAGATTATTGGGAATTCAGGGATACCAGAGCCAAGTAATATAGTAATATAGCGATCTAAGGATCTAGGAGTATTTTAATTCAGAGATACTGGGAATCTAGGAATATGAAGAATCCATGAATATTGGGAAATTAGAAAAATCCACCGCTACTGGTAGTCTGGTTATATTGGAAATTAGTGATCTAGGAATATTAGGGGCACAGAGGAATGATAGAGCGTGGGTGTAAAGAATCTAGAGGAATTTAGATCTTCAAATATGGAGAATGCAGTGGCGTGGAAAATTTAGGAAATTATAAGATATACATAGAAACTGAAAATTCATGGATATCGAAAACCAGGGGGCATCAGATTGTAAGAACATTAACACGTTGACTGCCACACGAAAGTAATTAAAAGGTGCGTTAGGTAGAATTTTCATTTTTAATAAATTTTCAACAAACATTTCCACGATACTTTGGTCCATTTATTCCCCATTGTTCCAAGTAACTAATGCGAGTATTTACAGTTGGAAAAGTGAACAAATTGTGAATAATATAGCTGTTAAACCTGTATAGAAATTTGAGTGTTAACCTTATACATAGGTGACGTGGCAGTCAAAGTGTTAAGACATATCGAGATTCAGATATAGTTGTATAAGCGAAACCTTGATGGTACTTACGGATTAACTTCGTTATGGTCACCCGAAAAATTTCAAAGTACACACGAAACACAGAGAAAAAGAACCACGGAAAAAGTGCACGCGGTATGAAACGGTGTGTCCTCGACCAATCGTTCACGGGTCCACTGTGATGGCTGGTAACGCAATGGTTGTCGTGTGATGATCAAGGTGAAGGACTGCGACGAGGACGAGAAAGTCTCGGTGGCGTGTACGACAACGAAATCGGACGCGGGAGGTAGCCGGAAGGGATCGGCGACCGCTGCATCGGTGTGCAACGAAGAGGAGAACGGCGGCACCCGACGAAAGAAGAAGAAACGTCGGAAAACACGGAAGAAACAGCAGCTGCAGCTGCAGCAGCTAGCTCAGGACACGTCCGAGGACGGTCCGCAAGCGCACACAGTGCTGAATCTGCCGTCGTCCTCGGACGAAGTCGAGGCGGTCGGCGAATGCTCGAAAAGGGACTCGTCCAGCAGCCTGGGTGGTGCAAGCAGGCACAACACCCTTCGGGAATCTTTGCTCACGGTGTTGGGTAAGCTGGTGATCTGGAAGGGCACCAGATACCGTTCGGCCACCGCTGCTTCTTCCTCATCCTCGGCGCCACCCAATTCACCGCCCGCTACCGAGTGTATCGGCCGTAGCACATCCTTTTTTTCGAGCGGTGAGTTTACTGCCGTTCGATAGGGAATTTATTTTCGAGCCTTTTTATCGGGAGATCAACACATCGGCGCTTTCTATGTCGATCAGTTGCTGCCAAACGCACGACTTCCACTTCTATACGTTGAGAGCGTACTCTTCGAGTTTAACCCCTTGCCCTACAACTACGGGCAATGCCCGTGACGCACTCGCTCTTCAATTATGGTAGACATCGTTAATATTTTTAATACGCTTGAATGTTTAACTTCGGTATAATCGTAATTTGCGCATCCGAGGATCACTAAATGGGAAACAATCTTGACATTCGAAATTTCTTTAATCACTTTAATGTTGTAGCAATTAATAGTTCGTTATGTCTGACGCACTTGCTGAATAAATCGTAGCACAAGGGGTTAACTCAACTTTGCCTTATCTAACCTAATCTGACACATCACTTTGCCATTGAAATCTGTTTATTCTGTTTAAAACTTCTAACCTGACCTCGTATACAAGTTAATAATTATAAATTATAAGTACACCATAAATATAAATTATAAATTATAATGAATACTTATTAAATGTAAGTTGTAAATATAAATTATAAATATAAATTGTAAATATAAATTGTCAATATAAATTGTAAAAATAAATTGCAAATATAAATTGTAAATATAAAATGCAAATATAAATTCTAATAATAAATTGCAAATATAAATTGTAACAATAAATTGCAAATATGAATTGTAAATATAAATTATAAATATGTACTATAAACATAAACTGCAAATATAAATTGTAAATATAAAATAGAAATATAAATAGCAAATATAAATTATAATTATAAATTTGAAAGTATGAAAGTTAAAGTCATACAGTTTCGATCGTACGCTTCTTAGCTTGGACGTGAACTTTGGTAGGCTCCTTCCGTTTAATTCGCGCGACTATCATATCCGTGAGAAGTGGGTATTAATAAACACGATTGCTTCGTATATGAGTCGGGGCAGCTTTCGGGTGAGCTTTAACTGCAGGTACGAACGTAGACAGCACTGATTTGGACGATATATTTAGCTCGTTCATTTTTTCCCGCCGTTATACATTACAGATGTTGGAATCGCTTTTGGAACTTCAAGATCGTACGATACTTGCGTTGCTAACGTGAATCACGAATGTTATACGAATTTTCAACGTGACGTGTTATATAACTAATGGCACCGTGATCTTCGTAATTTAGTCGAAGATAAAATTGAATATTCATATGGTTCATGTAAATATTGATGTAGCGATAGCGCAGTGCGTGTTGTATCCATAACGTTCGAATACCGCAAACGTTAAACTGGCCATTTTGATCCAATAAATTGTAACTACGAAGAATTACATTTGACATTCTCTATATTTTATGTTGGAAGTAACGTATGTACCTTGCGCGGATGTAATCATTTATATGCAGAATTTGTGCTGCATCAACACTATAATTAGATCGTTAGAGGACGATGGTAACATTTAATGTATGTACATTTACGGTTACGATAATGTGTGAGAGCTGGGAAAAATGTTGTACATTAATCAACCCAGTTGACTACGTAATCTTGTAATGCATCTAGTTCTAAAATGCAACCCACGCTATCAGACAGGTAAAAAGCACTTTACGTGCACACTCGACAGGCTACCTGCCTGCATTTATCGTTTTGTTTATTCGGTTTTTAATTACTCGCGAAATGTACGATCCATAGCGCCACTGTATTATTAACGATTCAATTTTGTATCTTGATACGAGCATAAATTACATTTACACATTGAACCGCGCCACTGTTCGGCATTTCATTTTGTATATTACTCGTACTGTTCTTGGTTCCTCGTTTTAACTTACCGAGAAATCACATTAACGTAATTCATTGTTTTTTTTTAATGATGTATTGCGACGTCGAACATTTTCTGCATATAAACGTGTTACACGTAACCACTTAGTTCAAATCATAGAGATTAATTTATACCAGCTTTCCATTCATCCACGTTTCATAACAGTGCATTATTATTTAGTTTGCCGATGCAGAAACATCATTTGACAGTTTCCGTCCTGTGTAATAATTGCTCGCGACTTCCGGTATGTTTTATAATACAATAACAGATTATTAACCTTTCCTCCCGAGTTCTTCGTAAGTTCTCGCTATCTTGTTTAACATAATTAATGGGAAAGAATAATTACTGCAATTATTAAAAATTAGTTTTTCTTAACGCGATTTAATTCGAAGTATTAGAAATAATATCACGAAGAATGTCGTTTAATGAGAATCATCGATCAAGTATTTCCTCGATCGTATTAAAAAGTCTTCGTTTTATAATTACGACGATTTAATATTTCCTTTTCTCTCTTTCAGAAACGGAGAGGAGAATTCGCGCCAATAACCGCGAGTTCAACTCACAGTTTAACTATGCGGTAACGTATGACGTTTTTGTAGTTTCTTCTTCGAGCAATCATTAACCTTTTCATTATGAAACGCGCGAAAAGTACAGAATTGTCCGACACGTGCTTAAAACAGACCTTCATTTTTATAAACGGAGCTCATTTGCGAAAACGAGAACGCTTCGCAATTTATCTAGTCGCAATGCATTATTTTCCATATTCTAAAAGATCTAAGATTTCAGCTTCGCGAAGTCCCAAAATTTCAAAATTCTGAAGTCGCGAATTTCCAAAATTTCATCGTCGAAAATTACAAAAATTTCAACGTCGTAAATGTGCAAAGTCTGAAAATTAAAAATTCTCAGTCTCTACTTGCAAAAATTTCAACGTCGCAAATTTGCAAAGTCTGAAAATGAAACATTCTCAAAGTCCGTGCATGCAAAAATTTCAACGTTCCAACATTAAAAATGTTCAGAATGCCAGTGTTCCGAACTTGTCATTATACGATGGACGACGTGTTGTTGACGTAGGCTGTAATGAAAAGGTTAAATTGTAAGGAGAGGGGTACCTTTGTCGAAACGCATCTTATATTCTTTTTTATTCTTCCTTCTTTGTAGAACAACTACATCAAGACGTCCAAGTATTCGGTTCTGACGTTCCTACCATTAAATTTGTTCGAGCAATTTCAGCGGCTCGCTAACTTTTACTTCCTATGCCTGCTGGTGCTTCAGATGATCCCCGCTATCTCCTCCTTGACCCCCATCACTACAGCCATACCCCTTATAGGGGTGCTCATGCTCACTGCCGTCAAAGATGCCTACGACGATTTCGTAAGTGTACCGATAATTATTAAACTATTGTAGAAATTACATAAACATTTCTATATTAGACTAGATAATAGTTCCTCCTACATATAATTCTATTTTCACTTTGTCATTTTGTCGTTACATCTCTCATTTATAAAAGCTATTAACACTTTAGACACAATACCACGTATTTATGATTTCAACATTGAACATGTTAAAATATTTTAACCCTTGCACTCGAACAACGACTCACTAATCTAATGCAACAATTTAAAAAGAATATATACTAACAAAATTTATAGTATTATACACGTGATGTTTGAACATAGTGAAACGGACAATGTTTGCCATTAATAAAAAACAATTTTCAAAATATTCATCAAACTCTTCGACTAGAAACTAATACATTTGCTATTTGCCAACAGTAAAAATGCTGTGGAGTGCAGAGAGTTGAAATATTTAATTTTCTAACATTTAACCATGCGTTTATCTTAACTTAAACTTAGCTATAACTATACTTTTGATATATCAATAAGGTTGTCGTGAAAATACTGTTCGTATCGATTATTATTTCTTACGGTTGCGAGACGTTCCATATTTCTCGGAATACTTCAATTTCTTCGTAGGGGAAGTTGTCGATTATGAGAATGTTGTGCATCTCCAAGCAATGCATAAATTGATCGCGCAACGTGCAGAATGCATAGAAATATCGTTATGAGAAATTCGAGAATGTTGTTCAGTGTCCTGCGGAATGCACGGAATTCGATTTGATACGAGACTCTTTATGCGATATGCAATGTGATTTTTCAGCAACGGCACAGCAGCGATTCGCAGGTGAACAATCGCAAGTCTCAAACACTGCGAGGAACTAGTCTACGCGAAGAGAAATGGTCGCAAGTGCAAGTAGGCGATGTTATCAGAATGGAAAATGATCAGTTCGTTGCAGCCGACGTCCTTCTTTTATCTACTAGTGAGCCAAATGGTCTTTGTTACATTGAAACCGCGGAATTAGATGGGTCAGTAGTCTGTTCATAAATTATATGTATTATATTTATGCCTGTATCGAATGTATTATATAAATGTGTCCGATTATAACGATTATTGGCAAATTGTCATCGTTAATCTTGTTGCATTATAAAGGCTAACAATTCAAGATTAGTGCCGTAAAATCATGGTACGATTGATCGTTTCAGGGAGACAAATTTAAAGTGTCGGCAGTGTTTGGCCGAGACTGCTGAAATGATGGATAATCATGAATTGATCGGTCAATTTGATGGAGAGATTGTTTGCGAGACTCCTAATAATCTGTTAAATAAATTCGATGGTACTCTTACGTGGAAAGGACGAAAGTAAGTATACATTCCAAATGTACAATCTCTTTCGTACAAACTGTTCTCTTACCTTAAAAAACATTGATTTAGATGTAATAATCAAATAAATGCGATAGTCTGAAAATTTAGAAATTTCGGAACGTAAAGATTCGTAATTGTAAAAGTAACAGAATATGGATGAACTAAATGTTTCTAACGCGTTCATCGGTTTCCAACTGAATGCTAATGAACATGTTAACCTGATCCGCTCGCAGCCTGTTCTATTTTTCGTATATTAAATCATGTGTAATAATTGTTACAGATTCGCATTGGACAACGATAAAATTATATTACGAGGTTGCGTGCTACGAAACACGCAATGGTGCTATGGTGTGGTCATCTTTGCAGGCAAGGATACCAAATTGATGCAAAACTCAGGGAAGACAAAATTTAAAAGGACCTCGATAGATAGGCTGCTGAATCTTCTGATCATCGGGATAGTGTTCTTTTTACTTTCAATGTGTTTATTCTGTATGATCGGCTGTGGTATTTGGGAGAGCCTCGTGGGCCGTTATTTCCAAGTGTATCTACCCTGGGACTCGTTGGTGCCTAGCGAGCCTATGGGTGGTGCCACAGTGATCGCGCTACTTGTGTTCTTCTCTTATGCTATCGTATTGAACACAGTGGTACCAATAAGTTTGTATGTGAGTGTCGAAGTCATTAGGTTCGTTCAGTCGTTTTTGATCAACTGGGACGAAGAAATGTACTATGCACCGACAAACACGCACGCTAAAGCAAGGACTACCACGTTAAACGAGGAGTTGGGGCAAATAGAGTATATATTTTCCGATAAGACCGGAACATTGACGCAAAACATTATGACTTTTAACAAGTGTTCTATAGCAGGAAAGTGTTATGGGGATGTTATCGACGAGGTTACCGGGGAAGTCATCGATTTGAGCGAGGTGAGTCTGTTTATCTTTCTATCTGCGATCAGACTCGATGCGGATAATGTGGGGTACGTTATTATTAAATTGTTTGCAGTATGACGAAGTCAATTTGTTTTTTCTAGCTTTTAATGTTTTATGATTGTACAAGTTTTATTTTTAAGTTCAACATGCAATTGTCATTGCAACGACATAATTTATTGCGATCACAGTTACTTCGGCAACGTTATTATTATTTAAATCTTTTCTTCGTAATGTACGCAGTTGTCATCGGAAATATAAACGATTTATTGATCCGAGAAAAAACGAAAAGAAGACGAGCCTTTTTTTCCGTGAGAAACGTTTAATCGGACACTATTTTTGTTATATTTTTAAGTCACGGATTAGTTACGTTCTGACAGATTTAAATAATTGTTCGGTATACGAATTCAGCTCATCAAAATCATTCATTTCACGTTTGTTATCAAGAAAGAATGTAATGAAAAACTGTTTGCAAATCCGTGTGATTCGGCAAATTTTTTCTTGGTAACAAGATTGGAACAATAGAATCATTTCACAGTTTGGCCATACTTGTGCATAAGTTTTCATGTACATCACTTAGCATGTGTGTGCTGCATGTAGACGGAAAAGGCTGCCCGAACACCTACGATGCGATGGAAAAATGGACAAGAATTTGTTCAAGTTTATACACCAATAAGTGGTCCAAACGTACGTCTGCTGGAACAGATGGACAGGATATCCAATATAATTGGAGACCCAGGCGTCTATGGCTGCCCGATGATCCCACAAAAACGTTCAGTACGCATGACAATATTAATGCACTTCTTCCAACAATGAAAGAAATGTCTTGATACGCTTTTGCTTATCCTATTCTGCCATTGTCCTACGCATGTGTTCTATTCTTGTACCTTGCTATTGTTAGATGTCGTATACGTTATAGAAGTTCAATTACTTTTGCAATCTTGTAACTTTTCCCTCATCTCCTTTACGTGTTAGATGCATGCTATTATATTTCACCTTGTTTTCCGATTCGGGCATTCCTCGTTCGCTTTCAATCTTGAACACTAATTCTCACGATGCTTTAAGGAATTATAAAATTATAACGTCTCATGTGCCTGTTGACTTACAACAAATCTATCTATACGGAGGCAAGGTATTTACTTTGATTTCTAGTATTTCCATTTCCATACATATATATATATATTGTGTCTGGTGTGTTGTACTAACATTCAGAACCGGGTGATACGAAAGTCGATCGTTAAGTATACCTTTAACCTCGTTTACAGACAATGCCATCGTTGGATTTCTCCTTCAACAAGGATTACGAACCAGAATTCAAATTCTATGATACCGCGCTACTTGATGCTGTGAGACGTAACAACGAGGATGTTCATAGTTTCTTTCGATTACTGGCACTTTGTCACACTGTCATGCCGGAAGAAAAGAATGGCAAGCTAGAATATCAAGCACAATCACCGGATGAGGCTGCTCTTGTATCGGCAGCTAGAAACTTCGGTTTTGTATTCAAAGAAAGATCTCCAAACAGTATAACGATAGAAGTTATGGGAAAACGAGAAATATACGAGTTACTTTGTATCCTTGACTTCAATAACGTTAGAAAACGAATGTCGGTCATATTGAGGAAGGACGGACATCTTAGACTGTATTGCAAAGGAGCGGATAACGTTATTTATGAACGATTGAAAAAGGGAAGCGAGGACATTATGGCAAAAACGTTGGAACATCTTAATAAATTCGCGGGTGAAGGCTTGAGAACATTGTGCCTTTCGGTCAGAGATTTAGATGAGCAATTTTTCAACGATTGGAAACAACGTCATCAAGAAGCTGCTCTCAGCCAGGAGAACAGGGACGACAAATTGGATGCAATTTACGAGGAAATAGAAAAAGATATGACCTTATTGGGCGCTACTGCCATCGAAGATAAGCTACAGGATGGTGTACCTCAAACCATTGCTAATTTAGCTCTTGCTGGTATCAAGATCTGGGTATTAACTGGTGATAAACAAGGTAAAATAGAAAATTTATAAGGAGGATTTCGATAGCAGAAAGACTTATAGATTTATAGACAAATTTCGAAATTTCCAAGTATGCAGAATCTCCAAATAAGAATTTCTGTTTTAAATCTATCTATCTTATACGTTCTTGCTGCATCCAAATCCTGTAGATGCGCTCGAAAATTGCACGTGGAACTAGGATAAAATAAGATTTTTTTCCTCCACAGAAACGGCTATTAATATTGGTTATTCCTGCCAGTTGTTGACAGACGACCTTACCGACGTTTTTATAGTAGATGCAACCACCTATGATGGTGTTGAAAATCAGTTATCGCGATACTTAGAAACTATCAAAACAACGTCCAGTCAGCAAAATCGGCCAACTCTCTCCGTCGTCACATTCAGGTGGGACAAGGAAAGGTCAGGCACATGAAAGAGACGGAGTACAATCATTAACTTTTTCCATACCTAAATCTGACTAATTAACGCATTTATTTAAAGGATTTCTCTTTCATGCTGAATGTGGCATCATGTTCTGTGTAATGCTTTCTTTGTCTGGTTATGCCTAAATTTATAAGCATTTCAAATTCAATTTTTTACTCTACATTATATTAATATAATGAAATTCAAGT
The DNA here is from genome assembly GCA_947623535.1 of Coelioxys conoideus. Classification (NCBI taxonomy): domain Eukaryota; kingdom Metazoa; phylum Arthropoda; class Insecta; order Hymenoptera; family Megachilidae; genus Coelioxys; species Coelioxys conoideus. Next base: position 11,489,617 of record OX392449.1, read on the forward strand.
TAAATGATATTATAATGAAAATCCAAGTTCCGGATCAAAATGTTTCTATTAAGAACTATGAATTGATTCGATTATGGGCATGTAACTTATGAGATTGTAAAAACGTTAGTAATTTATAATCGCACAGATTATATTACTTTTGTGCAATATTTTATATATAAATAACATTCCAAGTTAAGTTCTTTCAGAACGTTGAAGCATATACAGTTAAATATATATATTTGCATGCAAGTTTCAAGACATTTATATATAATAGAAATATTGAAATTGTACAGAATAATAAGCATTATTCTTTCTCGGTTTTTATTACAACTGAGGCATTCAAACCGTTTATCTTATGCTTGTTAATTCTTCTACTTTTAATGTAGACATTTCAATACAAGTAGATTAGATACTAGTCTCTTTCTCAAATACCCCAATTTTTTATTTCATATTATTTCCAATTATTTTATGATTTTGTGTTAACATTAATTAGTCGAAATGAATAATGACAATTACCATGTGCTTGATACTCACTCCTTCTCTTTCTGTATGCTTAAAATTAATCTTAGTGATGATAAATAATAACACAACAAGTATGTTGCTTATGTCACGTTATTAGTAGTCCATGGAGACAGTGCACTGTGTGTATTGTTTATAATCAATGAGCATCACTTTTATATACCTGCCGAGATCAATACTTTTACATACCTATCAATCAGATTTCTTCTTTTATTCTGCAAGTGATTAAATATTTTATCATCCGTTACATTCAATGAAACTTTTAATAGTCTTTGAGAGAAATGAATCTCGATTCTGGAAAATCAAAAGTACTAGTGAAGCAATATCATATTCTTTAGCTTCAAGTATTTTTGTTTTATCTATACATTCTATTTTCCATATACAGCAGCGATACTGAATACAATCCTAGCAGGGATGATCAAGATGAGCAAAAAATGGAACAAGCAACTGGATTTGCAGTAGTTATTAATGGGCATTCCTTGGTTCATGCTCTACATCCGCAACTTGAACAACTGTTCCTTGATGTATCAAGCCAATGTAAGTTATTTACCTAACAACTAAATTCGCAATCTCTCTTCTCAATTTCTTTCAAAACAGGATTCTTATTTCGACATTTCTATATAACACACATACGCACCCTTCATGCACTATATTAAATTAACAATTTTTCTTTACTTTGTAAGCAGTATAATAATATCATTTTAGGGAAAGAGAATGAAGGCTTCTAATTTAGTTGCCTATCTGACGATTAAGCACGAAATTAAACTCGGTATGTTGTATTTTGTAATGTTTCAGGTAAAGCTGTGATATGTTGTCGTGTGACACCTTTACAAAAAGCAATGGTCGTCGAGTTAATAAAGAAAAATAAAAATGCGGTAACTTTAGCAATTGGTGACGGGGCTAACGATGTCTCAATGATAAAAACAGCTCACATAGGTGTTGGCATTAGTGGTCAAGAAGGATTGCAGGCCGTGTTGGCATCCGATTATTCGATAGGGCAGTTTAGATTTTTGGAAAGACTGCTCCTTGTTCATGGCAGATGGTCGTACTATAGAATGAGCAAATTTCTCAGATATTTTTTTTACAAGAACTTTGCGTTTACATTGTGCCACATCTGGTTTGCATTTTTCTGTGGATTCAGTGCACAGGTACGATTTCTTATGTTGTTGTTAATTGTTTCGAACTAATGCGGCATAATGACAAAATGATGAATTTAAGGCGAATATGATTCACAAAATTCCTTTGTTGATTATATAAATCCGAAGTTGAGTATTGGGAATATGAACGTCTCATTTATTCTGATTTTCTAATGCCGTCGGTCAAATTGTTATTCGTTTCTCCTTTTGTTAAGAACAATTATCTCTCATATTTTTATACGTGTATGTTCCTTTGCAGACGGTATTCGATCCTATGTACATTTCTGTCTACAATCTCTTTTATACATCATTACCTGTAATGGCAGTTGGTATATTCGATCAAGATGTTAACGATAAAAATAGTTTAATGTATCCAAAACTTTACGCACCCGGATTACAAAATTTACTTTTTAATAAAAAGGAATTTTGCTGGAGTGCTATACACGGTTTTTTTGCTAGTTGTGTATTATTTTTAGTTCCATACGGTAAGTTTCAATAATATACAATCGTTATTTTATTAGTCGTTGAAGATACTTAATATAAAGTGTACGTCTTCAGGAACATACAAGGATGGAGTATCACCAAAGGGCTATGTACTTTCTGATCACATGTTGCTGGGAAGTGTTGTAGCCACCATATTAGTCATAGTTGTGACTGTTCAAATAGCCCTCGATACGTCGTATTGGACGATTGTTAATCATATTATGGTTTGGGGCTCACTCATTTGGTATTTTATTTTAGATTATTTCTATAACTTCGTCATAGGTGGTAGTTATGTTGGCAGTCTTACAATGGTACGTTATGTTGCTAAATATTTGGTCGAACGGAAATTTCTGTCCGTTTTATGGCCATTGAGGATTTTTTTTAAACCATATACCCGGACAAAACTTTCCGCCAGACCTAATACTATTAATAACAATAATAATAATTTTAGTAATAATAAGTTTGTAAATGATAATATGCATATATACCATTGTAGGCAATGTCGGAAGCGACGTTTTGGTTCACGGCGGTCATTTCTTGTATCATATTGGTAATACCCGTACTCTCGTGGCGATTCTTCTTCATCGATGTTAGACCAACATTGTCTGACAGGGTTAGGCTTAAACAGAGGTTGGCGCAACTTCGTTCTCGCCAAAGTCAAGATATACTTCGTACTCCGTCTACGAGACGAACGCGACGATCTCTTCGTTCTGGATACGCTTTCGCGCATCAAGAAGGTTTTGGCAGACTCATTACGTCTGGAAAGATTATGCGAAAATTACCAAACGGTGCAGATTTTAAGTTTGCTATGCCATTCACGAACAATACCAACAAACAAGTTAGTGTTGCCACGACGTCACCAAAGGATAATGCATCAAAAAACTCGCACACATTGGATACTATTAATCTTTAATCTGGACGTTATATTGTAAGTCTTTCCGCCGTCTACTAAATTTCCTACGAATTGTTTCTTAAGCTAACATATAGCAGCATTGTACAACGGAATCACTCAAATTTTGCAAACAGATTTTTATTTTATCAGTCAATGAATTTTCTGAATGGGTTATTAGCCCGTCAGTTTCTGTTATCTTTACAGTCGCTTCTAATTACACGTAACATACAGACTTTTTGTGTAAAGGTATTGCAATAACTAAAATATATTTGCTAGCATATTAAATTTAACCTTTTGTATTAATGCTTACAGAGGATTTAAGTAATCGAATTTCATAAGACAATAAAGTATTAATTGTTTGCATAACAAATTTTACATACCAGCATCTATAGAGAAGTACTATTTCTTTTGTCACCAAAAATTATTGATAGTTATGAATCGTTTTAACAAACTGCATTTTCTGTACACGATCGGTTATTCTAGGCTCTTATTCAGACTTTCGTCCATGTATACGGTGGTATAATTATATTTCGTATTACATTGACTTTTTCATTTATTCTTGAATTTCATAAAATCTGACTAACGAATAAAATTGAAATTTATTTTTGTTAAATATTAATAACAGCAAATAATTTTGTTTTCATATGATTAATTTGGTATGCATAAAGAATTAGTTCATAGTTTTGAATCTTGAATCAAGAGTCTCGAATAAAATCGGTCTGATGGTTATAGCTCATTAAACCATCATTAATGACCTCTAATGAACTTTTAAATAGTGCACATTAATAAAAATGCACAGGTTGGTTTATGATTATACATTTTTGCTTCGGATATGAATGAAAAAGAAATAAGAAAGTTCTAATGGCGATCAAAATGTAAGACTTGCTATTTATCTTCTTGCTGCCTGTAACTAATTGTTCAACCGTTGGTTGAAATTAATCACTTTGCTGTTACTTGCTAATGCGTTGTTGTGAATAGAAGTATCAGTCTAGTAAGGTCCATGGTAATGGTAAACCAGTGTCATTCTGCATGCTACATTTGGAATATTTTTGAAAACATACTTTCAAATTTAGCATGTGTGGGAATCAGATATAGAACTATTGCAAAGAATTGAGATGTTACTTTTAAAAAAATGAATATTCTTCAAAGGAACATTGGCATTAAAATACAATGCAATAATAAGATAAAATATAATTTGTATGATCATGACACTTCCTGTGTACATACTGTGTAGAGGTGTCAAAGTCATGTAATATCCCTACTTGTATTATATATTGTCCTAGTATCAACTTGGTTGCTGTAAAAAACATGTCTACATGATACATTATACATATACATGTATACATAAGGACTATAGTTATGATAATAATTGCCTTTATAAAGTATAAATATAAGAAACAATTAAAATTATTGTATCATAATATTGACTGTAAATATTTTAAAGAGATATATATAGATATGTATATTCATTTGTGTAAATATATATCTATGTATATCTATCTATATATATATATATTATATTAAATGTTAAGTATACATTTTTTAAAAGAAAGTAATATATAGGTAGATCGATTTAAAAAGATATGAAAATAGTAGCTATATTATATTACACTATTGCGAATAATGTTTGCCTTGGACTGACTACTGAATATATATATATAACATAATAAAGTAAAAAAACAGTAGTAACAATGAAATATGTATTTCTACTTTTAATATTCTAATGAATTCTAGGGAGATTTAGTCTGTATCAGGAAAGTGTGTTCCACAAAGAAACTTTTTTTATTTGAACAGAAACATAGGAATTTATTGCTTTCGAACATTGTGCCTAATCAAGAAGCTACACAGAGTGTTTCACATTGCAATATTTCATTCATTTTTATTTATACAAAATAGCATACAATATACATGTTATTACATTCTCTTCTTTACTAGTTTCATGTATTAATAAATTATTCGATTATTACTTTATTTGAATTTGATCATATTTCTATCTTTTTTGACTAGAAAAATACATGTAAAAACTAAATTTTGTTGGTATCACATAATGATCAAAAGTCAGTAATGGAGAGAAAAGTTTGAACAATAAGATTGCTATGTTTTGTCTTTTCTTCCGTTTTCGTTAAATAAATACACATATTTTCAAACTGAAATGTCGTCAAATGAAAGAATTGATTGAGATAATATATTTTGATGTCATGGAATTAATTCTATTTATAAGTTGACTTTGCTAAAACAATATTTTTGAGTTCTTTTTTTTTTCGAGATGAGAAGTGATATGTTGCCAAAGTGAAACGTATAGATCAAGAATTGAAATGTTAATTGAATTTTTTTATAATTGAAGTTGGATTTTCAATAATGATACGAATGGACTGAAGAATATTTTACACATATTTATAAAAGAAAGTTGTGGAATGATCTTCGATATTGGAAACAAAAATATACCATGCTAAACTCTTCGCACTAGAAAAATGATAAAACTATATTCTTCTTTACACTCGAGACAAAATGATAGTTACCTAAAAGTTGCACCGCCTATATTTTTCGTCTAAAATGATTTATATATACATTTATTTTGTAACACTTCGTGCTAAGTAGTATTTGGAGATGTGATATTATTATTATGGACAGCTATATTGTAATGTATGTATACTTATTTTAAATTTCGAAATGGGTATAGTTTCATTTTCATTTGCAAATGACATCTTTGTTCTAGAATCTGAATACCATGATTTTTAAATAATGTTAAGCAATATTGTTTTTGCATTAAATAAAATTTTCATAATTCATATTTGAACGTAACTGTTGTAAAATGTATATGATTCTATGAATTGTGTCTAAATTTTTAATTTAACAGATTACAAGATTGCTACAAATTTAAATGTAAAAAAAAGAACAATTGATATTGTTTAAAAATTATGGTATATATTTACTTAATGTAAAAAATAAGAAATTAAGGAAAATACGCATTGTAAGGTAGTCATAACATGTTGTTGGTTGCATATGTTGTTATATATGTTACTTTAAATACTGAATCAAATGTCTAGAAACGAAATGCCAGAGCAACTTGTCTGCTGCATGTGCTCTATAGACTGCGCATTGACTATTGCTTAAAAAAATGTTTGCTTAGGACATAGTATAATTTAAAAAAAAATGAGGCAATTGTACTTGCTGTTATGTGCAATTGTTACATCTTCATTATATTTCATATTGAGTAAATAATCATTTTCAACAATTTTTCAAATACGTGTTCTTAATGGGATGCTAATATAAGACAATAATACAGTTAATAACAGCAATTTAAAAAAAAAGCATAAAAATATTATACGTAATCGATAATATCTTATCCCATTGTAGTGTTTATTATTTAAATTAAATTATATGTTTATTTTTTTTAATATTTATATATGTGGCTATTTTGAAAATACCGTTTTTTAATTGATCTCATGATACTATGTCCTATGTGCTATTTCTGATATACCTTATTTTAATTGTATATTAAACAATGCATCCTATTTAAAATTTAAGCCCCACTGAATAAAAGGAAATAAAGTCTTACAAACACGTTACACGTGTAGGGCCATGCAGGAAAGGGCATATTAAAACAAAACTAATGTTATTGAATACGATGTTCCTTGCAAAATGCACGCAGGATAGGCAAATAGTGTATAAAATAAATTCATTAAGTCTATCTATCACATTACTATGTCACATTTAAAGCGGTGGTGACTTTAAATGGAATATATTATCAAACAACACATTTTTCATCGAATGAAAATTTTTGTTTTTTCGATTCGTGGAGTTGTTATGCTCAAATTACACAATACTATGTCATAAATGATAAATAAATTAATTCATTTATGTTTTCAATGAATTCATTGAAATATAAGAAAAAACGGGTTAACTTTTCAATTATATTAAAAAATGTTTTCTGATATTATACAACACTCTGTGTAATATCAATTTTACAAATTTAAATCTTGTTTTAAGTATATATACATATATACATATATATATATACCTATATATATATATATTGTACAGTAAAATCTACTTTTAAGTGTATTATTTTTCTGTGTAAATAAGTTGCATGAAAGAACAGATTTATGTTGTACAAAAACATAGAGAGATATTAGTGCATAAATCATTGAAAGAACAGATTTAGTAATTATTTTTTCAGATTTTCTTTTAATAGAATTATTGGAATATTTTTTTATTTATTTTCAAATTTTGTTTGCCATATTCTCGGTGTCACCGAAGTGGAAAGTAGTACAGTGGAATTTCGTTATATGGCACAGCTCTCAAAGGCCTGTAAGACCGGAAAAATTTATCGAAGGGATCGACTAAAAAGAATTGCTATGTAGCGTCAGCAACATCTCGACAAACATGTGTAAATTTAAAAATTCATATATAGCGGAACTCTCTCAACTGGCTATATGAAAAGTAGCCATATAACGAGATTGCACTTCAATAATGATTCCTATATTTTTTTTTTTAAATGTGCGGGTTTCCGACATTTTAGGATCGAGTAAAGAGACACGAATCTTCGGTAGCCCCATTATGTATGCCATGTCAAGTCGAAGAAAATTGAAAGAAATCTCGATTTCAAATGTAATCAGGCTATCTAAGGTTTTAAATGTATCGAATTCTTGCCCGAATTTGCTTGCCGTTTTTCAAGTTGACTTGACAAATTCAATTATCCGCATATTTCTAATTTTTTCTTTATCTTATATCTGGCAAACATTGGTATATACGCATTCAGAAAAGGTATTATATAGTTATTATAGTTCAGTCTGAATAAGAGGGACCACAGTACAATGTGTTAGAAAGAATTATCATTTATACATTGTGAGGTGTTTCAGAAGATTATTTGTATTTTAGTATATAAACTTATTTAATTTCGAAACATTTGATCTTTTTGATTCTTTTGTATGAAAATCGAAAGTAAATTTAACATTATAATCTATTCGAACGTTGAAATTTATTTTTCTGTACATATTAAATATACGACAATAATCATCTGACACATCTTACAATAAAATGGTCATCTTTTGATTTATATAGAACTTTCAGCTTCGCAACTCTATTTCAGGATCTAACACGATGTATAAACAGAATATTAAATGTTGCTTCAGTATTTAAATGCACAGACCGTCTTAATTTATGCTTTTAATGTAACTATGTGTATAATATAACAAATTTTGTTACAGCTTTATGTAATATATATCAGAGTACGAAATTCAATCTATTCTTATGATTCTAATGTGAAACACTTTCATCAGTTTCAGAGGTAGCTAACTCATGTTGATATGTGCATTAATATAAGATATGTATAATTTGTATTTTCACTAAATTGTAATGTTTTTGTTACCCATCAGTATTGAGTAGGTTTATATATATGTGTGTAATAAATACATATGTATTGAACTTGTGCACGGATATTAGAAGCTGATTGGAAAAACGTACGATCAGCTGTGAGCAGTACTCGTATAAAAATTGTCTGCAAGCCCATCCTAGATGAGAAATGCAAATGCGTCATCAAATTTAGAAGAATATGTGTTTTTATCTATAAAGTAGATATTTGAAATAAAGAACAAAGAATTATTTATTTATAATCTCGGTTTTATTCACGAGGAAAACGTTGGTGAATCATCAAACAGAAATAACAAAAATAAGATTTGGTAATATTTGTACTTATTGTGAAAAGCGAACATTTGAAAGTTGCTGCAAAAATGCTACGAAATGCGATTACAGTTTTAATAATTTGTTATCAACGAGTTACCTCTTTATGCTATTGAAATTTAATATTTCACAAGTTACAAAATTGTTCACGTATCAAATATTTCTTACTAGTTTTTAAGTTAATAAAAATAATGCAGCATAATGTTGTATTTTTCAAACATGTATGTATTATTTCAACCTGCCACGTTCCCATCCTATCTTAATTGTATCTTCATAATAAACAAATATACTTTGCAAATATAAAAAAGTGTGTGATATACAAAACATTTACACATATATCGCTTTTATTTTCATCGAATATGTAATAATTTTGTAACAAAAATACATTATTAATATCTTAATGGTAATGTATAGAATCAGGCTATTTTACTATTAAGTATTTCGTTGTTTTCTATACATCACATATTTACACGAAATAATCTATTTCTCTGTATTTTTTCAAATTCCGTACTACTCTGTAATTTATCATAACATGTACATACATACAACAGACATAATGACAATGAATTTACTATTTGTAGCAATTCGTAATTAATTCTAATTAAAATTCTAGTTAAAACTGTAATCTTTTCGCAAGTGAGGCACCATCCATCGATTCCAATAATTTCCTTTTTAGACTTGGTTTTTCTTCTGGTTGCCGTTTTACAGAAGTAGGAAGAGGTAATCTTGGTCCAGGAGTGGGTGCTGGTTTATTGCTAAAATATGGCATTTGGAGAGCTTGATCACACGTACACCTCTCCAAAGGATTCACATTTAGCAGACTAGCAATTAAATCTAGGAGATCATCGCCTGCAGCAGTAAATATATGTTTTAATGGAGTTCCAGGAAAAGGTTTAAATTGGATAAAATCGGGTAGTTCAGTCATTCCTGGCCATGTTTCTTCTGTGGGTGTACCTAATGTCTAAAAATCATGTATATGAACAAAAGATTACATAATTAAAAGTTATAATAAATATAATACCTGAAATATTCTGGTAAGTTGATCCAAATCAGATTCCCCAGGTAAAAATGGAACACGCAACAAAAGTTCTGCTAATATACAACCAACTGCCCACATATCAATTCCAGTTCCATATAGTCTTGCACCGTATAGTAATTCAGGTGCCCTATACCACCTTGTCACTACCTGATGCGTATTTATTCGATTTGGTGAACCAAAAAATTTAGCTAAACCAAAATCGCCAATTTTTAAAACACCATCCGCATTAACAAGTAAATTGTTTGGTTTCAAATCTCTATGTAGTATCCAATTGTAATGAAGATAATCTAAGCCTTGTAATGTTTGAATCATGTACGCTTTAATGTTAGCAGCTGTTAGAACTATGTTGCTATCTTTTATTATTATTTCTAAGTCTGTATCCATAAAATCAAATACTAAAGAGACATTCGATTTGTAGCCAAAAACATCTGAAACATTAATATTAAAATATGAACATTAAGCAAACGTTTTACTACTATGATGTAAATATAAATGTTAAATTTAATACCTAATAAACCAATTACATTATCATGTTTCAGTTCTTGTAATAATTTAATTTCTCTTAATGCTGTCCTATTTATTCCATCCTTAGCTTCTGCACGACTTCCAACTTTAATCTAAAATGCAAATAAACAAGAAAGTCATTGTAAAAACAAACGTTTGAATTTTAGTACAAAAATGATAACAGACCTTTTTTACAGCAACAATCGTGGAAGTTTCAACATCTTTGGCTTTGTAAACAGTGGCAAACTAAAATTAAATACACAATTATATTAACAATATTGATGATGATGTATGCCGCGTAACTAACCTGTCCTTCTCCTAAGAAATCGATTTTCTCGTATCTTCGCAATTTTTCTGACATTTTCCTTTACCATATAATACTGCTATCTACTATTTCTATTAATTACTTGATTAAAAGAATTTTATACTACAAAAATGCTCATATGTTAAAAGTCATGTGGTATGCTGATTTAAACGAGTTCAAAACGAAGCGCAACTATGAAGTTTGCAGCAAATCGTCGTATTAAACACTTTGCACGTGCTTTAACACGTGTTACTGATGTGTGCAGGGGCGCATTTAAAATTTCGTTTCAGGAGAGCGAAGTCTATTTTGAATTCTATAGTATTACTACGTATAAGAAAAATGAAGTATGTAAATGTATCATTTCCAAGTAGATTTTATTATCTTTATATTTGCTTCTTCTGCTCGAATAAGTCTGCAAGTAAACAGGAGAGTAGATTATTCGTATAAAATGCTATTATTAGTGTCAGTATTACGTATCGTAATTAAATTTTTCTTCGATCAATTCGATATAAATTGCAAAGAGAAAAAGGGAAACGTCGATGAAGGAAATGTAATAACAGTCATGCAACATTGTTCGTCTATTACATCGAAGAAAGAGGATACAACTGTCACGATAATGGAACCAGGGATAGTTACACTATCGTAATTCCGATTAAAGTTTCTATATTTACCGGCATTCATGAAATATCTTTTTTCATGTATATACATTTATGGAATGCCTTCGGCGATATACACTAAATCGTTGAATTTTTCCATTTTAACTTTTGCGATGGAATTATGAAATTGAAAATGGAACAGTCAATTGAAATGAAGTAATATTTCAATTTCATTTTAAGCCATTTATATTTACTGTAACTAACAAAGGAGTTTCACTTTCGTGTTATCTTTTTTGCGGAATGAACTAATTAAATTAGGGGATCTTCTACCATCATTAATAATCTCATTTTTTTAAGCTCGTTTTCTCCTCGTTATCGAATAAACATGACCGTCCTTCTAGTTCCTATTACAAACAAGAATGAGTGTTTATGTGCGATAAAAATTGCGATGTTTGATCATTGGCGTAACCAGCTAGGGGCCAGGATGGGTTTAGCCCTCGTCGAAACAAAAACTTTTTGTGTTGTCAGGGCAGTATGGGATACAAGATATCTCATGTAAATTGTATTATAATTATAATTTAGAAATTTGTTCATTTTTAAATTTCCGAACTTCCAAATTAACAAAATATTGAACCCTCCATTTTTAAGACTCCAGTTTTAAAATTTCCAAATTTTTTATTTCGTAAGTTCCTAAATTCCGACATTATCAAATCTCCAAATTACCAAATCTCCACACTATTAAATCCCATTTAACCGGTTCCCTAAATTTTACTATTTCCATTTCCCAAATTCCACGGTTTCTAATTCCCAAATTCCAAAGTTCCGAAATTCTTTAATCCCCACATTATCAAATCCCAAAATTTTACTATCGTCATTCCCAAAATTCCTCAATTTCTAATTCCCAAATTCCAAAGTTCCGAAATTCTTTAATCCCCGCATTATCAAATCCCAAAATTTTACTATCCCCATACCTTACATTCGTCAATGTCTAATTCCCAAATCCACAAAGTTCCGAAATTTTCTAATCCCCACATTGTCAAATTCCTATATCCGAAAACGTTGAAATTCGAAAAATTTCGGTATTTCTAAATTTCGAAAGGCTGCTCGGTCAGGTTACGACGCGCGACGCTGCCGCTATCGACGAGTCCGTGGGAGTCTGGTCCAGTTTCCAGAAAAATTACGTCAGGGTATTCGATGTTTTGCGAGAAAGTCTGGAAAAACGTTTCGGAGGTTGTAACACAAATTACGAAATTCAGAAGTGTCCGGGAACCGACGCGGAGCAGCCACACAGGCAGTGGGGATAGAGACTTGGCGTCGGCTCTCGAGAATTGCGTGCACGTTCAGCGGATGACTGTCGTAATTAATTAAACAAACGAACGTGGCTGGCGGGCTTATCGAACATCAAAGACGAGAAATCGCGAGTAGGATGAATGGTAGCCCGCCGCTAAGCCGGCTACAGTAGTAATCCAGTGCAACGACGAGCGGTATCGCACAACGGAGTCATGTCACCGGTTGAAACTCTCCTCTTCCTGGGGATTGTTCTAGTGTCAGGTAAACGATGTCACGTGGATCTCACGTTACGATCGATCGAAGTGTCGGATTGGACGTTGATTAACGAAGTGAAAATTCAATGGACGCGATTTTTTACGGGCACGGCTTCGACGATGGGTGCGAACGCCGTGAGGGGTGCAAGCGAATTTCGGAATTTGCAAATTGTGAAACCTTCGGATTTGAGAATTTTCTAGTGCTCAGATTTTTAAAGTTGAGAATTTTTTAGTTAATGTTATGACACTGAAACTTTTGGATTGATCAGCCTTCGAGTTTTGCTATTGTTTTATTCTCTCTACATTTAGAAGTTTAGAAATTTCTGAATTTTCAAGGTCCTGAGTTCTCGAACTCCACAATTTCGGTAACTCAAAATTCTTGATTTTTTTCGATTTTGCAATTTTCTCGATCTTTTTAATATAAGAATTCTAGAATACTTAAATATTCAAATTCATAAATTTTATTATTTCTAAACATCAAATTCTTTCATTTTCTCGATTTCCAGAGTTCCGCATTTTTTTAGTTCTTCTGTTTCCAAATGTCTAAATTTGACTATTATCAATACCCCACGTTTCAAATAGTTAAATTCCATAGACTCAAAATTTTCAAATCTTCAAATCCTCGAATTCCCAGTTTTCCGAATTATTCAAAGTTTTGCATACTGTTAGATCTTTACAAGTTCTTTATCAAATCCTCAAATCTTCAAATTGCCTAAACTCCTCAGTTCTTTAAATCCTCAAATTTCTTATGCTTGCCAAATTCCCAAATCCTCCAAATCCCCCAAATTTTCCAAATTCCCAGATCAATTTTCGAATCACCGAATTTACGAATATCTAAATTTCCAAATTTTTCAATCTTTTCAATATAAATTTTGAATTTCCAAAATTTTACTTTAACCATGGTTCCAGCGTACGCGTATCCGCAGAACACGATTTTGAACGATGTGGAAACGATCGTCAAGTCCGTGTTCAATGTTAACCGTGAACCGGCTACCTTCAATTTGTACACCAGGTACGTGTAATATGATCAATTTAGAATCACATTTATGTCTAATTTTAATTAAAGTATACTACGCGCTATTCCTAGTTCTATCGTGATTAATTTAGACGTGACTGTTTTGAGAGTTAATCCTAAAGCAAAACGTGGCAAAAATTAAAAAATGAAATTTTGTGTTCATTTGTTTATGTATTTATTGAATTATTACACGGATGACTGCCTTCATACAATACATTAGCACGAGCACACATCATGCGCTTCTGCCGATAGATTACATTCGATTGAAGATATACTATTTTTCTTATCTTAGATATTTCCGAAAGATCACCATATTTTAATTGAAACTATAAATTAGTTCCACAGAAGTAATTTGAACTAAACGTGAGATCGATCTTGTTTATGTTTAATCCTACAACTCTCTAATCATAACAATATCTATGACAGTCATTCGTGCAATTTAAATTCGTAACTTTCGTAGTGATTTATTTCAAACTTCATAAAGCTAGAATCACTCACACGATTTATTCTAAATTTTATAAAGCAAGAAGTACTTATACGATTTATTTCAAATTTCATGACACAAGAATTATTTGTGCGATTTATCTCGAACTTCGCACAACACGAGTTATTTGTCCGATCAATTTCAAATTTACGAAAGGGTCAGTCCCTGTAAACAAGTAATCATTATACTAAACGTTGAACGTTTGAATTAGGCGAAGTTCGATAGGGGAATAAATCGTAAGTGAATCGAAAAAAAGTGGGAAGTGTTCGGTGTTGAAGAAAATTCGCGCTTCTCGTTGGTAACGCGTTTCGCGTTGCAAATTTTTCGCCCGTGCAGAGCCGTCTTTATCGTTCACGTTCGTAAACGATGCATCAATTTTTTAACGATACGTGCAATCAGCAAGCCGGCAAATTCTATTCTCAGCGCTGACGCTCCACTGACTATCATCGATGCGTGAATATCGCGGACGCGCCTCCTTTTCTTATTCTTTTTGCACTGTGTTGCCTTCTGCCGATCGACCCGATCGAAAACGGGGAGGAAATCGAAGCGCCACTAGAGACGCATCATGCATTGGTTCCTTCGATCACTATCACTTTTATTCCGCGTACAATTATTCGAACTTGACTATCATTATATTTCAATTCGTATACGCAATCCACTCGAAATTAAGGAACTATGATATGAAATGTTAAATGTAGAAGGAGGTGCTTAATTGATCTTGGCGAATTAATATGCAAACTTATAAATTTTCAGGTCTTCAGAATTTTGAAATTGTTATTTTCAAGATTTTTAGATTTCTAAGTTTTCTAATTCCCAGATCTTCGATTTTCCAAACAAATTTCTGAAACAAATTGCCATTTTCATATCATTAAGTTTCTAAAACAAATACTCTTTACATCTCAAAATTTTACAGATCAACAAACTCCTAAATATTCGAAATGTCTCTTTATTGGTTTCTAAATCTTCATATTACTAAATTTTTAATTCCCAAAGTCCTAAAATTCTTCATTACTATATTCTGAAATTTCTAAATTCCTAACTCGTCATATTTGTAAATCCCCAATCCACAGTTCCTCAAATCCACAAGTCAATAAATCCCCAGATCCCAAACTACTTAGAACTCTATATTCTCAAATTGTAAAACTCCACATACCTAAATCTCTAGCTCCTCGGATCTCCAAATTCTCAGATTCTTGTATCCCCAAATTACCAGAATTCCAAATTCTAAAATTCTTATATCTCCAAATTACCAAAATACCAAATCCTTTAAGTCCTAATTTCGAATATCCCAACATTCTACGACTTGTAATTCTGAAAGTTTATGCACATAAAAATTTACCATCCTCAAATCAAAGAATACTACAACTTCTTTCCCTTACATCGTCACTTCCCCTATCTAACTCTCGCTACTAAATAATGCATCTATAAAAATGACTGAAAATCTTGTTGTATACAATTTTCTTTAATAATCTCGACGAATGTTATAAATTTTCAATAATTCATGCGACAGTAACATTCTCGAATCTATAAAAGACGGCTCTCATTCTCGTAAAAGAACGGATTAACAACGTTTCACTCGAAAACGATAATTTTAAACGATTCGTCCATTTTAAAATTATTCATCGTTTTAAAATTATTCATTTTCCCTTCCCTGTTTCACAAAGAGAAAATCCATTTGGCGAGGAGCAGTTGTTTCTGAACAACACCGAGGTTCTGTATGCGTCTCATTTCAACGAAAGTCGTCCAACGAAGTTCGTCATTCACGGATACAGCGACACCGGAAACGAAGCTTGGGTACGAGGTTTGATTGATGGTATGCAAATACGAGTATGTATATCGTTTTGCTGCTTACGACGTTTAGATAAGGAACAGAAAAAGAAGCGGAAGGAAATTGTGTTATAATATCGTGCGCATGGGGATGCGAATACCGTCTTAAAAATGTAATAAAAATGTATTTATTGCTCACTGAAATATTGCTATCTTGCAAAAGTCGCGAAGAAATAAATAAAAAACATCGAATTAATAATTCGAGCAAACATTATTTCATCGTAAACAACAGGATCGAGGAAAATTAATCGCCTTAAATGTCAGATCGATCTCAAATTTGAAATTAATTTCGGTGATATTCCAATAGCATAATTTCCATGCCCGATATGTACGTACACTGCTATTTAGAATTTTATACCGTTTTGTGGTTTATGCAAAATTAAGCGACAAAATGTTCTTCTTTTAAATATTAAGATCACGTTGCGAGAATTGGCAATGTAACGGGAAGATATTTTTGTACAAACGTAGAATACCTAAATCGATGTTAAAAATGTCTATTATTCGCGTATCCGATTGCGATTTAATGGAGGAAGAACACGGGAGGGATTTTCCTGAAATTTCTAGAAATGTCGACGACGAGGAACGAGTGAAATTTAATTACAATCAGGGTCAATCCGTTTCGGTAAACACGGAATCGACGTCGCCAGGTTCAAGGGTCACCACCGATAACAACTTAATTGATCATTTAACAAGTTTTTGCTCTCGCGTTAAGCTCCTGACGTAACTGTGAGAAATTTTGATTTAGAATTTTTCCAAGATCCTCCGTCGTACACCCTTTGACCTCCTGGTGAACCAGTGACGTTCGTAGACGAATGGAAACGCATTTATTGCTTCTTTCCTCGCGACGAACACTGACCGAGATCTTTACTTGGATTGTTCAAGGACATTTACATACTAAAATCGATAGCTTGAACAATCTTTGGAATCTCGTGTCGATATTTTAATGTAAGAAGAGTCCCGCCTAAGTCGAGCAGATAAATAATTTTATAACCAAAACAGAAATGGAGATGATTAATTCAATTATCTTCTGCGAATTGGGCTCTGTTTTTTCTTAAATTTCAAATTAAACGATTATTATACGCCTGTAGGTTTGGTATAAATGCAATCAAAATTACTCATACTTTTTCTACTCGATCACAAAATTCGTACTTTATTTTATTTGAGATTAGATGATGGTATGCGTTGTTCATAAATGGATATCGGTGAAAAGTATCAAAATATAACTAAAAATCAATGCTATTTATATTATAATGTTAAAGTAGTTGAAGATTATAGATTTGAGAATAGTAGAATGTTAAATATATATTACAGGTCGGATTATAGTAATAGTGGAACGTATTGATCCTCTTACGGCGTAACATGTAATTGAAGATGTAAACTCGTTTAATTGCAGCGTATCTGCTTCACGAAGACGTGAACGTGATCGTCGTCGGATGGGGAGGTTTGGCCGGGGACATATATCCGGTGGCTGCGAACAACACGCGTCGCGTAGGGGAGTTTCTTGGTGACTTTCTAGAATTTTTAAATCGTGAATCGAATTTGGAATACAAGGACGTGCATATCAGTGGGCACAGTTTGGGATCACACGTGGCTGGATTCGCTGGCGCTTACTTGGAGGGTCGCATTGGCAGAATAACAGGTATACACTTATATACAGTATGTGTAACATATTATAGATTACATTCACAATTTTATAAATTATTTCAATCATTCGCATGTCATTTTATAAATTCTTCCTTTCTATTAGTTGTGAAGATTTATGTTGAGCAAAATTCAAATATGTCGTATGTGTTAAATATGTCAAATATGTTACATCTCTGCATCATTTCAAACACCTTACATGTGGTGAATACATTAAATATGTTAAATATCTTAAACATCTCAAACACGTTACATATGTTGACTATGTTAAATATGTTAAACATCTCAAATATGTTAAATATGTTAAATAATATTTTAAATATGTCAAATCTATAAAATCCATCAAATATATCAAAACTATCAATATAACTGTCTCAAATGTCTCAAATTTCTCAAATTTCTCAAATCTCTCAAATCTTTCAAATCTTTCAAATCTTTCAAATCTTTCAAATCTTTCAAATTTTCCAAATTTTTCAAATCTTTCAAATCCCTCAAATGTCGCACTATGAAATTTATTACTAATCAGTAGAGGCAATCAGTTTTTCGAAATCATCAATTCGAAATATTGATGATTTCTTTTTATTTTTAATCGTTTATGGATATGATTCTGAAGGCCTGGATCCAGCTAGTCCCCTGTTCGAGACGATTTCCGGTCTCGTTGGTCCTGAGTTCAGATTAGACCCAACGGATGCGCAATTTGTGGATGTGATCCACACCAGCGGACCTGCGTTCGGATTCCTAGCTCCCCTGGGCCATGCGGATTTTTATCCTAATAACGGCAAGTTTCCCCAGCCTGGATGCTCGTTTCTGCCAACTACAAGTAAGTATCTTTTATGTATTTTTCTAAAAATAGAAAATCAAACGAGATTCGATAACATAAATGTGATACAAATACAGTATACGAGTTTAAAGATTAAAGCTTCACAAAGAGTACACACAACGTTTATTAATAATCTTTCTGTAACATAAAACGTAATAATATGGTTGTCGTTATTTAGAATACCTATTAACAATTAGTAATAGTTGCGCAACTTACACTTATCAATTGATAAGCGAAAAGTATGATATTTAACGCGTTGATTGCTGTCGTGACAATTGATTGTCGTGTACGATAAGATATATAATTTAATATATTATTCATCCAATGTTTGTGATCAACATGATAACTGAAACAGCAAAATGTGATTAAAATAACATCGGTGAATTAGCGGCACCGGTCATCTGCGAATACAACGGCGGTCAACGTGTTAATAAATTTTAAACGATACTCGATAAAAAGACACGTTTAAATGTTTAGCATACTGTAGCCATTCGCGAGCACATCAATTCATGACAGAGAGCATAGGAAGCACGGCTGGTTTTAAGGCCAGAACCTGCGAAAGCTGGGAAAAATACAAGGAAGGCCATTGCGATTACAACCCCATTGTTCTTATGGGAGAATACGCATCCACCTCGTAAGACACATTTCCTTATTATTTCATAGACCATTCATAAGACAAATTAATTAATCATATACTCCTACCACCTCGTTTCATGCAGTGAAGTACTAATTTCTCCATATTGCATTTCAATTAAGTACATTCATTTAAAATTTCATTTCAAACGATCAACTTTAATTATTAGGCATATAAAATGCATACTTTAAAAAATATTTCTGTGAATAATGCAATTTTCACAAGTATATGATTATTTTTTTAAATAATTGGCTTCATTGTTATATTATGTGTCTCAAAAGAGTGATTCTAAGAAGCACGATGAATGTAATATAATGTTCTGTGTCGTTCATTGAAATTAAATTCATAACATTAGTATTGCGGCGATTTGACGCGTGAAAGAGATATAAAATACAATAGTTCAATGCCAGTTAATTAATTTAAAAAGTTGTTAAAAACAAATATTTATATTTTCGCGCGTGAAAAAGGTGGTGCTAGCGCTACCTACGGCGATCGGTGGAATTAGTAAAATAGAAAATTGCATTTTTCTTGAAAATCAGTGATTTTCACCATTTTCCGAGTCGAATAGAGTAACACACAACTCTAATAAAGTTGAAATAATGACATCATAATGCGCAAATAACGTTAGAAAAGGAAATGAAAATTATTCCATTTCATGGACCTAAAAAAGCCTAGCCATCTAGCGGTGAAAGGTGCGAACTAATGGAATTAAGTGGCTAATATAACATCCTCATTTACTGACTTTTCCGACAAATGAACACTTTCCAAACTATCTGAAGCTAATTTAAATTGTTATTAAAAACAATTTGAAGCATATTATTGTCAATTAACGCTAAAAAATTACTATTAATGGGTTTCGATCTAAAATTGTACTACTAGCGCCCCCTGACCGGCGAACAGGGTGAACTACGCGTTTTTGAAACTCCCCCTTCGTTAGTTCCTATGTTTTGTCGCTAGGCGGCGCTGGCAGTACGTTTTTCGATCGAAAGTAATTAAATAATTTAATTATTACGTAGAAAACACTTCTAAATTTTACTCTATCTAATTAATGTTGCTTTTCGAAGTAATTTGTTGTGTATTATCCGCAATTAACACTAAAAAATTACTATTAATGCATTTCGATCTAAAATTATACTACTAGCGCCATCTATCCGGCGAACGCGGCGAACTACGCGTTTTTGAAACTCCCCCTCCGTTAGTTCCCACCTTTCGCCGCCAGATGGCGCCAGCAGTACTTTTTTTTCGATCGAATTTAATTTAACAATTTAATTTTGTTATAAAAAAAAAAATTGAGTAATTCCGCTGAAGCTAATTAGTATTACTTTTTGAAGCAATTTCAAGCACACTATCGCTAATTACCACAGGAAAATTAGTATTAATGTGTTTCGATCTAAAATGAATGACTAGCGCCATCTGTCCGGCGAACGGGGTGAACTACACATTTTTGAAACCCTATCTTCGTTAGTTCCGCCCTTTCGCCGTATAGATGGCGCTAGCAGCGCCTTTAAGATCGAAACCAATTAATACTGTTTTGTTGGAATAATTGGCAATAATATGCGTCAATTTATTTCAAGAAAGAACGTTAAATAGCTTCACAAAAATTATTAAATTTTTTCTAATTATTGTATTAATTTTGATCGAAAAAAAGTACTACCAGCGCCGCCTAGCGGCGAAAGATAGGAACTAACGAAGGGGGAGTTTCAAAAACGCGTAGTTCACCCTGTTCGACGGACAGGGGGCGCTAGTAGTACAATTTTAGATCGAAACCCATTATTAGTAATTTTTTAGCGTTAATTGACCATAATACACAACAAAATTCTTCGAAAAGCAACATTAATTAGAATTCGTAAAATTATGAAGTGTTTTCTACTTAAAAATTAAATTATTTAATTAAATTCGATCTAAAAGAGTACTGCCAGCGCCGCCTAGCGGCGAAATGTAAGAACTAGCGAAGGGGGAGTTTCAAAAACGCGTAGTTCACCTTGTTCGCTGGACAGAGGGCGCTAGTAGTACATTTTTAAATCGCAACCCATTAATTCCAATTTTTTTGGATTAATTGGCGATGACATGCTCGTAATTGCTTGAAGTAGTAATATTAATTAGGTTCGGGACATTTTGCATATGCTACTTATTCGGAAGGGTCTATAAATACGAAAATTGTATTCGGACTTTAGGTTCATTAGTTCGCACCTTTCACTACTACATGACTAGGCTTTTTGACGTCCATAAAATGCAATTATTATTCATTTCCAAATATAATGTTTCGAGCCCACTGTAAATGCGTTTTTCATATTATGTCGCGTCCGTATAACAATTTCTGAACGATAATTGAACGTAAAAATGCCTTATTGCCCGGAAGAACAAAATTTTTTATTTCTCTAGTTCCGTAGCTTACCGCTAAATGGCGCGACGTGTTTCTTCGTAAATAGCGGCGCGCGAAAATACATAGTTTTAAAATATTAGTACGAACGAGGCTTCCTAATGCTCCATACTTTTTAATTTAGCTTCTTTGCTAGAGAACTGTCCCCTTTATCGCATTACTGTCTTTTATATCTTTTTTATGTACGTGTCTTTGTCGAAAGAGACCCTCCCTTGCATCCGAGTGTACATAATTTCATTATTGCGTCATTGTTGCACATAACTTCACAATTATTTGTTACCAACGCGTTTCATTTCTTTTGCTCGACGTTTCCATCGTGTTTCGTCTGTTTCAGATTGCGAGGAAAATTTTATTTGTCAACGAACGATGCTCCTCCATTCGCGATAGAATAACTGGTCCGAGAAAATGGCATCGGCAAACTCGGAACGACCGTGTGATGGCGATCGTGATTTTCACGACATCAAAATGATCAGTACTAGTCATTTACAAGTTAATCTTTATTTATGCAATGTGCGCAGGTTTATTCGAACCTTCTGAATCGAGAAAAAGAACGAACGAGATCGAAGTCGATGGCGAAGCGCTGTCGTTTTGTGTCGTGCATAGAAAGTACAAATTATATTAATTAAAGTGGTATATTTAGATAATAACGCTCTCACTCTCTCTCAAGCTCTCTTTTTAATTCTGTTCGTGTAGAATGAACAAAAAATAAATGTTATTGGTTACTTCGAATTTTGCGTTTTATTTACTTCCTCTTTAATACCTATTACATACACACAAATATACATGCATTTATAAAATTAATGAAACACTGTACACATATTAAGATATTGATGTCAGCAGTAAAGTATCTAACAATATTTTTAATAACTTATGACAGTTATGGTATAAGTACGGTACTGCGATAAAATATTACAGCAGACATAATATATTGATGCAGAATATCGATGCGAGAATAATAAAAAATCCCGTTCCTGCACGATTGCTCGAGAAATAATACGCGCAATGAATAGAGTGCTCCTGTTCTTGCTTAAAATCTCGCAATTAAGCATCGTTTATTGCGTAAACGAAAACTATGTTATCAGCGATTATTTCGCGTTTAGAAAAGTGGAGAGGATTGTGGGCTTCTCTTGCGACGACATGGAAAGTACGTATAACTTTCGTTTATAAATACATTTTTCAATTAATTTTCATACTTTTACGTTGCAAACAGATGACTTTAATCTCGCGAAAACATTGAATGGAATGTACACTACGTACATTTCGTTGTTGAATTCCACCGTTGAATCTCGTTTAGACGTGAAACAGGTTTTAAGAGCAGAGTATCATCGTTTAGGCGTTTTCCTAGATACTAGATGCGATGATCAACGTTATGTTAAAGTTATAGCCGATGTAAGTAAAATAGTTCAACTGTTTTTATTTCGTTAATTATTTGACGAGATTGCAGTGGACTCTTGGATGGAGCAATTTATTTTTTTACCGAATCTTCGTAATTATAATTGACTGATCACAATGGTTTGTTGCATTTCATTGATACAATGCACGGGTAATAGGACGCGTGGCGATTTAAGGCGCGGAAATATAGCGGGTTGCGATTCTAACGCATGGCAATTCGATGTGTAATAATACATTACTTTACGCGCAGCGAGATTAACGTGTTGCGATTCTAATACGTGGGGATATGACATGAGTAAATTTGTACGCGGGCCGATTCAATGCATCGCAATTTAACGTGCAGTGATCCTTATGCGTGGCGATACAACGCGTGTAAATTTGTACGCGGAGCGATTCCGATGCGTAGCAATTTCAATGTGTTGCGATTTTAATGAGTGGCGATATGACGCGAGTAAATTTGTACGCGGGTCGATTCTAACGCGTGGCAATCCAACGTGTTGTAATCCTAACGCGAGGCGATACGACGCGTGTAAATTTGTACGCGGAGCGATTCTGACGCGTGGTGATCTAACGCGTGGTGATCTAACGCGTGGCAATCTAACGTGTAGTGATCCTGACGTGAGGCGATCCAACGCGTGTAAATTTGTACGCGGGTCGATTCTAACGCGTGGCAATCCAACGTGTAGTAATCCTAACGCGAGGCGATACGACGCGTGTAAATTTGTACGCGGAGCGATTCTGACGCGTGGTGATCTAACTCGTGGCAATCTAACGTGTAGCGATCCTAACGCGAGACAATACAACGCGTGTAAATTTGTACGCGTGTCGATTCTGACACGTGGCATTGTAACGTGTAGCGATTCTAATTCGTGGCGATTCTAACGTGTAGCGATTCTACCGTATGGTAATTGTATTACGTGACAATTCGACACATGGCAATTGATTACGTTGCAAATTACCATGTGGCAATCTAACCCACACCGCCATAAGACGAGTAGCCTAACAGAAGATTTGTTATCCCAAAATTCAACCGTATGACCCTTCAACCTTCTACCAATGATCTTCGTTGGTTCCCGAATTAAAAGCGGCAAGTTAACAAGAGTCTACTACAACTCGATAGAATTAAATACTGATCCAATTAGTATAGGCAGGGAAATATTCGATGTACGACGAGATGCACAAATGGTTGATCATAGGCTCGAATCTAAATGACACGCTGCAAATATTGAACGATGATACATTTAGCGTTTCAACGGACGTCGTAGTTGCTATACCGTCTCTCGATAATTATCTCTTCTATGACGTGTATAATCCGTGCAAAGACCGAGGAGGATCCATGAACGTAACATACTTCGGATCATGGAGCAGAAAAAAGGGATTGAGCGTTACTTTAACTCAAACAAAATTCCAAAGGAGATCCAATCTGCATGGGATGAAACTTAAAGTTGGCGTGGTTGTAAGTTTCGAATAATCCATTCTGCATTCATTATAACAATCGAATACGAATAAAATGTTTGCTGGTAGAATCATTTGATCGCGAGAGATTGACATAGTGTTAATTTTTCAGGTGAACGTCAAAGTGGAGAACCAGTCTTTTCACGATACGATGTTAGAGTACTCGATGAAAACAAAATACGGTCGATCAAAGTTTCTGTATATTCTCATGAATCATCTGGCTGACCTTTTCAATTTCACGTAATGATCCATCGATTATCGATAGAAATAGATATTTGAAAGTAATCACACGTAGGACTTTCGAGTGCTGAATTTTCGGTATCGTTTATGCGATTTTAATTTGCAGTATGGACTTAGTGGAGATAAACGCTCAAAGGAGATTCGATAATTCCGGTCCTGTTTTCACGGCATTCAAAAGAAAAATCATAGACCTGTCGGCAAGTCCGGTTGCCATGAAAGTCGATCGATTGTCGAACGGGGATATTATTGGACCTGTCTGGCCAATACGGTACAATACTACTTCAATACAGTTGCATCGATTGTATAGCTTGTTATTACATAATTTAATTATTCATTCATTTTAAAGTAAATTTTGAGAGTTCAATTTTTAAATTGTTGCTGCGTACAATCCTTTTTTAATTACATGTATATATGCGCATTCGATAAAACGAAATGTGATTATTGCAATATGTATTACAGTAATGTCTTCAATTTAGAAAATCCAGATACAAAAATGAATGAATATCATCAAATTAATGATATCAGCTTTTATTTACGTAGTTATTTAACGTATAGTTAAACTGTAACTACACAGTGTGTAATTAGGTAGTTTACAAGAGGTATTAACGATGATATAAATTTTCACTTTGTTTTTTCTCTACACTTTACAAAAAATACCGATTCCATGGTGTACGAAATAACATACAACAAATTGATCTATTTGGATTTATTGATATATTCATTGTCCACGAGGAAAGACGTAGAATATCAACAATCGTTATAATATTATGTTTTGGTTGTATACAATGAATTTTGTATAATGATAAACTTATTATCGTTTTTATAGATCGTGTTTCATGTTCCGGACGATTTCGTCGACGAAAATGAAACCCACGCAATTTCTGCAACCTTTGTCCATAAAAGTCTGGTACGTGATAACTGCGATGATAATAATTGTAACCATAACTTTGATCATTTTAATAAAAATCGAGGGTGTAAGTGGTCCTGCGGAAATATATGGATTGTCCGTTTTACTCACGATAGGTGCTTTATCTCAGCAAGGTACACGATTATTGTCTCGTTCTCGAGAAAATATAAAATATAAAATACCACTTTGAAAATATAATTATTTTGCACAGGCTCTGCGTTCGTCCCACGTCGTTTCGCCGGACGTATAGCCTTCTTGCACACTTTACTTTTCAGCGTGTTGATCTTGAATTATTATTCCGCGAGTATAGTGTCCAATCGTTTGAGAAACAAGGGCGAGAAAATGAACGATTCTTTGATCAACTTGGCGAAAAGCAATATGAAACTCGCTGCGGAACCCACCCCGTATATTCGTTCCTTTCTGCAGGTACGTTTCTTATAAAGATTGTGAAATATTAAACAAACTTGTAACGAAATTATACAATTTTCTGTACTTTTATATTTAGACAATTCGAAGATTTAAAAATTTGTGTATTATAAAATCTAAAACGTGAAATTTATAAAGTTGTACTATTTACTGTAGAATTATATTTTTATCAAGTCTGACGATTTGCAAATTTGTGTATTTTAAAATCTAAAACATAGAACTAAATTCTGTAAGTTATCATAAAATTATATTTGCGACAATTTGCCAATTTTTTAATTTATACAACGTAAATATATAATAATTTGTATATTGTGAAATATAAAACATATGTATTATTAAACTTACACTTTGAACAAGTTTGAACAATTACAAAATTCAACATATGTATGATACAACGTACAAATCTGTAAGTGCACAATACAAATTTACAAATTTGTGATCTTCAAAAATTCATAAGCTCATTTTGTATCAGGGTAAAGGTTGGATCAGCAACGTAAAAATAAAACTTTAAAGAAAAGAATTTCAGATCTTTAAACTTTGCATGCTTCGATTTATGTTATTCCTTATCCTCTATGATTTCATGAGAAATATTAGTTTGCTTACTGAACAGGTGCAAGACAAAGAAGTAAGATATTTCTACAAAAATCGATGGTCGAAAATACCGGAGTTCAACAGATATTTATCGCTCGAAGATGGACTTAATCAAGTGGCAGACGGAAGTTTGGCTTATCACACGATGATCGATTCCGCTTATCCGTATATCGACCACTCGTTCAACTATCGCAGTATTTGCGAACTAACGGAAGTTCATTTGTTTCGCACGATCCTGGCATTTTACGCGAGACACAAAAGTCCCTTCACCGAATTAATGAAAATAGGGTACTATGATCTACAAATCTATCTTTAAATCATTTATTTTTTATTAATGCATATATTTCTATCTCTTATATTCGTTAAAAGAATAGTTGTGATTGCTTCGTTAACACTAGAACTACCAACCAGTTAAAATGTCTGGTTTCGGATTTGGCATTTTTTATTAGAAAATTTTATTGCCGTCCTTTTGTCAAAATATCTGTCATTGAGCTAATGAATGGTTGTGTATATTAGATGATGCTGCAATATTTATTTATTTATTTTTCTATTTTATTTTCAGTTTTGAAGTAAGTATGCATTTAGTGCCGGTACTTCTAGTGTTAATAATAGTATAAACTTTCTTCAAACTTGATCTTTGTGATTTAAATTAAAGTTCAAGCTTCACTAGGTATTTATTTTACAATTTCATAAGGTTTATGAGGTTTCAGAATATGATAGTTATTCATTGCTTAATCAATGTGCGTTATAATGGTTATAATTGTTTACGTTATAATAGTCGTTATCATAGTTTGTCCGATGTTAATGTAAAAGTTTGAAGTGTGTTTTATTTTACCGCTTTTTATTTGCATATTTTTTCTAGTCTGACTAAAATCCGCAACACCGGAATTCAGAGCAGAGAATTAAAACGATGGGGATCCAGGAAACCATTTTGTCCAACCAACCTGTTAATCGCCGAACCCCTATCGATCCACGAAGCAGCTCCAGTTTTTATATTTCTGAGCGTTGCCATAATCTTGTCCCTTCTATTTTGCGCCGTCGAGAATATCTTCCACTGCCTTTCGACAACACGGTAAATTTCAGTTTCTCGATCTTGCGCCGACAAAACTAACATAAGTTCAATTTGCAGGAAAATTAGCGCGATAATGGAGAAAAGTCGTCTGATCGCCAGCAACGTGGATTTATCGGGAGATCTCAATTTACAGACGTTGCAAACTTTAACAGTTATCGAAGAATGAGCCAGGTTACCAGATCCTTAAACCATAAACCTCCAATTCTTAACCGATTCGCAAAATTTTCTTATCCCGAAATATTCGTCAAAAGCAGTTAGTTGATAAAACTTCGACTAATGATTAAATTAATTTCATTGCAAACGAATTACCGAGGAGTTTAATTATCATTCATTTGCATGCACGCACGAATGATGTTTAACCCCTTAACTTATCATTTCATCGGCAAGTGCGTCAGACGGAGCGATTCAATTATCGTAGGAACGTGAAGATGGATAAACATTGCTCGAATGTTAGGGATATTTTGGATATGACGATCATCGGTGGACAGGATCAAATTAAAATTGAGCTCGAAGTTCGATCGTGGTGAAATTAGGGGCCGAATTTGTCGCGTTGCAGCGGTTGTGTGCGTCACGCCTGAGAGGCGTCATTATAAGGCAAAGGGTTAATAGGCGGTAAGCTAACCAGACGAACGAATTTATTGAAAAACATAAATCATTCCGCCGTATCATTGTCAGTTAATTACAATATTGATATTACCGATATTACGGAAATCCGTTTGCCGATCCACCGTTATCTTCAATCGAGTAATTAATTTTTAGCCCTTCGTGGGATTTGCAGCGAGTCGGCGATGCCTTTAGTATTTAGTTTATCGCGAAATTCATGTTTTACGCGTCGTTTATGGATGATTCAAATTAATAACTCGCAGGATACAAAGGATTAACAAGAACGTAATAATAACGCTATTCGTTTGAGGAATATACTTCATTCACTACGGTTTTATGCACTTCAATTATTGTTTGTGTATCGTGTACTATTAACTTGATCGAATATAATTTATAGAATATATTAAATTAGATATAATGAATATATTAAATAAAAAATTAAAACCTTACAAATTATCGTTACACTGTGGATGTTTATGCAAATATGTACATGTATGTTTTTGTAAAATATTTTCTTCCCTTCGAATGATTAGCAATATTGTTATACGCGTTCCAATGCAGATGTATCGTTATTCAGTTGATTGAATGTAATTCATGGCATAAATAAAAATTACCAAATGATAAATTTATTATTGAACTAAAAAATGTCGAGTTATTATCAGACTAAAAAATGGCAATATATTATTAAAATATTTATCCAAATTCGTACATAAGTGTTTACATAAAATAGTTTTCCTATACATATATTATATAATATAAATAGCAATTAAAAGAAAACAAGTCACAATTAAGCTTGCATAAAATTATAGAAATATATACTTGCATGGTTTTCCACTGCAAATAATTGCAAATATAATCGTAATACCATAGTGCAGTTAGAATTACATTTATTATTATATTATAGTATTCTATGTATGTTACAAATACATGGACAGTTACAATTGATTTATTATTTAGGATAGTATTATAGTATAATATGAAAATAGACGTGACCGTGTCCTGCTCACATGAAACTCGTGTGTCACATCAAGCAACGAGACGCGCAACTGAAAAATTAACGAGTTCTATGGCCGCGTTTCGTGACCCCAGCAATTTGTCAGATTCTAGGATATTAGTTGACAGTTCATTCTCGAATATCGGAATACTAAATCACCGTGATGAATTCGATGCACGAGTCGAATAAAACTTATCAAAATAATTAGATCGTTACAGCCTGACAAAAGGCACGTTTCGAGTGTCGTTGAAATCGCGGAGGATTTCTCTTTCGCGAAAATAGTCGCTTTCGAAAATGTTCATTGTTTTTCTACTTTTGTCGCAATCGATTTCGATCTCTAACGCACAGGATCATGTCTTCATTCGTGACTATTTTGTGCATAAAGACGTGCGAAATGTCGTCGGATTTTCTTGCGGCGACACCGTAGGTATGTTACTTTCCTTTTATTGAAAATTCGAGAAATAATTAACACGTTGTATGATCCTCGTTTGGTGAAGGCAATTTTTTGACTGAACAAAAGATTGTTCAATCTTATTTTCAATTTTTCTTCTAAATATAACAATAATATATCTTGTGAGACAAGAGATTCACAAGTGATAGTCACCGTTTTGTGAGTGTTTAACGAATAACGGCCTTGTTTGACATATTTGACTTATTTGATATATGTGTAAAATAAAATGGAGTTCAAAATTGAAATTAAATTGTTATTATTTCAAGAGCTCATCGATAAAGTGCCAAATATGATATTTCATACAACAATTTGTCTTGATCGACACAATTTCATATTTTATATTGGTATTGAAACTGATTGCATCAAAATTTTATGATTGAACCTGTCAAGAAATCAAAGATGTGGCTATATGTATACATATATACATGCAGTATGTATGTATACAATTAAGCAAGTTGAGTTAGTTAAGTTATGTTAAGCGAATCGTTTAAATAGCCAATTGTATACATATATACATTCTATGTATAAATACCTCATCCAAAAATTAATATTAAAGTAAAATTGTTATTTGTGTAACAATATAAAATTGCAGGCGACTTTAATCTTCTGAAAACGCTGAGTACCATCGGTATATTTACCATAATACGAGAACCCAGCATGAAAATCGATTTTGTAAGATTTTTGAGGAGCGAAACGTGGACAGTTGGTGTCATCATCGACGTCCGTTGTCACAATGAAACGGCTGCACGAATTTTCGCCGAAGTAAGAGACTTACGTTCGAAAATTAACGAAACGACGACGATTAATTAATATATTATACTATTTAGAGTTCGAAGCATCGAATGTACGATTACTCGTACAACTGGCTAGTGCTGGGCGCGAATTACAATCACAGTATTCCACTTTTGAACGACACCGCGTACAATATAGTGACAGACGTTGTTCTAGCTATATCTAACAAGAATGGCTACGATCTATACGATGTTTTCAATCATTGCAAATACCGTGGTGGTTCGTTGAACGTTACTAAACTTGGCGATTGGAACCAAAGTTCAGGACTGAACATTAGTTTGACCGCACCTTTGATTAACAGAAGGGCTAACATGCATGGCATGAGATTGAAGATATCCGGCGTGGTGAGTATATCGTTAACAATTATGGTTTGGTGTTATAACTGGAGGATTTTGGGATTTGGAGATTTAGAGGTTTGGGGATTTAAGTATTTGAGAATTTAGAGATTTGGAAATTTAGGGGTTTGGAAGTTTAGAAATGTGGACATTGGAAGGTTTGGGGTTTAGAGATTTGAGTATTCAATGTTTGGAAATTTCAGGACTTGAGGTCGTAGAAGTTATGCCATTTGTGAATTTAAAAATTTTGGAAATTAGGGATTTAAGAGCCTGCAAATTTGGGAATTTGGGGATGTAGAAATTCGAAAAATTCGTAATTTCGTAATTAATAAATTTGGGAATACAGAGATTTGGAAAGCTGAGAATTATGGGATACGCGAGTTTGAAAATTTGAAAATTCGTATACACAGAAATTTGGGGAATTTGAAGCTTGGGAATCTGGCAACTTGGGCATTTGTAAATCTCAAAATACTGAAGTTTGATGATTTGGAAACTTAATAATTTTGTGTTGCAAAGATTTTGAAATTTAACAAGATTGAAATTTAAAAATTTTAAAGTATGAAAATTTCTAAACCCGAATATTTAGATACAATACAGGCCAAAGGACATGCGTCTCGAAGACTATATGCAGGATATAAATACAAGGTCCTTGGACAGCATGCATAAATTTGTTCATGCTATGATATTACACACCGGAGAGCTTTTTAATTTCAGGTAACAAATAATGTCATGTATGTAATTACCTTGTTCGATATTATGTTCCGATTATGAAACTATGTTTTGTTATTCAGCGTTCATGCTTCGGAAATAATCTACTGGGACAGGCACAGTGTACACGGTTTGATTTTCGAATTTTTAAGATCAAATTACATCGATTTTGCTAGTAATCCGAGGATCATGGTGTCCGAAAGATTGGATTTTGCTTCCCTAATTGGAGCAGCTTGGCCTATTAAGTAATCGATGCAATATCATTTATTAATACGTATAAGTAACATTTAAGTATCATGGTAAGATCAGATTTGACCCTCTAAAACTGTATCTTCTATTCGTGACTAACTAACGGTTTAATTAACGGTGTAATATAATTGACAAAGTATACCGTATATATTTTTAGAACATGGAAGTTCAGTGTTAATAATATAAAATTATTAATAAGTTCTTGAAAATTGTAGAAAACAGTGAATGATTAAGACGCTCCCATAATATTATATATAATAATGATAATAATAAACTAATATAGAAGTATAACAATATAAACATAATAATGAAATATCGTTTTGATTAGACCTTGCTTCATGCTTCTGTCAACATCGACGAATAAAATCAAACTGGAGATCTTTCTGAAGCCTTTTACTCGCCAAACGTGGTACGTGTTCGCGGCTTTCGGAATATTTTCCATTTTCATCGTGAAAGCAATCATGAATCGCGAAAAAATCGGTAAACGAGAAAAATATTCGGGAGCGGTGGTGCTTTCCGTAGGAATTGTTGCTCAGCAAGGTACGTATCAAACAATAGTAAAAAGAATTAATCCGATAGAACCACAATTATTACATATAAATTTACATCAATTAAATATACACTTTATTATTACACAACTTAGTCAATAAAATAAACTGAGCTCAAATAAATATTATTTTAACTATTTCAAAATTACGATCAAACTCCCATCAAAGTTTCACATTCAATATCAAGTTCTTCTAATATTTTTGATACCAGTTTTATATTCGATATTAATATTCATGTATGTATAAAAACTGACCTTCCGACATAGCAAAGCTTAACCTAAAGCGTTAGTGAAGCTTTTTTCTGAGTCCAGTATGTTCTACGAATATAAATATTGAACAGTGTTTTTTCTTTTTGAATAAATAAATGAATATCTCATACTACTTCATTTCTCGTCAGGTGCAAATTTGCTTCCAAAACGCATTGCGAGCCGCATAGCGCTTTTCCAGATAACACTACACAGTTGGATAATGTACAATTATTATTCAGCTAGTATAGTTTCGGCTCGATTAAGCGAACCCTTAGACATGATGGAGGACTCTGTGACCGTCCTCGCCGATAGCAATTTGAAAATTGCTGCGGAAGCTGTGCCATATTTGAATTATTTTCTATATGTACGTATTGATCAGCATTATCAATGTAACAAATAAACTTTTAATCGGTAACGACTCCTGAACAATTATAAGATGTTGAAGAACTTAGTCGTATTGCAAAAAAAAAACAATGTACTTCTGACAGCTTAACGATTTATTGTCTCTCTTAACAATTTTTAGTAATCGAATTGGTCATTCGATTTTAAATGAATATCTTAATTTCACTCAATTTTAATACTTTTTATATCTGCTTTATTGTTTACTGTGATAAAGTAGAATTTTTTGAATATCATTGTATAATCATATTAGTATTTCTCTATTAGACATATTCGATCTTGATTTTATTAAAATTTAATACATTTTATTTTAATACTATTTGTCGCATTCAATTTTTATTGAATATTTTAATTTTATTCAAATTTAATACTTTTTATTTTAATACTATTTGTCACATTCAATTTTTATCGAATATCTTAATTTTATTCAATTTTAATACTTTTTATTTTAATACTATTTGTCACATTCAATTTTTATTGAATATCTTAATTTTATTCAATTTTAATACTTTTTATGTTTGCTTTGTCCTTTACTGTGGTAAAGTAGAATCTTCGAAAATTATAGTGTAATAATATTATTAGAAACTGAATTGGGAGTCGGATTACTTTCGTAAGAAGCGTTGGGATCCTCTGCCAGAATCCGAAAGATATTTACCATTGGAAGAAGGAATCAGACAAGTGAGCGAAGGTATTTTAGCATATCACACCGATCCGAATACCGCGTACCCTTACGTAGAAAGGATGTTCGATTCCAATAAAATCTGCGAATTAACGGAGATACATTTGTTCAAACAATCCGTGATGGGGATGTACGCTAGTCACAATGGACAGTTCATCGAGATAGCCAAAATAGGGTAAGCATTCGTTCTTCACGTACTCTTCTTGGTTTCACGATTTTAAATTAAATAAATAGCGGCAATTGGGGTAACTTTTTCCCCGGCAGTGTAATTTCATTTCACAGCAAGTTCGTTTGCAAATTGTTAAAACGTGAAAATGTCGAAAACGATAATCGAATAATTTTTGGAACAAGAAGATGGACAATAATTGTTTTCGAATCGAAATTTTAGAATTTAAAAATTTGGGGAAATGAACATTTGGAAGTTTTAGAATTTGAGGATTTAGAAATTTGGGAAATTTCGTACTTGAGATTATTGAGGTTTCGGGGTTTTGGGGGTCGGTTGTCTGAGAATTTGAGGAAAAGGATATGGGGAACTTTCCGAAATTGGGGATTTAAAAATTTGGGAAAGTTGGTATTCGGGATTATCGAAATTTGGAAATTTTTTAATTTCCTTATTTGAGAATGTGGGGAATTGAAAAGAAGAAGAAAAACTTTGGAAATTTATGAATTTATAAATTTAATAAGTTTGACATTTGGAAGTATCGAAATCTGAGGACTTGGAGATTTCGAAATTTTATAAATTTCAGCATTTGTGGAAAATATTTGGAAATTAAAAAATTTATGAAATGTAAAAACTTCGGATCCTCGATATTTCGCTATTGGAAATCTTTCAATATAGTATTTCCGAAATTTTCGATTGAAAACTAATTCACTGCAACTTAGAGTGCCTCTGTCTCTTTTAGATTGACAAAGATGTTCAACACTGGTCTTCGTAATCGACAAATCAAATACTGGTCATCACGAAAGCCACAATGTCAACCCGACACTCTATCCACCAGAAGTATCACTATTTACGAAACAGCGCCAGCTTTAATTTTACTCGCGTTCGGTATACTTCTGGCTGTAACGATTTGTATCGTGGAAAACATTATCTACAATCGTTCGATGAGGTTGTCCTTCGTTTAAAAACAACGATAGAAAGAGAGATCTTTAAATCACGTTGCTGATAAAAATTCTACTGTTTTAGGGGAATGGATGCTGATCGAAAGAAGAGGATCGTTACGATGGGGAGCATCCGTAGCGGAAACAGCAGGGACAATCTTCTAGATTTGAATCTTTAATGCCAATATCATTGCTTTTTAGAAAATAAATCGGTAGAAAATTAATTACACAAGAATGTTCATTACTTATGCTATTTCTTAGACTCCCGATGTTAAAACTTATTGTAGCCTTCATTTCATCGAACTAGCAAAACAAAATACTTTCTTCCGACAAATTTTCTCGTTACATATAGTGACTCAGACATCAAGTTCACCTATTAAATTAAACAACTTTCATATAAATACTTAAACGCATTTTTGTTATGTACAAAATATGATTCGCGATTACCGATCAACTAATATAGTTACATAACTAGTTTGTATGTAAACCTCGAGTTGTTTCTTATTCTATGGAGCCAATACGTCAAAACTGACATGCTTTCTCATACAAGATTTAGAAAAGGATGACTTTGCTGGCTGACCGTGGCAGCACGAACGTTCCGCATGCAGTCGTTCGATTTGCAGTTGAGAATAAAGTGCAGCGATAGTACCCGCTACAAATGCGGTTCCGAAGTTTCTTTTATTTGCAATTAATCGTTGCCACCAGTGCGAGCACCGTCCATCTGATTCGCGATTATTTCTTTTTTAAAAAGGTCCCGAGAGTCGTTGCATTTTCCTGCGAAAACAGTGAAAGTGAGCTAATACGTGAAATTCGGTTCTGTAAATATTAGATAAATTAGATTTTAGAACTATATTAACTTGTTCTGTTACTAAAATTATCTTACAACTTCTTATTAATAGATATTATTACTTAAGGGTGTAGCAAGATTTAAGAACGTAGAGATTTTAAGATCTAGAAATTTGGGATTATAAGGGTTTGAAGATGAAGAGATGCTGGAATCTAGGGTTTTGGGGATGTAAGGATTGTAGAGTTTAAGGACTTAGGGGTTTATTGGTACAGGTACTTAAGGGTTCAG
Organism: Coelioxys conoideus; assembly: GCA_947623535.1. Lineage (NCBI taxonomy): Eukaryota > Metazoa > Arthropoda > Insecta > Hymenoptera > Megachilidae > Coelioxys > Coelioxys conoideus. The sequence goes on from OX392449.1 coordinate 11,525,364, forward strand.
ACGTGTAGGTATTTGGGTACATAGGAGTTAGAGCATGTAGGAATACTCGGAACGTAGAGATCTAGGGATGTAGGGATTTATAGAAGCAGAGATTTAGAAACGTAGAGATCGAGAAACGTAGAAATTTAGAAACGTCAGAATCTGGGAACGTAGACATCTAGGAACATAGAAATTTAGAAATGTGGGAATCTGGAAATGTTGAAATCTGGAAACGTAAGAGTCTGGGAACTTAGAAATCTAGGAACATAAAAATTTAAGATTGTAAGAACCTAAAAATGTAGAAATCTACGGACGTAGGAATTTAGAATGTAGAGATTTGGACATGTGCATGTCTAGAAATGTAGATGTTTAAGAATCTTGAGATATGGGAATACAACAATACATAAATGATAAATTGAGTTACAAAAATTAAATTTCTTTGAAACTATCTGTATCCTTGTGAACAATTCATAGACTAAATCAAATGTTCAAATCCAGATGATTCTCGAATCACCAGAATTTTCAATGATGCCGGGATTGCAATCTCTATAAAGCAACTTCAACCGAATATCGATGTACCACGATTTTTACGTACAGATTATTGGAATTTAGGGGTGTTTTTAGACTTGCGATGTTCCTTCGCGGATGAAGATATTGTGGAATCTCTTTTCAGAGAGGTATAATTAAAGGAGCATGTTTATATCGATCGATCTATTTTACAATATCAAAAGGAATGACTTAATAAAAACCATGATTCAGGCTTCGGAGCATTACATGTTCGAACACATGCATCAGTGGTTAATTTTGGGAGAAAATATAAATCGCACAGTTCAATTGTTAAACGAAAGCACGTTCAGCGTTATCATGGATGTTATAATTTCTGTGCCGGAAAACGACAATTATGTTCTTTACGACGTGTACAATCGTTGTAAACCTTGTGGTGGTTTGCTGAATATCACCACATTCGGCAGCTGGAATATTGAAAACGGGTTAAAAATTTATGTAACAGATAATAAGTTCACTAGAAGATGGGACTATCATGGGATAAAAGTTAAAATTATTGGCGTCGTGAGTAGCAATGGATGTAAAATTTTATTGCCGTAAATTATATCGAAAATTAAGGAGCTATCAATCTGTTATGAACATCTGTAAAAATAAATTTTTACGTAGGTGACTAACAGATCCAAAGACCAAGATCTGCTAGAATATCTTCAAGAATGGAAAGGTGACCTTCGGAATAATTGGGCGAAATTTGGATATGCACTCATTGTGCACATTGCCGAGATGTTTAATTTCACGTAATGTATCACTTCCACCCAGTGACAAGAAAATGTAATAAATACCTAAAAATAAGTGAAAATTACTATTTATTGATAATTGGAATCGTCGCGGCCCCATTGATTCGAGGAAGGGTTAATTTTACATGGTGTGGTTAAATATTATTTTTTCCAATTGTATAAGTGTTTGGTCAAGAAGTTTAAGTATCTAATTTTAATCAAATCGTTATCTGAGACCCGATTTACCGGACTCTACAATTCCAGAATTATCATTTTTTTTTATAAACATTTCGTTTATGTAGCATAGAAGTCTCAGAAATAGATCATTGGGAGAAAGGAAATACAATTGGGCCGTTATTCACTAGTCTTAACAAACGACTTTACGATTTAGGGTACTATCCGTCAATTTTAACTCTTGAAAGAATGAATAACGCAGATGTGATTACACAAGTTTGGCCTCTCAGGTAACCCTTGCATATTATATTTTCATGTTTGAAAATATATTTTATATCGTATCAAACGAGCAATGAGTAATTTTATAAACGAAACTAAATAATCCAAAATGAATATTCAAACGAGAATATGTTCGGATCAACTTTGTTTCTAAACGTCTATTTATCAAATTTCGTCTCTCTGATACAAAATAAAAGTATGTTCATAACTTTATTAAATGTGTTGTGCCTTCCTCGTTGTTACGTTCCGCGCGTAAATTTAATAAGTAGATCCGCACCATGCAAATATATGTATATAATTGGAACTAAAAATGATATAACAGGATAATATGAAAGTAAAGGAGATATCTCCAGACTCGTGTCTAAAGTTTTTCGGGCCTTAAGCACACAAATAAAAACCGGGCCCTCCTACTAAAATCAATGGCTATAATTATGCGATACATTTATGTCATTACTTTTTGTGTATTAAACCTTCTATATTCCGAAATTGATCATTTGATATGATACAACGTAATATTTATTATAAATAACGTTGAATACATCATTAAATTTAAACTTAAAATTACAGAAGAATCATTAAATATTCTTTACAGAACTTGTTTTATGTTTATCACTGTACCCTCATCGAAGATCGACATAAATGTAATTATTAGACCGTTTTCGACAAATGTTTGGTACATGATATTTTTATTATCGTTCATTATAATATTCGCTTTATGGTTGATCTTAAAATTAGAAAACAGTTCTGATTATGAAACGACAGTTCTCATTACTGTTGCTGCACTATGTCAACAAGGTATTATTTATAATAAAAAATTTATTTCATAGCATGTATTTTCATGTAAAAAGTTTCAATTTTACAGGACTACCATTTAATAGCAGTAAATATGCAGGTCGACTAGCTTTTCTTCATACTTTGATCTTCGGTTTGCTCCTGTATAATTATTACTCGGCAGCAGTAGTATCAGCCCGATTGAATGCCCCTTTAAACAAAATGAATGATTCATTGTACTCATTAATGAATAGTAAAATGAAGCTGTCAGCTTTCAAGGATATCTACTTCAATTATTTATTTCGAGTGAATATTATTATATTTTTGTATTTTGTTGTATGCACAGTAGATTCTCGTTATATTCCTATTATAGGCTCCTTTAACGGAAGTACAACTTTTTAAAAAATACTGGGACAAAATACCTGACAATGAAAAGTTTCTATCAGTAGAGGAGGGCATACAAAAAATTATGAAGCCCGGATATGCTTATCATATAGATCCTACCCTAGCTTATCCACTTATTGAAGTTATGTTTACTAAACAGATGATTTGCCAGTTGACCGAAGTACATTTATTTCGACCTAATACAATAGGTTTATGGTCAGCTCAACATGGTCCGTTTCTAGAGATAACGAAGATCGGGTGAGTTCTTTAAATTCTTAAAAAATTACAGTTAACTGTACGAGGAGTTAATGGATAACTTATTTCAGTCTTATTAGAATGTCTACTGCGGGTATCAGGAATCGACAGATACTACGTTGGACAGTTAACAAACCTTATTGTGACAATGACAAACACTATGTTTCAAGTGTGACGATTCATGAAATGATACCGATATTACTTCTTTTACTTTTTGGAATTGCGTTATCTATTATAATCTGCTTTATTGAGAATATTATTTTTCGCACATTGCAAACGAAGCAGTGGAAAAGGAAATCTGAGCAGGTTCGTCGAAAAAGTGTGGTATTTAAAAATAAAATTGTACCAAGAAAATACATCGATGAAAAATGTAATATTATTACGAAGTTGATTCAACCAAAAGATAAAATTACAATTTCAATTTCATGAGCCTTTCCGTACATATAAATTAATTTTATTAAATAAAGTGTACCGATTACATTAGTTAAGAAAATACCATATAGTATTGATATACTTTCAAGGTGTATACATTGAAATAAAGAATGCAAAATGGGCCTTTATTGTGTACAATTGTTTTGCAAGTTCTTGATGATGAAGAAATGCGTATACCTAAGTTAGCAATTAATTTACTTCTTCTTTTTCGACTTTTTATCTGTCGGAGCTGGAGATGTTCCAGTGAGATCGGCCAACTGCTTTTTCAGCATTAATAATTTTTCTACTTCAGGTTGCCACACCGATTTCTGCTCTTTAGCTTTCAATTCGCGTACGAGGTTACCCTTAACAGACGAATATAAACATACATATATAAACAGCAATGACGTTAATATAAATAATATGTTGCAGTGTTAAAATGTTATCTCATCAAACCTGCTTAGCGATAGCTGATTCCAAACTTGCCACATCCATCAAAGTATCTCCATTCTGTTCAGGTACAAATGCCACTTCAGGTTTCTTGTTTTTTGGTTGTGGCATTTCGGGAGACTTATTTTCTCCACTGATAAGATTGGTAAGTTTTTTCTTTAAATTTAAAAGTATTTGCACTTCCGGTTGCCAAATAGTTTTATCGTGTTTAGCTTTCAATTCCCTGACTTTATTGCCCTGGATATACAAGATATATACACTGTATAATGAATGTGAATATCTTACGTTGTTATCAAGACAATTTGCTAACCTGTTCTGTAATTGCAGCTTCTAACGATTTTACATCATTAACATTATCGTTTTGAGATTTGTTTTGAGTTTCTTGCTTTCCAGCATATTTCTTCCGCAATGCTTCTACATCTTTATCCTCTATCTTTTTAAACAGAGGAGATGGTTTACCGAGCTTATGTCCCGCCGGAAGTATATTTGTAATAATGTCAGGTATGTAACCATAACTGCTAGCATCCAATCCTAATTGCGTTCTTATTTCGCGAGCAGCGTTAGGCATAAACGGGGCCAAAAGGGCTGATAAGAGACACGCTAAATTGCAGCAAATACCAATGATTGTACCGGCTCTTTTCCTACAAACAGTAAAAACAGACGAGGTGTTAAATTGCGTTTAATTTTGAAATGACATCGCCATTTTACTTCTATTAAACGAATGTTAGTCATAAGTACTGTAACACAGACCTGTAACACAATTTAATACATAAAAGTTGATTAACAGTCAAGTGAGTTTACAGGACTTATCTTACAGCATAAAATTAAGTCACGTAACACCATTCCTCACTGAACAATGGAACCTAGGAAATAAAGATATTCTAGTCTCTAATATAACAAAATTATTTGTGAATGTTAAATGTAATACTGATAACCAATCAACGGAACTACGAAAATAATTCAATAAAACACCGTACAACGTGCAACAGTTGTATATTGTTCGAAAACTTAAGCTTTTAAAGCAACATGATAAAAATATTATTTTTTAACTTTAATAACCTAGCGAAACTTATACCTACTTATCACTATCGGATCCTTTAACTTTGACCCATGGTTCTTGATATTGCATGTATTGATTTCCGTGTTTTGAGATCGCCAGAACGTGTCTCAAACCGTCACGTAATTTAGCTTGTTCTAATGCCTGTATGTACGAAGACAACTCCCGTTGTGCCAATACTATTAACGTTAAATCCTCTTCTTCAAGCGTCATTGGTGGTATGTAAGATTCAAAGTATTTTTCAGCGAATACTAAGGCTCTAAAAGTTTTCGATAATAGTAATGAAAAAGGAAAAAAGTAATTCGTATCATTAATCCAATTTTTCGTTTTAATAAATCACGTACCTATTAACAAAGTTTCCAAAATTATTTAATAATTCATTATTATTTTTGCATGCTAGGTCTATCCAGTTGAAATTAGAATCTTGAGTTTCTGGTCTAACATATGCAAGATAAAATCGCCAAACATCGGCGGGTATACCAGTTTCTCTAGCATCATTTCCGAAGACACCAATACCTCTTGATTTTGAAAACTTTGTATCTTCGTAATTCAAATACTCTACACAAGTCAATTATTAATATTTAACGACATGTATTAAAAGAAATGTATAACTTTGTACATATTAACATGTTCAGGTTCATACCGGTTGCCATTAAATGCTTCATTAAAATGTAACCATCATTAGCTGCTAATAAATAAGCAGGAAACATGATTGCATGGAATGGAACATTGTCTTTTGCCATAAATTGATATAAATCAACTGTGACATCTTTAGGTTTCCACCACTGTTCATATTCCTTTGTATATCTCTTTGTAATACTGATATATCCAAAGGGTGCATCGAACCAGACATAGAACACTTTGTTTTCAAAACCTTTTACTGGAACAGGTATTCCCCACTTCAAGTCTCTTGTTATACATCGTGGCTTAAGACCATCGCGTAACCATGGTTTCGCAACGGCTCTTGCAACATTAGACCACCCCTTTTCCACAGTTGGAGACCACTCTTTTAACTTACTTTCTAACTGTAACACATAATACTCTGTTTAGTTAAATCTAATAATTAACATTTTATTCTTGCATAGGACACGATAAATATATTTACCTTAGGTAAATCTAAAAAGAACTGTTCCGATTTCTTAACTATAGGTCTATTATTACACACTTTACATCGCGGTGATATCAAATCTGTTGCATTCACTAAATGACCACATCCATCGCATTGATCACCGCGTGCATCTTCATATTTACATCGTGGGCATATTCCTTCAACAAATCTATCTGCTAAAAATCTATTACACGACTCGCAAAGAAGTTGATCTACCGTTTCACTTAATATATACCCTTGCGATTTTATTCTTAAGAAAAATGATTGCACGATTCTAAAAAATGATAGTATATATTACGTTTGTATAATATTACAACTCGTTTGCTTTGGCAAAAATGATTAAATAATAATTCGACCTATAAATCGAAAACAATAAAACCTTTTAGAATTACATTATAATGCAGCTAATACGAGATCCATCTTACTCTGTTTGTTCAGGCGTTGTAGTACGACCGAAATAGTCAAATCCTATGCTAAACCATCTATAAATGTCATTATGTATATCAAAAAATTTGTCACAAATAGCTTGAGGCGTTGTCTTTTCTTCTAAAGCTTTAGCTTCTGTAGCAGTACCATATTCATCTGTTCCACTGAAAGATTAATACATTTTTATTGTACTTTATAATATTTAAAAGTTAAAATGTAGCTTGAATGAAACAGTTCCATACCAGATGAAAAGGGTATTATAATTTCTTTGTCTACAGTATCTGTAAATAAAATATATCTAACATTAAAATATGTTTATATAATAACAACACAAATTAAGATACAAACCTAGCAAAAATATCAGCAGAAAGTACACAACCAATAATATTTCCTAAATGAGGAACATTATTAACATAAGGTAACGCAGATGTTATTAAAATATTTCTTTCGCCTTTCTTTGGTAACCTGAAATTAACATAAGTACATTTATATTAATTATACATTTGTTCTTTGTTTTAAACTAGAAACATTTATGTACATTTAAGCTTACACAGGATAGGAAGAATTTTTCATATCTGGATACGACTGAGAAGACCAATTACTTGCAATATTCTGTATTTCTTCTTGACTAATTGTTTCCATTTCTTTTTCCTTAGTTGGACTAACCTGAAGTTATTAATTCTGAATTTTTGTACGAATTCATTAAGCAACATTATACTAAAAATTTTGATATAGTAAACTTACATCACTTGGTAATGGTTTACTTGACTGTGAGTTTAACAAACTAGTAACAGGAAACCAAGAAGCAGCTTGAATACTAAGAATTGCTTTCAAACCTCTCTCAAACTTGTATTCTTTAATAGAATCCTAAGTATATAAAATATTAGATTGACTGAAATAGTGTTACAAGTGGCATGTATAAAATGAATAATAGAAGTTTTACCTGAATAATTGGCAGTAATTCGATATTGTTTAACCACTCTTTAAGAAATAAATATTCTTTACATAATTCCTTTTCAATTTCTCCAGCTAAGACAGTAGACCATACAGTTACCCAAATGCAAGCATCTGCCAATGACAAATCATTCTGATCCTAATTCATAACAAAACTTTATTACTATCTTCATTTTATATTAATAGTTTTATGTTTTCATAACAAATTACCTTAATTAAGTACTTTCTTGCCTTCAACTCTTTGTCAAGTTCTCCTAACAAAGACCACAAACATGATTTACTTGTTGTTTTACAAATTCCTGTATTACCATAAAGCACTACAGCTGGCTATATAATGAATTTTAATGTATTTATAACTTTTAATTAATTGTATATTTACATATATCATTTGTTTTTTTTTACCTGTAACTTAGAAATGTCCCATTCCAACCATTTATTAGTAACAATGCTTGAATCTTTAGGTGGAGGTACTAACAGTTGCATCGCTGCATTAGTGCTAAATAACACTACTCCACTTGATAGTTCAACAGTAGGTAAACGACCCAAAAAGCTCACTGTGCAAAGAATAAAAAACAAAGTTATATTGAAACAATCCAGAAATTTAATAAAATATGTATTCAACATCCAAGTTACATATTTTAATAACATACGAGGTGTGTAATACAAAAAGAATTTTATCAGCATCTAATTGATAATCATTGAAATCATAATTATTTTATGAATTAGGATAAATTCACTGTTATACGAAGAACATTAAAAAATCAAAATCAATATTTTATCGGTGTTATTTCAAGTATAACACGTGAATTAAAACTATCTGTAAGAAACATTTATATTAGACGTCAATATACAAATGACAAATTGGTACGTAAAAATATTGATTTAATGATAGAACTTTATATGTTTCACATGTCTGAAAACTGAAAATTATCAAAATGAAAATGTTTTCTGATATTTCATCACTGTGGTCATAAATCGGATTGTTAGATTTAGGTTAAGTACTGTACCTTTGGGTTGTATTGTCTTAATGGTAACAGATTGTTGGGCCAGTTTAGCTGCAATTATTAACTTTAACGCATTTGGGTTACCTTCGTTCGTTGAAATGATCATTTTTATTAATAAATTAATAAATATTCACAATAAATAAATGAAAATATGTTCAGCACACAACCAACACATGTGAGCGACAAGTAAATGCAGTCTGGAAACTGCTGTCGTGAACTACTGTATAGCACATTGCCAATCTGTTCAACATCTTATAATAATTAAAAATTCAATATCAACTTTTCATTTTTCATATTTATTTAACAATACGCAATGTTGTATTTTGTTATAGAAAACATATCTTATATTGTTTAATCAACTAATAAATGCATATAATATATGTAAGCATGAAATTTGACAGATAGTGAATAACAGTTGGTAACTGTTGCAGCTGAGCAGATATTGTATTTACTCATAAATGCAAATGTTTTAATTATTTATTTCAACACTTTTAACAAGCTAAAATGCCATTTATTAAATTATATTGAATCGTGGATTATTGTATGCAGATTATTTGAACGTAAAAGTCGCTAATTTTGTGCAAAAGGGTAATTTTCTATTTTGTTAGTTCCTCCTCTTACCACCAGATGATAGCAGTATGCGACTTTCGAAGCGCGTATTATTAAAAAGATTAAAAAAGTATGCTTAACTGTAATTTTGTCCGTAAATGTTAAACGACACCACGGTTTAACTGTAAAATATCAAATATTACGTTCCTGAAATTTTCGCGGATACGCATTATATTTTCAAAAATGATTATTTTATTGATTTATATGTGTATAAGTTGTATATCATTGTCGTACAGTGCTGAAAATATAATATTAGTTGTTACTGATGATTTGGATATATTTCTTGATGGAATGGTAAATATTAAAACAAAACATGAAATTTGTAAACTGATAGGTATAGAAAATTCAAATAATTGTTTTTTTCAGACACCTATGACAAATACATTAAACTTAATTGGAAAACAGGGTGCAACATTTTCAAATTGTGTAGGTGTTTAAAATTTATGTTGTAATTGAATTTGTTATGTATAATTGAATTTAATTGAAGGTATTTCTTTTAACAATTAGTTTGTCGCTACACCTGTGTGTTGCCCAAATAGAGCTTCAATATTAACAGGAAAGTATCAACATAATCATCTAGTATTCAATAATTCCATTAATGGTGGTTGCAATGATGTTAAATGGCAACAATTGCAAGAACCAAAGACATTTGCAGCACACTTAAAAAAGGAGATGTCATATACAACCTTTTATGCAGGAAAATATTTGAATCAGGTGAATACATACAATATATTAGATTAGTAAATGTATTTAGTTTGATCTATGAAGGAATAAAATCATAGAAAAATACTATTTAATAATAATTTATAAAGTATGGACGTCAAAAAGCTGGTGGACCTACTCATGTACCAGTAGGATGGGATTGGTGGGCTGGTCTTGTTGGTAATTCGAGATACTATAATTATTCTTTATCCATAAATGGAACTCAGAAGAAATTTGGTAACGAATCCACCGAATACCTTACAGATGTAATTGTAAGTGTGAAATTGTAGTCATTATTTTTGTTTTAATTATTATTATAATATATGTATAATATTTAATTTCAGAATAACTTAGCAACGGAGTTCATTGGAACTCATAATGCCAATGATCAACCATTTCTTATGGTTTTAGCACCACCCGCTCCTCATGCACCTTTTACCCCAGCAACAAGACATATAGATAAATATAAAGATGTAAAAGCCAAAAGAACACCCAATTTCAATACACTAACACAAACTGTAAGTTATATCTTCTTCATAAAAGTTGGCATTATTATATCCTATGTAACACTCTAGTATGAAATAGGACAAACACTGGTTAGTACAACAAGGGCCATCTCCACTACCTAATCACTTACTACCCAAGTTGGATGATATATATAGAAGGAGATGGGAAACATTATTAGCTGTTGATGAACTTGTAAAAAATATATATCAAGCTCTAAAATCACAAAATCTTTTAAATAATACTTACATGATATTTACATCTGATAATGGATATCATATTGGTAACACAATTTATAAGTAAACAACATGAGGCAGACAAATGTGTTATAAACGATATACAGGTTCTACTTATTGTATTTCATAGGTCAGTTTAGTATGCCTATAGATAAACGTCAGCCGTACGAAACTGATATTAGAGTTCCGTTGTTAATACGAGGACCTGGAATTGTACCATCCAAGATCTCTGCGCCGGTTAGCACCGTTGATTTGTTTGCTACGATTTTGGAGATAGCTGGCATTCAACGACCATCCGATGGTACGTCCTTTTTAAGAAAAACATTACCAAAAGATAGAACACTTTTGGTAGAATATAAAGGAGAACAATCTGATGACCCTCCTTCGGGTTGTCCGAGCGATAACGATCCAAATCTTGCAGTAAGTTTTGCATAAATGGGAACAGAAATAATATTTACCGATGCGTATATATAAAATATGTATTATTTATAGTTATGTTACAAGGATTTGGCATGTAAATGCCAAGATACTGTAAATAATACATTTACTTGTATACGACGTATGTCTCCGCACTTCAATAACATTTTCTGCATTTTCGATGACGATAAGGTAATATTAAAAATAAACAAAACATGTTAACGATAAACAAAATAATTTATACTAATATTTGTCGTTATTGAACCAGCAATTCGTTGAAGCATATAACATAACTACGGATAATTATCAAATGGAAAATATTGCATACAGCATGAAACGTCAGCATAGACACAGATTCAGGAAGTATCTGAAAGAGATGAGCACTTGTGAAGGGGAGAAGTGTATCGTTACAAACATGGAAAGCGTATACATTTAATACCCGTTGCATTATATCTTCACGATCTCTAATATCCTTTGTATCTTTTGCTTAATCTAACATACAATATAATTATCAGTTTTTTATTTCAAACTATATATTATAAGTTGACAATATCTACTAACAGTTTTTGTACGTGATGAGGATAATGAGCTGTTTGTTAATCGATATTTAAGAGTGTTAACATAAAATAAATAAAATAAATGTTATACTTGACTGGTTATTTGCATCCACTTATTACACACTTATTATATTTATGAAGATATAAGTATGACAAGCCATTAAAAGTTACGATCCCGGGGGGCCGTATTATTTCGAATTACTGCATTTATGGAAATCGTGGGCGAGGAATACGCCGCGAATCTGGATATAAGAATAACTCGTCTTGCTTCCCAACTACCTCGGGCGAACTGTTTTCTTAGCAAATATTTTTATTAAAGCCCCGCTGTTCGAATATCTGAATAGCAATCGCGCCATTCTGGGGCAGAGAAGAAGAAAAACTGAACGAGGATCGAAGGTAGATATATGCTTTTATGTCCATATATGTAATCTATTAAAACGTTTTAAATCGTTTAAGGATTTTTTAACGAACGATATAACGAAATGATTATCCAGTAAATTCAATATTCGAACAACCAATTACAGCAGTACATATTAAACGTCGGAAGATATAAATTATTTTATCAATTTCGGGAAAAATAACATGAAATGTGGACGTTCAGAAATATACACGGGTACATACATCGAATTCTCTCAAAGCAAAACGACGGAACGATGAGGGCAACTACAAAGTGCCCCGATTCATTCCTTTCAGTGGCAAGCACCGTAAGAAACATCCTTTCATGTTGCATAAAAGAACGTCGAAATGTTTGTACACTCCACGTTAACCGCTCCATAGGCTGTTTAATCGTTTGCACAGATGGTATTTGGGGGTTGTTCATCATTCTCAATATCGTATAAAAATGCATGCAAATTGGTAGCGATCTTACCATTTTGATACTCGCACATTTTGTCGGACTATTGGTTGCTGTAAAACATTCTATACAACAAGAATTTATTATAAATCAGAAAATTAGGTAACACGCAGATGATACGTTAATGAAACCGTACAGATTGCCGAGAAATCGAATTTGACAAACACCAGCGTTGTATATTAAAAGGTGCAATGGTAAAAGTTGAGGATTTACGTGCGGAGAAATTCATAAGCCCAGTTGTGGTGCGGTGCGTTTCTCTCGAAAAGAAGCACAGCTGAAAATGCGGTATTCAAAGGAAGTTTGCGGGTGTTTCGGTGTTTCGGTAAACAGCATGAATCCCGGCTCGATCGATCGGGTGGAGAATTAACAGACCTCGGCTCGAATTGTGAAGTCGTTACATCGTCACTGAGACGTATAAGTCGGCTTGCGAAAAGTCCTTTTTTTTCCTCTCTCTTCATTGATCGCCGGAGCGAGTGATCGCTTCTCTGTGCATTAGGATCAATGGCTTTCGTTGGCTTCCGAGTTTTCGAATCTTGCTTTCCTGCCCCCCGGGGATCAACGGATCTTTTCAATTTTTACCGACTTGTGCTGCCAAAAGAATCGGAAAAGTTCGATCGGTTATTCGAGAACTCGGAAACTTTTAGGAATTTCGGAATCTCGGAATCCCGAGAGGATTTGGGGATTTTGGAAATCTGTAAAGTTAGAAATTTTTAGATCTCGAAAATTGGAAAATTGGGAATTCGGGGATATAGAAATTTGGGAGTCTCGAAATTTGGAAAATTGGGAATTCGGGAATACAGGAATTTGGAGATCTCCAAATTTGGAAAGTTTGGAATTCGTAGATATACGAATTTAGGGATCTCGAATTTTGGAAAATTGAGAATTTGGGGATATAGAAATTTGGGGGTCCCGAAATTTGGAAAATTGGGAATTTGGGGGTCTCGAAATTTGGAAAATTGAGAATTCGGTGATATAGGAATTTGGGAATCTTGAAATTTGGAAAATTGAGAATTTCGGGATTTCGAAATTTGGAAAATTGGAAATTCGGGGTTATAGGAATTTAGGGATCCCGAAATTTAGAAAATTGGGAATTCGGGGCTATAGGAATCTGGGAAGCCGAAAATTTCGGGATATATGAATTTGGAAAGTTGGAAATTCGGCGATTTAGGTATTCGGACATATGCAAATTGATCAATCTGTTAATTCGAGGATATGGAAATTTGGAGATCCTTGGAACTTATAAGTTATGAAATTTGTGATATTTACAATATTCAGAAATTTAGATATATAAAAATTGCAAAACTGTTTATATTGCCAACTATCCACCACTGATTTTAAATATATTTTCTTTCCACTCCACTGTTGGTTTTTCGATCGCTTTATTCTTCACGGTGAACCCTAATATGGAAAGCGTAAATTTGCATCGAATACCTTACTGAATCAGAAAATGAGTTACAAACTTCCTCCGCTGAACTTCGTCGCAACTCTTCCTGGAATCCTCATTAAGATTCGAGAGTTAAATTCTGCACTCTCGGAAGGATATTGTATTAGTTCTTTGTAAGCAAGAATCTTTTATATCAAATAAAACTTATACATCGTTTGAGAAACTCTTGTAATCGACTCCAACATAACGAATGCATCTCATGGTGGGCGTATTTGACATGTTTTCAAGGTGCATAGTTAACGAAGACATTCAACGCAATAAACAACTCGTAAAGATTGCAATATAGCAGATGATAATTTAATCCTTCAAATTACTAGAACTATAACGAGCAATTGTTCTTTATTTTTACAAAAATCGATGAAGATATTCGAAAAAAGTAAAAAACGTGACAGCAAGCAATCTTGAACTCGTCGATAGATCTGGTGTTAATACTAAACCTACCAAAGCGGTCAAAATGACCATTTAACAAGTCTTCGATTTTAAGTTACAAAGTATGTGAGTACTTTTTTTTTAAATTTGTGTTAATTTTCATCAATATAAAGAATTAAGGTGTACATTAATTTGTATTTTATGCTCCGTTCATTAACAATAGAACTAACAACCAGTCAAAATTACTGGTTTCGGGTTTGGCATTTTTTATTACAAAATTTTATTGTCGTCCTTTTGTCAAAATGTCTGTCATGTTTTATTGAGCTAATGAATGGTTGTATATGTTAGGTGATGCTGCAATATTTATTTATTTATTTTTCTACTTTATTTTCAGTTTCGAAGTAAACATGCATTAATGCCGGTACTTCCAGTGTAAAGTCTTCAACTTTATTTTTAATTTCAAAATATATGTGCATTGTACGCCGGTAGGTTTGGTGTTAAAGACCATTGTACCGTTCTTTGAAAAATGATTTGCAACAGGATGTTTCCGGCAATCGATTAACGGAAAGAAGAACGAAACAGCAGGAAACGGGGGGTGTCAGTATCCCTAATTGAAGATAATTTCAAAAGTATTGAGTTTCAGTATCGATAATAATAAAAGCACGGGGGCAACGGGGGGCGATTCGCATTACGAAGCCGCTTATCCGGACAACAGTAGTCAAATCAAACACGAGGCTATTAACTAGGTCAACATTTCGGGTTTGGGGTACTTAGCCCCGTCTACTTGGTACCTTCGTCAGTGAGCCACACAATGTGTATGTATTTGCACGTACACGAAGCACGAATTCCACGGTGAACAAGAGCAAAGCAACCGTGTCGGACGGTCTTAAATAAATATCTAATGTGTAGGGGTCGCGCGGACCCCTATTGCCCCCGCTAATATTGTTTTAGGCACGGCCCTTGCCTAGCGAAGTTTTGTAACTCGAGAAACGAGCGCCACTCGTGTGCCCAACCGACAAGATACCAATAGGTGTCGGAAGATCTATTCGAGTACCTAAGTTCCGAAGATATCCTGTCCGCACTTTTGTTCCTGTTAGTATCGTGCCTTCAAATCATCCGTCATCCCGTCAACCACACATCTGCCCGTTGACGAATTAAGAGCTGTTTGCGTTTACGTCGAAATCAATGGTGTATGCTTTCTTCGAAAACGCGTTTAAATAAATTTTCAAAAAATTCTCAACTTCGTACTTCGAACAATTTATGTTCATCCCCTAACTTTTTTTTATATTCAACATGAGACTGTATTCGATATAAATGCATCGTAAAATTTCAAATTTTCATGTCGCTGGTAATACTTTATGTAATAAATGAAAAATAAAGAGGTACCATCGTATTTGTATTATATTAATCCCTTGCGCTATGTTTCTTTTGGCAAATGCGTCAGACATAACGAAGTATTCGATGCTATAACTATAAGACGGCTGAAGAAAGACGAATGTCAAGACTATTATGCATTCAGTGATCCTCAAAGATGCAAATCAAAATTAGACTGAAATTGAACATTCAAACGTGTTAAAAATATAAAGGAAATTTACTTTATTTGTATTTCAGGTGCGTCACGAGTGTAACTCGTTATTATAGTGCAAGGGGTTAACACTGAAACTACCGACGTATAATGCAACAGATATTTTGATGTTAAAAATGAAGTTAAAAAATAAATGAGCAAACGATGAAACATAAATGAATACATTTGTAGATTTTTTTATATTGACGACAATCAGCATAAGTGTCAAGAAAACCAGCTTAACAAATTTTGTCATTCGAAGCAGGAAGTAGAATTGACCCGTTTGGTAGTTTTACTGTTAACACTAGATTTACGGACGTTCAATGGCGACTTACATCTAAATTGAAAATGAACTACAAAAATAAGTAAACAGTGGGTAATACATAAACCAGTTTACAGAAAGATTCTTTATCTCGATGAAGGTTGACATACATTTTGACATAAGATGTTTAATAATTTTCGTAATTAAAAATAAGAAATCTATGATCCGTCATTTTGACGAGTTCCGTAAATCTAGTGTTAAAGTCGTCGAAGGGACAGGTTCGAAACACACCCTGTACGAGTCTTCCATAGAAATTAATTAATACGTACGAGGTAGAATGTTAAAGGAAAAGTTTTATAATTAACGTTGACTCGAGATTAAAATGGAGAATGAAGTCTGCATGTGGTGACAAAGAAATTCAGGTAGTGAGAGATTCCGGAGTTCTTGGAGACGGTGTTATAATAAGACTCGGATCCCGAATGGGTTAATAAATGCATCGTACATACCAATTCGCCGTGTCTCCTTAACGTTTCTCGCTCCATCCAGATGTAAGGTTTGCCTCCGCCGGTATTTGTCACAGAAATAATTAATTAACGGCAGAAAGTTCTCCTACTCTTTCGTCGTTTCCCTCGCTTTTTCTAACCGTGGCTCTCTTTCCGTTGTTCCTACCGGCTCATAACTGCGCTCGACCGGTTGCTGAACCCCTTTTGCTCGTGCAACCCTTATTATCGTGTCGCAGCTCGGTTAGCGCGAGCGGGTTAATGAAAAGCTCGAGTAAATATAGAATTTCTCGTAAAAACTACAAATTACTGCTGCGTCGGGTGCATAGCCGCGTGCAACACACCTCGTCCCCGTTCTCTTTTCTTTGCCATCTCTTTTTCCTCCCTAACCGTCCCTCCCTACGTCCTCCCTCGTAAAATTATATAACTGTATAATACGCGAGAAGCAGGAAATAATACAAACGTTCCTGGCGGTGCTTCGAAGATCGTGGCAGGATTTTATGACGGGGAATTCGCGGGATCGCGTGCAAGATGAAAAAACGCAGTCGAACATGTCTGGACGCTGAAAAAGAATAACACGGGACGTTAGTTAAGTTTTTAATTTCGCAGGAATCGTGCTACCTCTACCGTAAATGTTTCGCGAAATAAAAAGCGTTCTAGTACCAAGGGTGTAACCGTAATTAGGTACGACCGTAGGTTACCGTTCGGTTAGGGTAAGGGTTGAGGAGCACCTATCAGTTTTCGAATTTCGGGAATTAAGGATGTGAATTTAGAAATTTTTAAACTCTAGCGTTTTTTAGTTTTTTACATTTGAAAGTTTCTAAATTTTTATATCCCAAATGTGTTAATTACGAAGCGTTCAAATTTATAAATTTCTGCATACAAAATTCACAAATGACCAAATTTCCACATTTTTTTATCGTGATTCTGAAATTATTGAATTTGCAAATTTTTAAACTTGCAGATCCCAAATTTCAAAATGACTAAATTATCACATTTTCAAGTTCTCAAACTAACAATGAACAAATTTCCAAATTCCAAAGCTTTCAACTTTCTAATTTTCGGCGTTTCTGAGTTTCTGTGTTTTCGAGGTTTCAAATTCCTAAATTCCCGACTCTGCAAACCTTCACAATTCTTAAATTTCCAAATTCCAGTTTCGAATTTCTATAGCTCCAAATTTTCTACCTAGAAACGAAAGCGCGAAACGAGCTACACGCCCGTTTCCGGGTGATTCCGAATTATATTATTACACTCGTGTTTGTCAGTTTAAAACCAGGAGCCATTAGCAGGTATTATTTTAGCAGTGATCCAACGTTAGCGGGAACAATGGCGTTGGCGCGGTTCGCGTCCCACGATATTAAATGAGGCGAAGTGATACATTTTGAGGGGATAGACGAGCAAATAGGGATGATGCACTGATGGCAATAGAGACAGAGTGACGGGACCACAGGGACAAGGAGGAAGACGGATAAAATGGAAGGGAGACACGAAATACAGAGAACCTGGTCAAAAGCACAAGGGTTGAGAAGAGGAAAGGGAGACAGTACGTATTACGTTACGCCCCTGGGCTGTGTAAATAACACAGCGCTGTAATCTAGAGTTAATGGTGCTCTCATGATACGAATGTCTATTAAAGCCCTTGAAACTTATCGACAAAGACCACGAGGATGCACTTTGTGGAATGAACTTGATCATGCTCACCTGGCTCGTGCCAATGGATATTTGCCCCTGCGGGAACTATCTAGTTAGGATATTCAGACAGCTATTTATTTCCCTAATTTCTTTGCAGCAGATTTTTATGTTTTTATGAAAATATTTTAAATTGTTGGTTTAGTGATACGAGATAAATATTTGTAGAACAAATTCGTATTCTAAACGCGAAACATACGCGTGTTATGTTGTATCGTGTATCTATGAATTTGCGGATTGCAATAGTTCTAGATTCCACGATTCCTAGATCTTGGGATTTTTAAATCTGTGGGGCAGAGATTTAAATCCCTTCCTGATCCCTGAATCTTCGGAATCGAGATCTTCAACCTCTATAATCGCAGATTCTTGGAAATTCAGATTTCTCAATTCTTGGATCCCTGTATCTCTAGATCCTTATATTCCCAAATCCCTGCATCTCAAGATTCCTATATTTTACAAATTCCTATAGCGCTAGATACCAATGTCTCCAAATCGCTACATTCTCCAGTTCCTACATTTTCAGATATTTCTATTCTCACATTTCTATAAACCCAAATTTTCATATTTCTAAATTCCTATATGCCCACATACATTGAACCTATATTTCCAAATATCTACATTCTCACATCCCTATATCCCAAAATCTTTATACCTCCGAATTCCCACGATCTCAGATTCCCTATATCTCGTAATTCCTGTCTCCAAAATCCTATACGTTCAAACTTCTATAACTCTAAACTGCCATTTCACGACGTCTCTATATTTTAAAAGTTCACGCTCCCTAAACTTCTATAATCCCAAATATCTACATTCTCCAATCCCTATATCCCCAGATTCCTCTGCTTACATAATCTACAATAGTAAAATATTTATTGAACAAATATCATTGAGTTAATTTTTGCATTACGGAGATTATGTATGGCAGTTGTCGGATGGAAGGAAAGGGAGGTACATGTACTCCGTAATCGAGTAGCGCGGTAGAAATGATCGAAATTGATAATGATTTATCAGGACGATAACGCGGGGCGTCGCATAATATATTAGCCGAGGCAACAGGCGAAAATAATAGTTTGGAGAATTGTAGGTGATATCAATGCGCAACGAGCTGGCACTGTCTCTGACAGCGCAATTATCTGGTCTCGCTTGCGGTTGCACACCAACCCCTTTTATTATCGCCATCCCCAGAATCAATGCTCCTATCGTGCACGTCCTACCCCTAATGCCCGCGTATTGCTGCGGATTGTCCGATGATATCTGTCCGGCCTCGTTATAAATCGCTGCCATATTTTTGCATACATATTGCTTTTCGTGTTTTCCTTTTCGATTCGACGATACAACACTCGCTCGAACACTGGGTCAATTCTAATTCTATGGGATTTTTCTTGTGAGAAACTCTCGAATTTCCTCATTTTTTAATTTCCTAGTTTTCTAACTTTTTAACTTTCTAATTTTCACATTATTAATTTCTCGAATTTCCAAAATTATCAAATTGTCATGTTGATCAATTTCCACAGTCTTAAATTCCTAAACTTTTGTTTTCTCAAAACATCGGAATCCCAACTTTCCAAAATACCAAATTTTCAAATTTCTAAATCCCGAATACCTAAATTTCCAAATTTCTAAATGCCCAAATTTCAAAGCCCCATATTCCTAAATCCCAAATCCCTAAATCACCAAGTTATTAAATCCCAAATTCCTGAACAGTAAATACCCAAATCCTCAATTCCTAAATTTCTATATTTCCAAACTTCCAAATTTTTAAGTTCTTAAATGCTCAAAACCACAAATCCTTCAATCACCAAGTTCCCAAACCCCAAATTTCTATATTCCCAAAAACTCAAACCCCAAATTTCAATTTTCCTAAATCAAAAACCTTCAAATTTTCATAACGGCACTAAACAAGTAAAACAACACGTAACGCCGAGTAATACTGAAATTACTTCCAACGTCCACACAATACAAGTTTCTTTGTGAGTCGGAATTGGCCGTATATCGGCTATTCATAGCAATGTTTTATAGCCTACGTTTGTGCGTTAACCATTCGCAAATTTCTATCTCAAAAGAACCTATAATTCCCGTTGCGATAATAATCGATATGCGCGCAATAGTTAATGACGATAATGTAGAATGTAGAAAATGTAGTTCTATTAGTTCATGACTGTGTACGAACATTCCACGGTTTCGGGGTCTCCGTTATTACTCGTTGTGGTAACAATATGGATATCGAATAATACTCAAAGTTCATAGTAGTCAAAACTCCCTCACGAAACAAGAATATGCGAACCAATTAGATTAAGCTTAGTAATGCCCCGACGACATTTGATTAGAAAACCTAACACGCAGTTTTCGAAATAATTCACGTAAATTAGATTCACAATTTTGGAACGACGAATAATTGTCATTTGACATGTCGTTTCAAATTAAGTGGATTCCAATCCACTTAATATTCTGCTGGATGATTGGGCAAAAAGGGTAGAGGGGCTCAATCGATTCGAACTAATTCGGTCGATCATAATTTAATGTCTTATAATAAGTCGATCATATTTCATAGATTTGCGTAAATTAATAAGATCGGTAACGTGTTCAAGTTCAAATTCTTGAATAACAAATATGTATACATATGTAAATCGTATTAATTCAGATAATAACGTTCGATACTTTCCCGACGATTATCCCGAAGCGAAATAAGAGATTGTATTCCGTCGATGCACGAACGAATCGATGGTTGAAAGAAAGCCCGAAGGCGCAATCGTATAATAAAATCGAGCCAGATGAAACGGCGAAAGGCAACGTGCAGGCTCACGCGTAAGTAGCTACTTATGCGAGTACACACGTGTCGACGATTCGTCGTCGCGACGACGTGGCACACCTGTCAACTCAGAATGTAATCGCGAAAATCAAAGAGACCGTGTTCAACGATGCGAGCGATTCTGCATTGATAGAGCCGTATTTGCAAGGTGACAGCGAAAAGAGACGATCCGAGGGTGTTACTAGGCAGGAAGCCATTTTGGGTTACTGACTTGATTAACGAACAGTCGGGTGAAGAGGAGAGCACCCGTGCATCTGTGCGTTTCAGAGGAACAACATCGAGAATCCTTGCTCGAACCGTCGAATAGGAATCCTTATGCGTGTGATAATCGAATAACAATGGTTTCAACGGTGTCGTCATGATTACCCGACTGATTATCCGCTGTTGCTTGAAACGCACTCGATTACTATGCTCGTTAATCGTTCATGATTTTTCTCCATTGACTTCATAACGCAAGAAACTGGATACATATCCGATGTTCTCGAATTTGTCTTCACGGTTTATTAATCATTGTTCAATACGAGATCAATGGACTATTTAATTTTCATTCATATCTTATTTAAATAAATTTTATCATATTAACTTCTGTATGCATTGTGAAGCAGGACAATAATTTTTGTAGACGGAGAATTTTTATTTGTCGTTACCTATCTGTTATTAAGAGCTCGATTTGCACGTTGTAGCAAAGATCGACCCTGATTTTACATAAATAGACCAACAGGGGTTGAAACTGCTATCGACTAGCGTTAGAAACTATCAAGCGGCTTAGGGGAATTTGCAACTTTGAAGACATCGAAACTTGAAAGTTTAGAAATTTGGAACTGTAAAACCAGTGACGTTCGTTATAGTATGCTTCATTGTACAACGAAATCTAGACATGCTCACCACACAAGAAAAATACTTACGTACATATTTACAATTATTACATATGTACATAACGAACAATATTGACGTACTTATGTACTTATGTATGTAATATACGTATCAAACAATATATACTTATATATGTAACATAAGTACGTATCGAACAATGTTTACATATGTATTTTATATACGTATCGAACAATATTTATGCATGTATGTAACATATGTATCGAACAATGTTTACATATGAACCTAATATACGTATCGAACAATATTTACGTATTTAATGTACAAATCGAACAATATCTACTTACGTATAAAATATATTTAACGAACAAAATATAGGTATAAAAGAAATCACGACGAAGCATTTGGAAGCGATCGATACGGTTGTCCATTGGCAACAGGGTTTTCTTCGGCGAGGAAAAGACGATCCTGAGATTCCTTGAAAATCACGTCGGATAGTCGTGCAACGACGAGACAAAGGAGTCGTTCAGATGTGGTTCTATTCGTTCAATCTTTTCGCGGAATGCTCGCCGTGAAACCGGAAGGGTCGTTTGAGCGTCGAAAAGGAGGAGCGGCACGGTGCGGCGTTGGAGGGAACAGCAACGTTTTAAGACCTTAAATTCTCGATTTATATCGTGCGATGCTGGCAAAGCCAGAGCTGGCACGATGACAGCTTTCGGATCGCTGGCAACCTTTCGGCCGTTGGATGTGATTGGCTGTCTCTAGGGGTGGTGGGTGTGGCTCCCGTGGAAACCATCATCCCCGTCGGATGTCGGGACTTCACCGGATCCCCTCTACTTTTCCATCCCTCTGGAATGTGCAGCTTACCTAAAGCGAGTCCTCTCGACTCCCCCCCGGGCTTTTTGGAGGGGATCGTTCCGGGGTTCCTCGAGGGGTGAACACACCAAGGGAGAAGGAGTGACGAAAGAAGAGGGAGGTGTATCTGTGTCTAGGGACGGATAATCGGTCCGCATTACTGCCTCCGTCTCTCTCTCTCACCATTTCTCTCTTCCCCTTTGCCGCTAGAATATTTAGCAAAGTCTGCAATAACGCGCACCGCGTTTTCAACGCCGACTGTCTTTTCGGCCGAGGAAAATATTTATCGGCTTGGCGAAAATGTTTTGCCATCTTGAACACTAAAACTATCGACGTATAATGTAAGTACAATTATTTTCATGTTAAAAATGAAGTTGTAAAATAAATGAACAAACGATGAAACATAAGTGAATACACTTATTGATTCTCTATCCTGATGACGATCAGCATAAGTGTCAAGAAAACCAGCTGAATAAATTTTGTTATTTGAAGTCGGAGATTTGTAAAAGAGTCATTTTATCCCATTGGTAGTTTTAGTGTTAACGAGACATTCGATCGCGTGTATAATTAAAATATTCTTATATACGACATATTAACACTTTGATCGCCATGTCACCCATACATAGATGACACTCAAATTTCTACAAACATTAAACAGCTGTATCGTTCAAAATTTATTCAATTTTCTAACCGAAATACTCGCATCAATTACTTGGAACTATGGAAAATAAATATAAGGAAGTAACGTGAAAATACTTGGTAAAATTTGTTAAAAATGAAAATACTACCTAATGCAATTTTCAGTTGCTCCCATGTGGCAGTCAACCTGTTAATTGTTCTATTGATGTACAAGGAGAATTATGATTGATCAAGGCCTTCGTTTCAGCAGCAACTATAATCTTGCTTTTCCAGGACCTGGATCGTTATTTATGATCGAATATTCGATATGAAATGTCGCAAATCGAAATTGATATTTGCAATCACTCAGTGCATCTTGACATTACACACATCATCTCTGAGTTTAAACAACGCTTTTACCTTTAGGAAAATGATGGAATGTTATATTGCCAAAATCAATCTGTGTCTTCTATTTTTAATCATTCATGACAGATGAAAAATTTCATTATACTTGCCATTGTTTTTTATAACGGTATCCATTGGTCACGTACACGTTCGTTGAAGGAAAAGAACGTGTTGACACATGAATCGAATAAATCTCATCTAAAATCTACATAAAGTTTTAGCCAATCTAATATTACCCTGTTATCGCACGGCACACGAGGCTGCTCGTAAAAGGACGGCAGATTGCGGAAGGGTTGTTAGATCGTTTTATTTCGCCGGCTTTTTTCTTTTGACGGAAATATGGACTTTTGTTTGACATTAACCTGTTTTCGATAAGAATGGGCCTGTTTGCTCTATGGTTCAACGATTTAACAAGGGTTTAATTGTCGGTGTATGTTTCCGGTGTCATGCTAAATATCGTTCGGATGTTGTTTTAGCATAAACGTTCGTTTATGGCACCGATCGACACTGTGAGTTTCCTATCGCTGGTTGATTTCTATTAAAATCAAGTTTGCTAATGAATTTTATATCGATTCTGATTACAACTTCCGGTGTACGCTACTCGATTAGCTTCTAATTAAGGTTGAAATAGGAAACTGAATAAATACACAATATAATATAAATTAATATAGACGTTAATACTTCATCTCGAATGTAACTGAACATCGATATAAAACTAAATGTTCCATTATCGTATTGTGGTTTTCAACGTCTTGAAAGATTATGCTACGAGGTATTGCAGTCAGAAATCTATAACAAAGCTTTGCATAATGTTTCGTATTTGTTATTGTCTATGCATAATAAAAAGCATGAAATATGAAATTAAATTGCCGAAGCTGACGATCTTCATGAAAATAAATTTAAGGCCTTCATGAAAATAAATTTAAAAATGGCAAAAAGGATTAATGTATTTGTGGTATTAATGAAACGATACGCAATCTCGCCAGCTGAGTTTTAAAAACTTTTGAGTATTTATAAATTTGCTGATATATGAACGTGAAGATTTCGAAACATGTGAATTTAAAATATTTGAAAGCTAGAAAATTTGAAACTATAGAGTTTCGATCCAGAAATTTAGGAAGTTGGAAAATGTACAAATTTGGGAATGTGAAGATTCAGAATTGTTAAAGCTTTAAAGTTTAAGAATTTACAAACATGAAAAATTAAAAATGTAAGAATTAAGAAATTGTCAAGTTTACGAATGCGTAGTTGTCTAAAGGAAACCTGCGTTGCATTCGAGTGTACTCTAACCGTATTCAGACTGTCGTTGGGATACCTATGAGTGTTCCCGGGTCGAAATTCTCATCACGAGAAAACCCGTCGGGATTTCACGCGTCGGCTCGCATTACTAAATCCTACATCGACTTAGGGAGATTATAACGAGTACAGATATGCTCTATGTTCTTTTCCCGACAAAGCCTCTCATAGTCTTCATAATTCTACTTACTTTTTATCCTTTCTGTACAGTACTCTTCGTAATATCGTAACTCTGCTGTTCTGAAAATCCTCATTTTTTTGATTACCTACTACCCTTTACACCATTATCTCTTTGAAAGAAAAACAGAGCTTGTTATAAATCAACATATGTATATGTATGTATAATATATACATATAATATGTAACATACGCACTCTCATATCACGTACATTCATTAATATATGTACACCTACGTAATTCCAAAGCGGAATATAGTATTACTTAATGCTAACATTGTTATGTCATAATAACAAGAACATATAATCAGAGGAAAATTGCGGAATTATTGAAGCTTAGAACGCTGGTTGATTGCAAATTTTGCTCAATTATAAGCTACCTCAAAAGGTACTAATATTACGACGTGTAGTAATATAGGAATGTGAGAATTTGGGATATATGGTGTTGAGATATAGGGATTTGAGTTACAAGAATTTGGAACATAGAGATTTGAGACATACAGATTTCCCATATAGGAATTTGAGACTTAGAGATTCGGAGTATAGGGATTTAGAGTATAAAGTATCGGAAAAATAGAGATTTGGAGGTAATGTAGTTTCGAAAGATTGGAATCCGAAGATATAGAATTTCGGGTTGTAGGTGTGCAACTGCGGGTTTCTGTGGATATTTGGACATATGTCTTCAACGTATCGAATAAAGATATCGAGGACAGACCCAATTGCGAGCAGTTTGTGTCGCAACTGATTCGACGAAGACACCGAAAAAGAAATCGCGAGGAGTAAGTGGCAACGCGCGAGGCTTCATCTTTCTCGGGTTAAATTATTCTAACGAGCCGACTGAGAGCGTATGTCTCGGAAGCATTGGTTAAAGGGATCGTTTTGGGGTAATTCGAACCGGGACTCGTCGCGTGCTCGTCGGCTAAGTGTTCCTTTACAGCTCCGAGCAGAAAACACATCGGCGAGGGTGGCGGTGGATGGCGCTATCATGGCGCTCGGGGCTCATGCAGCTGACGGCTCAATTATCTCAGCGAGGGTCTCACACAGTCACGCCTGCGACCAAACCTATCCCCTGGTACTTACTCCCAGGATCCTTGAAACAGCCAACCCCAGCCTCTATTGTCCTCCAGCTATTAACTGCCTCTTCTCGTCCTGAATGAAGGACTCATTGCTTTCGAATGCTTTGACTCCTGTCACGCAATCGGGTGCCGTTCGCTGCTCCGATATACCTTGCTCTCATTGGCGGGTTAATCCCTTTCGAGGATTCGTTGGACGACGAGCAGCCTACCGATCCTCGTGAGGATGCAGATTTTCATGGAAAATTTATAATCAGCCGGAATTCTATTTTGCATTGGGTTGTTCGGAAAGTGATTTCGTTTTTTCACAACAGGCTTACTTGTGATACAGTTCGGCCGATTCTACAAAGACGTGTGCGATTGGTACCACCCTATCAATTATGGATGGTAAGAAGCATCATTTTTGGAATATTTTGCTTTTTCAAAAATGCTGTTCAAACAAGAAAAAAGTCAAATTGTGCTGCGAATTTTGGTCTTCAGGGACACGGTCCTTTTGGTATTTACTGATTCTTTTACAGAAATTTGGATATTTGGAGATTTGATCGTGGGGGCATTTGAGAATTTAGGTAAGAGGAAATTTGGATAGTTGGGAATCTGGGTATTAATTTGGATATTTTTGGGAATTTGAGACTTCGTGGCAGTACGGTACTTGAAAATTTTGGTATTGAGGGATTTTGGAAATTGGTTGATTCGAGGATTTGATGCGCAGAAATTTGCGATATGAAAATAAAAATTTGGAATATCGAGATGTGGAGGAGTAGGTTTTCGGTAATTTGGCAATTTCGAAATATTTGAAATTGTGAAATTTGAAAATTTTGGTTTTCGGAAAATTTGAAATCATGGAGTTTGAGAATTTAGGAATTTGGAAATTGTAGGATTTGAGAATTCGAGGATTTGACAATGTGGAACACCCACGATTTGAAAATTTGAAGTGTAGAGTTTGCAAATTTTGAAATTTGCAGCTGTAGGTTTTTTTTTAAATGTAAATGCCGAAGATTCTGATTAATTAAAAGCTATGGAATTTGCGCTATTTGAAAATGTAAAAAAATATAAGGATTCGAAGGTTTGAAATACGGTATTTCAGAAATCGTAAAATTGGAAAATATGCTACCTTTTTCCACTTAGAAATTTTGAGTATTTAAGAATTTGGAAATTTGTGAATCTTAAATTTGAAAAATTGAGAATTCCGGAAATAGGAGACCTCTGAATATAGTAGCTACATTCTAATACCTAATTTAGTATCTACATTCTAAATTCTTCCTAGATTCTCCAAAAATCCTTAACAATTCAAACATCTTACATCATACCCATCACTGAACATATCTCACCAGTTTACCCTAAGAAATCTAATACAAACTATAACATTGCAGTAATCTAATAACCAATAAACGCGTTATAATTGAAATCAAAACATAAAAATGTGAGATGGAATATTAAAATATTTTTATTTACGATACGTCTATCTACGTGTCCCATATAATACATATAATGAAATCGATCACGAGCAACTACATCGTTCATTTTCGTTAAATTTAAAATAAATATTTTTTAACGAGTTGTACAATGAATTTTTTAGTGTCTTGCCTACGGCACTGGGCAGAAAACAACCGCATCACATATTAAGCACATGTATGCATGTACATAAAATTTTTCAATTTCATTTTTGAAATTACTACTTCATATTATCGATGTAACACCAATCATATTCTGAATTTCCATTTGTTCTTCTTTATTGAATCATTTGACGAAATTCATTTTAATATCATTGGTCATAGAGCTACTGACAAACAGAACAGATGTTCTTCACAGTTACATGTATGCAATTACAACTGATATTGAGTTCTCACTCTTTTTTTTAATTAAACGAAATAACAAGAATAACAACAAAAATACAAGGTAATTGTTTAAAAAAGTGCGTTTCAGTGATAAGGTTCCAAAACATCACAATATCAAAGTTTACTGGTTCGAAGATTTCAAAGTTTTAAAATGCCCAAATTCAAAAATGGCAAACTTCAAAATTCAAAAGTTCTAAGTATCTAAAATTCCTAAAATCGGATTCCCAAAGTGCCAAAATCATCAAGATGTAATGTCTGAAATTACAGAATTGTAATGTTCGAGGAATTCTAAGGTTTCATAGTTGAAAAATTTCAGAGTTCCAAAATACAAAAATCCCAAAATTAAAAAATTCCAAGATCCCAAATTTTGCAAATGTACAAGTTCCAAAATCCTAAAGTTCAAAGAGTTCAAAATCTTCATAATCCGCATATTCGAAAATTCCGAAATCCCAAAATCCTGACGTCTCAAAATTGCAAAACCAAATTTAGAAAAATTTAAAAATTCTGTGGTCTCACACTTTCGAACTTACAAATTTTTAATTTTCTAGTGTCACAGATAAAATATGAAAAAAATAGTGGAACATTCTTCTATCTATGCTACCCCTTAGCTAAGGGAAATTTAACCGAGGAAATTGCACGAGACTTTACAATGTGCTAATAAGGATAATGGAGGTCAACATCTTGGGCAATACCTTTTCTTCGTAGGAAACCGGTAATGTACCCATTAGTAGGCACTCCTTATCCTGCTTTGACATAAACATTTTCTAAGGTGTCCGTCTATTTAAGTATTCCATTTTTCTTGGGCGTTTCAAATGTCTCCTACGACAACAATGCTAATGACATTATGTTAAACAAAAGACAAAGCTAACGAAACCCACGTTCTCGTCACTTTTAGATTTGTAAATAACTTGACCTGCAAACACCTAATTTTATTACTTATAATTTACTTATAATAACAATTGCATTTTTGCACTAGAAATTATCTACCTGACACATTTATTTTTATACAATTTTGATACGTCGTAGATTTTAATATGCGTTGTCTTTATTGTCTAGTATATATATTTTATTACGTATATTTGTTATCGGTATTACTCTTTTAGCAGCACTCATTGCAGTTCGAAGGGATGAAAATAATCCACGAAAATTGTGATTAAAAAATTTACATTTGCTCGAGCATCTCGTTATCGGTTTGATACTGTAAGACTAAAATTTCTCGTCCATGTTCGTCGTCCGTTTGAACTTCTTCGGCGTACTAATGGAAATGAAATCCCTTGGGATAAAGACTCAGAGAACAGGAGCGACAAAGGTGCGTTCATTTCACCCTGAAACTGAATCTCACCCCTGGCGTTACCTGCCCGCGCTCTTACTCACCGTTTCATTTGATTACACGAAAACTTCGAAAACGACAGATCACGCTAGTCCCTTTTCGTTATGACCGGTTAATCAACCTATTAATTAATATTATCCGGTCTGCTTGCTCCATGAGGGGTAAATCAGCGATGAACGAAATCGACTAAAGTAGCGAGCTACGATCGGAATGGATAAAAAGTTCACTTTACTCGACCTTCTCGCCGCGGAACAGTTCCAGGAAAAAAGTTTAATTAAACTTTGCAATCCCTGCGGAGCATGATTGGATTAGATCCTTCGGCGAAAGGTGAGAATATTTTTTACGCTGCTGAGCCACGCTTTCTGAGTCGGCTATTTTCCTAAGTGACCTTATATTTTCATCGATATTTCCATATTTTCATCATCGATATTTCAACATTTACAAAATCGATATTTTTACATTTTCAAAATAGATATTATAAGATTTTCATGATCGGGATTTCAATATTTTCAAATCCGATATTGTAATATTTTTGAGATCGATATTTCAAGATGTTCATGATCGATTTTTCAACATTTTCAAAACCGTCATTTCAGCATTTTAAAAACTGATATTTGAAGATTTTCAAGATGGATATTTTAAGATGTTGATTCCTAAGTATTTCAATATCCACAAAAATCATCATGCTATATAACCTCATCCTACATGGGTACTTGTTAGATAACCAAAAATATTATTTACTTATGAATATATTTTATTTATATATTTATTTATGAATTTATTTTTGACTATATGATATCTATGTATTGTCAAAAACGTATTATTGCATCTACTGTTAGAGCAAGTCCTATTGTATCGCAAATGAAACGTACATAATCACCGTTCAATCGATCAAGCACAATAAACGCTGACGAAATCATACTACATTTTAGTCTCGCTCCCGCAAAAAAGCACAATTACTACGTTTCCACGTTACAACATGTTCGGCTCGTAACACGTTTCGTGGCAAATGAAACGAGCACCGCTAAGATAATTTAAAGAGCGCTGAAGAAAACGCTGACGGGACGGCGATCAGGATAACGATGGTTTACATAAAGCTGCGCGACGAGAGTTTATGACTCTCAATACGAAGCCGGTTGTTTGCCCGTGTTCACGCCTCTTCTAACCCCCCCGTCGTCGGTGAAAAAGAAAAAAAAAACAAAGGAAAAGAAGGAAAACAGATCCCGACAAAGAGGAAAGGAAGACTGCTCGTTAAGGTGGCGAGTAACAAGCAAATAAAACAACGCGAAGCGTTGTCGACAGCAGCGGGAAACAACGTTCATCTCTCTTCTTCACGCGCGACTTCCTTCTACGTCATCTCGTTACGTGCGAGGAAGCAGGTAACGCTTCCGCAAAGTGAACGTTGAGAAAAAGACTCCCTTTTTGCAAATACGGATCTCGCCAGCCGTCCCTTTGCGACTGTGCCGTTCTTTTCTTTTCTATCTGATTCGTCGCTGCCAGACAAAAGGGCGGAAAGAACGCGCGACTGAAACGAAACGTCCGATCTTTTGATGTCTCGTTATTATCAAAAACGTCGGAGATGCTGAGAGGAGACCCTCCGAGGGCGAACGTTCACGTGAATGTTGTCTCGCAAAAGCGTTCGAGGAAAAACGGTGCATCGATATCGCGAAAAGAAACGAAATCAACCCCTTTCGAAAAATGCTGGAAACGTCGAACGAAGGCTCCCGGAGGGGTTGCGCGACGATCGCGTCGCTTATATCGAGTATACCGATGCCAATAAAACGTTCGTTCGCTGGAATGTCGCGTTTCAATCGTTTCCACCATTGTGGAACCAGGAACGCGCACACACATTCACGGTATGTAGGTATTTTCGAGCGAATCTGGCTTCGTCTGGGGAGAAAATGACTACCGAAGGAAATTTCTACTTGTTGATCTTTAAGAACTTTTGCAAATTTGGAATTTTGCAATTTATAGATCGAGGAATTTGGCGACGTAGAAGTTTGAGCTCGTAAATATTTGAACACCTAGGAACTTGTGTATCTGGAGATATAGGAAACTAGGGATGCGGATGTTTGGGAGGTTGGGAAAAAAATATTTATTGATCTAGCAATCGAGGGACCTAGAAATTCGAGGACTTGGGAATTTGAAAGCATA
The DNA here is from genome assembly GCA_947623535.1 of Coelioxys conoideus. Classification (NCBI taxonomy): domain Eukaryota; kingdom Metazoa; phylum Arthropoda; class Insecta; order Hymenoptera; family Megachilidae; genus Coelioxys; species Coelioxys conoideus. Next base: position 11,556,981 of record OX392449.1, read on the forward strand.
GAATATTAAGGATATAGTTGTTTAGGGATCTTGAAATTTGGGGGTCTAGAGATTTGGTGATCTAAGGATTTGGGATATTGGTATTCGGAGATTTAGGTATTTGAGGATGCAGGAATTTAGGAACTTTGGAAATTAGGGAGTACAAGTGTTCGGGGATATTGAAATTTGGGGATCCAAGAATCTGGTGTCTTGGTATTCCAAAATTTAGGAATTTTGAGATGCAGGGATTTGGGACTTCGAAAATTCGGTGGTTCAGAGATTTGGTGATTTCAGGATTTCGGATTTTATTATTCGGGGATTTAGGAATTTGGACGTGCAGACATTTGAAAACTTAGGAACCTCGAGATTTAGGAATTTAGTAGCTTACGAATTCGAACATATTTGGAGATATTGAGATTTGAATATCTAAATTTGCAATATTATATCACCCTTGTTAAATAATTTTTTTTGACTAAATTACACGCATATTAATACATCCTTAATGATATTTCTCATTATTGTTTAAAAGCCGCAAAATAGTGAAAAATACACATAGCTAATTATTCGCACGTCTCGAGTTATCATTTCGTGTGAAGGCCGATCCCACATCGTAGAGGATTCACGAAATTAAATATGAAGGTTCAAAATGTCCCCAGGAGAGATTGTTGGGCGCTAGTAACCGTCTGAGACGTTGGTACGGACTTAAAAAAAAGGAAGTAAGATATCGTCGTCCGTTGCGACCCCTCGACGGACCTGTCCCCGAGGCCAGTCCTTTTAATTACCCGACGTTAAATTCTTTATCTGGCTGAAACAATGTGGTGGGCTCGTGTTTTCAGACCAAACAAACCCCATGTTGATACGCGGTAATAGAATAATCTGGCAGCTGATTCCGGGGATATAGCCCGCGGGGATAGAAACCCACACGATTTCTGCACCCGGTCTCTGCAACTACATCCCAGAACGAAAATCAACCCCCTACCCCATGCCCCGCTTCGCCTAACCATCATGCACCCTCGTAACCTCGTACGAGAGGCCAAACCCCCATCCACGTGTTTACACACTCTGTGGCTATGCCTGGACAAATGGTTTCCGGTGTGGCGGGGAAGAGGCCATGGGGTACGTTACCATGCTTCGCGTGACAATAAACCACATCTGAATTACGAAACCACCAAGCTTGCGTGATTTTTCGTTTAACGCGTTGAATTACCGTAGAGGACGGACATCGGTGACCCGCTATTAGAATTCAACGGAATGCAGTTATTAGAAGTATGACATAAGAATTTGAATACTGTTATAGGTATATTAACGATGCATGGGAAACAGTAGGAAATTAGGGATATTGAAATTTGGAGATTTGGTGATCTAAGGATTTGGGAATTTGGAAACTTAGGTAATGGGGAGTATAGGTATTCGGGGATGTTGAAATTTGGAGATGTAGAGATTTGGTGATCTAAGACTTTGGGATATTGATATTCGGGGATTTGGGAATTTGGAAACTTAGGAAATGGAGGGTAAAGGTAATCGGGGATGTTGAAATTTGGAGATCTAGAGATTTAGTTATCTAAAGATTTGGGATATTGTTATTTGGGGATTTAGGAATTTGGAAACTTAGGAAATGGAGAGTATGTTGGGGGTTATTGAAATTTGGAGATGTAGAGATTTGGTGATCTAAGACTTTGGGATATTGATATTCGGGGATTTGGGAATTTGGAAACTTAGGAAATGGAGGGTAAAGGTAATCGGGGATGTTGAAATTTGGAGATCTAGAGATTTAGTTATCTAAAGATTTGGGATATTGTTATTTGGGGATTTAGGAATTTGGAAACTTAGGAAATGGAGAGTATGTTGGGGGTTATTGAAATTTGGAGATGTAGAGATTTGGTGATCTAAGACTTTGGGATATTGGTACTCGGGGATTTGGGAATTTGGAAACTTAGGAAATGAAGGGTATAGGTGATCGGGGATGTTGAAATTTGGAGATCTAGAGATTTAGTGATCTAAAGATTTGAGATATTGATATTCGGGGATATCCTCAGATTTATATTTATTTTAATGTCTAGACTTTAGAATTTGAAAATTAGAAGTTAATATAGTATAGAATTTTTAATCTTGTAATTTTTACATTTTTACTTTTGTAAGTTCTCCAACTTCCACATTTCGAAATTTCCTAGATTGTTAAGTTACCTAGCGGCTGAATTGAGAAATTCATGAATTGATAAATCCATGAAATAGCGAAGTGATAAATTGATGAATGTTGAAGTTTATAAATTCCTGGATTCCGAACTTCTTAAACTTCTAAATATGAAAATTAATACACAGAAAAAGTTATCAACCATAATCCAAAAAATGCTGATGTTTTCCCTCTTTGCTATATTTACTCAAAAAATTTGACCAAACCTAAAAGTACTTACATAGTACTTTGTGATTCTACGTCTTCAATAACTATAATAGTAATTTTCTTAAGATATTTAAGCAACGGAAAATTATTTTCTGCTAATTCTAAACTTTAACTACATGATTTATTACTTTCCATGCGCTATAATTTGTATTTACGCAATAACGAGGACCCGTTACCGTTGTGGCTATTAATAGAGTAATAATAACATAATAGCTAGCGCAATAATTGTTTATACTGTATCGCATATTGTATCGTGTATTGAATCGTGTCAATCAATGATATTAATTACGTAATCGTTTCACGTATATTTTGCTACAAAAATGTATCCATTTCAACGCAGATAGTTTGAGCAATTACTGAAAATATGACAAAAAATAATTGATTCGATTAGTGGTTGTCATAATCAACAACTTATTGAATTATAATAAATAATTCTTTAGGCGGAAACCTAATAATTACAATGTTTGGTTGCAACATTACCGAATAATGCATGATTGCTCATGCATCGTTAATAATTGCAAATATTTGCATAAACGGTACATAAATCGAGGGAAATGACGCAAAATGGGAAGCCATTCAATGAATCATACGAATTAGTTTCTAGATTGAAAATTATGAAATTTTCACATTTCTAGATTATCAAACTAACAAATTTAGACATTCTACATTTCAAAAATTAACCAACATCATGAACTTCTAAATTTCTATATTCCCGTAATTCCCAAGCTTCTAAAATCTCAAATTACTCATAGTTTTCTAAATTTTGTGCATTATAGTGTTTTCAATTTCTATATTTCCAAATCTCAAAATTCGCGAATTTCTAAAATTCCCAGTTACAAAATTAACAAATTTGTAAGTTCTCAAAATTTCAAAATTTCCAATGTTTATATTTTCTACTTTCTGCATTTCGAAACTTCAAACGTTTCGAATTTTTAAATATCGAGTCATGAAATTTTCCAAATACTACATTTACAAATTACTAACTCCTCATTTCCTATGTTTCCAAATTCCCAATTTTCCAATTCCTATATTTCGAAATTCACAAATATAAATATCTCAAATTCTCCAATAACCACCATGACAATCAGTGTACATTCATTTCAACGTCACAAATCAATAAGATTCATCGAAAAATTTCACTATTACCTTTACAATTTTACCCTTTTCCATTTACAGTACGAACATTACCGCTCAAACTATGTCTGAAAATATCACCCGATGCACGCGGCAAAATTGCTAATTACCAAAGTACAATTACCAAAACGCAATCCGTCAATGAAATACGTAAAGCGGATGAAATAAAAATTTTAGAACGAAATATAGCGAATACGCGAAAAGGACATGAACGGGTTAAGTCGCGTATCGGTTTTGAATAATTATTATCGACGATCGAAAAATCTCGCAGTCCCGTTCATGAATCGAACATTTCTGTCACTTTGAAAAAGAATTCGCTTCCCGTTCGAATGACATGGCGATGCAGACAGACAGCAATTGTCAACGGGAAATAACGAACCGGCGTCGCGACGCATCGCGTCGGTTGATTCGTCGCCGCCGAAACAATAACAATCGACGTGTGTTCGACGATGCGGTAATTAAAATAAAATTAATTGGATTGGTCGTGTGCGCGTTCCCGTACGGGAACTTTCGAAGAAGATGGCTGTACAGCCGTAGGGGCGTTTTGTGCGTTATTGCATATAATGCACTGTTTATTCTGCATTCTCCCTCCACGACCCCTATCGTGTACACATAGGCATACATATACGCGGCAATCCGCTTCTTCTCTCCTCTTTGCTCTTCGTCAATGTTTCCGACCTGGATATGCAAGTGAAGCGTTCGTTCAACTTTATGGATATCTACTTAAGCCGTGTCTACACTGCGTATTTGGTAAAATAGTGTTAGGACTTAAGTTATTTTGTATGGACAGGGGTAATGTTATATGGGATTAGACAAAAAGTAACTTTGTTTTTAGGTTGGTTGAGATTTACGAAGAAGATCGCGTGATTGTAAGAGTGTGATAAGTATTGAAGAATAAGTAAGTTTCCGTAATGATAAAGTTTCCTACCTTTTCACTTTTCTATGTTACGACTGTTTGTACTTGTGGATTTGTAAATTTAAAAATGTAATATTTTTGTATTTTCAAATTTATAGATTTCTGAATTCCTGAACTTCTGAATACACTAAATTACCAAATTCCCCAATGTCCGAATCTGCAAATCACAAGTTCTTAAATTTCTAAGTATCTACATTTGCAAATTCTAAAATTTTCAAATTTCCAAATTTTCTAATACCAAAGTCTTCAATCTCACAAATCTACAATTTTCAATATTTCTAAATTTCTTAAAATTGAATTTCCCAAATTTGTTGAGACCACAATTCCTAAAATCTCCTTATTTCAAAATTTCGAAATTTCCTGACTATCAGTTTCCTAAGTCACCAAATTTCCAGATTCTTAAATCCTAAGCACCAAATTCCCAAAATTCTAAATTTCGAAATTATTAAATTTTCAAAATTGTCAAACCTCCTAATACCTAAATTCTGAAACATCCAATCTCTAAATTTTTGAGTCCCGAATTCTCCAGCTCGACAAACCCCTAAACATCAAGATCTCAAAATCCCTAATTAATAAATCCCCAGACTCTCAATTTCCAAAATTCCTTAATTTCGCCTTCCCTTCTTTCCCAATTAATATATCAAAACTCTAGCAATTACATGTCGCGAATCCATGTAATTTTATCGGAACACACGTACGGACAATAAACGTAGCATTTAATTAGGTGCTTTAAATAGGGCATTTTAATTAAAAAGCTCAATGTGATTCATATTTTTGAGAAGTAATTATTAATTACGGAACGAAAATACGAATATAAATTGTACCGGGCAGCTGTAAATCGAGTTGATATCGAGTCCTGATAATAATTGAAACGTCAAAATTATCGAAACGTTCATCGGTCTCGTGATATTCGATGCCTTCTTTTTATCTTCCAAGTTATCTTATTGGTTAATTCATGCTGCCGGCCACCTCTCGCGTAATAATTCATTTCAACGAGCTTTCGAGATTTAGCCGTACGGTGCGACCAATCGATCCGTCTTTTCTCGATGGAACTGCTCAGGCAGTTCATTAAAATTTTACCCCAGAGAGAGAGAGAGAGAGAGAGAGAGAGAGAGAGAGAGAGAGAGATGTCTTGATCTTTGATTTGCCCGAGAAACTTCGCTCCACAGTTGGAACCTTGCGGGGATCAGGCCGATTTCAGCTTCAAATTCACTTTGACTTCGACTGCTGTTCAGATTCCCACGGGATACTTTGACAGACCGTTGGAAGCTTCTCTTCTCGTTTTACTAGAAAAATCGAGCAAAGATGTTCGCTCCATTTTCGTTATCTCAATGGATACCCGTTAAAGAATGGCTGCACTCAAAGTTGAAAAAAAAGAGGTATCTTCGTTTCGACGACTTTATACGTACCACTTAACGAGACTAGTTTGTTTTTTTGTATGGTTGCAACCTGGCAAATTATTTTTAACGATATTGCGACAGCGATATTCGTCGTTTTCGAAGACGGTGGATAAATGAAGGTACTGAAGAAAATCCTCGAACATAAATTTAGGACGAAACGAAGACAATATCGAGATTGGTTGAATCTTTTTTTCACGAGAACTTATTTCATAGATTTATGATACAAGTTTCGGATAAAACGAATTATTGTGGGAGTAATCAATGATCTGTAAGTAGTTAGGACATTTGAAAGTTTAACGATCTAAAGTTTTGGAAACACAGGAATTTAGATATAAATATACATATGTATATAGAAACTTTCAAATTTATATAGTTCAACATTTTTCAACAATTTTGTAAAAGTTTAGATACTTGGGAATGTAGAATCTTAAAAATCTAGAAATCCAAGGATGTGGGAATCTGGAGATCTAAAAATCTAGGAATGTAGAAATCTAGAAATCTAGAAACCTAGAAACCTAAAAATCTATTACAGAAATCTAGAAACCTAAAAAACTAGAAATCTGGAAGTCTAGGAATCTAGAAATCTAAAACTCTAGATGTCTAGTAAGCTAGAAATCTGAAAATCTAGAAATATGTAAAATTAGGCATCTAAAAGTCTAAAAATCTAGTAAGCTAGAAATTTAGAAATCTAGAAATCTAGGAATTTAGTAATTTATATGTCCAGAAATCATGGAGCATAATAATTTAATAATTCAGAAATTTATAAATGTAGACATGTAAAAATTGCTTAATTTCAAATTACTCAATATGACAATTTTTGGATTATGAAATGTTCACACATAAAAATATGATGAGGATATTCAGCGAACATCCGCGAACGTCCGCCATTTGCACACCGGTGAACCGCGTTCTTTCCGTGAAACGAAATTCGTAACAAAATGTATCGCAGACGCACACGCGGGGCTCCCAAATCCAATAATGATCAGAATATTATCAGAAAAGTAAGGTTTCACGTTATTTCCATCGTGTATCGGCGTAATTTTATAAACACTTTGAAAATTTTGTGTCGCAATATGGCTTCGCGCGCTGAGATTGCTTGCCGTCTTATGGTTTCGTCTACTTCGAAGGAAAATAATTACAAAATCACAGAACAGAACGCTTTAAATCTTTCGTCAGCCCTTTTGGGAAGTTGCATTTGTCCAGCTTCCCGATTCCTCCACCGAAATAGCTATTCATATTTCAACGAATATAATGTACAATACACGCGCACATATATTTAAACGTAAAACGCGACCGATACAATTTTTACATTATTACAAACGAATCTCGACGCGCAAAAAAAAAAATATCGATAAAAGGAAATGGTTTATTACAACCCTGTTTTTCCGCTCGTGTAATACAGCACGGTCGATGTATCGAATGAAATTAATTTTCAATTTTTCATGACAGAAATATCTTTCAGTGACAAATTCAAATTGTCGCGAGAATCAAATGTCACACACTCGACAAAGTTAATTATTTATCAGGTTATATCGAAACAGAAAATTGAAAATTGTGTATTCAATCGAGTTTAACGAAACGTTTATATTATGCAACGAAAAATTATAGGATAATTGACAATTTTATTAACAAATTTATTAAAACATGCCGGACACCGTAACCGATTAAAGATGAGTTAAAGAAACACGTGCTTCGGTAAATCACGATAAATTTAGTAAAAGTGTAAATCACGTAATAAAGGCGGGCGATATATATACATATACTGATTGATCAAAATGAGTGAGACCAAGCAAACCGACGAAGAGGTTACAACCGATTACACCGAGACGACGGAAGTGGCAGACACCGAGGAGGAAGATGACGAGCCAAAAAAGAAAAAAACATGGTTAGAACGAAGCGTGACGCGGGAAAAATGGAAACACTGCGAAGATAAGTCTCTCTGGCGTATTTATATGAACGCGTGAGTTACGCTGAAACAACTCGATATAAAGTTCGCATCATACAACGCGTTTCACGATTTCTTCAGATTTGCGGAGGATCAGGAGCAAATGGAAAGGCGTGACATTTTCAAGCGTAGAAAACCGGCGAAGATTCGAAAATTTCCACGCGTCCAATCGGAAGAGGATGTATCCACGCATCAATTCTTGCCCCTGAACGCTTTCGGGCTTCGTGATCAAGTCCCTTTACCTAATAAACTGGATCGCAAGAAGATGATTCGAATTTGGCGAAATATGCGGGCAAACTTGCCGGTCAGTGCATTTTCATTACTCGTTATTTATTTTGTCGTCCTTTATTTTCACTGCACTTTGTAACATTTTAAAAATGCGTGGAGCGTATTTATTATATTATATGTTACAATATATGTATATAATTTGATATATCATCACGGGAGAAATTGTTCACATCTATATGTCAATATAAAACGTGCGCATACTCGATTCATCAAATTGAACAAAACGATATAGAATGAGCTAATATCTCATGCGCTGATACCCGGCATGTCGATATCCAATGCGAGAAATGTATGGAAGTGATATCCAATGTGTTAATACCCAACGTGTCAATATTCAACGCGGCAATATTCAACGCGTCAAATCCAACGCATTGAAATCCAAACTTCTGATATTCAATGCATTGAAATTCAACGGATCGATATCAAACGTGCCGATACCTAACGCGCCGATATCCAACGCATTGAAATCCAACGTGTCGGTATCGAACGCATCGAAATCTAACGCGCCGATATCCAACCCACCGATACCTAACGCGCTGATATCCAATGCAGAAAAATTCATTGGACCGATATCCAACGCGCCGATACCTAACGCGCCAATATCCAACGCATCGAAATCTAACGCGCCGATATCCAACGCATAAAAATTCATCGGACCGATATCCAACGTACCAATACATAACCCGCCAATATCCAACGCATTGAAATCCAACGTGTCGGTATCAAACGCATCGAAAACTAACGCGCCGATATCCAACGTGCCGATATCTAACGCACCGATATCGAACGCGTCTATATCCACCATTCCGATACTCAGCGCGCAACCATACAATGTATGACGATCTGATGCATCAGTGTACCAAGAGTCCACTAACTTAATTATCTTCAGGTACACGAATCAATGTCGGATACCAACATAGAATCCCAACGAGGAGTCTCGAGGATTACCAGTGACAAATGGCGAGGCATGTGGCCATGCACAACACGGGATATGGCGAAAGAGGTACTAGAAAGGCGGAGACAGGAGAGAAGGGCAAAAAGAGACTTGTTCCCCTGCGATCCGGACGACGTAGAGGACGAGTTCGAAGATCCATCCAAGGACTATTCCGATCGCAAGGAATTAGGTCATGCTAGGATTCCGCAACCGTGTCCCTTACCAAGCAAGGAGATGCAAGTCGATAGAGCTGCCGGTGAACAACCTGGTTTAGTCGACGGCGATTACATCATTTTCGAGTTACCATCGAGAGTAAAGGGTAGCAGGATCTATGCCGATGTATGTCTTCATGGATTGAAAGGAATGCATTTGCCGGAGCTGAGTGTATTTCGATCGCGCCGAAATACCTGGAAATTCTGTTTCTATCAGGCGGTTGTTGCTCTTCTGGCCAAGACACAGTTAAGGTACCTCTTCCACATAGTTATGTATATACTTTTTAACAGCGCCTATGTTTTTCAAGTATTTTGTCTTACTGAATCTTCGCGCGATCGATTTATTGCCGGTACAATAAACGGATACACACTGAACTAATAACTACAACTAAACGAATGTTCAAATGTGCATTCATAAGCGACAATAATCTCAAAATGTCCGTTATTAGTTCACTTTCGTTAGACCTCAGCTTTTCTAGATTTAACAAACTTCTTCGAGTTAACATTTTGAACACCGTCGAGTTAATTGCGATATCGAAAGCTCAAAAATTACTTTTTATCTGTTTGTTGCGAGGTACAAATACGCTACGTGTACCAACATCGATTACATCTACGATCACGCGTGGTTGCTGTACACGCACATCGGCATGATCAACATTAAGCCGAAGCAAAGATTGGACGACATCGTGGTGTACAATTACAAGTACAGCATCGAAGTGGAGCTGATTCAAGAACTGAACGACGTTCCCATCGTGATGGACATCCCGTGGGATTACGAGGAGAGAAACCTGAAGCGGAAGATGTTGTTAAGACGGAAGGAATTGATGAACATTCAACTGGAGCTTGGTTCCGAGAAGATAACCGACGATCAAATGGCACCCGTTCACAGGGGGATCAGGAAGATCGAGGAGTGGTTCGATCAGCTCAAAGTCCGTTATCGCAACTGTATATTTCGCACCACGCGATTTTCCCTAGCATTCTGGAACGACAACCGCTTCTGGTACCTGTACAATCCATATCGATGCGACAAGTTCGGATACTGGGACGACGACGGTTGCGCGTGCATCGTGAAATTCTGCACGCAAGAGTCTCTTCGAAGACACCTGATGATCCTCCTGCTGAGAGCCTACGTGTACACCGTTCCAAAACCGGAAAAAGAAGAGATAGAAACGGAAGAGGCCACGAAACCTAAGGATCAGAATCTATCATTCGCCGAAGTGAGAACGCGAGAGGATGAGATACCGCCGGAGGAAAAACAACGAACAACCGCGGAAGAGACGCCGCAGGGGGAACAACCGCAAACAACCGCGGAAGAGACGCCACAGGGGGAACAACCGCAAACAACAATGGAAGACACGCCGAAGGGGGAACAACCGGAAACAACCGGGGAAAAGTCTCTTTTTCACGCGGAGGAGGCATGCGAGGAAGAATCCAAGGAGGAGAAGTTCTACACGGTTCAGATTTTCCACGTGGTCCATCGTTGTTGTCAAATCCACAACCTGAAGCTGCTGCAACGAGGCACACCGAGGCCACCCAGACACCTGGTGAAGAAAAAGACGATCGACGACTGTCCGTTCGACCCGCTGGACGTGAGAGACCCGTGCTCCATCGAACAGGAGGAGGGGGATCTTAGAGAAGCGATCGAGAAACCGACGTGGTTGAAACTGTACAAGATCACCTGGGCCAAGTGCATGACCATTCCTCAGAAGAAGAAAGGACAAGGCAACAAGGACGCGCTAGTGAAGATGCGCTGGCATCAATACATCGTCGAGGAGTCCAACAAGTTGTTCTCGCTCTGGGGCGAGATTCACATAACGGACAGCATGTTCGAGAGAGAGAATCGTGGCATGCAGACGTACGCGTGTTACGTGGTTTGCGCCGGCATGACCCGCATCATGGCGCCCGAGTATTGGACCTCGAAAAACCTGGACGTGATCGTGATGTGCGGCGACCGATACTACACTCACAGCAAACTCGAGGCCGAGTTCAAATCGACCAAGAACGAGTACAGTCACGTGAACTGCTGGAACAGGTACCTGATGAGCCACTTCAAGATCGGCGAGACGATGTTCGAGGCGAAAGTGCTGCCCGCGATTTGCGGCAGATTATACTCCAGGTCGTGCAAGTACCTGTGGCAGTCGTTGGAACAGATGTTCCTCAGGTATCACTTCGGTATACTCACCTGCGAGAGTTCTTGTCTCGGTGTCTTCAAGTTCTGCGGCGCTTACTACATGTACGACGTGAACTCGTTCGGTCCGCCGTTGTATCAGTACGGCGAAGGTGCTTCTTACCTGTTGAGGGCTACGTATTTTTATAAATTTATCACGATCTTGGTGATCACGATCGGCTCGCCCGAGTGCAGTCAGTTCGCGTTGAATCCTATCCAGATATTGAAGGTTATCGACGTGGGTCCGAGCGACGTGCCTGCTGCGAGACAGGAGAAGGAGAGAGGCAGAAGAGTCATCAAAGTAGAGTGCCCGTATGACGAGGAGAGGAAGAGACAGATGAGGAGGTGGAAGCACAAGAGAGCGGAAACTGCCCGACTCATCGATAAATTGTGTTGTAAAGGCACGGAATGATCTTTCTTTAATCGGTTAACTGCGAAATTTAGTTTCATAAAGAAACTTATCGAAATTAGTAAAATGTACCAATGACGAGTATACGCGACGGACGCAGTTAACTGGTTAATTCCCGTTCTTTATTTCATCTTGTAACTGTAAATTTGTTTGTGCATAGCGTTTGTAAATTTCACTGCGTTGTATATCTTAAAATAAGACGGAAACTTTGTGCAAATAAAAGATAGTACATTTGATACAATAGAGAAGAATGTTTGATATCTTCCTGCGCCGAGGGCTCCTGGAGTGGGGAGTATGGGTCATGTGTGATATTTATGGAACACTATTTTCTCTTTCTTTTAAACTATATAATTAAAAAGAAATACAATGTTATTACAGTAAAATAATTATTTTAAATTGAAAGAAAGAGAAATACTTTGAAAGATAATTTATAAGCACAGTCCGTTTTTACAAAAGTAGCCAAAGTAGCAATATTCATAAGCGTGTGAACAATTTTGAAATCAATTAAATTATGACATAAAGTCCTCTCCATTTCATGTATCGTCGTATAATTGAGATGCATATGTATCGCTTTATTCATCGAAACTTCAATATTTAACTACTTGCGTTCGAAAACATTTTTAGTGTTGGCAAATAGCAACTGTTAAACATTCTAGTTCAAAAGTTTCATGAATTATTTTGAAATTAATATTTATTTTGTTATTACCTGCCAATATTGACCTGTTTCACCATGTTCAAAAATTATTTATTTAAAATTGTTGCATTGAATTGAATAGCGAACAAGGTCCAAATAAAAATTCGCGCGACGAATGACATATATGAAGAACAAGGTAAATGTATTAGAGTGTCAAGTTTCATTTTGATATGACATAAAAACACATTCCGAGGAATATTTTGCAAGTACTCTACGATAATTTTAGAAGGAGTAAATATTTACTGAAAGGTGGAACAGGGTGATAGAGTAAAACACTTCATACTTAATGCAACAAATCATAAATAACAAATATTGTGTACACGTTTCTATCAAATAAAGAATGAACTTATGGGACATCTAACATTTGTAAATAGTGAATATTCGTAAAGAGACAAAAAATTGGTAGAAAGAAAAATATGGAAATGTTTATCCGGGTAGCTGGTTGCGCACAAAAGAGTTAAGTAACGCCGGTATCCGAAGGGAAACACTCTAAAGGTGGTAAGTTTGAATAATTGAGAAGGAAAAGTGCTCGGCGACGATGGAAATAAAAGAAGCCACGTTTAAGTCGATCGTCTTTAGGTCTCAGTGCAGCAACGGCGAGGAACCTATTAAAGTTGCACCGCAGAGGACGTCTTAGTTCTTGGTCGCCCTCGGGATTTATGTACTTACCCGAAACTTGGCCTCAACTTTGTTCACGACGGAACTTACGGTGTCCATGAGTCGCCGTTACCTTCAACCAGCTGCCGGTCTTTCACCCCTATCGCACAATACTAATAATATAATCGTCGAGGCACGTAGAACTAAGTTCCAACTAGAAAGCCACGGTAACTGTCGAGGGATTTTAATCACCGATCCATTCTGTTATGTGCAAGTTGATTTTCGCCGCGAAATTCACCGTCGAGAACGCGTACCAGAAAATACGGAGACGTTCTGGTTGTTAGATCAAGGTGAGTCTATTATAGATTAGCTTTATAACGAAATTTCTGAAAAACTGAATCGCGTGAAAGAGGAACGATGATGACATTTTTGAAGCTCATGCTATGAGCTTTGATGGACCTTGATCACAAAACGCAGATTCGATCAACAGAAACGTTAATACGGAATATTACAATGGAAATCGAAATATTAACACTGCCGAGCTGATAGGTTTATTAAATAAGTCTCTTCATATGAACGTTGCGTATGTTATAATGAGGAATCATGAACTATATAATTGATACATAATCATTGTAGTATAATACCAAAAGCTATTGTCAACATCACGGAATTTATTCGATAATTTTATTTGTTAAACCTACTGGTTGATAATCGTAGCGTTACTTTGAATACGTAGTTTGATTCAAATAGAACAAATCCTATTAATGTTCCTGTTGTTCAAACTTCGATCTTTAATTCACTTTCATTTCACAGTATAATAAATCGTTAATCTTGCATCGATATTAACTACAATTGTATGAGTTCACATTATGGATCATGAACATTATGGATTATATAAAAAAAGTCCTCGTCATTCGATTGAAAAATCCTTCTGTCTTTCCCCAATCCGAAATATATCTGTTTATCGACAACTTTCAATATGCTACTCGATCCCTAATCAGGATACTAAACTTTATATTAAAATAAAAAGAAATAATGGCGGTGGTAAAGAAGTACGTGCTTCGTCCTTGGTATCTCGAATTCAATAATTTATTTCACTACCTATTATACACATCGTGCGTAAGCTCTATGTACAAATATATTTACACCCTAATTTCGTTATTTACACGACCCCTGCGCGAAGGGGAGAAGAAAAACCTGTTGGTTCAGGGTCTTCTTAACAGTCAATGAAAAAAAAAAAGAAAAAAAAAAGGGAAGATAAAACGAAAACGCCTAAAACCAATATTTCAACTACGCCACTTCGAGGTCCGAACTGTCAGTGTCTTGTTCGTGTTGCTGTTGTTGCTGTTGTTGCTGCTGTCTGGCCAGGGTTAAGTGGTCGGCCACTTTGACCGTAGCCGTGGGCACGTTGTCGTCGGTGCGTTGACGTTGTTCCAACTGAAGTTTCCGCATACGTTCCTGTTCTTCCCGTTTCTGTTTACGCCACTTGGCACGTCGGTTCTTGAACCACACCTGGAATAGGAAATGTTTGATGAAGGAAACTCGCGGATGACTGGGTCGCGTTTATTTTATACAAGTTCCAGAACGGTAGCCGGGAAAACGATCTTCGGAAACTCGGGATAATTCCAAACGAGGGCAAATCATTTCGGTAACCGTGCAAAATAGAACGCACCACGATTTATTTTGCTTTTTAAAAGTGAATGTATTAGCATATGTTTAATTCCTGTGAGTTGCGTCGCAAAGCGTTGTACAACCACCGTTGTATCGCCACGCGTGGAATTACTATATCTTGCATTGTGATGTATTATATTGCAATGCGTTGTGTTACCATGAATTATATAGCCACTCGTTTTATTATCACGCGTTATATAGCGACACGCTGCATTGCCACACATGGTATTCCTATATGTTATATTAGCACATGGGGTGTACCTATATGTTGTATTACCACGCATGGTGGTCCTATATGTTGTATTACCACGTATGGTATTCCTATATGTTGCATTACGACGCATGGTATTCCTATATGTTGCATTATCACGCATGGTATTCCTATATGTTGCATTATCACGCATGGTATTCCTATATGTTGTATTACCACGCATGGTATTCCTATATGTTGTATTACCACGCATGATGTTCCTATATGTTGTATTACCACGCATGGTGATCCTATATGTTGTATTACCACGTATGGTATTCCTATATGTTGCATTACGACGCATGGTATTCCTATATGTTGCATTATCACGCATGGTATTCCTATATGTTGTATTACCACGCATGATGTTCCTATATGTTGTATTACCACGCATGGTGATCCTATATGTTGTATTAAGACGCATGGTATTCCTATATGTTGCATTACCATGCGTTGTATTGTCACACTATATAAATTCTATATAACAATTACCACATTATTAATAGTTCGAGAAGCAATAAAAGCGCAAAATTTGAACAATATATATAAGAGCGAAAAGTTTAATTTTAACAGAAAATTCGTCGTATTATCTAACGCGAATGGCAAAGGACGAAATCGTATCTCGTTACGGTATAATTCATGAGGTAAGAACGAGATCAGTGCAATAAGCGGGACGACGAAGCGTCAGCCGGCAATAACGGAGATATTGATTGTCGTCCGTCATTTAAATCTAGTCAGACAAGCGTGAGGAACAAATGCTGATTCGAAATGTGGGATGAAGCCTTTTGATCTTCGCTGGCTCCCCAAGCTCTGTTAGAACCACGTCCGACAAACAGGTAAACGGGGTTATCAATTAAGCGCCGTGTCCGTCCTTGCAGTAATTAAGGGCTGTTTAATAATTATATGACGCAATGATTACTGATCTATGCGCCCGTATGAACGAAACGCATTGGTCAGAATAATTATGGAGTTTGCAGCCTATGAAGCACCGATGCGTCATATAAAGAGGACAATTTACATAAAATCGGATATCGCGATATGATCTCTGATTATTTCGGATAAAATGTTAACGTTTAATAAAATGTAATTATTGAAAACACCGGCACAACGGATTCTCGTTATATTGATTTAGATGAAGCTATAGAAATGGAAAATTCGATCTAATGCAACAGTTTCATATAAATATCGTGTAACTAAATTAATACTAGATTTACGGACGTTTAATGAACACTTATGTATAAATTAAAAATGAATTATAAAAATCAATAAATAATGAATAATACATACATCGGTTTATAGAAAGATTCTTTATATAGATGAAGGTTAACTCGCATTTCGACATAAATTTTTTAATAATTTTCCTAATCAAAAACAAGAAATGTAAGATTTCTTATCATTTTAACGGGTTCCGTATATCTAGTGTTAATAATAAATATTATAACACGCGATGTTTATACACAGTATGGACAATTAATAATAAAAGAATAATAATTTCAAAAAGATTCATCAAACTATTCAATCGGAAAGTATCTTTGCTATTTACCAACTGTAAAACGCAGAAAGAAAGAACAATTATCGATTATCGACAGCTCGATGAAATAGGTTTATTAAGATTATCATATTCAATCCGAACAGTGAGAGGTTAATGTCTTCTTCCACAGTATGTTAGTACAGTGATTTACCTCATGGTAATTTAAGATCCACAGCTTAAACGTTTAATATATTGCAAATTACGTCGGAATATCCTCCAGTATAGCTGTTATTTTCTTTGAAAACTGAAACTGAGCATCGATCTTCCCCCGAACCTTTCAAATAGGACTACAATGCCCCGCGAGAAAAAGGGTTCTCCCGACAATCCAGTTTCAATGACACGGCCCTAAATCCTTTAAAATGGTCCTTCAAGCAACACCCGGCTAACAGTCGAACGTCAAAACTGTTTTCATTCTCGAAAATCCGAAACGGGAGAACCACCACGATCATTTATTAACATAAAAACGTTTGTTCGGTTAATGGTCCCCGATCACCGAATTGCCGGGATTAATTATAAGGGGATCTCGTTAAAAATTAATCCTCGAACTCAATGGAAATCTTTGCAAGGTCAAATGCGTTTATAAATTATACCGCTGTAATGCGTGTATTTAAAATACACACGTGTCAGTGTAATTCGTGTATAATCAAATGTAAAGCACCGTCGAACGCGGGTTTTTATTTACAACGCCAATTAGTTCTTATGAATATGGAATTCGGAAATCGTTTTATGTTTATATTTACGGAGTATAATTAACGCGTCCATTGTCGCAGATGGTATCCATAATAAATTTCAAATTATCGAGTTACTAGAAGAACAATTTCATGCGTTCATTTTTTCAAATTTCCCAATTTTTAGTTCGAAAATGTGCGACGTTCTCGATAGATACAACGCTAGAGGAATGTTCTGTTATGCAACACGTGGCAATATAACGCGTGATAATTTTATCGCCTGTTCAAGAATATCGTGTGCCTCTTTAATTTCCTTGTAAATGCAATAATCAGCAACCACACGTATGGACATTACTTTCTATGTAATTTTAATAGTTTCATTTATTTGTGATAGTAAATAATAAATAAATTTATTTATCTATAATAAATAAAATATAATTGTTTAGTTGTTTATATCGTTTCTGTTCCCAACTGTAGGAAAGTTTCCGAGAAGGTTAATTCGGGAACGTGTAAAATAAGTTTGACGGCCTAAAACAACGTACAGCTCGAAACAAACAACGATAAGAAGAGGCTGCTAGGATAATCGCGATCCGGTGATAAGTAACGTGAATAGAATCAAAGAATTTCTTTATTCGCGGCCGGCAATTTGTCCGAACAATCGTACAATCCCAAAGTCATTCACACTTATCGTGGACCAACAGACCACCCGTATCGTCGGCTTTCCCAAAGAAAATCCCTGGTCTCGAGAGTCTTTAAAGACTTTGAAACAACATATACCTGCAGCGCACCTGCCGCATCGAGCAAGAGTTTCGGTGTTTGTACAGAATTAGTAGAAAGACGACTTTTGAAACGAGAAAGAGGAAAATGCCGGGATAAAGGAAAAACGAGAAACAGCTCGAGAGGGCCTAAAGCACTCCATCCACTGTTTGGAAAGAAGCACAACTGTTTGCCCGTGCGACGGTCTTTCCTATCTTCGTGATTGCATCGACAAAATGCGGAAACATGAACAAGTATTGTGCTACGAAAGCAGAAACGTTCGGACAGTATTTGCGTTTCGATCGAATCAAAATTTGTCGGAATTTACCGATTAATTCGGTGACGGTATTTACATTTGATTGTTGTAAACTGCTTTTTTGAGAAATTCGCAGAAAATTAGGTAGGATAGGTTGGACCGTGCTTGTCGTATCTTTCGTGAAGGAAATGGCAATTTTTGAGGAAGGGAAAACATTATTAGAAACTTGTAGGATTGAAAATTTAGGAATTTGCAATTTGAGATTTGGAGATTTGGAGAATTAAAATTTTTTATTTAGAAACTTGGGGACTTTGAAATTGTTTAAAATGGGAACTCATAGATTTAGAAACATGAAGATTTATGTAATTTGGAGATTTGAGAGTTTGAAAATGTGATACTTTGGAAGTTTCAGTATTTGGAAATGTGATAATTTAAGAGTGAAAATTTGGATATTTGCAATTTGGAAATTTCAGGATTTTAATATTTGAGAATTTGGAAACTTAGAAATTTGAAGATTTAGAATGGTAACATAAGGACATATGGACATAAGGACTTTCAAATTTGGAAATTTAGAAACTTGGAAACTTGGAAACTTGGAAATGTAGAAATTTGGGGATTTGGATATCTTTAAAGTCAAATAGAACAGTTTGGTAATTTGGTAATTTGGTAAGTTGATAATTTAAAAACGTGGAAATTAAACAATTATAAACTGAAAAATTTGCAACTTTACTGATACATTAATTTATTAATTGAATCACCAAATATTTAAAAATATGATACTTTGAGAATTGAAAAATTTTTAAAATCGGGAAGTTTGAAAATTCGAAAGTTTCCAAATCCAAAGTTTGAGAATTCCGGAAATCTATCGTAGAAATCCGAAAATTTATTATAGAGCCCTTCCATAATTGCATTAAATTTAAATCGATATCAATGTTCCAAAGACCGTGGATTCCACTCGACAGCTCGCAAAGCTGCACAAGAAATGCCTAATGGACGTTACAGAACAGCCCCGAAGAAATTAAAGTTTATCGAACGGTGTAATTGAAACGAACGCATGATCGGCAAAGCTTTTAATCCTCGCATACAAATTATTGACTCGGAGCCAGCGATACAGCTGATAAATACGGACCTCGTATAATTTTAATGACCGCATTAAAGAATGATGCCGTTTGTCGGCGCACGGCGCGGTAAGCAATCCGCCCGAAAATTCCAGGACGAAAAGCGAAAGCATTTTGTCATCGTTAGAAATTATGCGTTCAGGGACGAGAGTTTGGACAATCCGAATGGTCAATGTTTGTCAACCGAAAACCTAATATTCTCCCAGGTTCGAGAGAGTAATTTGTCAGTTTAGGTAGCTACCGACGCTACGAGACGTTGGAACCTTTGAGGAACTTCCTAACATTCCTACGACGCGAACTACATCGTCAATAAAGAAAATTGAAAATCGAAGAAATATTTGAACGTACAATTTTAACATCACGTCGACTCTTATGAATATTGATTTAAAATTCTATAGGATCAGAAGCAACACTACAATATTACAAAAGTTAAATTTACAAGGATAAATTTTTAACATTCTAAGATAAACTTTTGTTACCTTGCTAGATTTGTAAGTGGTAGATGTTTCGGAGATATTTGACTATATTTATCATACATGTACATTTAATAAAATAATTTAT
This sequence comes from Coelioxys conoideus, assembly GCA_947623535.1. Taxonomy (NCBI): domain Eukaryota; kingdom Metazoa; phylum Arthropoda; class Insecta; order Hymenoptera; family Megachilidae; genus Coelioxys; species Coelioxys conoideus. Next base: position 11,576,865 of record OX392449.1, read on the forward strand.
GATCGTGTAAGAACGTTTCTTATAAAATAACTAACTTAGTTGTAAATTGTATCATTCACTTGTGGATGATTTGTAAGAATAACTGTATGCGGTGTTTGTGTGGTGGCTGAATGATTGTATGCGTTGTGCGTGTTTATATGTATATATGTTTGACATTGTTTGTAAGTATTTGACATTTATTGTGGTTTTTGGTGTTCAGTGCGTTTTGATTTTCTACATATCGATTTGTAAACGATTGTCTTTTGGCTGTTGCACTCGAGGAGACGGCCGAGAGCTGATGCTCAGTCTTTAATTGTCCAGGAAACATTAAACATATATCACAGATAATTCTCTGAGTCTTTTATTAAGCCATTCTTGTAGATTATTAAATGAGAAATTATTAATGATAGTGTAAGGATGTTTCTCATACAATGGCTGACCGAATTGTAAATCGCGTCACCGACGTATGGATGATTATTAAAAGCGAAAGTTGGGCAACCTGTTCGTTTGTGAAACGATTTCTGGTTCACCCCTTTCAGGTTTTGGAATATGTATAGAAAACGATAATTCATGGTAATTATATTTGACTCACCTCGATTCGTTCCTCCTTGAGATCGACTTGCAGCGCGAGCTGTTCTCTCAGGATCACGTCGGGATAATGCGTTTTGTCGAAGGTGGCTTCCAATTGTTCCAGTTGTTCCTCGGTAAATATCGTCCTATGACGACGCTTCCGTTTTGCCATAGGTCCGACAGCACCGGCATTCGGATTTATTTGGTAAGGATGAGCAGCGTGGTAGAAGGCCGGTTGTCCATGAAGAGAAACACCGGCGGCTGCCATTGCTGCCACGTAACCTCCGGAATACAAACTTGGATATGCTGCAGCTGAAACAAAAGATGAAGATCGGTTAATTCATTAAGAAATATTGTTTGATCGGTTACAATTTTAAATAAGTTTCTGTTAATACGATATTGTATTCGCAAAAGTTACATTTCATCCGTTCTGGACTACAATTTATATTTTGCTTGCGTTTTTTAACTTGTATTTCGCAGCAATTGCATTATTGTAATTTTTATACGGGTTGTTAATGTTGAAACAGGTTTCTAATTATTTGACGAACTGTAATTTTAAATAAGGAGTCTCTGTTATTGCAATGATACATTCCATGTACCAAGTTACATCAAATCCTATAAGTTATTCTACTCCGTCTATAAATTATAATTTACTTGCATTTTTAATTGTAAGTAATAACTTATAGTATGTTTCACTTATAAGTGTAATTTGCAAGTAGCAACTAAGTACGTTTCGATGACTAAGTAGGTATGAAATTGGAGTAAAATTTAAATTTTTTATGGGTGATTTACACGATTGACTATTTCGCAATTCGTAAAAAAATTCGATAATCTAGAAATGTAAAAATTATCCAAACGAAATATATGAAATCTATACTATCGTATAGTGGAATAATAAAATAATATAATATTACAGTATGATATAAAACACGTGACTATTCGATTTCTGAGTACAAGTACCACATCTTATAATCGTATTAACAAGATGCTTAGTACGTATCTTCAAGATCTCATTTGTCGTAAATTTATTCACAGAAATGTTAATATTATTAATATCGATATTTATATCATCTCAAGTCGTTCGATTCAGCCTGTGAGTACCACGATTTTTACTTTTAGATTTGTTTCATTCTCCTGTCACAAAAATCGTGAATGTCGCTGATTAACACCTCACGTGCTGACTATTAACAAAAATGTTTAAACCGTAATGAGTTTCCGGTTCATAACGCGACAGTTCCGTTGATGGAACGAAAAAAGAAAATACTCGAACACCCCAGCCCCCAAGGGATGTTTTGATTTAAAATCTCGAAGAAAGCTGCTTAGAGGCGACGTCGCCGCATAAAAATGTGGCGAAGGGCGAATTTATGCTTTCAAGCAGAGTCGTGTCGGTGGTTCTCTCTTTCTGTCGGGTTGCATATTTTTCCTTCTCGTTTTTCATCTTCCGGCCGGGACTGCAAGGAGCTAAATCGTTCGTGCGTGATCGAAACGGATTGCGGATTTCAGGCCGCGCATCCCCAATCTGCGCGGAGGTTCTTGCGGGTGAAATACTTAAAGCCCTCGAGGGTATAAAGGAAATTTCGTTGCAGAACGCGTCGAACCTCCAAGGATTTACGCCTTCTTTCATTTTTCCCGCTACGAGATTTCAACTCCCGCGTAATACGTGAAAAACCGCGGGTCAAATTGTCTTCGATATTCCTAAAGCACTTACGAATTAGCACGAAACGGTCTACGTAGTATGCAGATCTTTCACTCGCATTATTTTTAATCCTCGTACAGTAGTAACTGAGTCCTTTGAGACTGTAGCATGTAAGGGTGATGTTGATTTGATTAAAAAATTCTTCTCCTGTATTTTTTAATGGGAGACTCTTATAAGTATTATTGTATTCTTCTTATGTTTTTCAATCATTCTTAAGAATAATCACTTTGCATTTACGGAAATTTATTTTTCTACATTGTCTAACTTGAAGTATACACAGTTGACGTACACAAAGTTGTTGAAGTATACAAAGTTTTAATAGCGAGTAAATGTTAGACGTCGTTTTTATTGAGTCAATGTCGTTCTAAATTATTTCAGAAGACTTAAAAACTTGAGAATATGGGGTATGAGGATTTAAAACTTTAGAATGTGGGAATATGCGTACTTGTGGATTTAGGTTATTGTGCATCTGAAACTTCCAAGATTTTGAGTTTGAGAGAAGAATTTGAAGAATGTGAGAGTTTGAGGATTTTGAAATTTGTGAATTTAGGAATTGGAACAATCAGAACTTCAGGAATGAAGAGATTTTTAAAATTGAAAACTTTAGAAATGTACAAATTTTTATAGTTACATATTTCATCCCCTAAAATCGATGAAAATTACAGAAGAAAAGTTACATAATTGTAAAAATCGGTCCATGAAAACTTACTTAAAGTTATGATCACCTTAAGCCTTCGAATATTAGCAATATTTAGTCTTATCGATATTAAACAAAATACAAAGAAAAATTTGTCTATCTTCCGTACTCCAAATTTTCATGTTACACGTTCATAATTCTTCCTCAAAAGAGAAACCATAAATCCCAACTTACAAATTGAATGTACCATCTCCATCCATAAAAATTCTGTCCGTGTCCATCAACTTACCAAACAAGTCGGCGGATGTGAACGCCAGATGATGAATCTGTTGCTGAAGAGGATGCATCGCCGCGGTCCTCGACGGCGATCCAACAGCTTCGGGATTCTGAATAATGGAACCAAGACCCGCGGTGCTGGTCGGTGTCATGTTTCCTATGGGTCTAGGTGCCAGTATGTTCTCGATAGTGAAGGCAGACGTGGGTGACGACATTGTGGCCGAGGAGCTCGGTCGCGAAACATCGCGGGGTCTGAATCTGGTTTCGTCGGGACTCACGGGACTCCTGGAGAACGCTTTATCCCTCGAATCAACGTTGTGTCGCCTGCTGCCCGCGTTGTTCTGCTCGTCGTTGCCCTTCAGCTTCTGTTGCAGACTCTCCGGCGAGTAGTTGTAAAGGTAACGGTGGCTGTAACCGGATATCCCGGCACCATCCTGAAGCGGACTCGATGGCTCGGTCATCGGTGAACGCGATCTGGGCGAATCACTCGCGTATATACTCTCTACCATGTTACGGGAGTAGTATCTGAACTTGTCACTCGTGTTCTTCTCGTTGCAGCTACCCGCGAACATCAATCGATCGAGTCAGAATCGATAAAAAGACATTATTCCCCGAGCCGGCCGGTCGAACATCACCCTGAGCTACCCGTTAAGAACGATCACACATCACTCGGGAAACCTGCCACAAAATGTTCAAGTCCGTAACAGCATGTGAGGCCCGTCGAGGCGTTTCAGTCTCATCACAGACGAACACCGGTTCACTGATCCGCGTTCGGTCGTAAACACCGAGAGAAGTCTATCGGATCACGAGCATCCGTGGTAGCGTAAACGGTTTGATACGGGGATAATTTAGCCGGCGAAACAACCACGAGGATCGAACGCGCACGGAGAAGTCCAGATGTGCAGTGACACCGTCGGTAAAGTATATATCCAGGCGACTGGTCCAAGTCGGTGTACGCATTGACCTCTGGGGGTGCGCTTAGATTCGCCGGCATCTAGCTACGAGTTAGCCCACCCCCGTGTTAGTGACAGAGGAACAGAGACACCCTCGAATATATCCGGCAAAGTTTTGCCTCGAGTGGAACGAGGCGTGGCCCACCCTGGCTCCATCCACTTTTCCACCACCCTAGGTCGCTCGGCATCCCCTGCGCGTTGTTCAGGGAGAGGGAACGACGGAGGGCCGAGAGGGGGTTCAGACAGCCAGAGAGACGGAAAGAGCGAGCCTCGACGATGGTTTCCGGTACGATGTAGGCGGAGGTGCAATCTCTTGACGACAATGATGGTTTGGGGTGGAAAAAGTGGGAGTGGAACGTCGAACGGCTCGGCAGGATGCCCTTTCGAGAGTCCCCATACCACCACCCCCGACAGTGTGGTGCACGTTCACGGGGGCGGAGAGGCGGCTTGCAACGACGGAAACGGGAAACGCGGTGGGGGATACGCGTATTTACAACGGATAATCACGACGTGTCTCGCGTATTACAGAGCTTTTCGAGTTTGCTTTGCGAATCGTATTCACGAATTAATCATGCTTCTGGAAGCGTTTATCTTCGGACGGGCATGATCGAATGCTCGATGTTGTTTCTGAAAATAAGTACGTATTTCCCTTTCGTGCTCGGGACTCGACGCGTTTTTCAATCGGTAATTATTTTTCCGATTTAACGGCGACTTTTATCGGTTTTCTCGGATTCGGTAGAGATCGATCGTAGTTGGCACTTTCGCAATTTCCTTGCTAGAACATCTTATTGATTACCGTGATCGTACAAACTTTAGTTTAGGTGGTCGCACTGTGTACAATATTTTATTAAATTCACCTAGTATTTTACCGGTTAGGTGTTATTAATATTTTCTTCTTTTTATAAATTATTTTTGTCCTTCTGTTCATTATTTACGCGTTAGTGCCGATAAATTATTGACACAAGCGTGTCAGTAAATAAAATGACATTGAAGGAAGTTAAATAATTTGCATGTTAGCGTGTGAACTTTTATATAAATCTGGTTTATGAACAATTAATTCAGAATGGTTTTAAAAAGCTGTGTTAGCCAAAGAGTAAGAACTTACAATTTTGTAAGAATGTTCTATTTTATAAATATTGTAATATACATCACAATAACACGCGTTACATGCAAAGGAGAATTTACTGGACATTTGTAATTGTAATACAAAAATGCAATTATAATTTTAAGAATTATAGACGAATATAATATGAGATATTTAAAAGAAGGTAAAACTTATTTGCTGTATGATCTCACAAGAAACAAGCACACATGTATTTTCATGATACTGTAACGTCTTCGTTCCTAATATCTGAGGCTATTCGCCCAATTTCCTTTTCTAAAATAAAAAATGATCGCGCAGTTTCTATTTGAGTATTATAGCCAATATTCGATTCACGAACGAAGACTTCTAACACAGTTTCCAGGAGTGGAGACGTCTTCATCAATGTGTGGCTTCCCAAAGGAACCATTTTGAAGGGGATAAAGTTGATTTGTAGATAAACCCGTTATAAAAATATTTTTTAATGCAATATACTGTGCAGTATGTTATATAAAAATCTTGTATCTTTACTATCACGTACTCTGATATCGTACTATCGTGCACTATACAAAAATCTTGTATTTTTTGTGCCATTTACTAATATATAAAAATGTTAAGTTTATACCATATTCTATATCAAACTCTCGTGTGTATGTTGTCATATGCTAAATAAAAATTTTGCCAATACTATCATATACTAAATAAAAATCTTATGTCTAGACTATCATATACTAAACAAAAATATTACTTCCAGACTATTATATACCAAACAAAAATATTATGCCTGGACTATCATATACAAAATAAAAATCTTATGTCTATCATATAGTAAATAAAGACCTTGTGTTAACATTATGCCATCACACATAAAAATGTCTTATATTATCTTATATTAGACAATATTATATATTAATTTATTAATTTTGCTGCTCCAATGGCTTTGTTCATATGTACTTGTAGGTATACGTTAACAATCATGTGGTATTCCGTATCTGTATATTAAATACCTTGGTGATCGATGAATTAAATATTCGAAAAATAATAGCCAGTAGCATGGAATAACTGACCAGGTAATCCTGCACCGTTCAAATTCCAAATATCCCAAAATCAATATTTTAATACGCAGCGGTGATCAGCGAAGTGATTAGCGTATTCGCGATTAGTCGAGTTGCGCTCGTTTCGTTTCTGCATTTGGCTGTATATCGGATATGCACAATATTATTCACTGCAATGTTACAGAATTTCGAAGTCCGATGCGAGATTGAACGTGGCGATTCGCATCGAATCGCATGCACGCGTTTCGTTGTTTATGCAAATATCGGCACAAGTAACCGGACAGCATTGAATTTCCATTTGTTAATACGGGGGCTTCTTGTAATCCATACATCGAAGTTATAATATCCCTAAATCTGAACAATAGGTATGATCAGGGAAAAAAATTGTGTCGATTGTGTGGCCCCAAGCGTGCAGTTTATTATCGCTTCAGATATGTACGCGTGTGCACTCGCGAAACTATCCACATTTCATATGTAGCTTTAAACTTTTTCGCATTAAATCGTGAAGTGTGTTACTTTGTAGCATAACTTTGCAATTATATTCATGTTATAGTGGTATACATAAACGTTTTCCCATTTTTTAATGCTATTAACTGTCGTCTAATCCGAGGTGTAATATTACACTTTTCATTGAAGAAAATCCACCTCACTGTTATACTGCAATAAAAATGCACATGTTGCCCACAAAAGTGATAAAGAACGTGTGTATATTGTGATATATTTTTGATTTAAATTATAGAAACTACATTTAAACGCCCTTCAAACTGGAATCAAAATTACTAGAATAAAAATGCACATGTTGCCCAAAAAACTGATAAAGAACGTAGAATATTGAAGCCCCGACGAATAAAAGGATCCATACAAGTGAAGGATGCTATCACATCCATTATTTTGTCATGTCAAACATAGTGAAACAAACAATGTTACCTAGTAACAATGGAAAAATAATAATTTCAAAAAAATTCATCAAACTTTTTAACTGGAAATTTTACTATTGCAATTTGCCAACATTAAAAGTGCTCTCGAGTGCAGAGGGTTGAACCATCACAGAACAACCAGCCATAACAGAATACAGAATCACCGAATCGTATTGGGGCCCAAGATGGCTGTCAAATAAATGATGGAAAGCATCTCGGTACTGTGTTCTGTACGGTTCTCTTCAGTCTACATTATACGAAGTTTACTCACCTTTCACCTCTAATCATAATTATAAAGACTAAGTTTAACACTAAAACTACCAAAACGGTCAAATTACCCTTCTACAAATTTCCTACTTCGAATGAAAAAATTTGTTAAACTGATTTTCTTGACACTTATGCTGATTGTCATCAAGATAAAGAATCTATAAATGTATTCATTTATGCTTCATCGTTGTTTCATTTATTTTTCAACTTCATTTTTAACATCAAAATATTTGTGCATTATACGTCCGTAGTTTTAGTGTTTACAATCATGTAGTACAATTTATTTGGCAAGTGCGTCAATCATAACGAACTATTAAATACTACAACATTAAGATGACTAAAGAAAGTTCGATTTAGACTGTGCAAATTACAATTAGACAGAAATCGAACGTTCAACTGTATTAAAAATATAAACACAGTTCACCATATTCGAACTGCGAGCGCGTCACGAGCGTAGCTCGTCATTATAGCACCGAGGGTTAAACGGAGTTTAAGCGATTACCGAAAAACCGATCATAAGAGAAGATAAAATCATGGAATGTTATCGGGACGCAAGATGGCTGTCCGAAAGATGAAAAGCATATCGTACCCTCCTGCAAAATCGTTGATCCGTCCGATCTGTTCAATTATTCAAATCCCGCCCAATGCGTCCGTATTAATAACATAAAACCGTTGTAATGTGCATTGACTGTCATCAGGATTGTTGTCGGTGGTCCTCGGTGGGGAGGATCGTGATGCGATACGTGGAGAACCGAGCGTGAAAAGATTTTGTTCATAGGGTCGCGCACGTACCCCGTACATTGTGTGTCCCCCTCTTTTTTACCCCCGTGCCCCAAGCTAAAGGATCCATCGGTGCACGCTTCAATCCCGTAGTCCGCAACGAAATCTGTGCCAACCTTAATCCTAATCCGTACGTTAATCGTGGCCCGATCCGGAGGACCGAATCCCATGGCCGCGTATGTGCCCACCGGTTTTAAGGGCGTCGTCAGAAAAACATGGTGCACCCATAGAAAACTCACGGACGGTCTCCTGTGAAACGACATAGTAAGCGATGCTATGACGAGGAGGATCCTCTTTTGTTCGACGGCCTCGTGAATTTCATTAGCACCACACCGAATAGATACACGGTGATTCCTTTTGCCTTAACTATCCTCCCGAGTTCGTGTTTCGGTATTCGTATGTTAATACCATGGCGTTTAGAACGCGATTTTGCGACCAGTTATCGTCGATCTTCCCTAAAACGATTCATGACGTGGCTGTGACCAGCCGTGGAAACTGGTTTAAATTTTACGTTGTCTGTCAGTTGGAGAAGATGCATCGAGGAGGTGCTAAATACCTGGATAGAATATGTTACTGTCGATCTGCTTTCAGTTTATTATGGTTGTATAGATACAGCTTTATAGGATAGGTCGCATCGCGGTGCTAAGATAAAGGGATTACGAATAATTTTGGTCGATTATTGATTTATTTTTATTATTTTGTTACAATTGCAAATCTACAAGAAAGAATTTGAAAAACTCAGGAAATTGAAAACTTGAGAATTCGACAACACGGAAGTTTATAAAAGATTCAAAAATTTGTAGAATTTTTTAAACGAAGTGTTATTGAAACTCGCTTAAAGTATGAACACGTTGACTGCCAGAATGAGACAGTCGAAAATTTGACTAGGTAGTACTTTCATGATTAATAAATCTCACCAAATATGTTCATACTATCCTGTTCAATTTATCATTCATATTTCCAAGTAATTAATACCCAATTGGGTAAATAAAAGCATTATTAACAAACATTTGAACAACACATAAAATTGCAAACTCGAAAATTCGACAACTCGGAAGTTCATAGAAGATTCAAAACTTTGTAAAATTTTATAAACGACGTTTTATTAAAACTCGCTAAAACTATTAAAGATCATGCCACAATGGCGAGCGTATCATTCTAAAATTGCACAATTGCTACTATTATCCTATCCATTCGTTTGAACTCCTTACAATCAGCCTAACAATCACCCGTGTTTTCCAAACATTCGATTTTCCTGAACCATATCGAAAGCGGAAGCCGGGTGCTGCCATAATGCCTTCGAATCGGCGATTTCGGCAAAGATCAGCATCCAGTTTCCTGTTTACAGCTATTCGTGGAGCCGAAGCGAAGGATCTTTTGCCGAATCGTGGCGGTGCGGGTTTTAAAAAGTTCCCGCCGCGGGGGTTGTTTCCAGGTGAAAAGATTACAATTTCCACGGTAATCATCGAGGACGAGTCCTCTGGCGCTAATGCGGCGACAATACAGATGTTTTCGCGTCTAAGCGGCGTGCTAAGTGGATGTCCAGCTCGTTTTTCTTTCGACGTACCCTCCGGACCGTATCTACCAGGGGGTGCTAAGTTGTACCTGGTCATTTTGAAAAAGCGCGCTCGTTACTTTACCTTACACTTGACTGGACGCCTTCTTGCCTCTTTGGTGGGGAAATAATCGACAAGAGAGAAAAAGCAACGAGCAAAAGCCAACGGAAATTGAGCCGGCGAATTATCCTCGTGCACCTTAGGTTTATCTGCGGCGTCTCTGTCTCTCTTTTCCGTTTCGAACCTCGGGATGTCTTCTAACGAACGTTTCGTGCAAGCTGATTGAGAACTGTGCGGAATCCGTAAGCCTAAGAAGTGAAAACCGAGAACGCCGTGATTATCCTGCGCGCGGAGTTCCTGACGAATGAATTTCGAGAATTTCATGGGTCGAAAGGGTGAACGATACCGCGACCATTCGTTCTTCGAGCACGTAATTGTTCGGTTCGGAACTTTCGAGTTTATGGACTTGGGGAGTAAATTTGGAAATTCGGAAACTTCGATTCGGTACTTCGAAACGTGGGTACTACACAAATTTCATGATTCTCTAAGCTGAGAAGCGGGGACTTGACAAATTGGAAAATTTGTAGACTCGAGAAGTTGGAAACGGGAAAATTTGTAGACTTAAGAATTAAATATGAAATTTGAAAAATAAAAATTTGGAGATCAGAAAATTAGTAAAATTAAAAATCTGTGAACCTTAGAATTTGACAATGGTAAAATTTATGAATGCCAAAATTTTGTGGACCTGAGAATTCGACCAAAGTAAAATTTATAGATCTCAAAAATTTATCAACCTGAGAATTCGAGAACGAAACAATTTGTGAACGTAAAAAATTTGTGAACTTAAGAATAAGAAAGTTTATAAAATTGGAAATTTTCGGAAAATCGTATCGCAGAACGTCGTAATCGTTTTCGTAAAACGGAAAATCGTATCGAAGAGAGTAGTGACAAACTATGGAAGTACTTATGTATTTGATCGGGGTAATTTCTTATCGGATACAGAAGTATTTCTTTCTCTGGTGGTTGAGTTCGCAGGCGTAATTGTACGTCGCGCGTTCGCCCGCGGCGAAACGGGACGATCGGTGAATTTATTGGCTCGTATGTTAATTACTTTAATTATTACACTGCTGTCAAAGGCTGATCGGAATACAAAGGAAGTTTATTCGACGCGGAACTATGTTTCCATCGCCCCGAGTCACTGATCGCCAATTAATTTTCCATAATTGGACGGACATGCTGGCACGATACACGCCTTGACGCTCGTGGTGTACACACATCGGTGTGCGTTCGCCGCACCGCACAGTGGACCACACACGCACGCTATGTCCGTTTAGAATGTGTCGATGCCAGCCGCCGGCCACACCGCCGTATTTTCACCACGGAACCAATTAACAGTTTTCACCTATTCCTTTTTAGTAGCTTCGACCGAACGAGATGAAAAATAACCAAAAAAAAAAAAAACAGAAAATATTGGAAAAATAAAAAAAAAACGCGAAGCGGTGTACACCAGCGTCGGAGAAAAAGACAGAATAACGAATGGGTTAAAGAGGGTCCGGAAGGGTGGGAAAGAAAATGAATGAAAAAAGCGTTCCTGATGGCCCTACACCGGCGGGAAAATCAACTTCGATCCTGTCGAATGTACAGGCCGCTTCAATATTGACGACAGTCCTTCCTTTTTTTTTCAGCCGAAGCTTGAAAAAAACTCGTTTAAACGCGAGAATTATTTTCTCTTGTTTCGTGAATCTTGACTATTTCAAATTGGGTTCGTCCCTTTTTTGATTGGGTCCTGCTCCCGAAATTGCTCGCAAAATACGAAACCTCAGACAAACAATATATACATTCGTTACAACATTGTCGACAATGTGAACGTTTTCTAACAAACTGTGTTCCTTTCGTGCACTCGATATCTTTTCTCTGTGCGTTTAATTTATAATGTTCAATGATGTGCGACCGTAATAAAACATATTTTGCTTTTCATCCAACTATTTTATTAACATTTAAATATTTACAATATTTGAATATCTTCTACACATTGGATAATATTGACACTGTACTATCATAAATAATATTATTTCTGTATCTCAATTTTTATGATAAAAAATGAAGCTTGAAACGACATTGGGACACTTATTATCGATACATTTTTGTATAATCAATATTTTGTGTAATCAAATATACATCACGGTTAAATCACGAGAACATTAAATTACTTCACCGTTCAATAATATCGGAGATGGTTTAGACGAAGATTAAATTAAATTCGAACGCAATTAAATAATTAAGTTACTCCGCGGTTGGAGTAACGAATTCGAGGACATTATTTCGTTAGATTCAAAGTAAGTACGTGATTAAGTATCGGAAACTGAACGGAGAGAAGACTATTCCGACTAAAATAGTCATCGCGGAAACGTGTTGGTTCACCAGCACGAAATTTTCGGCTGGGCGTTTTAGGGCTGCAAAAAATAAGGGTAATCCAACACTACATGGAAACCACATTGAGTTTTGCCAAGCACAAGTCGTAGAATCAACAAATCCGTCGGGATTAGATAACATCCCCCGGGATTGGTGGCCCTTCGTTTATCCTCCACCGAATCCTGAAGGGCCCGTCTTGTTGTCCCATCGGGTTATTGGTATCACTTAACGAAATCCGCGCCGAAATAGCTTTAAAAGCCGTGCCACGACCGTAACCGACTCAGATCGATTTTTTTTCGAACCATTACCGTGAATCTGAGCAGCCGAGAAGCTTCCCTTTCATACCAAATACCGTGAACGTTTAATATCACGGTGTGATAAATATGATAGATATTGCGAGCACATGTTGAAGATATAATATACATACATAAAAATGTCAAATTTATATGAATGTAGAATGTAAATAAAAATATCAATCTTGTATTGATGCAACATGTAAATGCAAATATCGAAGTACAAATATGGAGTGTATATAATGACGTTAAATATATATGTATATACACGAAAAATATAAATAAGGAAATCAAATTTATTTATATTAGTATAAAATTATTTATATTAATTTATTACTTACATAAATTTGACATTTTCATTTACATTTACATCTGTACATTACATAATTTTCATTTACATCTTATATTAATATATTTATTATATTTCTTGTATATATTAATATAAAATTATTTATATAATATAAGTATACAATAATGTATATAATGTAAATATATTAATATAAGATGTAAATGAAAATATCAAATTTATATGAATGTAAAGTATAGACAAGAAATTGAAATTGTTTTCATGTTAAATAATTGAAACGGTTTTACCATTTTTTTTTTATAATGGGAGAGGATTGTTCTCTTTCATTGGGAGAAGTTCTGTGCAATATGGATTTTTTTCTTGAAAATCGCGTGCCTGGAGGAGGTAACCCGTTAAGACGCAATGGAGTACGCGAATTCGGATGAAAAACAAAGGATGTGATCGTACATTAGTCCGCGCTGATCCCGCCATAACGCAGATTATTCTATTACACGTTACGTAAACAGAAAGCACAAACGAATGAGGCGAGCCAGTTGCTGGCTCTCTCTGCTTGCTGTATCTCGGCATCGGGATGTTGTTTGGTCTGAAAATACGTTATTGTTTCACCGTGATAAAAAATTCAGCGTTTGGATAATTACATCAGAGCTGATCGATCCGGTCAGCCCCCCGGCGGATTTCCAACGAGTTACTGACTTACTTTACCTACCCTTTTCGTTCCGTTGCACGTCGCTGATGTTTACCACGATACACTCAATATCGTGATCGTGAAATGATACTCGACTGACGATACCATTATTCGATTGTTACGGTCATTATTTCGAAGAATGAATCGTATAATTGACGCGTAAAAGATACTCCGATGTAGCATGTGGGATTTGAAAATTTGAGGATTTAGGAATTTGATGAAAATCGAGGTTTGGAAGTTCAAAGATTTCGGGATTAGTGTTTTGGGAAGTCTTAACACCTTCATCGCCACTTCATCTACATATGAGTGATGCTTAAATTTCCATATGAATCAATCGTCTATTTAGTAAGAATTTATTCATTTATCTTATTGAAAACAATAGTAGTAATTACTTGGACCTATGAATAATAAATACAGAAAAATATTGTGAACATATTTGGTAGGATTTATTAATCATAAAAATACTATCTAGCAAAATTTTCAACTCCGTTAGGGTGGCAGTCAACGTATTAAATGCAGAAGATTGAGAATTTTAGAATTTGGAAATTTGATAACATACCATATGAAACTGAAAATTTGAGAATTTGGTAATATGGTAATTTAAAGATTTGGATATTGCGGAAATTAGAAACTCTGGAATTTCGGAATTTGACAATTTTAAGTACCTGAAAATCCAAAAATTTCAAAATCTATAACGCTCAAAATCTAACAATCTAAAAATTTATAAATCTAAAAATCTAAAAATCTAAAAGTGTAAAAATCTAAAAATGAAAAAATCTAAAAATCTAGAAATCTAAAAATCTAAAAATTAAAAAATCTATAAATCTAAAAATCTAAAAGTCTAAAAGTCTAAAAGTCTAAAAGTCTGAAAATCTAAAAATTTTTAAATGAAAAATCTGGAAATCTAAGAATCTAAGAATCCGTCTACCTAGAAATCTGCTAGTCAAAATATTTAAAGAACTGAAACTGATAAAGCTTGAAAAATGCAATTATGTTTGGAAGCATAAAAATTACTAGCATAGAGTGCCCGACTTACGAGAGCAGATCCTACATACGGCGATATATCAACCCCGTTCCCCCCGCGTAAATCATGGCACGCGTTAAAAAAAGAAACTGCGTGCACCGGCGTGTATTCCGAAAGCCAGAGCAACGAGCAAAGAACGAATCGGTTTTCGATGGAAGCACCCGTGCGTGGCAGCTGCGATCCTTTTTCCCGAATCTTTCCTCCCGCGTCTCGTCTTCCCAGTTTCAGCATCTGAACCCGGTATTTTGGCCGGCTGCATAATCCCTTCGATCCGTAGGAACAGAGACGGTCGAGCAAGAAGCTGCATGAAAAACGTGAACAGAGAAGAAAAATCGCGTCAACGTGGATGGAAAGAAATCGATATACATAGATCGTGTAGGAGGAAGCATAGAAAGCAGAAGAGGCCGAGAAGGAAGCGCGAAAGCGACGTTCGGATGAACAGGAACGAGAAGAACGAACGACCCCGCTGTTTGCCTTTTATTAAACTCTTGTTAAACGCCGCCTTTCTTCGCACACACAATTGAATCGGCAAAACAGCGAAGATAATGCCACGACCGTGCTGTACACGACCGGAGGGCCGGGTCTATGTGGAAGACTTACCGCAAACACCAGCTCCTTGTACACCCTGAAATGGACACCGTGTAATCCGGCTCTTTATAAGGCGCTGCCGCATTGACCGGCTCCTCCGGGCATGCACATCGGCCCACTCCCGCTAATAAATGCCCGTTCTCGAGAAAAGAAGAAGAAAATATAAAACCCTCCGTGATGGAAAGATCCTCGAACGACCGTGAAAATCGCGCGACCCACCCTCTTGCTGCGTGCAGAATTCCAATGAAAATATTTGGATATTTCGAACGAATATCGATGGCGTGGGCCGCGTTTTCAAAGCTCGCCATTGTCGGCCCATCATCGTACCGAAACTACTATATTCGCTTTGCGAACCATTTTCAGAGGCTCCTGTTAACGTGACTTCGTTCGTGGACTCAGCTACTGGAGATGGGTTTATCCGACCGTGCAGTTTTACCTGCTAACTCGTATTAGATTGTGCTATTTCACTGTTGATGCTGTAACTGATATTTAATTGTTCGCTAATCGAATCAATGAGAAAATTTGTAGACTATAAGAATTTTCAGACTATAAAAGTTTGTAGAGTTAAGAATTAAATATGGAATTTGAAAAACGAAAATTTGAGAGTAGAGAAATTTGTGGACTTAAAAATTTAATATGAAATTTGAAAAACGAAAATTTGAGAATAGAGAAATTTGTAGACTTGAGAATTGAATAGAAAATTTGCAGGATCGACAGTTTGTAGAGTTAAGAATTAAATATGAAATTTGAAAATAGGAAAATTTGTGGACTTAAAGAATTAAATATGTAATTTAAAAATAAAAATTTGAGAATCGGAATTAAAAATCTGTGGACCTTGAAATTTGGCAATGGTAAAATTTATGAAACCTAAAAGTTTGAAGACCTGTGAATTCGAGAACAGGACAATTTATGGATCTAAAAAATTTGTGGACTGGAGATTTTGGGAATAAGAAAATGTGTAAAATTGGAAATTTTCAGTATGAGAATTACGGGAAAGATCAATTGGAGTATAGAAGTTAAATAAAATAATCTGTATGAGTGTATATATACATGTACATATATAATTCGTATAAACATACATTTCGTCTAAAATTAATACTAAAGCTGAAACTAAAACTAAAGTTACGGCGCGGTACGGTACATTATGGGAAATAATGATGATACAATTTATACCAACAAATTTCTCATAGGAACATTAATTTTAAAATGTCCTATTATGTGCTTCTCTATTCTCCTATCGTTGCATTCCTACATCCATATATCATTATACATTTAAACCTCAACATCCCAAATATCCGTGGGTCCAAAATACTCATACGTGCCAATATCCTAGATTCCGATATTTTTAGGTCGCTATATTCCTAGAGTCTCTGTCTCTGTATTCTATAACTCTATAACCATCTATTTCCAGATCCCTAGATTTCTAGGTGTTTAGAACCCTACATCTCTAGATTTCCAAATCGCTGTACGTATACATATATTTCTGGATCTTTGGTTCTCTAGATTCCTAAATCTCAATACCCATACATTCTTAGATCCCTAGATCGCTACACTCCTAAATCTCTAGATTTCTTGATCAGTACATTCCTGTATCTCCAAATCTGCATAAACCTGTATCTCTGCCTGCAATACTAAGAAGACATTAAATCGATATCATTCTCGTGTTTCAAACATCTCCATTTTTAACATTAATTACGGTATAAAACCTCTAAACTTTCATGGAATTTTCACAAAGAATTTATTACTAAAGGATTATTACTACGATAACTGTTCACGTTCTACAAAATTTCAGTTCCTCTTGGATCGAGCAGCGTTAGCAGTGATCGATGTAAATCAGTTCAATCAGAAAAGTTTCATTGAGTAGTCGATGAAGTATTAATATCTTATTTATTAATCGAACACCGATCGGTTAAGTCATCCTGTATAAATGAACGACGATACAATACATTTAAGCTTCGAACAACGATATTCGAGACTGATTGTTGAACCGACTTCCCCGTGGGTAATTGTATCTACTCTCCGATTTAATTATCGTTATTCGTAATTCCTTCGATTCACCGTATCGAGTCTCGGGCTCGCGTCGGTAATGTTCTTGAAAACAATTTTAATTGCCACCAGATAAGGCCGGAAATCAAAGGTTACAACGAAACAAAACGGCCGAAACGACGGACGCGTAACGAGTTATCGGGAAAAATAAATTCTCGTCGAACACGTACATTTATTCGAGTTCCAACGATTTCTCATTACGATGATTCGTACAATTTCCGAAGCTTCTGGCTGGTAACCAGTGAAAGAGTGTGTCCGGCAGAACCGTGAAAAATCAAACGAAACGAAGGAACAATATAATTGTGCACGGTTTATAAACGACGTTTATTTCGCCAATTTTATTTTCGTTCTCCCTTTTCAATTTCTCGTTTACAACCGGCCGAGCCATCCAACTCGATTTGCGAATCTTGCGCGTATACGAACGTGTGCGAGTGTGTGGGCGTGCGTGTACAACACATACGCGTGTACATATACGTATTTTATTTATATATAATGTATATATAGAGGTAAAAACTAAGTACTCGTACAAAACGTAGGTAATTCTCTTCTACGTCGTGGGATCTCGTTTTAAGGGCACATTATAGGACTCTATGTGTAGTTACATATACATATGCATGATTAATCATTTATGTACATATATATTATGTATACACATACGTTTTACATACTTTCGAAAGAGATATGATATCTGGATATCGTATGCTTTTTAATTAGACGAACTCCTTCATCGCTCATACAATTCGATTAGTTTCCATTATTTTCTCCTGCTCTTAAGCGTCTTACAATTCGCTTTTGTTATTGACTAGTAACGATCATAATTGACTAATAAGCACAGATATGAAGGTATGAGATTGATTTATTTTGTGACGGTAAGAATGGTATTGCATAGGTTCAGAAGTATGGACATTATTATTGTGTACAGCAGGCATGATCAAGCATATTAGGATGTTATACATTACTTTGTAAGTAGTTAGAAACTTACAAAATTTCAGTTTCTAACTTTCGTGTTTCTGATCCTTGAATCTTTAAATTTTTTAATTTCCACATTTTCAAATCCTACAACTCCTAAATTTCCAAGAGCCAAATTTTTTAATTTCTAAATTTCACAAAAGCAAGTTTCCAAATTTGCACATTTTCAAATCTGTGAGTTTTCAAATGACTAGATTGTCAGATTTCGAAGTTACTAAATTCTGAAGTATTCAAATTCCCAAATTCCCCCACATCTCAAAATCTCCAAATCCCAAATTCCCCCACATTTCCGAATCCCCAAATCCTCAAATTCCCAGATTTCCATATCACCAAATTGCCAAAACCCAAATTTATCAAATTTCGAAGACACTAAATTTCGAAATTATCAAAACACAAATTTTCGAATTTTCAAATTTGCAAATTCCAAATTTCCCAGATCTCAAACTCCCCACGTCCCCAAACTTCCAGATCTGTCAACCTGGAACTGAACAAAACCGAAATTCCTAAATTTTCCAATTTCCGAATTTCCATATTTCGAACTTACCAATAGCACTCGATTATGCTTACAGTACACTTTCAGACACTCTATAGGGGAAACGGCGATCTAGGAGAGGGTACAATGGTTAATTAAATTCTCAACACAAATGCTATCGAAATTTAATCGGCAATAACAAAAATTTGATGATATATTCGCTCGAATAAAAAAAAAAGGGGACACGAAAAGAACTACAAACACGTCGAATTGCTATGACCTGTTCTTTCCTTTTTCTATAAATGTTACTTATACATATGTATACGTGTATACATACATATTTATATAAGTACAATTATAAAAACAGCTTGTTTGGGTCACAATCAGGTCACTAAGTAATTAGAATCATTTTGCCATCTTCATTATCTGTTTATCTCTTTCACTTCGGTTAATTTCTTTTTTTGCTCGATATCCTCCTCCGCTGAAGTTCATATGATTTACATATATATATAAAAATACATGTATATTGTAACAAACTCCCGATCCGTGTAACTTTTTAAATGTGGTCTTCATATAGGTATACATTTCACGATTGAGTTGCGTATCGATGGAATAAAATTGTGTATGAACTCGAGGCGGATCATTCGGGTAATGAAGTCTGGAAGAAATCTAATGATTAAAGTGTGTATACGTGTGTTCCTATGCGAAGAAACCTCTCGGTTGTCTAGCCATAGCGATCATGCCGTTTTCCCTTTGACGATCGGAAAGGGCTACATCTGAACCGTGTGAAGATCTTCGATCTCTATCTATTATGTGGATAGGCACTGTAAAACGCGTAACGAAGTTCCTTTTTTTTATATTTTTTCTTTCTTAATTTTACTTATACACAAAAGTCTGTTGCTCATCCATGAGTGAAACGTGAACTCAGTTTCATCTAGTACGTAGATAATAATTCGTAGAAAAATTCATCGTTTCTTCCCGTGCATGAGAATAAAATTTGTGATTGTTTGAAAAAAAAACTCATGCACGGATTTTCAAACAATTATAAATGGCACTCGTTGTAAAATTCGTTAGTGTTAAAGGAAAATTCATTTTCAAATCTTCAGTTAATTCGCGTGAGACAACGACACGTCGAACTAATTAAATGCTGTAGAGTTTCATCACCGTTGTAACTTTCGGTGGGCAATCAAGAAAGATCGATCGAAACTTTGCTCGAAGATGATATTACAACGAGTGAACGACTGTTCAATTTTCTTTGTGTCTGTTTAAGGGGTTACATTACCAGACATATTAATTTTTGAACGCGTAATGCCTTCATTTATAACGTTGCGAATTTATATTAACTCTTAAATTAGTATGCTAGAAATATATTTCAGTAATTTCATTTCTTTTATATATAACTTAACTAGTTTTTAAATAAAGCGTTAAATATAACCCACAATATCATTCTTTTATTTCTACAATTTACTTACAAATTTCTTAACATCTCTGTGGGTTTCATCATACTTTCACTGAGACAAAGTATAATGTACGCGTAACCATTTCAGTTACGTAATTTTGAACTATAGAATTACATTGAGTCTTTAATGTTTTTGATGTGCCTTGTTTTTAAGATACGTATTATAGCCTCAAACAGGAACTATAAAAATTGCAAAAGATTTGAGTTATTAATTCAAACCGGATGAAATTAATTTAGCCCGCAAATATCTACCAGTACGTATGTATGTAGCCCCTTAATTCGACTTCGTTCCGCACGGAATAAACACATTGAACAATAAATTCTTAAATAACTTACTCTATTTAAAAAACGTGTAAAATTTGTCCATGTTTGTTCCGATATTTTCTTCTTCCAGATGCGTAGCGTTTCTTTTGGTACAAACGTGTTTTCAATCTGAACCGATAACAACACTGTGTTCGACGTGTATACGCGAGATGTGTTCGTATTGCCTATGTATGCGTTTACACGTGTAAAATGTATGTGTACATCGTTCGTGTACATTTTCTTGAATATCTTATCGCTAAATCATCGTCGTTTATTAATAATTTATTACTGTTATCGAGTACTGGAGTTCTAATTGGCACTGTGCTTTACATGACAGTTCCATCAGCTGACAGTTTAAAACATAATAAAGAAAAACGCTATATAAATCCACTACTCGTTGAGCTCAAGGACTCACCTCAATCAACGCTATTTTACATGACAAGGTACATTCAACTGTAGGTATAATCTATTCTTCATCCACGTTCGTTATCAACCGTACAATGTAAACGAAATAACTTGCAAAATACATTTGCTGAAAATTGTTATAAAAAAGTACATGTACATATTCCAAAAGTACGAGAAGAAAACAGAATTTTTATAAAGAAAAAATAAAATAGTTATGTGCTTCCGTTTCAGATGATCGTAAACGAATATATGCGACGCAGTTTCAGGGATATACGGATACAGATGATCATCTGAATGAAAATTGAAAATCACAGAATGGTTCAAACTTCCTACGCAGACGCTTCGTTATAATTGTTGAACGGCGGTAACTGGGTCGAAGTGACCCACTAAAATGAAATATTCACATTTTCGAAAGAACCCTTTTCAGATATTGAAAACGTAATATCTGAAGTATCAAATGTAGATAATATGATCGAAAACGAATTTGTGATCAAATTATGCGCAGAGTCGACAAAGACCCGGTTCCGCTGTTCAATGATTAAGGAAATTTATTTTGGATACAAATTGAACAGTTTTGGACACGTTGAGCGGACAGTTATCGAATACAATTTCCATGGAAATTCAGTACCAAGAATTTTCATTAAAAAAAAAATAATTTGGATAAATTACTGCAACATGTATACATCAACTTTTGCTGTTTTGAGCGACACGAACCTACAAACTATACATAAGCTAAGTACCTAGTACGGCTTTCAATAAAACGCATCTTATCGAAAGCTCAACAATCATCATGTTATTCACACGGATGCAATGTAGGCTTCATTTGAGATGACCATTGTAGAAAGAACCTCCCGACATTTATCATCGATTTTGGAGTAGCATATTTATAAATGTGACATTTAAAATTTTTGAATTCCAAAATTTACCGACCAACAAACAACGAGTGATGGGTCCACCTTTTCCTACATTGGCATTCTCCTCAAGGAAGCCGCCCGTGCTCGCTACTGGACACGAAATAAAAAAAAGGAAGAAATATTCACACACTTGATGCTCGTAACGGAGATTTAGCGATCATACATGTAATATTCATTTTTATTATTCTGTTTCGTTTAAGTGTGTTTTCGTGCAGGCTAAAGCCATCGAATTGGTTACCGGAGGTTACATCTATTAAAAGTTGAACAGCTGATAAAGGATGATTTTAATTTCACATGAAAAAGATCAGTTCTTCCATTTGGCTTTTTTCTCCTTACCAACGTCAACTCGAAATCATCCCGTTCACTATCATTATACTCGGAGATCGAAGTTACATTCTCGAAAGTGGAGCTTCCGAATACGCATAGTTCGTCGAACGACGAACGATTGACGCTTTCCTTTTATTTTTTCCATAACAATTTTCGCCGTATCTGTGTTGGATATAGAATTTCGAACGACGACTTTGTTTACCTATTCACCACGAGATTCCCGTTTCCTTTTGTCTCTTCTTATTCTTCTCTCTCGCGTGCATGCTCTTACTCTACTACGAGTACATCGTTAAGTCTGTGACATACAAATAATATTTCTTGTTTGTGAGAGACACAGTCGGTACGGTAACGTAGAGTGTCACGGCGTTACCTAGGACTGTAGGGTTGCTTTCGATGGCATATACGACATTTCCATAGTGATACCGGCGCTACTGCGACGGAATCTGGATGGCATCTCGTTGTTGTTGCGAGGCTTGCGTTTGCTCAAATGCCTTTCAACCCACTTCAGCATCGTCAACACGGAATCGGTGCTCGGTAAACGTCGTTCCGCCGATGTACGAATAATGCGCGAAGACGCCACACGGAAGGTAGCTGCCATACCTTTCAGCGCCTAAACAGAACACGTGATTCAGTACAAAGTAGGAAATTATGTTACTCTACTTTGACGACTGCAAACTCAAGCCGCATCTATTTCTTCCTTACAAAACCTTCGTACCTTCATCGCATCTTCGTCCGTGGCATCATCACCGGCATAGATAATCCTGATACGCTCGCTCCAGTCCAAACCGAAAGCTGTGCGCAGGATGTAAATGGAAGCACGACCTTTGTTCCATTCAACTGGTGGTTTCGCCTCGATGGCGCAATGTGCTGGACAGGGTTTGAAACCCGCGTCCGCGATGATTTTCTTCGCTTGCTCGACCATCTGAGTACGAGCGTTCACCGGTGTTTCACGATAATGGAACGTCAACAATGCACCCTTGTTTTCCACCCAGGCGCCATCCCTGCAAAGCTATATTCAACCGATAAACATAAATACGTCGATTACAAAAATAACAGTAACATAACGAGACTATTATGTTCATCGTCGTTCATAGTTAGCCACCATTAATCCAAGAGAGGATGAAAATACACACCTGATCTTGCAGAGCTTGCATCAAATTCGCCACCTTTCCTTCCAGCTCAGCCGGCATCGGATGAACAAACTTGCTACCGTCTGGATGAAGAATTTCTAATCCATGATTTCCAGCATACGTGATTCCCTCAATGCCGACCATGGACTTGACGTTGTTCACGTTTCTACCTGATATGATTGCAATGTACACGTCCGACATGTTGGACAACCTTTGCAGAACGTTCTTTGTCTCCAAAGGTAAGATAGCTAGATCCGGATGTGTTGCGATGGGTGCCAGTGTACCATCGTAATCCAACAAAAGAGCCAGCTTATGGTTGTCGCCGATGTACCTAGGGGACATGTGTTATCACTGGAACGTTACCCGGCTTTCATCATGAGTCGGGTCGCATTCGCACGCGCGGGCCCGCCGTCTTCCAAAAGCATCCTTTTAGCCGGAATACAAAAAAATGTCCCCTTTTCTTCGAGGGGACATCATAAAACTCTGAAGGTCTCACGTTATACGGTACAACTTGTGGTTCTCATACTCGTTAATGTTACGTATCGGATACACTGGAACCGTTTGACTATCACGTAGGATGAATCTTCGAGGACAGAATAAATATTAATTCGCGCGTAATTGTTCAACCTGTTTGACCTTCAGAACCGTAACGCGAGGCATCTTTCGGAGGAAGATCCACGAGGAAATTGGTATTCCCAACGCTGCGACGTACCCAAACTCATGCTCAATTTATGAAAAATAGTTTCATCGCAGTAAGAAATTTGATTACGCAGAACGAGCGTGCATTCTATTTTGATTTCGTTAGGGTACCGAACTTGTATCTTTAACAAGCATTCCCAGGAATTTGTGTTTAATATACATGTATGTAATAAGCAAACTGTATCGTTCAAACGTTATGTATACTTGGATGTAATTTAAATTTGACCTATGAACAAATACTAATCTAAGTGTACATATTCTTTTATAAAGTCTATCAAACAGAATGTAGCGCACATATGTAGGTACCGCGCTTTTGGACAGATGACACCAAGAAAAAAAAAAAAATGTTTGCTAGTGCATAAAGGGTACTATCTGACAATACGAACTTTAATAATTTGAATAATTTGTCTTGTATGAATGCCGCATATGTGATAAACAAATATGTACATCCTCTGTAAAATAGTTCGCCTATAACATATACGTAGATGGTGTGATTGATTCGTAATCAACAAAAGGAAAATAGGTGTCATGTTGTAACATCTCATACTTTCATCGCACATTATTTACCGTTTATAAGCACATGCTCTGGTCGGGCCCAGTCATGCACATTCACGAACTATAATGATACATACTTGCTCAAATAATCATCAAAATCATCCATGGTCACCGGTTGCATCGTGGTAGCACCTACGGAGTCGTGCTCTTCGAGGGATCCCATCACTTGCAGGAACGACTTCATCCAGTAATTGACATCGTAGATTCTCTCGCGGCGTCTCAGATGATTCATTCTTAAAGTGCGTTCGTCTTCCGGCATAGTGAGCGCTCTGAAACGCATTTCGCATCAAACATCTGACTTTTGTACGTTGAATATACGACGATAATGTTTCAGCCACCCGAGTCACGTTACAAGTTAAATAACGTAGAAGACAACGAGAGAAATTAGAATGCACCATGTTTGGCGTACGAGCAAATTACCTGTGAATAACCTCCGCAGCTTCGTCTATTTCGTAAGGATTGCAGATCAACGCCTCGTGCATCATTTCTCCGGCTCCAGCGAATGGCGAAACAATCAATACACCCGGTGGAGTGTTAATTTGACACGCGACGAACTCTTTAGCCACCAGGTTCATTCCATCCCTGAGGGGTGTAACGAGAGCAACTGCAGCATCCCTATAGAACGCAGCCAACTCGTCTTGGCTTACGCAACCGTAAATGTAGCGAATAGGAGACCAATTAGGCGTTGTGAATCGACCGTTTATGCGACCGATCAGTTGATCCATTTCCAGCTTCAGGTCCTGATACTCGCGAACGTCCGTTCGCGACGGTACAGCAATTTGCAGCATGGTGACCTGATAACCGATACAATCGATCGATCAGCGGACAACGTTAAACATGACAACGCGACTAATGAAAGCCATAAGTGGTTTAATAATGAACCGTTTAACGGTGAATCGAATTACCTGTTCGCGATGTTCCGGGTGTTTTTCCAGCAACATCTCGAAAGCTTTCAGTCTGTGGACCAAACCTTTAGTGTAGTCGAGACGATCAACGCCCAACACGATTTTCTGATTAGTCGACATGACCTTGTTGGCAGTCTCGGCCAGCGAGACGAATCTGTCGAACGGAATACCAATGGGAAGCGGTCGTACGCGAACCGTTCGTCCACCGTGTTCCACTAACAGATTCTTGCGATCCACCCTGCAACCTAGACTCCTTTGACAACAGTCGACGAAGTTCAGACAATAATCCTGAATGTGAAAACCGACCATGTCGCACCCTGAAATCATTAACTTGATTAAGTCGAGAAATAATGTTTAATTCGTTTACACAATTTGAATTAGGGTGGGGCGAGAAATTCGAAGATTTCGGATTGTTGAAGTTCGAAAATTAGAAAATTTTGCAGTCGAATTTCGGAATTGAAAAATTGAAAAAAAATGAAAAACTGAAAATTTGGATATATGGAAAGTTGAAAAATTGGAGATATGGAAAATTGAAAAATTGGAAAAGTTGGAGATATGGAAAGTTGAAAAATTGAAAAATTGAAGGTTGATGATATTCAAAAGTCAGAAATGAAGAAATTGAGAAACGTGAACATTGAGAAAGTAAAAAGATGTAGGAACAGAATTGAAAATGTAAAATAAATGAAAGTTTGATCGGACAATAAAAAAGGCATAAAGAAATGAAACTATGTACTTACCGAGCATACCCTGAAGAATCTCATCGGCCCATGGGAACAGTCTGAATATGTCCCATGGTGGGAAAGGGATATGAAGGAAGAATCCTAACTTTAACTTGAGTTGTTTCTCGTCTGCCGCTTGTCGAATCCAATTCGCTGCTAACATTAAATGATAGTCGTGTATCCAAACCAGGGGAGTGCCATTCGTTTGATTTGCTTGTTCCTTATGAATCTGCTCGAGAGCTCCAACCTGAATAACAAAAACACATTCGCAATCTCGTTCACGCACAAGACGGAACATACTGATCCCTTACGTTCATTTTCTACTTTACTTAATGAAATAAAATACAATTTCATGCTCGAACTCGATCGTTCTCCGTCAACGATTTTGTATATCTAGCGTTTTATGGCAATTGTGTTTATAATCTGATACTGGCTGGCCACTTACGGTTTTGGCAGCGAATTTATCATTAACGGTGGAATATGCACGCCAATGGTCCGCGATAAATGTCGCTCGATCGGGCATAGAATGGAACAGCGGCCAAAATGTCCCATTGCAACATCCGTTGTAGTACGAGTCGAAGATAGTCGGCTCGACATGCACTGCCACAACCTGGATAACAAACATAGTAGTCCCTTTAATGTTTAAACGCTCCATCAGCACTTCAGTGGTTAAAATAGAGCGGTACAAAAGTGTATACTACTAAAAATTTTATTTAAATTTACATTCGTAAAATCAATTCTTCGCTGATTACGTGTAAAAATGTCCCATTCATACGAATGATAATCTAACACGAGGAGATTCGACCTAATCCAACCTGACTTAATATAATTTACCGTAACCTAATCCGATTTAATCTAACTTTACTTAAATGTAACTCAATCTGTAATCCTACTGTAAGTACAATGCAACGCTAACTTCGTCTAACTTAATTCAATCTTACTTTCTGAACTGACAATTTAATCTAACCCAAACTTAACTGTAACTGTAATTCTAATGTTACTTTAACCCAACATTAACTTAAGCTAACTTAATACAATCTAACTATCTGAACTAACAATTTGATCTAACTACAATTCAATCTAATCCAAACCTAGCAATAATTATAATTTTATTGTAACTGTAACCTAACATTAACTTAAGCTAACTTAATTCAATGTAACTATCTAAACTAACAATTTGATTTAATTACAATTTAATCTAAACTAAACGTACTTCTAATTATAACACTAACTGTAACTGTAACAGTAGACTTTAACTATAATTCTACACTCAGTATAACCTGATGTAACAGTATAACGTAATCTAAGTAAATCATGTCTAATCTTAGCTATACCTTAATCCTAATTCCAACCTAATTATTTAACACGAACCTAACCTAACTCGACCGAACTAATTCCTTTAAGAACTCTTAAGAACAATATCACTGAAAAGCTATTTCCCTCGAGACGTTTGTTCATTAAGAAACGAGTATCCTCATTTCCTCCAACTCGGTAACATTGAATGCAACCGTGTGTATTTATAGTTTTCGTTATCATTTGTTTCACTCAGCTCCGAGCGAGCTTCCTATTTTTATTGTACCTTAAATCACAGATACGCGACCGATTGTTATAAATAACCGTACGCTGTTCGAGCGTGTCGAACAAATACATAGTAACAGCCTTTTTTTATGGCGGTCGAACGAGCGTAACCGGCTCGTGGATCGATTCCAACATAAAAGAGAGTACCGTTCCAAATTGCGTTAGAAAGGGGCATACAACTCGTTGAGAACAAAAAGAACAAAAAAAAAAAGAAAGAAGAAGAAGAAGAAGGAGAAAATGAAACGGGGATAAGGATGATGGATGCACGCGTTGACGGCAATCGGAAGTGCATAAAAAGTCCGACCCAGAAGTCGATAAAGTATTATTGCTGGTGGATACGTGACGCTTTCAACGTTTCTTGTTAACTTTCATCGTCGTTATCCTACAACGAGACGTCGGTTTCGTTTTGCTTCCTTTATGCCCGAACGGGTGAAAACACGTCCCTCCCTGATCGTTGATTGACGCAAGCGGCCAACAATCGCTAATGAGATAATTATTAATGTCTCCACGCGGTAGACACAACCATCAGAGGGAGGATCAGATGTGTCTTAATTAAGAGACGCCAAATAGAAACAAGCGATTTTGCAATGTTTCTGCAATTACATCGTCTTCGGTTTGCTTTATTTATACGTAAGGTCAGGAGCGGTCGGTTTTTTCAAGACGATCTCTTTCATGAGCGTTTACGAACACGATTACCGACAGCGTTGAAAAAGCTGTTATAGCCACGACGATAACTCTGTATCAAGAACCGAGATAATTGCCACGATCAAACATCTACACAGCTACCAAGGCAATGAAGTGTGTGTGTCGTATTGAATCGTATTATATAAACGCGAATTCTTACATTCTCAAACTCTTAGATTCCTAGATCTTTACGTTCTTACACTCCTATTTTTCCAGATCACTGTGTTTCTAGATAGGTATACTCCTTGATTCGTCCCACACTCTAATATATGACATCGTCGTGTTCCTTTCTTCCTGAATCAATACGTTTCTAGATTCGTATGTCCCTATACTTTGATGTTCATAGGTATCTATCTCCCTACATATCTACGTCCGTAAATACTTTCTATAGGTACCCACATTCATAAATACCTGCATCCATAGATACCTACATCCATAGGTACCCCTATAGATTCCTACATCCATATATATCTACATCCCTAGGCAACCTACGTTCTTAGATACCTAGGTTCTTAGATATCCGCGTGTCTAGATTCTTACGTCTGTAAATACTATCTTCAAAGACATATTATGTCTCCAGAGACCTACGCCCCTAGATCTCTATGTTTATAGATACTTATGTACTTAGTTCCCCACATTGTCGAATTTCTATATTCTCATATTCCATATGCCCAGTCATCTCGTTCTTAGATACGTTCCTAAATCTTCACACCCATAAATCTCAACAATCTCAGAACCTAACACCTGCATGTACCTACATACGTCTTAAACTCACTACGTTCTTAGATTCCAACGTTCTTAGAGCCCTATGTCCCTAGATAGCTATGTTCCTAGTTCTCGACATTCCCGAAACTCAACATCCACAGATATCTGTATCCTCATATCCATCGGTCCCCTATATCCCTACATTCTTACGTTTCTAATCGTCTACATCCTTAGATGCCCACGTTCCTAGATCTTCACATTCCCAAATTCCTACCTCTCCGTATATTTACGTCTTTGGATCTCTACGTTCTTGGACTTCTACATTCTTACACTCCTATGTTCCTAGAACCGTACATCCTTAAATATCTGCATATTCAGATCCTTACAGCCGAATATCCTTACGAAAGCTCTAAACCCTTATACCCTGCATCTCCAACTTCCTATACCCCCAATCCTTAGGTCACATTCAGACAAATGCAATCTAATTATGCAATCTAACAGATGCATAATTAGATACATCTACGCACATGGATACATCCTTAGATTCATGACGATATTAGACTTTTTATTATTACTATTATATTTATATTATGATTTATTATCGCTATTTATTATTGCATGAATTTACAATTGAGGAACTGCTATTTAATTCTTCTCTAATTGCTGTTATATCTGTCGTCGTATTAATTACGATTGATCCTTCTATCTATCAACGGTATACATATATATTATTTATATTTTCTTACATCGACTTCCGTTCAAATATTTAAAGACGCGTCATTTCTTAAAACGGATAGAAAAAAATAATCTTACGCTTCTTCCAAACGATGAACGTTCTTGGTTTACGCTATTCGTAACGATGCCACTTCATAACCGAACAATCAATTACTCGGTGAATACGTTTCAATCATTACCACGATTATTCAACGAGCAATTACGTTTAAGTAATCGTTGTTTTTCCTTAGGGGAAACGCAGTTGTAAAGAACGATCGATACACGGCAATTGGCGAAGTCAAAAAGTTCGCGGACGAAAACGTTTGAAAATGGAAACAAAAACGGGGAGAGAGCAACAAAGCTCCGCGACAAACGAGTCTGCGCGTGTAATTATTCGTTTTTCTTTTGGGCATGATGGTCAAAACCGTTGACAGGAGACCGTGTATCAATGTTTTAAAATGCTACACGATCGACCAGGTTTTGTATTCGTTACAACATTGTTACAAACAGTCTTTGAGTTCCATGGATCGATCAGACGCAATCGAATCTGGGTTGGCGGGTGATTTGTTTGCGTTTAACGCATTGTGTGCAACCTTGGGCGATCGCGTTTTATGCACCGTGTTATGAAATGTAAATACAATAGAACACCTTCATCACTCGGATCAATAAGTGAAATTTTCAACCAATGAAACGCCTGTCCGTGCCACAGATCAGAACCTGAGCTCCTTTGTAACAATTATAATTTTAATTTAGGCTATCACTCCTTTTACAGATATTTTTCTTTAACCCCTTGCGCTATAATGACGAGCTACATCTGTGACGCACTCGCAAATATGTTAAAATTTGTTTATACTTTTAATACGGTGGATGTTCAGTTTCGGTCTAATTTTAATTTTCTCAGTTGAGGATCGCTGAATGCAAAACAGTTTTGCCACTCGAACTTTAACCGCCTTAATGTTGTAGCAGTGAATAGTTCATTGTGTCTGACATATTTCCCAAAGAAATCATAGTGCAAGGGGTTAATAATGTGATTATACATATAATTCTAAGTTATGCAAAATGAAATTATTATTACTTCAATAATTACTTCAAAATAATTATTATTACTTCAATCATACCCAACGTTATTTTACTGACTGACATTTGAAGAGACAACAGTTATTAGACAATATGTAAAGTGCTTTAAAAAATATGTACATAAAGGAATCTGAAAAATCTACATTTTCCTGACATTCGGAACAAGTATTTCCATCGTGTTTCAATGTTGAAACCGGTATCCCTTTTGTCCGTCGCATTAGTTGCTTACAAGTTCTGTTAGCAATAAAACGCGCTTTGTAGTTAAATAATGAATATTAAACGTTATACTCGTTACGTGATATTCAGCGATAGTAATGAATTATACGAGAGATTGTACCGTACTTTAATTTCTTTTGACGCTGTTACTCTATGACGTTCTGGTAATTTTAATTTCCATACGATAATTAAAACGACGATCAAAAGTGGCGCGAATTTAATTTAGCCAAGTGACTGAAACGCGAGAACAGAAAGAAAATTTTAGACATCCGATGAAATAACACGAAATTCGTAGAGTTTCGTTGAATTCGTGTCCCGTGCCGTACCAGACGCGACTAATTCCACTGTCGCCGCAGTGAAAACAGACTGCCACTGCTAGCGCGTTTAGATAATCGATGATCGACTACTAACTTAATATTAATCGTCTTACCGAAAGAAAATAGGGTGAAAAATGAAGTAGTATTAATATTTTATTAATTTTGCTAAATGGTAATTGAGGAGTTTAAGTTGCGAAATTAAACGACAAAACGATTAAGAATACAAACTAATTGTAACTTTCAATATATACTCTATTTGTATACTCTTTTGTATACTCTATGCAATATGTACTTATAAATACTGTATATAATCAAAATATGCGTATTTGTTATATCAAGAGTATATTTAAAAATTTTTGTGTCTCTAGATCCACATTTTGCAATCTCAATATTTTTGTACCCCTAAATGCCTAGATTTCTACACCCGTAATTTCATAGATACCAAAATCCCTAGATCCTAAAATTTCTAACTCGCAAACTCTCTAGATCTAAAAATTCGTAAATCTCAAAATCTCTTGATCCCATAATGTCTAAATCCTAAATTCACCAGGTCTCACAACTTTTTAATTCCAAAATTCCTGGGTCCCGAAGTTTCTATGTCATAAATTCCCTGTATCCGGAAATTGCCTGATCCCAAAATCCCTCGTTACAAAAATCCCTAGATTCCATAATTTCTGTATCAGGAATACTCGAGTTCCCCAAATTTCTAGATCCCAAAAATCGCAACACCTCAACATCCTTCAATTCCAAAGTCCCTAGATCCCAAAATTTCTGTATCAGGAATACTCCGGTTTCCCAAATTTCCAGATCCCAAAAAAAACCTAGGATCCAAAATCGCAGATCTCAAAATTCCTACATCCCAAAATACCTAGTTCCCTAAGTCCTAATATCGCCGAATCACCATCTCCCCTAAACCCTACCGCTTCTATCGCTACATCCTTGATCCTAGTCCCAGAAGCACCGTATCCCCATATCCCTAGATCCGTATACCCCGGTATCTTTTATACACGAACAAGCCCACGTCTCCGAATGCCGATTCACGAGATCTGTATACCGATTCCGCGTCCCTCATTCGGCTGTACGGAAATCGCGACGTTAATTTTCGACGAACAACATCCTGGACGAGAAGACGAGCTAGCCGTCGCGATTATTTCGCAACGCGATAGGGGTCAGGCTAACGAAAAAAAAAGACGACTCCGTTTCGCCTACGCTCGACGATCGTAAACAATTCAGAGATGATGCGCCGTTAAAAAACGAACGAAACGATCGAAAACATTTTAATTATCCGTTATCACGGCCGAGGGACGACGGGCGAAGCGTGCACACACCCGCGCTCGTTACAATTGGACGATAGAGAGGAGGGAAAGACGAGGAGACAAGGAATGCGTCCACCCCCTTTTGCTCCTTCTCTTTTATTCAAAACATGTTGTTTAACGAAACGATTGCCGCGTGATCTAGCTTCTATCTGGACGACGAGCGCGATCTTATTTACAAGATTCGCGAGTGGCGTTGCCACGTCGATTCGAGAGCTTGGAACAGACAACGTTCGCGAACATTTATCTGAACAGGTCGAATAGATCAAGTTTCGAAGGATATAATGACGGACAAAAGTATTCGTACAAATGTACAAATACAAACCACAATATTTTCTATATTGTCAAGGATATTTAAACATACACGTATATAACTATATACATATTACGTGCGTTATACATAATACTTGTATAATGCAAGTAACTATTGTATAACTATTGTATAATAACAGTAACAAATCAACATGACATAACGTCGAAAGAACATTTAAAAGAAATGTTAAAAAGAGGATGGTGTAATATAGAACCTGATGAATCTGACTCGTGGCACACTACAGGTTAAACGTAATAATTCATATTACAATTTTGAGTACGTTCATATGTAAGATCAAATCCAATTATCTACATAATCAAGGATATGCGAATATAAAATACGCATAACATTTTAACTTTCTCCGTTCGTGTTAATATTGTAGCTACGAATAGTTACTTCTGGCTGACGCACCAGATAAATAAATTGTATGGCAAAGGGTTGAATTACACCCTCTTTAGCTATTTTCCCAAATTCTCTACACTACTTTCAGTACATATTTATATTTGTTGAATTAAACTAGTGCAATAAGCAGTGAGTAAATATTAATGACTGAAGAAGATGGTCATATATTGAAAAGAAAAAATATGTGCAGTGAGAGACAAAAGAGTTGTATACTAGAAACAAGTATTCACTACGTGATGTGATTGCTTTCATTTGTGTAAGTGTTATGTATAATATACAGCTATGTACATATGTTCAAATATGATTAACAATATAGAAAATATTGTTGTATTTATTATTGTATTCCAAATGTAAAAATACTTTTGTCCCTCACTGTACAAAATGTTGCGGTTGTTTCGTCGCGAGATTCAATTTTATCGTCCAAATTGAATTACAAATCAATCGTTAATGACTATGAGATTTATAATTAATATTCGGCCAACGATTGGCTGTATTAATCCTTGATTACATTTTATACATATTTTAGGATAGTTATTAATATTTGGGGTACACATAGATTTCCGGCCCATTAGCCATTAATCGAGTATTATTAACTTGTAATTATTATGAATTTATGTATGTATTTATGTATGAATTAATTTAATAATATATATATGTAATTAAGTGATATTTAATAGGTAATAACGATGAAAGTACTCGATAATGTAATTGATAATAATTAAATATAGTGTTGTGTTTGAGGGAAAGTATAGGTGTTAGAAACTGTTGAATACAATCAATCAGGCTCGAACATATTAATCCTTCGTCCGTGTACGATTTATTCGCGAAACGAGTTGCCTGAAATAGGTCAAGCTCGTACTTATTAATTTATGGATATCTCTTTGTTACAATAGCAATCCTTCGCGGAGTACGAACTTTTGCTGTGCACTTCTGATTCATGCTGTTTTGATCGTTGAGATACTTCAACTCTCACCTTTTTATAATTCAAAAGGTACATGCAAATTTCGAATAATTGTAAATGTTTAAAATGAAACATGAGATACACATCGTGTGATATCCGATATTTAGGTAATACTCAAGATAGGCGATTGCTTAATCTTCCAAATTTCTAAACTCCGAAAAGTTCGAACGGTTTCCAAATTACTAAATTTCTAGAGACTGAAATTTCCAGAAAAGTAAATTACCATATAACTACATTTACAGAAACGTAAATTTCCCAGTTTATAATTTCTAGAAACCTAAATTCCCAAATTACTAAATTTCCAGGAATCTAAGCCCGCAAATTTCCAGAAACCTAATTTCCCAAATTACTAAATTTCTAGAAACCTAAATCCCCAAATTTCTAAATTTCCGGGAATCTAAGCCCGAAAATTTCCAAATTTCCAGAAACCTAATTTCCCAAATTACTAAATTTCTAGAAACCTAAATCCCCAAATTTCTAAATTTCCGGGAATCTAAGCCCGAAAATTTCCAAATTTCCAGGAACCTAATTTCCAAATTACTAAATTTCTAGAAACCTAAATCCCCAAATTACTAAATTTCCGGGAATCTAAGCCCGATAATTTCCAAATTTCCAGAAACCTAATTTCCCAAATTACTAAGTTTCTAGAAACTTAAATCCCCAAATTACTAAATTTCCAGGAACCTAAATCCCCAAACTTCGAATTTGTAATTCCCAAATTTCTACGAAGGAGCCTCTAAACGTTTGAAGTGCACGGGGCTCCTGAAGGATCTTAATTCGGCACTGGACAAGTTAATGCGATAGGTTCACCCTTAATTGATTAAGTACTTATCGAGATTACGAACAGTGTTAAAACAGTGCTCGTATCAGGCCACTCCTTTGTTTTTCTTCGATGGATACTAATGGCCGGTGGAATGCAACAAAGAAAATATTGTGAAAAAGGTAATGCACACTTGCCCGAGGTCTTTCATATTAACATCTATAATTGACGCACGTATTATATTTATAAAAATGATAGTTGCCGGTGTATCTGTCGTGAAATTAACTGGGTCACTGCTATTCTCCATTTCAACGTGAATGACACCGTCAGTATTTTAATTACACGAATAACACTGCAACTGATCTGATAATGTACCGGTATATTATGCAGCTTTTGCATAAATACATTAACGAAATAGTATACTAATTGTGGCAATTGTGGATTTAATGCTTTAAGTCGATGTACGTTATCGCTTTATAATACAGTGGTTGGTGAGAGAAAGCTTTGTATTCCTGTGTACAAAAAGTTGTACTGTTTAATTATTGTTGATGAAGTCTAATTCACAAAGTTCCAAAATTTTCAAGGCTTAAAAATTAATTGTCCAAAATTCGAATATCTCAAAGTTCCAATAAATTGAACATACCAGTGCTTCGAAATTACAAAATTCAAAATCCTAAAGTCCCAACATTCAAGGTTCCAAAGTTCCAATATCTTAAAGTTCTAATAAGTTTCACATTCCGGGGCTTCAAAATTACAAAATCCAAAAGTGTAACCTAAGATTTCAAAGGTCCAATATCCCAAAATTCAGTAATTTGAAAATTCTAAGGCTTCAAAATTAAAAAATCCAAATTCTAAAGCTCCGCCATTCAAGGCTCCAAAGTTCCAATATCACAAATTTCAGTGATTTGAAAATTCCAAGGATTCAAAATTGCAGAGTTCCCACTCTAAAACTTCGAAAGTACAAAAATTCCAAAGCTTAAAAATGACAAAGTACCAACTCGCGAATATTCCAAAACTCCAAAATTCTACACCTCGTAATTTCGATACCTAAGAAGAACCTATACATATTCCAGAAAAATTTCACGAAGAGTACCGGAATAATCTAGAAAAAAACCGAGGGGATCCTGAAGGTTGAGCCTGAGAAGAACTCGAGGCAAGAACTTAAACTCGTGCACATCCGTTTGTAATCCGAAAACGCGAAACATATGATTTAAAGGTCACGGCAGGGTTAAACGAAGTTTCGCGTCACGTCGGTGGCAAATTATCTCGACTAACGCCAAGCTGACTGACACGGATCTGATTGACGGCATTTATCATTGTCCCGAGAAATTTCTGGAAGTGGTGCACGTGATTAGCGTCTGGTGTTCCGCGTAGGCGTGCATGCCGCGAAATTTGACGTAAGACCGTATGAATCAAAGGACCATTATCGAGGCTGAACGAGAAGTCCTATGAGAACGATAAAGCCAATCCGGCAAATCCGTCAGCGTCATCACGCCACTGATAACCCATCGTTTCGACCTTTCGACACGGCTATCGCGACACCAGATCATCTTTGCCTCAGATCCATTCGTCCGAGTGCTGATCGACGGCCATTTAAGGAACTCCCGGGCATTTTCTTCGCCGTGATTCCCGAATAAGGTCACACGGACGTGTATTCGCCGACCGATCAAGGTTCATCGTTGCCGATTGAAAAAACCAATGTTTTTTCAAGTTATCGGGAAGAAACGTTTCCAATGGTGGCCGATAGGATAAGTGAAAGCGAACCTTGTTGATCCGGATTAGAAAACAATGTTTGTCTAAATTATCGCTCCTCGTGCCGACGATTTCTGGGAAAAATGAAGGTTAAAGGCGAAGATAGGAAAGTTACACGAATCTGCTACTTTAATCGAAAGAATAATCGAGCCATGTAACGAAACTTTCCTACGACTGGCAACTTTCTGAATCAGGGGCCAGATCCCCTGATTTTCTTTGCTTTGCTAAAGGAATACTGAAAGCCTGAAAGTAATACTATTTATCAAAATTTATATTTATTAAAAACAGTGGAATGAATGGTATGCAACATGGTCGTAATACTGCATAATAAAAAAGGAGTGAAAGTTTGTTTGGTCATATGTGCATGTGATTTCTTTGTATGTAGTTCAGCAAGCAGAATCAGCTGGTATGGGATGTGCAATTTTGTAAAAGCATTTATTGTAAATTTTAGATTGCTAGAGTAATACCAGAAACATTAGTCTGGTCCAGGCATAATTAACGTTTAAATCGTTCAAAGATTCAATGACAGATGTAATAGATTTTATTACAGAATATGAAATTGAACCTATATATGAAAATGAAATTAACACTAAAACTACCGACGTATAATGCACAATTTGAAGTTAAAAGTGAAGTTGAATGGACCGATGAAATATAAATCAATACATATATTAATTCTTTATCCTGGTGAGAATTAACATAGATTATAAGAAAACCATCTTAAATTCTGTAATTTAAAACAGGAAATTTGCAAAATGATCATCTGACCGTTTTGATAGTTGTAGTGTTAAGAAAGAAACTCATATTCGCAATTAAACATAAAGACAAGAAAGATATTTGTACGATAAACGTTATACAGTTTGTATATCAAAGTGCATAGGGAACACTTTCAGTAAAATCAATTTATCATAAAGAAATGACATAGAAACCGAAGAAACGCTTTTCCAAACACCTTCTCCTGGTCTCCTGCAAGTATCAATTCTTACTGGAAGCTGTTAAACCGATACCAATTGTTTGCAGAGAATGTTTCAATCGATTTTTCGTTACATCATATACAATCGCATAACCGAACGAAAAACGCGACAAAGCATTTTCTGACGCGGTTACAAAAGCTTGTGTGACGAACGTTTTATCTCGATACATCGTTCAGGTATTTTACTGTACGTTTCATTAGGGTTCAACAATTACTATCCGATGTCACGAATAAAGGATCACCGAACAAAAAGTATCCTACTCGAACAATTTCTTTCTAAACGTTATTTGGGACGAAAACAAGATATTCTATCTGTGTTTCAGGGAAACAACCGCAGCATCGTTATCATTGATACGTAAACACCGTCCCCTCCTACCGTACTGTCTCCTTCTTCACCAGTTCCTTTTTCTTTCAGTATCATTTTCCTAGAACATTTCCAGCCACGACAGCATCTCCCTTTTACACCGCGTGTTTCGCTCCGCGAAATAACGAGAAAGAGCTTACGTTTCATCTTGCGGACGGAAACGGTAAACCCGTTCGTGTTTCAATTCCGATAGAAATTTTTCAAACGACCGAGTCCTTTCCCTTCCTTCTGCTGGGACATTTCGTAACTCGACGCTTCTCTGGGGATATTTTAAGATTCAACGACATCTGGGTGTTTAAGAAACTGAGGATGTTTGGTGATCGACGTACGAAATCCCGAAGTTTGGAAATATTCGTGTTTTCGAAATATTTTATATTCTAGGGGTATAGACTGTAGGCATATGATGATCTAAGTATATAGAAATACAGTGATGTTGAAATCTAGATATTTAGCAGTATCGGAATCTAGAAATTTAGGAGTATCAGAATCTAGAAATTCAGGAATATTAGAATCCAGAATTTCATCTACCTAGGACCATCAAACTGTGGAGACACAGGAATCTAGGGATATCATAATCTAAGTGTATAGTGTTCCGGTGTAGACATTTAAAGTTACATATGTCTAGAGATTTAGAAGTACCAGAATCTAGAGTTTTATCTACTTGGGAACATGAAATTGCGAAGACACAGGAATGAATGAATCTAGGGATGTAATAACCTAAGTGTATAAAGTTCCCCACAGACATCTAGGGTCACATACTTATGTCTATGAGGTTCAAGTGCAACAGAGGTCTATAAATACAGGATGACACGTTTCGTTTTACGACTATAACTAAATTCGTAATTTTTATGACGAAATTAAAAATCTCGTTCAGATATAGAACTGTTAAAAATATAACCGGGGTTAACGGAGATCACCGATGATATCTGCTACGTAATTAATTCTTTGAATCGGAAGTTATCGGTGTATCCATCTGTACAAATGCCGTATTAATCATTAGATGATAAATACATAAAAAATAAGTTTGATCAAGATAACCACGTCGAAAGTTGGACATAATCGTATGTAAAGAAGATTACATAGTGTAAAACGGTGTAAAGGTCTGCGAGATATTTCAATTTGTTCCCGGAACGATCGTATCTATAGAATCGACGTCGATTAAAAGGAGGAAGCAACAATTACGAGGAGATATACCGCGATTATAGCCGACAGCTGCAATATTTCTTTGCGGCATTCACCTTTGAACTTCGACCCGAACAAATCGGTTTCGCGTCTTGATTTGACCGGACTAATCGACGTGATGACCACGAGTATCGAGTTAATCGAGAATCAAACAACGAATTCGATCGTCTACGAAGCGATTCAATTGCTCTTGTTACTAGATTTTATTCGACGAGAGGATCTCCCGACATGTTGACGGAAACAATGTAGAAACACTGCCTTGTAGAATTTACGATACTCACTTTTCAATATCAACATGTTAACGAAGCAACCAAGACGATCACGTGGACTACAAAAACTTTGCATTTGCAATTATTCTGATTACGATCGTTTCATTTTAAAACTTCAATTTCCCATTCGGTATTTTACGAAATTAAGTTACAATAGTGTCTCGCTATATGACCATTTATTATTTCATTAAATTAATATACAGTGGTGTGTCACTAGCTGACCTCGTATGGAGCTGTACAAGTAAAAAGAACTTGTGCAAAAGGTGGTATAAGTAGAACTTCATTTATGTAAAATTTGATTGTAAAAGCTCTAAGTAACTCTTAGTAAGTCATTGTAACTTTGTAAATTCGACATTCATAAATTACAATATTTAAAGAGTAATAAAACTGTCGCTGAAAATAATGCTTAAGCACACCGGTAATATTTGCTGGTAATATTATAACTTGTTGAGACTGAGTACACTCGAATTTCAATTACGTTTCATATAGTTGTTTCATAACAACGTAACGAATTCATAGATTATAGCCTGATAAACACAGTATGTACTCGTGGCGAAGATTATGACAGTTGTATATAAATAATAAACATAGTTCTACACAAGTGTTGAATACATCGATGTTTTCTTATCGTAACACTTGGCAATTAAATATTCTCGCCGTACGTACACTTGTTGAAGACTAACATTAGATATCAGTAACTATCAAATACAATAATATTCAATAATATTCACTGGACAAAGAGAAGTATTAAATGTAGCAATATTCAATAATATTCATTACACAAAAACAAATATCAAATACAGTAATATTTAATGATATTCATTAGACAGAAAAAAATACCAAATATAGTGATATTCAATAATATTCTTTATACAAAAACAAGTATCAAATACAGTAATATTTAATGATATCCACTAGACAGAAACAAATATCAAATATAGTAATATTCAATAATATTCATTGGATAAAAACAAGTGTCAAATATGATAATGTTTAATAATATTCATTAGACAAAAACAAATATCGAATAAAATAATATTCAATACTATTTATTAGACAAATATCAAGTATATCAATATATCAGACCAGTATCAAATATAACAATATTCGACAATAAAGTAAAACATACTGAAAAAATTGAAGTAAATTTTACATTTCGTCCCAATTAAATTCGGTCATCCCATTTCATTTTGCAACACTTGTTTATCACGACCGAGTGACAAGAAATATTTGCAAATATTTCATTAGAGATATAAATATCTCAAGAAGAAAAATACATGTATGTTTTCCACAAAATTTATCAATTTACTCATGAAACGGCACATTAAACATCGACGAGCGGGCACTCGATATCGCGTGAGCGCTACAAACGTATTTTTATTTGTAGCAAAAAGTATCTTCGATCTTGAAAATAATTTTTGACTCCCGGAAAGTGACCAATTAAGTATGAACTTTATAGTAGAATGTTGGATCGATATCGTAAATGTGAGTCGATCGAATATTTTTTGGTAACTTAATGGAACATTGCGAGCAACGATGAAAAAGTATGATTCATGCAAAAAGTTAAAGTAAACTGTCAATGCGAAGGCCAACGTGTTACCCGCAATATCACAGTAGCATGTTCTACATATAGCGTGGGTGTTACGAGCAACAAGGAACCACGTTAATGCGACACGTCCGTGGCAATTTATCTGAATCACGTATTATTGAACACGCTCGGTGTGGTTTCGTTCGAAGCGGCGATTTTCCTGAAAACGTTTTCACAACGTTCGAAAACATCGCGAAACGTTTGTCCTCTTATCGCACTCGCTTACGACCCACTCGTGTTTGACAGACGCTGTGTTATTTGGTGTCTGATAAAGCGTTTTATCTAATTACACTATGGCCACTCAAACTTTCATGGCTCGAGATTAGAATGACCATTTGTTCGGAACAACAACGACTTTTTAACTATCCACAATGATTTACAACATTTTTAATTATCTGTGCTGGTGTATTGAAATGATCGAAGTATTGATCTCTGGAAGATTATTGCTTAATTACGTTTGCAATTAATGCTAGATTATTTAGTTGTAAATTATTAATTATAGATCAGTATCAAGGTATTGAAAGATTATTGTTAAATTAAGTTTGAAATTAATGCCACATTATTACGAATTCATTGTTAATTATAGATGAGTAATAAAGTATAGGTGTCCAAAGAATTATTGTTAAATTACTTGTGAAATTAATGTTACATTATTCAGTTACAAATTAATTATTAATTACAGGTTAGTAATAACATATTAATCTCTGGATGATTATTTTTAAACTACATTTGAAATTAATGCTACATTATTCAGAATAAAATTGATTATTAATTATAAATGAGTAATAAAGTATTGGTCTCTAGAAAATTATTGTCAAATACCATTATAATTAAATGTAATGTTCTCCTTGGATTTCACTGCAATAATGTGGCGCGAATTTTTAAAATATCTATAAAGAGAACGATACTGAACGTTGTCGAACGTGGTGTAAATTGAGACGTGCTCTGAAACGAATATAAAAAAACCGGGAAAATTATAACTGAAGACGACCTATTTGATTACCTGATGAAACACATACTGATTTAGAATTGACGAACACATAGTAATTCAACAAATTGTGCGCTAAATTTAAGCGTTAGGTCATACTTCCTGTTCGTAATAATCATGTCCGTACATCTTGTTAAATGGATACAATTTGATTGCATCTGGAATAAGTATTCGATACACTTGAAAAACTTAATTCTTTGAATATAATCCGCTTATGCTTTCCAAGAGGGCAACTTTGATCGTCGCGAAATGGAATTAAGCCTGTAAATGATGCGATTTTCCAGGGAAATTTACGAGATCGATTAAGGTTCTGTGAAAGTAGGTTATCATAGAATGATCGCCGAGAAATAATTTCTCGGAAACTGGAATCCGCTGTTAGGTACGACGCATATTGGAATTTTCCCATAAATTAAATTATCGACTACCAACTGGCACGACGTTGTAAAATACCATCGCAATTGTCAATTGAAACGACCACAACGTACGTGGACGATTCGTCGAATTATATTTAGCGAATTTCCTACGTATTCGAGTATAGTGCACGAAAATAAACTGGTCATGCAGCCAGCAGTATATTCGCCGGCACGAAATTTTCGCGAATTCGAATGTTTATAATATATCGAATGGCTCATAGTGAAAGTGGATATACGTCGTCCACAAATATTTATGACGCTGCAGTTTCCGTCGAGTATGCAATACTACTGAATGTTCATACTTTTGTTAATACTTTCATGTTCATACTTTCTATAATGATTTAATTACAAATCAATGCCTAATAATTTGTTGTACAGAATGTTCGTATAAACAAGTATACATACACACTGTTTAAGTGTTATAGACACATACACACAGTTTAAATATTATAGCCATACAGGGTGTCCCAAAAGTGTTGAAGCAGCCGGACATGTGAGGTAGGTGGGGTTATTTTGAACAACTTTTTCATTTGCAAAAATGTCGTATGGGGCTTCATTTTTAAATTATTAATGAAAAACACCGACCAATCAGAGCG
This sequence comes from Coelioxys conoideus, assembly GCA_947623535.1. NCBI lineage: Eukaryota > Metazoa > Arthropoda > Insecta > Hymenoptera > Megachilidae > Coelioxys > Coelioxys conoideus. The sequence continues at coordinate 11,620,009 of OX392449.1, forward strand.
CGAGAATCGCGCGCTCTCGGAGGCAGCAGTGTAGCCTCGTGTTATAATTGGCCGTGGTCGCGATCGAATCGCGTGGCGCGCGATTCTCGCGTTCTTATTGGTCGGTGTTTTTCGTTAATAATTTAAAAATGAAGCCCCATACGACATTTTTGCAAATGAAAAAGTTGTTCAGTATGACCCCACCTACCTCCCATTTCCGGCTCCTTCAACACTTTTGGGACACCCTGTATACACACATACAGTTTAAATGTTATAATCACATACATACACACAACAGTTTAAATGTTACAAATACATACACACGCGCAATTTAAATGTTATACATGTGTACGCACGCACGATTCAAATGTTAATATCGCACAAAAGTGTTAAAAAAAAAATATTAAATGATATTTAATATTTTAATATTTCTGTTTATAATCGATGTCAGAAGTATTCTTTATCGAGGTTTAATAATTAAAGAATGAATAACAAATTTGTATACAAATGGGCTGATACTAATGTATACGTTCTATCGGGATGTTAACAACAGAACATGATTAGTATAGCAATCTAGAAGGGAAATAGAAGCTAACTAAAATCAATTGCAACCTACAGCATGGCGCATTAATAGAACCGCCATTAACCCTTAATCACTGCGGCAGTGATATTTAATTAAAGTCGCGACCAACAGTTCGGTTTTGTTCGCTAAATTGTCGGACGTATAAAGCGTTTCAAGATGTAAAATAATGCAAAGTTAATGATATCGTTAAAACACGTATTCTTTGTATAGGGTGAGTCACACTGGATCGCAATAGGATATATCTTTTGTTTGGTTGAAGATAAAACAATAGTGGGGAGAAGGGTTAAATGTTTTAACGAAGTTTATCTTTCTACGATTTTGTTCGTAACTACAACAATAAGTCCGCAATTGCATCTTTTACGACGTAGAATAAACTATAAAATGATTAGCGTTTTGAGCTAAATTTCTTTCGATCTGATATAGTTTTCATTTAATACTAAACAAGTGTGAAGAATGATTTGTTGAAACAGTGAAATAAAACAATTATTTTAATTCATTTTCGATTATTGTAAATGAGAAATGTGGTCAATTGTAAACATTGAATTTAATATAACTGAGCCTGTGCCAATAATTAATACGTCATAATTTTGCATAAATTGGATGAACATAATGAAAAAACGCAGCTTACATTTTTGATAATTGAAAAAATGGAAGTGTCTGAATTTATAACATACCACCGCAAAAAATACATATTTATCCTTTTAACATTTAAACATTTATTTAGGCCACAATTTTTATGAATCTATATCGGGAATGCAATGTCCCTGCACATGTCCTACTTATTTCGAAATAATTTTCACATTTCAGACGTAAAAGTTTAATGAAGAACAGTTTGTAATTTGTAAATTTAATCATCAACTAAATTCATGGTATTAAAAATTATATAGTTCGGTTAAGACTTTAATTTAAATTGATTTGTATAAATTCGAATAAAGTTATATTAATTTCGAACATCCTCCTTAGTGACATCGCAGTATCGGGAAGAAAATAAATGACGATTTGGATAGGAAAAGAAGAAAAATCCTACCTTACGAGACAGAAGACCAGCTGTTGGTGTACGATCATTAGGATCGGATTCAGGAATCGGTTCGTCAGGATTTTCCATGTGCATTCCTGGCCATCCGACCCAGACTCCATTTCCGCTGATAACCACCGGTGCAACAGCGGTCACAAGGCCACCGGCGCTGCAAAAAGAAAATAACAATAGCGAATTATTTTTACTAAAGAAAAAAAGAATAGCGGAACCAAACACAGAAACGCCCTTCGCAAAAAACTGCAAAACATGGACAAAGTAGTTCTTTAAATCTCGTCAAAAGCTTTTATCCTACGAATTGCTATCTGTACATGGCCTAATAACAAAAGCTACATTGTAGGAAAGGATTGAACGATATTTCAATTAATAGATTAAATGATTGTTGAATTTAATTTGATGAAAAGATTAAAACGATATTTTGATTAAAAGATTAAAACGATACTTCGAGTAAAATGTTAAAAAGTCACGTTAAAATATTAAACCGATACGTTGATTAAAATGTTAAAACGATACTTTGATTAAAATATTAACATGATACTTCCATTAAAAAATATTTGATTACAAATTTAGACACGAATCTGTATTAAAACGTTATTTGTATCAATACTTCAGTGCAGCATCGTATAATAATGAGTTGTTCGAAACTATCGAATGAGATTTGTATCTGCTTCCAACATATTCGGATGACATATCTATCAATAACGCTGCAAATACGTTGCCAGCCAATTATTCTGGAATCAATAAGAGAAATAAAGAGTTTTATCGTACACACGACCGCTTGTCATCTATACAATAATAATAAAGATAGCGAGCAAAGTATATGAAAAAATGAAAAAAACATCCCCTACGTAAATATAAAAGTTCACCGAGCGCCTGTCATCGGCATATCGAATGATAAGAAGACGAGGATAATATTGAAAGACGTCTTCGATCAATTCTCCGTAACGGTTTGCCACAGCATGGACGATTATATTTACATAACGACAAATACACCGATGATCGCGTCCATGATAGTCACCTCGGATTACACTATTTTTAATTGCGAACTTTCGATTATAACAATGATATTAAAATACCGGTGTTAGGATATCGAAAATGTTAAGATAGATATAAGCACCTTGATGATTTCATGGAATTGTTTTTAAATTATTTATTGTATATTGGGGGGCTTGCGAAGCTCTACGGAAAAAATGGCAATATAGGAAGATGTATTTGATGGAGTTTTTGTGGTACGCTATCATAGTTGATATCTTTGGAATTTGGGGGTTTAGAGATTTGGTGGTTTGTAAATTTAGGAATTTAGAAATTTGGAAATGTCAGTATTTGGAAGTTTGAGATTTTGGAAATACGGAAATAGAAACTTAGGAACTTATGACTTTGGAGATTTGGTGATTTAGAAATTTGAGATTTCGGTGTATAAGGATTTACAAATTTTAGGGTATGGGGGATTAGGAAGTTAGGAATTAAGAAATTTAAAGATGTAGAGATTTGGAGATATATGGATTTGTAGATTTGGTAATATGGTGATTAGTGATTTTCAGATTTAGAAATTTGAAATTTGAGAAATTTAGAACTTTAATAATTTAGGATCCTGAAAATGAAAAAATATAGGGATTTGGAAATGTATGTATTTGAGCATTATGAGAGATGTGGAGATTTATGGATTTGTAGATTAGGTAATGTAATCTACATTACCTATGATTAGTGATTCTGAGATTTGGAAAATTCATGACCTTAAAAATTTAAGAACCTGGAAGTTAAAATATGTAGAGATTTGGAAATGGAATATGAAAATTACGAAATTCGAAATTCAAAAAATAAAAAAAAATTGAATATTTGCAAACATCACAACTTTGAGTATTTACAACCACAAATATTCTAAAATTGGAGGATTTCTAAATGTCGAAATTTAAACATTCTAAAATTACAAAACTGAGAATTTATGCTCCTCACACAGGTTAAATATTTATTATCACAAATCACCACGATGTAATACGTCCTTCGCCCTTGTTCTATATTCATGCGATTCGGTATATGAATCCGCGAGCCCGTGAATGAGTTCGTTTATCGCGTCATCGGTGTGACATAATTAGAAATTTGGCTATCATTCAACGAGCGTCGGCAAAAGGGACTTGAACCTTTTAGTTCGTTGTTCTCGTCTACACTAGGTCAAATCGTAGTAACTTCGTACGAGCCCACGTGCATTTTCTCGTTAAGCAAGTAGTTTCTCGATAACGCAAGAACTTGTCCTTCTTTAACGTATTCGCAACGATTGACGTAACAACAGTGGTTTCAATGAAACTCGTATGTCTTTGTACGGCATTATTATTCCCGTTTCAATAGAAAATGGGCCACCGATGGCCTTCGATTAAACGTGCAAAGATATTCTTCCGTTTAACATTGAAGCAAAATGTACATTCCAGATTGCAAAAAGTCTAGCCATAAACCTTGAAAATCACGGCTTGGAGATTGTTATATTACTCGAAAACACAGTTTCTTTTGCAGTAACGTAGAAATTCTGTTCCTCGTCCAGAAATTCTATTCTGCGATTCCTCTTTCGAGCAATTCGAAACGAAAAATTCAATTACCCGTAATACACGTATGACATAAGACGAAATATCGTTTCCTCGCGGTATTTTGCATGCATCCAGTTCACAATATTTTGAGAGCAATGAATCATGACACGTGGGATTGCTGGTAAGTGACAATACTATTATTGCAACTACATGGAAACTATATAATTGATGCATACTATAATTATCACGGAACATAACTGCAAGAATATTATGATTTCAGCGTGGACTTCGTAATGCGTATCGGTAGTTACGCTTGGTGGAAATTTAGAAATGACGAAGCTTTAGAATTGAAGATTTGGATTTTTTGGAAATTTTAGAATTTGTGGATTCGAGGATTTAGGAATTTTGGAATTCAGGAATTTGGGAATGTAGGGATCTAGAGACTTTGGAGTTTAGAAATTTGCAGATTTAGGAATTTTATGTTTTACAGATTTGAGTTTTTAGGGATTTGAATATGTAGAGAATTGAGAATTTAGGAATCTGAGGATTTAGAGATTTGGATATGAAGGGATTCGGAAATTTAGAGATCTAAGAATTTGCATATTGTGTGGGGAATTGAGAATGTAGGGTTCTACAAATTTAGGGATTTGGGTATATTGGTATTTGATGATTTAGGGATTTGGGTATGCGTGATTTGGATATATAAGGAATTGGTAATTTATGGTACCAAGAATTTCGTGATTTGGGGATTTAAGAATTCCTGTATGTAGGGATTTGGAGATTTAGAGGTATGAAAATTCAGGAATTTTTATATGGAAACATTCGAGTGTGTAGAGATTTGGGATTTAGGGATTTGATCTTTACAAATTTCCTGATTCAGGGATTTGAAAATTTGGAAGTTCAAGGATATGTAAGCTTGAAAATTTGAAAACTGAAAAAAGTAAAAAATTCGAAAACTGGAAAAATACAAAAATTTCAAAGATGGTAAGTGCAAGTACTTGACACTTGCGCTTCCGTAACGTTCGAATCCAATAATAAAGTTGTTTGCCGACAGTGCTCAAAAATCAGTGCACGCGACAATGAAACGATTTCCCGAATAGCAATCAATGTCACCAGTGACGAGGTTCGTGATTTTCCACGACTTTTACCGTGTCTCGTCTGTGCAAATCGAGGAAGTAACGGCTGCGACGATCGCGATAATACATATATTATTCAGTGCACGTAATAGAAGAACACGCGGGAAGCACGTGTCACCGCACAGTCTGTGAATGAACGCGTAACGTTTCATCGACCATTTCCCAAGTATCACCGATCGTTATCGGGAATTTTTCCGATAAATCCAGCGATCGGTTTCCGGCTCGATCGACAAATTAACGGAATTAACATAATCGCGAACGCCGTGATTTTCGAGCATCGCACACGCTCGAAACTGCGTCGTTACCTTGTAAACGTATCATAATAACAGGAAAAAAGAAACACCACCTACAGATAACGCTGTTTAACGAACGTAACGTCTTTTGTACAGCGACATCTTATTCGGAAATGTTCCATGGAATGTTTTTCAATCGATTACGATTACGTTATCGTCCATGCAACTTGTTGTTATTGGGTTGTTTATTGGTTTTTATTTTATCGATTCTCGTTCGCCTCATTGCATCCGATTCCACCGCGGTAATAAAATGCGAGAGTAAAAGCAATTTGAAGCTTTACGTTCGATTATCTTTATTGCACCGTTTACAAGCTGAAGGATCTTTAATCCGATATTTTTACAGATATTGTACTTGTACATGGTGCACGAGGACAAATCGAGAATTCTTCGTAATATTTTCCGTTTCCACCAAGTTCGTATTTTACACGATTAGATTATAAGCCGATCTAGAATTATTCCCCGTCGAAGGACACAAAACGGGTAGGTTCTCGAGAGGGTACAGTAAGACCCCGCTTAACGCGGGGGATACGTTCCAGCGCTAAACGAAATAGCGTTAAACGAGGCAACTTTATACGTGCATATGTAAATATGTAATGGGAATCAGTGAAAAAGAACAGAGAATAGAAAATTTATCAGTTCTTTTGTTAAGATAAACAAAAGTTCGAATGAGGATCTCATGTTTAAGACGAAGAAGGTTTTTCCTCATTTGATATTCTTTGTTTTTTTTGTGACGAAGTCATCTAAAGTCGACTGTCTTTTCCTGTTTCGTTCAGCAAGTAGTAGCAATACTATCCCGTAATACTGAAACAGCGTTAAACGAAGCAGCGTTAAGCGGGGTCTTACTGTACTTTTATCTCGGGCGAGGTTTGATTAATTATTTCAATTTCTGGTCACCAACGCACAATGTCCAGTTTTTTTTTTGCTAACTGGCAAGCATTATTTATTAATAAACCAGTATCAACGAACGATACGGTGATTCACGCAAATAAACAGATAATGTTTCTACTTATGTCACCGGACAAGATAAAAGCTGTCTTCGCGAACTGACACATGTTTTCGTGTCGAGACAACAAAACGACCGGTTCTCAAACCAGTTGGTACATACATGTTTGCCGTGTACAAATCTTCCAAACAATTGTCGAGGAAAATAATGAATTCGATAGTTTTCAATAGTTGAAAACTACTCAATAGCTTCTTTTGATCTGATACATTCGCACTTTCGGTATCAAAGTACGGGTGCTTACTATGGATTGTTATCGATATCTTATTGATATCTAAAGATGTAATGTTAAATTTTATGTACATAAAATGTCGTTAGAATTTAATAGTACCTAGTTAGAATTTAACATGTAATTTTGTTACTCAAATTTATTTTTGTTGGAATTTGATACTTAACGTACCTTCACATGATACTCAATTCTACTATTATATTTATTCTGGTTGATTCTTGTTTAAATTTAATGTAATCTAATTTTTAATGCAAACGATTAGATTTCAATGATCGTTAAACCAATTAATGGCATACAATGTGTCTCTCACGATTTTTAGATACCTAACAAACTAAATAAGTCTGTCATTGCTCGAAAATCCATTTACATATATCGTTAGTTTCAATTTGATAGCTTCAATGGTTAATTTTAATTGTTCATACTGTCACTTTGACAATATAACGTGACTCTATTATATGTATACATATAACAGGTGCATAATAGTATATGTATACATATGTATAATAGGTATATAATACTATACGTATGCATATGATAAATGTAGAATAGTATATGTACAAGTATATGTATACATATACTACCACGTGTGCAAATCTCGATTGACTCGAATTTTCACAAAATTATAGTACGTACCACAAATTCTAAGATTTGAGAAATTTTAAACGTAAAGTAAAATAGGATTTAAAAATAATATCCTTATAATTATCGAGTGCCTAATATTTCTCCATAAAACGTAAATCGAACAATTCTGATAACTTCCCCTATTCGCGACGAGACTAATAACGAATCTAACAGTCAAAGTATTAATCAACAACAGGAAATTAAGAACGAATGATTTATAATAGTCGAAGCAATAAATCAAGAGCGATAATATGTTGCCGTAAACGTTTCTATCCGGTGGTAAACACACGACACAGGCTCGAACGTTGAAAATATGTATTCTGTATAGGGGATTACTCTTGTCAACGTAGTATACGATTTCACTATCTTTTTGGTTCTGTTAAATGCGCCGTTACTCGTTCAGAAATGCACAACGAGATACAGATGACGGCGAAAACGAAAGCAGAGACGAAGATGAGTTTCCTACGACACAGTAGAGTACAGGAAAAAGTATTATTTCACATGGCTCATGCTTGCTTATTCGTTTTAATGCGTTTCGTGGCAACTTTTTATGCCATTAATTTATTATCATTTGCTATCTCGAACACCAATTATAATTTAGAAATCGGTACATAATTGTGATTGGTACGAAATTCTGATTGGTCCCTACTTCTATATGGTACATATTTCTGTATGGTAAATAATTTTGTATGGTACATAACTCTGTATTGTACATAATTCTATATTCCACATAATGTCACCACACAAAATTCTGTACAGACATAATTTTCACTACACAAAATTCTGTACAGACATCATTCTTGCCACACATAATTTTGTACCGTGCATAATTCTTGTCACAAATAATTCTGTACTGTGCATAATTCTAGCCATACATAATTCTCCTATTATTATTTTATACATTTTTTACGGTACGGCCAAATAAAATATCCAAATGATTAAAATGCAATGAAAATTCGTTCGAAATGAAACTAAGAAGGAATACTTTAACTCGAATTTCGTTCCAACGTGAATATGAATACTCGAAACGTCCGTGTTGGCGTGCATTCAATTTTTGGTCAACGCGCTCCAAAACGTGATTCATAGTAACAAAAGCGATTGTACGGTACGACAGAATGAATCGAAGATGAGTATCGAGGAACGTGTTCTTACGAAAAATTTCGTCACCCGTTTTGCCCTATATTGGAGCGAGCTTTTCGACGTAGAACACCACGCGCGATGTGTAATCACGTACTATTTTTTCGTGTACCATAAATAAACGTTGCAAGAGCCGCATCGGCAGCGTGCATCGGCTACTAAATCACAGCGAATAACTTCATTTACTTGCAACACCGGACGCAATTAAAGAAATAAGAAATGCAACACGCGAAAGAGGCAGAAAACCGTCTCGTTCCACGTGGGCGATCGGAGTTATTGTCGGCACACGCGATGCTTTCCTTCCCTCCGAATCTTTATTTCTGTTTTGACAACCTTTCAACATTTCGTGTAACGAATAATCATACAATTTGTTCAATGTTTTTATCTGCGTGTAACAGCGACAGGGAAATTTCAAATTTTCATAAATAGATCTTTAAATAATTTCTAAACGATTTATTAATAATTTGATAATTCGGGCATTTAGAAATTGAATAATTTGGTAATTCAGACGTTTAAAAATTAGACAATTTAGTTATTCAGACATTTCGAAATTAAAAAACTTGGAAGTATAGAGACTCCTTACTTTTAAATTGGAAAATTGTAATGCTGAATTTGGTTATTCAGACTCGATAAGTATGTCTAAATTTTATTAGATAGCTTGGAAACCTAAAATAGTGAAATGAAACGAATGATCCAGTATGTACATATGTCAAGCGTAAAGAAGCAGTCGTTACACAATCAAGAAAATAACATTTCTACCAAATGGCTACTAATACGATACGTACATTTTTCAGTGTACCAACCTACTTTTTGTTAGAAGAAACAATTAGCATTGTAAACGTAAGCGAAGAGGAATTAGCTTTTCTATTACATTGTTAACGATGAATGAGCGGTTCTTCACTACGAATACCGTTAAAAGAAACTGATAGCAATCGATCGAACCATATTTCCGGAAGATGTTGCATAAACCAGTCAAACAGTTACGACGTAATGCAAAATTCAAATTGGTAATTATATAGAATAGAGCAAACCGATTTCATTGTCCTTGATATACATTGATTGTATGTGTATTACGAAGGTAAATGTCCTCGGTAAATCTTGTACTTATGTGTACAACCGCTGTTCAGCCTTAAAGAGTGTCTTGTTTTTCGTTGTAATATAACTTTATATCGTATAGTAATTAAATTTGTTTAATATCATCGCTGAAATTTTTCTGCTTTGTGCAATAATAGTAAGTTATAAAGTTTAATATGAATTTAATTTTTATTATTTACCACGATCGAAAATTCGGGCACTCGGTGGATATTGGAATCTTAGGAGTCTGACGATTTAGAAACTTTTTTAATTGAGGAATTTTGGGGTATGTAAACTTGGGAATTTGTAGATTTCCAAATGTTGAAACTTGAGAATTTGGAGATTGGAAGTCTTGGAAATTTGGAAATTTGAGAATTTGGAGAATCGAGGGTTTGGAAATTTGAGAATTTGAAGTATCGTGGATTTAGAAATTTGAGAATTTGGAGAATGAAGGATGTGGAAATTTGAGAATTTGGAGAATCGAGGATTTAGAAATTTAAGAATTTGGAGAATCGAGGACTTGGAAATTTAAAAATTTAGATATTTCCAGATCAGACAATTTAAAAATTTAATAATTTGAGGATTAAAAAATAAAAATTCATAAACTTCAAGATCTAAGAATTTGTCCACCATAAGTGATACATTCTACCCATATTTCCCCAACCCCAACAGTGGCAATATGACAAGAATTTACTATAATTAAGTTATACAAATAACTCGTGACAATATTGGAGCAGTGTTCAGAGTAAAATTTTCAAAAGATACGTGGTATTAAAAATATTTTAGTGTTGCTTCGAAGAAACACTGACCAATGGTTGTAAAGGCAAAACTACCGATTGTCAAGAAACTGACCTTCATAACTAATATCAAGGTCAGTGAAATCGGCGATGCTTACCGTGCTCCATATAATTATGATCGAGTTTAATCAGAAGAAGTTAGCCAGTGTACGTACGAACAAATGTGCGACCCCGTGAACATTTCCCTCTTAGCCTTACGTCAATACGTCCTCCATCGATATTTCTATCGACTTGTTTACGCAACGGAATAAATTACTGTTCGATCAAATATTCATTCGGAGGAGTACCGTCAACTTCGTTGATCCTGCAAATCTCTTGTTGACGCGGCAATACCATGCTCGCGAATCTGCCGCGTGATTCGACTTCAATAACTATGAAATATACGCTAAATCTAACGCCGTACACTCGAATTGAACCAATTGAGGATCGAAACACGTAACAGGTTCATAATTTCTTCGATAGTGTACTTTCTTCGAATAGTGTATGCCCACGTGCACGCGTAATTATATTATCTGTTCAGGCAAAAGCACTTAGTGTTGTCGGTTCGAATCTGACATCAAACTAGAATAACAATGTTTTGTTCGATAATGTCTTTATGTCTATCGATTAAGGACCTAACCTGTCTAATATTATTATTAAACGACGATAATAAGCAACAGAAGAAAGTAATAATAATAATAATGAACAAAGGAAAATAATGATAAGGTATCGTGATAATTAGATAAAACGGTAATAAGAAATGTTATGGTTTGAATTCGCATTGAGATAGAAAAAGGGAAATGGAATCATAACATATTAGTGAGGTTCGGTAGTTTAACTTTGAAACATTCTGTACAAATAGTCACACCTTACTACTTGCAACAGTTTTTGCTTCAACGAATAATATAAATCGACCTTTAAACTTAACACGTCTCGACTGACCTGTTGCGTTATATATAAACATTCGTATCCTTTTATCTACGACAAACGTTGTCCAAACGAATAATATAAAATCTTTTTTAACGCGTTGACTGCCACAGTGAAAATTAAGGTACATGGTCAGACACGCTATAATACAGATTAGTGTGTGTACAGTTACTTCAGTTTCTTTTAATTTGTCTGTGTGTGATGGGGAAATTTCAAATTTTCGAATCACCAAATCTTCAAATTTTCATAAATAAATCTTCAAATAATTTCCAAACAATTTTGCAATAATTTAATAATTCAGACATTTCGAAATAAAAAAAAATTGCAAGTACAGAAACTTCTTGTTATCACATTGGAAAATCGACATGCCATTAACGTTATTAAGTGCGCGTCACTTGCATGTCCGGTGCGCCAATGCCCTCGTGAGCACAATTGCCCATCACCAGCGCATATCATTTAAATCGTTATTCATGATCACCGAGAAGTTTCTTTCCTCCGACTTTCCCTCGGATAATAAATTCGACTGAATTATCGTCGGTGACCTGTATAACCAACGCAACGGGTAAACGCGACCGTTCGTAAACAAGTTAAACAAAGACGGGCAGAAAACAAAAACAGAAAACAAAGAAAGAACCGATCGAACAGTACTAACCTGGCCTTGCGTTCCAGCTTTCCGGTCAGCTCGTTCCTCTTCAACACGAACGGCAACCTGTTGCTCACGACGATCATGCTCCCGTTGGAGGTGAAGCTACCCGGTTCTGTCGACATTTTGACGTTTTCAGATCAGCTGTTCCGTGCAAGAAAAAAAAACAACCAGAGCCACACCGCGAACTCAACACGAGCGGTGTCTCTCCTCTTTCTCTCGCGTCTACGTCGAACACGGCGACCGGCTCGGCAGCGCCTGCTATCATCGACTGATCGTATACGTAATCACGTGCGATCACGTGCACGCGAAACCGAAGTCGAAGGAGAACCTCGATCGGATCCGTTGGCTAGTAGTCTCTCTATCGTCGAGCGCCACGCGAATACGCCTCTCTCACTTAGCGTGATTCCTCTTCGCACGCGACAAGCTTTCTCTGTTTCGTTTCGCGGATGCTCGGTTCCGTGTCTCGTTTAGCCGTCTTGTTTTGGCCCGAGAGCGCGTCGTTCCACGGTGAACCCTGATTACCCGCCTGTAACGACGTTACGGGCCGTTTATCTTGGCCGAGAGGAACGAACACGGCGACGAAGGTAGGGGGAGAATTCGCGCGAGCTAAGAGATCAAAATAGGGTACGAACGATAGGAACGGGAGAGAGTGAAAGAAAGAAGAGGTGTCCCGTTCACGGAATGGAAGAGAGTGAGTTGTTTGAGTGAGTGTGCCGCGGTGCGTGGCCGAAGTAGCACTGAAGTAATCACGCCGCGTACCCCTGGGTTTATTCGAGTTAAACGTCGCGAGGAATTGGTCCAAAGTGCGCTCTCTCCGCGACCGTATCAATGACGGGCCGCGACCTTTTGGCCACCCAGAGGCTGCCCCTCGTGCGCACCACCACACTGACACACGCGTCCTCGTCATCGCCACCACCATCATCCATCACCGTCCGTCATCGCATACGTAAACATACGTGCCGTCGCCTCCTCCCCGTCTATTTCTCGGCGTCTCGTTCCGTCCGATGAGATCTCTTTTTCTCTTGCTCTGTCTCACGCAGCGCGCAGCGTGTCGTCGCGTGTCGTGACTGACGATCAGGGTTATCTCTCGTTATCTTTTAATTCCCGGATAACACCGTTAATGGGACAGCACGTACGCTGTCGTCGGCGTCGCGTCGCTCACGGTTGTGCACGTTGAACCAGTGCATCGCTGTCAACATGGAGGAGCTGGGATAGTTGATCAATAGGGTTACGAAGGTGTCATATTGTTAACGCGTTCGATTGTATTTCTCCGTTACCGAGATTCGAGGGGACGTTAGGACGATGCAACTTGTGACTGTTGTTCCGGTGCATTGCAGAGATACCGGTTTTGATTATCGATAGATTATTCGTATCTTACTGACATTAACGATATGTGAACAAGATATCCTTTGAGATAATAGCAGTCACTGACGTAAAACGCGTTACTTCATCGCTGGACTTTATTTATTTTTGTTTATACTTCGAATCTAATCTTACCTAAATTAACCTAACCCGATGTATAACCTTATCGCTTATACTTCTTGTTTTCTTCCTTACTTCTAATCTGTCAAAATACCCTGATTCAAACTACCCTAAGTTACTCTAATCTAATCCAACCTTAACATAACTGCAATATAGCCCTACCCTTATGTAATCTAACATTAATCTAAACTAACTTCAGCTTAACGTTCATCCAACATACTTTTACTTGAAACTAATGTAGCCTAAGCTGATCCTAATTTAATACGGATCTAAGCTAACAAAAACTTATGTATCAAATTAAGTTGCATTAGGTTTGAAGTTAAGGTGAAAACATCTGTAGCATTTAAAGTAGAATCACCTTAAAAGCACTTACTTTATTAGCATACAAGCAATATATATTTTGACTAAATTTATCTTTTCTCAAATATTTTTGGATTTTTAATGTTCGGAATAACATAAGAAATTATTTTAACGGAGAAGTAAAGCTGTGATCAACTATCCCACTTTTTCCCTACGCAACAGATAGTCCCGATAAATATCAGACCATTACAAGCTGTCGATTTTCTTGGCATTTAATTAAAATTCCTGTAATTGCGAAACGTTATAATTGCGTGACTTTAATTCGATGACGACGACGACGAGCTGTCTAGCCGTGTAATCCGACGAATTTTCCCTCTTTACGTTTTCGTCAATGTGACCGCACGACAGAGATATCATTTTCATTATCAACTCTATAAAACTCGATGATGACTTGTCATTTTTCGAAAACATAACAGAATGACAACTGACGTACATCATTTAATACATCTAAGGTACTTTTCTTCCGAAGGTAACGAAACGCGTACAAAAAGGAAAGACTTACCACTTGTGTTAATTATTATAATATAATACAATAATAGCTTATCAGATTTTGATCAGAAGACATGATATTATTAATTTGTAGAATATTCACAAGTCGGTGGGCACATTTTCAAAATTGAAAATATACGATCTGCAAGAGCGTAAAACAGAACAAGTTAGTATCGATTCGAACATGGTTGGAAACCTTAAACTACAGGTATCTCCTCTATTACACAGCGGAGACACATGACCGATGTAACTGTGATCTGAACACCCTTCTCTATTTACGCATGCAGTTTCTATTCTTTTTCTTTCTTCGAGCGTACAAATTGGAAAATTCTTATCTCGAGTACGCTGACAATGAATAACAACGTAAACGATCCATACACGTTGCAAAATATTTACTTTCGTCGATTTCATTTCATTTTATCTCCCACCACCACGATAATCTAAATTTGAACGACCTCGAAAAATTGTAATCATGCAATTATTGTCGTTCCATGATTTATACAAATCGAGCTCCGAAATGCTTACCCGATAGCAGAACTGTTTAAAGCTTGTGTTGCAAATTGCGCACTGTACACGATTTTGCTCGTAAGATAACTAAAATTTTCAAACGAAAGACTTTCGTATACCGAATAAATAGTATCTAAAACGATACACAATTTTAAAAATGAAACAAATTCAGAGTAAATTGTGAATTGTTACGAAGATTTTGTTTTTGTATAGCTGTATGTGCACTTTAACGATGATGTAATTACCGGTACCATAGCGCGCATACATCTATTAATTAAGAAACATTTTTTTGTTGATAAATATAAATCAAAACAGTCTGTGACCGACTGTACGAAAAATCCCGAACATGCTTGTGCTGACATATTGCCTTTGACGTATCCGGAGTGAGAAGGATAAAAAAACCTTATCGTCACGTTATCGTCACGTGTTAATGTTAGCTAATAACGAGCTAGAGGATAACGAAGAAAATTGGCACGCGTCGCGCACGCGGCTCGTGTCTTATACACTATGGACAAGAAAATTCTACCGGTGTTTAGAACAACACAGACAAGTGTCAAAGTTGCAAACAATACGTTGTTCGAGTTGCAAGTAACGTGTATATGTAATGTATGTTTTTGTTTGCGGAGAACCGAGAAAAATCAGCGACACAGAGCCGGAAATTAGAAACTGCATCATCGTTTAAAACCTATTTAAAGTGTACCGAGATAATTATATTTTTCGCATACTTTTGTGCGCACGGACTACGTTACGCAATGTTTTACCATGTTTCGTACTGCAACTACTCTAATTTTTTGACAACGTATCCTAGCTATTGTTCCGAGAATTTGTTAAAATATTACTTCTAAAAAGTACATCTACCATGTGGTATTAATTGTGTTACAATTTTGGACGTAATAACGACACGTGGAGATGACGTAAAATAAATGACGCTACACGTCTAATTTAAGGAGAAATCTGAACAAGACAAAAATACCGTACATACTTAAGTATGTACATGTAAAGGCAAAACGTTCTTAATGATGTTCAATTCATACAAAGTGTAATTTACTAAAAGTTGGAAGTATTATAAGTTTCGGGTTTCATCGTAGCACTTCGTGAAAATTCGACAAACTTCGGTATAATTCGGTCAACATGACATGTGCATCAAAAATAAGCGCGAAACCGGTCAATGCTTTCGTAATTCTTACGAAATTTTTAATAAACCAAAATAATAACAGTACAAATTTGTACTGATCAAAATTTTCATTAAATATGCAACTTTACAAAAAATATTTAACCTTAATTGTAACAATTTTTTATAACTTTGAACAAAGCTTTGTATATACATACTCAACACTTGACATCAATATCGATTGCAATTACAGTTTTTACGTTTTGACAATGTAACAAATTTTTAATTAATAGACAATACGGCAATAAATACAGAAATGTGCAATTTATATCTCAAAGATAATCTACAAAAATACTTAAAATTAATGATGTATTTAATAACGATATAATATTTCGTACATAAATTTGTAAAATTAATCTTTACAATGTAAGCAAAAGTTTTATGCTTACGTACTTATGTGTATATGTATGTTTATTTGTATTACCAGACACATTTTTTTGTAACGACACGCACAAATGCCTTAAAGTTTCTTTTCACAAGAAAGAACAAACGCGAAAATGGATTCGTATATTCGAATTACACAAAGAATAATAAAAATAGAAACTGCAAATGTATTTACGACAATACGAACGGGAAAGCCATTTAACTTTCAGAGTTAAATAAGCTTTCCCATAAGAAGGAGACACCATAGAATTACTGTAATATAAGAATCATTTAACCAACAAATGGCTGACATCTCGCATACATCCAATGTTTCTACGCGAGAAAAGCCGGTGTAATTACAGCGATTAACGTGCACGTAACAATTGCAAAAAGAAACAATAGAGCGTATAGAATGACAGAATCGAGAAACGTGAAATATACGTAATTCAAATTGTTTGATAGGCTGATGAGTTTGGTAAACCTTCACCCGGTGTAAGGTGACATGGACACCCACCTGAAAGGACGAGCTTCTCTGTTTACTTTGCGCGGACGCCGTTATTTAAACACCCCGACGTAATAATTATTAGCAATAAGCTTCTTCTCAGCTTGATGCTAACTCGCGCACTCACATGTATACCGGCTAATCCTCCGGCAGTTGCTAGTGTTTTTACCAGAGACGTTCTTTCGAGAAGGTACCACTGGTAACTGGTTCCTTCTTCGCGAAGTTTCGACCAGCTAAAATTGCAGGCCGCGAATCGATTGTTACGGTTTACGATACTAACCGACAACTAAATAGGAAACGGTAGGAAATTCCCTAGATAACGCCGTGAATATTTGCACCTCTAGTTAAATTCAATTAGACAATTAGTACCTGGATAAATTGAACGCGATTTTGACTATTGATGCTATCAATATTTTATCAATGTTACACATCACTGTTCTTTACTTGCACGAATAAAATTATTAAAAAAATTCTCTTAAAATATGTATTACCATTTTTCATACCCTCCTTAATAATTAAAAAACTTCCGGCAAAAACTAAGCGATTAATCAGAAATTCTTATTATTTTCAATTAGAACAACGTGGAATGACAAATAATTATTACAATTCTATTGTCAATCAAATATTCTGTAAATCTAAACACGTGACGTAAATATTATGAAAGTTGTATGGCATTACTTTTAATTTTGACAATCTAAAGTTTAACGTTAACTTCGATTAAATTTAATAATTTTCATATTTTCTTCAATTACTGATCTCAAAATGAAATACTTGTTCAATAAGAATGATATATTTAAACTGTATAGGAATGTCAGTGAGGTAAACTTAAACCTTCCACTGACATTCGGCTTTTCGTCTTTGACGGCATGTGCATAACCTTTTCGAAAATCGAACTGCTTCAAACAAGAAAACAAATTAAAGTTCATTTTAGAAATTGTATCACAAAATACGAAAGCGAACGATAATGTCAAGTCTTTTTTGAAGATTTATTTAATCGCTTTAAATTTATTCGTAGTTTCATTTTTTATACGTATTGTTTACTAAGTTTTTTGGTAAAATGAATGTTATATGTTCTATATGTAGTGACCCATTGATGCAATCAAATGATATTTTTTATACTCGATGTGGACATGTGTTTCATTTACAATGTTTGAATCCCTGGCTTGAAAGGTATATATCTGTTTATTAATAGAAAAACAAAGTATTGTACTTTGTAACATGAATATCTTATTCACTCAATGGTTACATAATCCATAACATTTACTATTGACATTTTCATTTTAGATCAAAAAGTTGTCCACAGTGTAGAGAAAAAGTTACACAAAGTAAAATACATAGACTGTATTTTACGTTTGGGAATAATGAAGTTGTCGAGTCTCAGGCTTCCACGTTGCAGGAGAAAATAGATGGTTTAAAATTTCAAATGTTGTTAAAACAAAAAGATATCCAATATTATACTTCCAAAAATCTTACTTTAGAGAAACAAAGTGCTGGTTTAAGACAGGAAGTTTATAAATTAGAAGGCGAAATTAGTCAAAAGAATGCAGCAATGCATGCTTTGAAAGAGCAAATAGAATATTTTAAAAAACGAAGTTCGCATTGTGATAATTTAAAAAAAGAAATCGCTCAATTAAAAGATAAAATTGAAGATCTCAAACCGTATGTAATTGTTACACAAGTGATTATTATAATTTCTATATGTTTCTAATACAAAATTTATTATTAATTTTAGGTTACAAACGTTGTTACATGGTCCTCTTAGTGACGTTAGTAAAATGATTGGAAATGATAGAGATCCTGAAACACTCATTAAATTTATTTCTATTATGAAAAAGTAAGTAATTCTGTGATGAAAGGTAAGTGATATGCTATTTTTTGAATTATTAATTAACTAATATTCCTAATATAATTAAATTTATAGGGAATTAATTGAAAGCTTTAACAAGTGTAAACACTTACGCATAACTGTTAGAAGACTCAGAGAAGAACTTAATACTGTTAATGCAAAATTAAATAGTTTCTTACCAGAACAATCTAAACAAATGTAAGAACTAATTGTACATAGAATGTTTCTGAAACTTTCTTTGAAATGAGTAACTTTTGTTATTAATATCATTATAATTATTATTACTATTATTTTAGAGGTTTGGAAGGGCAGCTGGAAGTTTCAGATAATAAAAACATTACTATACCAGATACAGATAATGAATTAGAAGAAATATGTCAAATTGATGATAAATCTTCTAATGTATCACAGGTACAAAAACCAGAGAATAAGAATACCCTTAAAAAATCAGCAGTTGATGTCAAGATAAGAAGGGATAAGAGTAATAAAGAGACATTAGAGAAAAATGTCGCACCAGTTAAACGGAAAACAATCAAGGTTTGTACATAAATTTAGATTGATAATAAAATTTATGAAAAGCAGTTAAAAAAATGATATTTATTTTATTTCTAGACATCCATATCCACAAGTAAAAGTGAAAATAAAGTAAAACACAAGGTACAAAATGCTGAAGCAAAAAGTGATTCAGCCAATTCAGACACAGACACAACTTGTAATTCTTCCAAAGATTCACCAGTAGTCTATAAGAAATTCAGATTATCAGATGATAATATAAATAATTCAGATAGAAGTAATAATCAATCAGGCAGTTCTATATCGAAAAAGAAGAGAAATGATTCTACAAAAATAAAAGTATCTGATACTGAAGATGATGATAATAGTTCTGTGATTGATCTGACTTGAAAAATTCCTGTATTGTATTCACTTTTTCTGTTTTATAAATACTCGGCTATCTATTTTTAGAAATACATGTCGTATTTTGCCATTATAATGTATTATTCTACATTTTATCAGCAAATTAAGTGATCTCCTTTCATATATTGCAACAATTAATGATATTCATCTTTTTCCTATGACAGGAAAGGCACTTGCAACGAATCTCTGTTCGTTATTTTGCAATACATATGTTTGAATACCAAATTTGACTTTAGTAAACGAAACATTACATCTTTTATTTGGTCTCGTAAAAAAACAAAGTGTGTACAACGCTATTTCTAATTCTGGTGTTGTACCGATGAATATAGTTGACATTTTGCGTTTTTTATTGTATGTAAAATATGTTTCTAAGACAGCCATTTGCTGAAAATATTTTATAATTATTTCTTCACATTATACATATGTATATCGTGACCACGCTGATATATCGTCAAATTGCGTATACACTTTTACTTACATTAACAAATTCCATATTACGGGAAAATCCAAAATAATTGATCGTGTTTAATGATTCCCCAGAGAAAAAAGAAATCCAGTTATGAAGTCCTGTAATACCTTTACGTGGTTTTCTTTCTCCTATAAATACATGTTCAAAACCAGAACTACCATTTACTCCCTTACTTCGTGAATATAAATGAAACCAAATTTCTTTCAATGTATTCTCATACGTTTGTAAATCATTTTTAAAAAAGCCTTTGAGTGATAAAAAGTTCATAACATGTAATATTTCGTCTGTTTTTAGCAAATTACTAATAAATTCATTTTCTTCTAGATCTTCTTCTTTTGTTATAATCTCTGGTTGGTAAGTATCTAATTCATAATTATCAATCAACTTCATAAAAGATTTTGTTGTTAATGTCCAAGGAATTCTAGGTGATATATGTAGCAACCTAAATTTATACAATTGTAGTTAGAATGAACGAACATAACGAGAGATATTTTTAAAAATAATACCTTTCAGGAGCAACATCAGTAAAATTCTTTAAGTCTGCCTGCCCTTGGTATTTAACAGTGAGATATTTAAATAATTCATACGAAGATTTATTAGACAGTTCTTCTGAGAAATTCACTAATTCTATATCTTTTATTAATGATATATTTTGAGGGGCACTGGTGTCTATAAAATTAATAAATAAATTTAATACATAACTTGTTTACCATATGTGTATATTTACAGACTTATATTCCTTTTCTGTAATTACCCCCTATTTGAGATGTCGCAGAAATGTATAAAAAAGTTATACTTAAAATAACTAAAACATTGTACGAAACGCAAATAACTTTATTTTTCATTTTTTCAATATTACAGTCTTTTAACATATATATTGTAGGTTATAGTCAGTATATCCCGTTATATTTGTTATGCTCATAATATCACTATTTCATCTACGTACATACTTATGTACATAGTGCCGCATTTAGCACCAAGTTAATGGAGCCCCTTTGTCGCGGCACTGCACTTAGAAATTTTCAAATTTTCGAAAAAGTATTTAATTTAACCATAATGACCCGGGAACTAAATGTTGTGGCAATATAACAAGATACTACAAATTTTTTCAATAACATTAATTTCCACACCGGGCCAACAAAGTGTACTAGCGACTCTGTCTATATAAGGATTAAAATAAAAAGCCTAATAATGAGTACACATAAAACATAGAGTAAAATTTATGAAATGTAAATTAATTAATTGTCCTACTATTTATGTTTTTAATTTTCAAAAATCGCGGCAACTACAAACAGCTCTAGTATTACATTGCCCAAGATACCGTTACGAATTTTGTTTACAAATGGTTGCCATTCATTTAAGCTTCAAGTAGAATCTAAGGCATTGATATTTTTTTACTTAAAAAATGTCAAGTCGTATGGAATATATAATTTCACCATGGGAAATTGAATCATATATACAAAGTTTACAAATTTCCGAACTCAAAGATATTGGAACAACAGGGTCAATTGTCTTATATATTTATTCAAATTCCATTTTTCAATATAGACCTAAACGCTATCTATACGAACAAAAATATTTCATAGATATTAAATATATGTAATTTTCAGATGGTTAGAGTTTCACAAAATATTAATGTTATTGAATCAACAAAGCGTTTTAGAAATTAACGCCTTGCGAGAAGAAAATGTAAAGGAATGGTTTGTTTCTTTGCAAAAGGTAAATTTACATTACATCTACTTATATCGCAGTTTTTTATTCCAATAGCATTGTTATTTTATAGATTCCAGTTCTTATATATGAAGCTATACAAATTGATGTATGGAAACATCAAGTATTTCCAATTTTGCTAGAAATGAATGCAGAGCCAACTAATACATTTATGCATTTCACTATATTTTATCACGAAGACATAGCAGTTTCTTTGCTAGAAAATGTTTTGTTTCACAGCGAGAGTGCGGAATCTATGAATGATTCTAGTTTAGATCTTGTTGATTATGCCGTTAAGTGTGTATCTACACTTCTTGACACAGGAGACACTGAAATTTATGAAAGCATAAAAGATCCAAAGTAAGCTGTGTTTGTAGACCAACAACTATTTTTGATTTACAAATACTGTTTTATTCACAAATCAATAATTCAATTTATTATATTCAGTTCCTGTTTAGAAGAAATACTAGAAAAGAAGAAAGAACTTGAATTTGACATTGGCATGCGCTGTATTTCTATTCTTCGTTATTTGGCGGAATACGCGGATAATTTACCAATTTGTGTATTATCGCGATTACTTGCTACTCATGATGTGCCGTATTTGCTTGTTCAACTAATTGAGAATCACCCATGGAAGAAGGAAAATGCAGAAGGTAGACCACTTTATATCCATGTAAGTAGCACAATGCAAGAGTTGAAATTATCATTACAACTCCTCAGGCAAAAACATGTTGTACAATAGTGGTTGGAAAGTAAGTAAATCAAACGAAGAAGGAAAAATCTCTAAAATAGAAGGTCAAATATGGTTTGGTTTACGAGAATTGCTACTTAATCCAAAAAGTGCACCATACTATGAAATCACTGAACATAGATTATCTCAACTAATAAAGGTACATTAATATTGTTTAATACCTTGCACAATATTTAAAAACAATGTATATGCATTAGTTACAGAAATATTTACACGAGACTGTATTGGATCAAATCTCTCCCCTGATAGATTTAAAAAGATGGTTAAGTTATTTAACGGTATCGTCGTGCCAACCTAGAGCGCCTCGAACAGTAAATGTAGAACTCATACCACAGGTAACAAAATATTAAATAATATCATTACTCTACGATGTTTTATGTATAAAATATTAATTCTAATCAATGCTATTAGATAAAGTCATCAATAATGGAAAAGTATCATAAAAAATGGAAAAAATTGGCAAAGCTTCAATCAAAACTCTTGTATACAGCTGATGCAGAGTTTATTAAAAACGCGGCACAAATTTTAAGTGATGCATATGACTTAGACAAATTAGACTCGATCGACGTTAAAGAATGTTTTTTATGTCATGAAGAAGCAAAAAAACGTTGTTCCAAGTGTAAAGAAGCTTGGTATTGTGGAAGGTAAACAAATTTTTTTCACAGTTTTAAAATGGAAGTATCGAATAGTAGCCTGAATCACATTTAATTTATCTGACTTTATTATATGCAATTATAGAGAATGTCAAGTGAAAGATTGGGAAAATCATAAACATATCTGTGACAAAATAACAAAAAGTGCAAAGAATGAGCCACAGATCTAATTTGAGTTGCATCTTGATGAAAAAAAGACAGAAAATTTATTTTCAATTAAATATGAATAATTTTAATCAATTTAGCTTAAATATTATATAACATATGTATAGTAATATTAAAGGATTAAATAAATTTACCTAAGAAATTATGTCCAATATTTTATTAAAAGATGTTAATGTACAGAACTCTGTTTGACATATTCCATTACGACATCCTTTGCAGGAGTATCTTCCCCAAAGTCCTAAAAAAATGTATTACTTAATTCAGGTAAAATTATTTTAAAATACTTATATTAATAAAACGCTATTAAAATCAGGATTGGACTGATCACAGCAGTATTATAATTTGGGTTCTCTCAGAAGAGGGAGCCATGATATCATCATATAGAATTATTGTAATTCATTACAATTTAAACTTAATTTACAAAATTATATCATATAAACATACCTTTATCACAACACACGAACACCCAACAACTTTTCTAGCTTTTCCAGCACTGTCAATTTTACAAAGTCCAGCCCATTCACCAAGTTTCTTATTATTATCTACTTTAACTAAAGGAATTTGATGTTCGTTACACAATGCTTGTACTAGTTTTTTGTACATTGGTTCGTCACAATTTTCAGCCAATATGCATAACATTGCTTGCCTCCTAAAATGAAACATTTAAAAGCTTAACATTTTGTAATACTAAAGATATGTAGAAATATTCTATTTTTAAGCTCTTAATAATACAGCGAAGCCGGTAAAAAAATTTACTTGTCTAATGCTTTGGCCGCTTCATGAAGGCCATGTACAACACCATCATGGATAAGAGCATTTTTAAGAACTTCTTGTAAGGCTGTGATTACGTCCATTGAACCTCCTGTTGCCATTGCAGAAGGCACATCATCACTGCAGATTGAAAAGTAATTATTTTCCTTATTTGATACCTTCTTGACATACAAAACTTGAGGTTAATTTTATACATAGAGGCAGCGAATGATTTAATCAGTAGTTTTTATAATAAATGTGTTAAATGTCAGATATAATACAATTAGATTACATGTTAAGGCTTATAGAACGATCTATAAATACGTAGAAAGGTTTATTTAACAATATACAAAACACACTTACTTTTCAACGTCTGACATGTTTTCTATGTGCTGGAATGCTGAAATAATAACAAACTGTTAATGATTTTGATTCTCTCTTTACATTTAGAAACATTTTCACACAAAATCAGCAACGATGGTATTATAATAAATAGATTTCTAGTACACCGTTTCGCGGCGTGCTTCCATTTACCTTTTCCTACAACGAAAGAGAAATGGCGCTCATTTAACCACGCGTTGAGAACGTCTACTCTGATTCTGATTGGTTAACACACGGACATAAAGCGACATCTGGGGACTATAAAAGCTTTAACAGCATCACCCATTATCGACTATCAATATTCACGAACGAAAGGATTCTAGGGTAGTGTTCTACTATATTGATTGGCGCTATTAAGGGGATGAAAATTTGAATTCATTTTATACACATATGCTTTCACCGAAAAAAATTTTACTCGAGCACTCGCATGCTTGAAACGTGATTTAAATGTTATTTTCACTACTCAATAAATAAAATCAAATTCGACAATCGTATATTTTACATTGCATAATAAGTTTATTCTTCTGTGCTCAAACATATGTTTCATTTCATTATTCTTAAAAATAATAAAACAACTACAGTATGCTTTATAAGGAATTTTATTTATTCTAAAGTATGTGTTGAATCTCTTAATAATTTTAAAGTAAAAAACCTTACTTTCAAACTGTACACCACAACATTAAATAAAATATGTATACATATTTCCTCCAAAACATCTATAATCATCACTATTGCTTGTTTTAATATTATAAGTTATTTATATTTACAATTATTCTTTTCTTACAGATAAGTATACAAACATTTTCCTTTTATTCCGCTAATGTTCTCTTTGATGTTTAGTGTATACTATACACGGAAAGTGCATACTTACATTTGCTTAATAACTGAAGATACTTGTTTTGCATCAAAAAGGATTCACATAACTTCATCACCGGTCAATTTAATAATGAACAATGAACACATTTTAATGAATGATTAAAAGCATTCTATGGACTTCTCTTTTTCTTTTAATTGAATTAGCTCAAAGAAAAAGAAACAATAGTCACCGTATGTATGTAAAGATGTGTTAAGGAATTTGGCACGTTGTCATAAACGAGAAACAATGCTATGTTGGCGGAGAATATCTATAAGGCCAACAATAATGTGGCGGAGGTGGTGGAGGTGGTGGCGGTGGATGCGACGACACCGATGTGTGTCGCGAACTCGATGCTCCTGTTGGATATAGATGAGTAGGATGAGAATGATGAGGATGGCAATTTGCTCCTGTACCTCGGGACGATGGGGTTGTCTCCAACGTGACACCGGCTTGTGCTTGACAAGCCATCATCAGTCCATGAAAATCGAACTTGTAAGCATAGCGTTTTCCGTGCACTTTCGTCATTATATTTTTGTCGTAATAGTACCTGCCAAATAATAAAAGTCATATTCACGCATCACAAATTATCGCATTTTGTTCTTTATTCGTGTGTCCGGAAATACAATTTATGCTCCTCTGCCTAATTTTCCGAGTTCCAAAGTCTCAAGTTTTTTAATTTCGTAATCTCCCAATTCCTCTACTCCTTAATTTTTAATATTTGAATTTTCCAATCTCTCGATTTCGTACACTTCTCAGATGTAAATTCCTATTTTTCCAAATTTTCATATTTCTAAGTTTCACAATTTCCAAATTCACAATATTCCAATTTCCTTACTTCGCGATTTCCCAATTTCTAAATTCTCAAATTTCCAATTTCGCAATGGCCCTATTTCTTAACTTTTGTAATCCCCGAAATTCTGAAATTCCTAAATTCCCAAATTCTCAAATTCCTAAATTTCCGATGTCCCAGTGCCCCAATTTGCCACTTTCCCACTTTCCCAATTTCCCAACTTCCCAACTTCCCAACTTCCCAATTTCACAATGGCCCTATTTCTTAACTTTTGAATTTCCAAATTTATAAGTCCCTGATGCCTAAATCCCGAAATTTCCAAACCTCCGAATTCCCTAATTTTAAATTCTCGGCATTCTTAAATTCCTAAATTCCCAAGTTCCAAATATTCCAATTTCCCAATTGCACAATGGCCCAACTTCTAAATTTTGCAATTTTTCGAGTTCCCGAATTTCCAAGTTCCTAATTCGTAGACCCCTAAATTTCCAAACCTCCAAACTTCCCAATTTGGAATTTTTCAAATTTTGATCATCGACAAAACGGCAGGTATACGATACTTTACCTGAGAGCTCGCGACAGTTTGTCGTAATTCATGTTCGGTTTGCTCTTCCGTTCGCCCCATCTGCGTGCGACCTCGTCCGGATCGGTAAGTTTGAACTCCCCGTTCGAACCTTCCCACGCGATGCAGGATGAATTCGACGAATCCGAGAGTAGCTCCAGCAGGAATTGCCAGAGTTGAACCTGTCCGCCTCCGACCGCCCCGGAACCGCTTGCTCCAGCTGTTGATCCAATCAACGAGCACGAACGTTGTAGGAGGCTGAACCTTTCTGCGGACAAGAAACGGAAGGGCGCATGCACCGGTAACCGTGCTCTATTCGAGGCCGATTCATTGAGAACCTTGAGAAGAGCGATGGTCGCGACTGTTCTTTGATCTTTTCTCCTTCTATCTCTATCTTTACATGTTTTTTTTTTTATTTTCACTGTTCCTTTTTATACGCCGCATTTGAATCGGCGAATTTCAAGGATAATGAAAGTTTCGATATAATTTTGCACTCTACGCTGTTCTTGATAATTGAATTTTATATTACTCGCGCGGCAATGTAACGCGTGACGATGCAATGCGTAGAAGTACGACGCGTAGGAATTAAATGTGTGGTCATACAACGCATGGAAATTCATTTCATGGCGGTATAACGTGTAGGAATTTAATGTGCAATGACTCAACGCGTAAGAATTCAAGGTGTAATGACACGACGTGTAGGAATTCAACGTGTAATGTTAAAACGGGTGGCGAAACAGCGCATAGCAACACAACTCGTTGAAGTTTAACGTGTAGCGATATACCGTGTGGCAATACAACGCGAGATGATACAAGGCGTAGGACTTCAACGTGTAATAACGCAACGCGTAGCGAAACAACGTATTACGCAGAATTTGTAAAAATTCAACGTGTACCGATACAATGTGAGACGGAACAACGCATAGCGACACAACTGGTTGGAATGCAACGCGTAGCGATACAATTCGTTGAAATTCAACGTGTAGCGAAACAACGCGAGACGATACAAGGCGTTGGACTTCAACGTGTAATAACACAACGCGTAGCGAAACGACGCATTGCGATACAACTGGTAAAAATTCAACACGTACCGATACAATACGTGACGAAACAACGCATAGCGACACAATTTGTAGGAATTCAACGCGTACGAATTAAACACGTGACAATACGACATATAGGAATTCAATGTATGAACATGGAATGCGTAAGAATTTTAAGCGTTGTCATAGATCATGCGACAATACAAAGCTTCATTATGTATCTACGGTAATTGAATTATAGTAATCGTCCCCATCACGTCTAACATTCCACATGTACTTATATACTTCTGCCAAAACAACTGACTACCAAATATAATTTGCCCTCATATGTGGCGTTACATTGTGGATATCTTGGCAACTATCCGGAATAATGTTTTCAGTAAGAGACCAGTAAATGTAATTTATAGATCAGTTTTACGAAGAAGGATTAGCTACTTTCATTGCTACCAATATATCGTAATGTTTGTCGAGTGTATCGTTCGTTTATCGATGAAATATAAGAAGTACCGTTGTAAAGAATGGCAGCTGCTGACGGATGGAATCTGCTGTCCTGCTGAAGATGCAATGGATGCGTTTGAATCCTCCACATTACGTGTCGAACGATTTCGTAAGCCTAATCTTTCCCCGTGTGAATAACGGCGATTAATAGGCTTACTATTAGTCTCATTATAGTACTAAGTTTCGACCAACGCGTACATGATATAGTAATCATCTTTGTTTATTATCTAATTGACTCTTATCATCGTCCATTATAGTCATCCACCATCCTTTTCTGAACTTGTATCATATATTGCCCCTTTTCCCAATTCGATACATTGCAAGACGTTATTTTGAAAATTAGTCAATACAGAATCGTTTGGTGAATAAGTTATTAATTTAGTTGGAAACAAAAAGTTTTAAGAAAGTTCGTATCGATCACTGTGCGGTCCATCTTCTCTACGTTTTCATTTAATAGCTCTAGTTTTTCACTCCACAAGTACTTCGATCGATTAACAAATGTATACGGGCATCGATGTTCGGGGATCGTTTGAAAATATTTTCTGTAATAACGGAGATCCTTGATCGATCGATAAGAAAACCGGTCACGTGGTGAACATTTCACACCGGCACGAATACGCACCAGTTGTGTAAGTACGTACAGGGATACGACATGAAATTGTGATAACCGCTGCCGATAAAGAGCGAATACGCGCAGAATAAAACGTTCCAGCCGGTGGACAGAGAGTAACTGAGCGACCTTTGCCCCAAAGTGATTTCAGCCCTTATCGCCCCCACTCTAACCCCCGGAATACCTTAACACCTTCAAACAGTCTGCGACTATACCTCCAGTTTCACCCACTCTCATTGTCACGAGAGCCAATGCTACATTACACAGAGGAATTACTCATTTTCTTCGGATCTTAAGATTTTCATACCTTTCTCGTTATTTATCCAATGTTTTAGCACATAGTTGCAGGGTTCCTTTCTCTTTTAAGGAAATATTGTGAGAGTATATTAGTTTTTTTTTTTTAATAGTCTTTAGTTCCTTTATTATGTCGATATTGTCGAAATTTGAATTTTTATGTGGAGCGTATGATTATCTGGGTTAATTGAGCGGGCGAATGTCATAGATTAAGTGTTAAGTGGACATTTCGGGATTTTGAGATTTTACGGATTTGGAGATTTAGAGAGTTTGGGACTTGAGGATTTGAGAACTTAGAAACTCGGGGATATAGAAATATGAGGGTTTTAGTACTTGGAAATTCGGAAATCTGGGAATTTGGAGACTTCGGAATTTTAGGATTTGAAGATTGTAGAATTGGAAGATTTAAAGATTTGCGGACTTAGAATTATGCGGGTTTGAGAATTTTGGGATTTGAGAATTTATGGATCTAGAAACGGGGGTCGAAGGATTTGAAAATTGAAGAATTTGGAAATTTAGAAGTATGGAGTTAATGATTTGAAAATTATAGAATTTGGAGTTGAAGATTTCGAAATTTAATGAATTTTCGGAAATTTGGAAGTTTGAAAGTATCAGTGTTTTGAACTAAGAGATTGGAAGTTTGAAAGTGTGACAGTTTGAAAGTTTGAAAGTTTGAAAGTTTGCAAGTGTGCAAGTCTGGGAGCTCCAAAAATTTGAAATATCAGAAATCATAAACCCTTAAATCCGAAAGTTTACAAGTTTCAAACCCCCCAATCTAAATACCACAAATCAAATATGCAACGATCAACATCCCTCAGATTAATCAACTACAATCTTCAATTACCCCCTTCACCAAATCACATATCCCAAAGCAATTCCAAATATCTTATTTCTCATTCGCAGCAATCGACTAAAAGCACAAGGATTTCGAATACAGATTTTCGTATTTTTTCCAAGGAAGAAACGAATATTCGAACAAGAACGATATCATTCACGGATCGAAAGTTTGTCGGTTCCAGGTTGACGCGCGAAATTATACCGTATACGGCTGAGATTCGGGGGATGTTTCGCGCTCATCAGGAAAACAATATAGCCGCACCCCGTGGCGAGCTTACCACCCCAAGCCCGTTTGAGTTTGCTCTCCTCTCCGCCTAGCTTGCAAGGAGAAGGGTGGAAGTGGTTACTGCAAGGCCGTAACCCCTGGGTGCCACCACCTTTTCGCCGCCCTAAACACTCGATGGTTTATTCATGAGGGCTCTCTCACCGCGATAACACTGATTCGTTTAATAAACGGCCGCTGCTGCCGCGGAGTGGCTCCCACCCGTCCCACCCCCTTCTGCACCCCTAACAGCACCGACAACGTTATTCAAACGGACGATATATCTACGAGGCTTACGTTGCCAAGACTGCTCTTCTTGCTTTTCGCAACGTCCAAAGGAGAATACGTTCTTTTCTTTGACTCCGTGTTCACCAAACAGACGGAATAACTTTTGTTCCCGTTCTCCGCAAGATCTTGTTGCACCCCTCATTTTCTACACTTGGCAGGATCTTGTATTTCACATCATAGGTTCTATACCTTCGTTCAGTTTTCTTGCGTTATTACTGTTGGTCGATTCTTTCGGGGGATATTATCTTCAGTTGCTTTAAGTAGGATTTTTATTCAGGAATCGATATGGTCGACAAGTTTATTAATAGGTTCAAACATTTGTATCGGGCATGATACAGGGGCTTTTGGTAACTTGAAGATTTTACGAGTCGCGGATTTGCAATTTGGGCATTTTTGAAGTGTTAAATTTAGAAAATTTGAAAAACTGACAATTTAGAAAGTTGGAAGGTTAGAGTTTGGAGTGGGAGATTTACAAAATCGTGGATTTGGAAATATAAGATTATAGGAATTTGTGAATATACAGATTTGAAAATTTAGGAATGTAAGAATTGAAAAATTTGAGAATTTAGAATCTTGTATCCTACATCCATCATGCTACGGAAGAGGTTCAGACCATATTTTGGGGTTATCTACTTAAGTAGTTAGGTCAATGCTTACAAAAAAGGAGAAAGAAGTTTGACGATGAATCATATTCGCAAGCTTGGTACAAACGATCAACATCCTCCTTGCATCGAATCGAACGTTGAGGATAGATTCGGATAAAAGTAAACGTAGAAGGGAACGAAACTATTATCGTCTAGGATATTTATTTCTCTGCCGGACCCTTCTTATCTCTAATAGATCGTGCCCTCGTTAAAGCCTTAGATAAGGCTGAAGTGTACGCGAGTGGACCAGGAGCGACCCCAGGGAACGGTTAGCCTTTTCCGGTCATTTTCAATCCACACCTAGACCCCTATTAACCTTTTCTAAGCTCCACGAATCCAGTTGTCACTTGGATTTATTGCAAGAATCGTACCGGTACTTTTTACGTCTATTTCAATGCAATTGGAAATGTATCATTCGCCAAAATCGATATTATAACATATCATTCTAAGGTACATTGTAGTGTAACGTACTCTATCTGTCAACTCATACGTGACTTGATAGTTTTTAAGATTATAAATTTTCACATTTGTAAATCCTTACATTTTCGAGTTCTCAAATTTCCAAATGTTAAAATGATCAAATGAGCATCTAATCAGATGTTCAAATGATCAAATGATCAAATGATCAAATTATGAAATTATGAAATTATGAAATTATGAAATTATCAATGATCAAATGATCAAATTACCAAGTTGTTAAATTATGAAATGATCAAATTATCAAGTATTGTTAGTAAATTCTTTGCATCGTAATTTCGTTATTTACCAGCGATGGTTTCCTCTTGCAACAAGTCAGGCGTTTCGACGCCGGTTGCTTGAAACTGAAGGTATCCGAGGTGTCTCGCCAAAATTTTACCGCCAGAAATTTTTCTCCAAAAGTCGGACGATAATTTCAGCAATTCCTTTCCCGTCGATGGAAATTCCGTAGGAGCCGGTGGTGGTTTTACGGTAAAGACACGACTGCACCACGAAATCCACGATGCTATATGGTTTTGATTCCATTCCGATGGATCTTGGCAACAATGTTTTTCGATCTTTTTATTTACCTCGTTAAATTATTTCAAAGGCAACTTCTATGTATGTTCGCGACATTCGTACGAGTATTAATCAATTCAAAAAAAAATCTTCTCATAAAAAGTGGTACTCTTATTATTGCAAATGATACAATAAACTCTTGTATGATTATATAGTAATGTTTCATATAATCAACTTGTAATATGAGAACTTATCATTTATCTTCTCTGCGTTTTTATCGAATTCTAAATGTTCAAGCAATCCTAGGAATTCTAGAAACTCTGGATACTATAAAAACTCTAGTAACTTTGAGAACTCTAAAGATCCTATGAACTCTAGAATCACTGAAAATTTGGTGAACCCTAAAATTCTACAAATTGTGGTCTCCGTACCAATTCTAGTGATTCTCTAACGACTACGAAAGTCTAAGGATTACGAAAAAGTTTACACATATTATCCCTAGTTTGTACGAGTACTAACGTCGCTATTTTCCCTAGAGAAATCTAGAATTCTCACTTACCGGATGGTACCATCACCCTCTCAGACTCCATTTCGCTTTCTTCGATCGATTTCTCTTCGTCAGCGCTCGATTCGTCCAGATTTTTGTCCGATGGCATTTCGTTCCCGAACATATCACCGGTGCATGCATGGTTTTCGAAGTCTGTTCATTCGTCGCAGAAAAGAAAGCAGAAAATCAGACTCTTCGTGCAATTAATATCGGTTGGTAAGTCTTTCTCTCTCGTCGTTTCGTTAAGGGCATGATTCTCGTTTAACGGGTATCTCTTCTCCGCGAGATACCCAATTTACTCTTTCAACCAATCGAGACAACCTCGGATCTCGTGTTCGCGATGAAAAATTTCTCGTACCATTTCCTGAGCAACCGATGAGCATGAGACGGTGTTCGTGGTCTTCGGAAAGCAACGATGATTCATCGACATGTGTAATACACCGGTCGACCGTTCGTTTTCTAGCATGTAAAAAACGATGTTGCATATACTACTTGTGAATTTTAGACGACATCAAGATATGTCGTCAGGGGTGTACATACGCAAACTATTGTTATTAAAACGATGGAACTTTTGCATAGAAAAATATTGTTCATTTATTTCTATTTATTTTTTACTCCCAATTGCGTATCAAGAAATACACATAATTTTTGTTGCAACTCTTTCTGTTCGGAATTAAAAGTATTATGTTATGAGATACACCAGAATTGTTGGTATTTGATTAAAAATAGAAATTTGTCCTTTCATTTATTTCTATTTATTTTGTACTCCTAATTGCGTACCAAGAAATACTCATAATTTTTGTTGTAGTTCTTTCTCTTCTGAATTAAAAGTATTATGTTATGAGAGACTCCAGAATTGTTGGTATTTGATTAAAAATAGGAATTTGTTGTTTTAAGTTCTTTAACACCTTTCGGCCCTTTCATATTTGGATCTTTCTTGTTTGTTAAGATCGTTTTAGAAATAAGGACGAATTGCAATCGTCCATGAAATTTCTTTGTGAACGGGTTACCAGACCGATGACATTTCGGATGAACGTGACTCGTGCACTGTACGATTCACATGCTTCCATGAAACGAACGGTATGCGTCATCGGAACTTACCGATATCTCCGGTAAATCCTGGCTGCTGCGCTAGTTCCCAGCGAGAAAGCGGAAGCGATAGGTTGTTCCCCAGTTAACATCACTTGCCTGGATGTGTAATAGATCCACGCGGCACACGTAATCGATGAAGATCCTGCGTAATCGTGCGTGATCACGTCAGTGCACCGAAGTATTGCATGAGTCGTTGTGCAACTTTTACAAATTTGATTCTTCTGTTTGGTAAGTCGTATTATACACAAAATACAATAGATACCAACGATTTAATCGATTTTTCGCCAATGTTTAGTCGTGATGCTATGAACGTTTATATTAATTGCATATTAACACGTTTACTCTCGGTATCACATATATTTAATTTCCCATACGGTGTCGTAAGTTTATATATTTCGAGTAGGCACTATAACGCGGAGTTATATCATATACGTAATACAACCCATGGAAATATAATACGTGGCAATATAAGACGTGTGATGTAACGCATGGTGAATCAACGTACTCTACTACAGTGTTACCATAAGTGATAATACAACGTGCAGTGATATGAACGACAACACGTGATAAATCAACACGTGGTCATTTTGTACGTAGACGATACGACACGTGGTAAATCAACACGATGTAATGTGTGAATGTCACGTGCAGTTATACAATATCATGTGTAATACAACAAGTGATAAATCAATGCGTTATTGTATAATAATACCAACAATCGATGAGGTGACGACGAATGCTACATCTTCTACATACTCACACCCCAAAACGCTGTTCCGCATTAAATTTATTAACCTTACAATAATTCACAAACGAAGATTAATAAACTTACTACCTTATTTATAAATCGTCTTCATATACACATTCTAATCCAAGTAAAATTAATTGAACTCACAACAATACTAACAGGATAAAAACTACCATCCACGTTAACCAAACAAGGCATGTATACGAAAGACTCCAAAAATATCGTTAAAATAATTTCAATCGTTGTTACGTATTCACGATATTAGGACAATGTAAATTTCATCTAGATTCCCCGTACAGCGCGACACCGTACACTAACATTACAATTTCACATTGCGTACAAAACTGCGGAAGAAACACATTGCACGGCAGCTTTTTAACGAATTATTTCTCTGCGTATTTTCTAAACATTAACGAAAATACCGACGATTCACGAAATAATTACGAAAGTTTTCCCGGTAAATTTTTCCCATTAGCGAGTACGCACAAATTTCCGGGATATTTGCCAAGTATTGTGGTCACGGTCCAGCGGAACACTGTCTGTGAATGGAGCTGATGCTGAAGGCCCCATTGGCGGAGTACGGATTTCGCGGAACCAAGAAGGAGACCGGTCTGTTTCGGGGCGTACATCGCCGACCGCTGAATCACGGTTTGATCGGCCATATTTACCTATTTTTTTTTTTCTTCCGATTTCAGAACGAGTCAGCCTGACCTCGTGCGATGTGCCTAACCTTTCGAAATAACCGACAACTTAAGTACTTTCGTTCCCATCACGATGGACTTCCATTTTACGATTTTCTGACTTTCCTGCCGAGCCAGTTCGTATTTCTCGAATTCTTAACTCCTTGGTTGCATCGAACGCGACTGTTTGTCGAGGAAAAGATACGATCTTCTGCTGCTTTTTTACTTATGCTGTGTTCGCTTCCTGAGAACACTTTTCCCAGGAAATTGGGTATAATTAGCGATGTATTTGTTAGGACAGTTTTGAATGCTCGTTTTCGATGATATTTATTGCGGAAATTTGTTTGAATTATGGGGTAATATTTCTCCTTTCCGTGACTTCGTTCCGACTTTTTACTAATGGTCGGTGATATCCTGTTCGAATAATTCAATTTGTTTTCGACTGAAATATGTCAATGTGTGGCCTTTGCTATGAAGGTTAAAAGTGTCCATTATGTATACCGATACCCATCGCTGAATTTTTGGATCATGGGACTCGTTGAGTTTTGAATCTTGGAACTCTGGAGTTTTGAAATTTTGCAGTTCTGGAACTTCGATACCTCGGAATTGCGAAATATTAGAATTTTTGAAGTTTGATACTTTGGGACTTTGAGATTTTGGTACTTTGGGACATTGAGACTTTGGCGATATTGAGACTTTAGGACATTGATACTTCGAGACTTTGAGACATTGAAACTTATGGGATATTGAAACTTTGTAACATTGAGAGTTTGGGATATTGAGACTTTTGAGACATTAAAAGTTTGGGACTTTGGGATATAGAGATTTTTCGATTTTTAAACTTTAGGAGTTTGGTACCATAGAACTTCGAAATTTCAGAACTCTGAGTCTTTGGAATATTCGATCTTTAAGTTAAAATAGACACGTTTATATCTCAAGAAGGCCTAAACGTTTTCTTACTTCAAATTATCTGGACAAAATGATTTTCTTTATTGATTAATCTAAGTATGTACTTTGACGTCAAAGTACATCTAACATAAGGTTTCATTAATATTTTTCACAAAATTTTGTTCATTTCTTTGAAGAACACGTATAGTCGAATTTATTGTTCGTTTATGTCTCAGTGATATTAGTCATCAAAATGTAACAGTATCACAAGGACCAGATGAGTCTAATGATGGTGGTACATTATATTTGTCACAGTTTTTTGTCCATACCATTACTAATTTCTCGGAAGGGCAGATGATTTTTAGTCATCACGAAGCGCGTATCATGCTGTTTACATCCGCAAATGAATGTTATAATCATATATCATTTATATTAAAAAATGTTCAAAGTTGGAAATACGAATATTTTTAAACTTTCAAATTTACAATTTAAAATTGCGGTAAACAACAATTAATCGAAGTTGAAGATCGATTTATTTTGTCGCTTCATTTCTGGGCTTTCCCCACTAAAAAATATATTCTGTCCCTAGATTCATGGTACACAATCAGCTGATCGCTGTCAAATTTACGCCATTAATTTTTTGATATTTGTAGTTTATCTAGATTAAAATATTTTGGTAAGAAGTTTGTTTACATCGTGATATCTTTTTTTATTTTGTGTAAATAAGTTTTCGCAAAATTTTATATTGAAAGTAGAGATAAATATAAAAGTGAGGTTAGAAGTTGCGTGTATACAAGGTATAAAGTGCCACGTTTCTTTAGATTAGAGGTAAAACCCGCTGTCAAAATAGGGAAAGGAAAGTTATGCACCATGTCTCCTGATCCAACGCAAGAACCTGCTGAGGCAACATTAAACGCACCAAACTTGCTGCTTCAAACTGAGAGAGTAAATGATTCAGATAGCGAAGATGATGTTGGAATGGCAGGCTATGTGCCTTTATCCCAAATTCCTGCAGATAGTGATCCAATATTGTATGAAGATGAAGTATGACCATAATTTTATAGCATAATTTGTATGAGTAATGACCATTTTTCTCATAAAACATATATTTTGACAATTAGGATGAAGAATGGATCTCTAATACAGGTGAACCCAGTCAAACATTACCTGCTTTGTTAGAATCACAGCAGGTATGTGTCTAGTTATAGAAAATTATAATATAATGATATTTAGTTTGTAATAATGTTTCATATTGTGTAGGACTATATATCAGAAACAGTAGAAGTTTGGTCATCTC
Organism: Coelioxys conoideus; assembly: GCA_947623535.1. Lineage (NCBI taxonomy): Eukaryota > Metazoa > Arthropoda > Insecta > Hymenoptera > Megachilidae > Coelioxys > Coelioxys conoideus. The sequence continues at coordinate 11,657,381 of OX392449.1, forward strand.
CTTATAATCGATCAAACATTGATATGGATGCAGACAAAATCGATCAAGTAAAATCTATGATGGCATCTTTTACCTTACCAACTACTGCGATTCCAGAATGGGCAAAGACTATATCCGAAGATCAATGGAAGGAACAACTCATTGGACGTATTAAAGAGATGCAGAGTAGAGAAAAATAAATTTACATATTTCAACTGGTACCTTCACATGCAATTATTATGTATATAATTTGATACAAGCAAGAAATACAATTACTTTTTTCATTTTTTCAGTTACAAATTTTATTACTGCATGAATCAAAATGTAGGGAAGTCTGATATTGTATAATGTATGATAAATAAAAGTATTTATTTTATTTTAATTACATTTTAATTGAATATCTATTTTTACGAAATTTCTTCTGTCATACATTCGTTCTGTTTTTCATTTTATGTTTGAAACAATTGTTTACTGTTAACGATAAATGATTATATGAGTATGGGATATGATATTGTTCAATGTATGAAATCATGTTTCTCAGTCATACTTTGAAAGAACACACATGCATCATTAATTGTTCTGAAACCAAAGTACATTGACACAATCATAGTTCAAGTTCTGTATTAATGGCAACAGCTTTCGTCGGATTTAACTTAATTCGTAAAGTGGCAATGTCATCGTCTATTCTCACTAATTTTCGAAATTTCTGAAAGAAACATATTATTTAAACATTAGAGAATTAATAATTATAAAATGCAGAATACGTCATTTTTAAGTTACGTACTTCAGAGGTAGTTCCAGACGTTGTACACCAGAGGTAAATCATGTACCCAGGAATACATAACATGGAGGATAGACCACAAAACCATCCCAACACGTGACTCCACCATGGGTACTCGTATGTAAGGTATTTTACAGGAACAAATTTAATTATGTTAAAAATGAAGACGCCCTGATTTGGAATATTATTCTTGTTATACGATACCGAAAACGATTATGGCACACCTTCATAACAACAAATTTTGTATAAACATCTTACCACACAAATAGCAGGAGTCGTAACCGTCCAACATATCTTCCACCAACAACATGGATAATAACCAATCATGTCGCGAATGCCATCATAAAAACGATTTACGCCGAAGGCCCAGGAAACAGAGACGCATTCGAAAAATATTAAAAAGAGGAGGCAAAATCCGCTTATAGCGTATGAATCTAGGAGTTGAAATACATACATTCCTCCCTGAAAATATTATGAGAACATATCTTATCTCACGTCATATTTTATCTTTGCAAGAAAATTATACTTACCTCTGTCACACAGCTAAGACCAATTATATACGAGATCAAACACACAATTGCAATGAATATCTCTTTTCGTTTTCTGAGGAGTCGAGGCCACTCATCTACGGCGGCAGTTATAAAGCCTTCAACTGTACAAAACTATAAAACATATTTTCACCTATAAAACGGATTAATCACCTTCACTTTCATTTCACTACATCAAATTACCTGACTGTCCAAGCCAATAAGGATAAGCATAAAAAAGAATAAGCATGACCAAATTGATGAACCTGGTAATTCCAGAACTGCGGAAGGATAAACCAGGAACGCTAATCCCGGACCTAATAAAACGATTAAAAACAAAGGGCAAAAGGGATAAAAGTTGTTTTTCATATTTCAATAGTAAAAATCGTAATTACCAGAGGCAGCTACATCTGCAACGGGTTTCTGTTGTTCATGAGCCATAAAACCAACCACAGAAAATATAACGACACCGCTAAGCATACTGGTACATGAATTTACTGTACAAACAATGAGTGCATCCCTGGCACAGATGAACATTAAATAATCAATAAATCGTTTGACGAATCATTAAGAAAAATATTGAAATTACTTACTTGTAAACGTTGTTGTTAAATTTATTGTAACTTCCAAGGGCAACCAAAGCCCCTAGACCCAATGCATAAGAGAAAAATATTTGCGTCACTGCGTCTATCCATACCTATGAGCGCACATCAAAATTCTAATTAAATTGACAAAAGGTTAATGATTGAAATCAATATTTGTATACCTCAGGATCGCCAAGTTTCGAAAGATTCGGTGTTGCATAATATCGTAAACCCTCCATTGCCCCTGGAAGCGTAAGTCCCCTCACTAATAAAATCGCTAACAACGCGTACGGGAATAACGATGTAAAGTAAACGACCTGCACAGAAACAACAGTTAATCATAAATACATTTCGTTTGTTATAAATTATTTCTCAGGTGCGCGTGTTTTACTTTTCCTGTCCATTTCACGCCTTTCCAAATACAGAAATAACACAGGATCCACACAATAGCCAATGTACCTGCCAGTTCCCATCTCATCGAACCCACGTGTTCTACACCATCAGAAATTTGAAGAGTACGTCGTCTTAAACAAAACAAAAGTCACAATTGTGAGGGCCATTAATATTTAATGCAATTGGATAAAATTGAAATCTGAGATGGACGGATTCCTCGTTTAAAACGTTATGGACACCTCAGATGATAAACATATATTGTCAGTGTTTCAAGTTTACAATATACAATGTATGTACAATATATGAAAGAGATGTAAGCTCAGTTTTCAGAAATATCGACTAGTGTACGTGGATGTAATTTGTAAATTTATTTGTTCATGGAAAAATTAAAGTCACAGTGGTATATGTTAAATTATTTAAAATATTGATTTGTGTGCATCGATACAATTTATAGCACGCTTCGACACACAGTAGTATACATAGATATATGTATAGTAGAATTACATATGAACATATGACCGAAATAAATGTTCTATCAATTTAATAAAACCATACATTCTTCGAAATCCGAATTTAGTGTTTGATATACCCCTTCATATATTCGTCCAAGGTCTCCATTAAACAGAATGGTAGAATTGATACTTACTCCCAAAATTCTTTTACTGGATCCTGCAGCAGTACATGACTTAAATTACCGATCGATGTAGAACATATAGTATCCCCATTTTCGGGCCAACACAGAGCTTCCAAACGTTCCGTAGGGGTTAGACAGTAACGCGTGTTCCAGGGATTACCACATGTTCTCCATGGTACATCTACCAGTATTATACGATAAATATCAAGTAAATTATAACTGTCGTGTAATGTTATTAATGTAATAGTTTCATACCGAAACGCAAGGAAACTAGAAAGTAGAAAAGCGCCCATGCCAGGATAATAATGTAATATACGTTCGTCCAACAAGAAATTACACAGCTAGCGTATCCAATACCTGTTCGTGAAAGATTGTACGCTTATAATAGCATTTGCTCACTTAAATAAAACAATTTACAAATAGAGAGACCTTTGAAAATTGGAGCTATCTTAAATACACCCAGTCCACCGATTGTCATCATTTGTCCTAAAGACAATTCCATTAGGAACATTGGTATGCCGGCGAGTGCAAGAGCGATAAAATAAGGTACCATGAAAGCACCGCCACCATTTTTGTAACAAAGGTAAGGAAATCGCCATAAGTTTCCTAATCCTATCGCCAGCCCTATCACGGACAGGATGAATTCAACCTTCAAATATTTCAAAGATGTTAGTTAGATGCTTTACTCTTCGATTATATTTGCAATTCGATGTAAAGTTCGCGTATTCACCTTGCTACTCCATGTTCCCCGATCCGGCAACTCTTTGGTCTCTTTGACGACGGCAGATTGTAAACATTGAATTGCCTCGAAACGGAAATCTTGTTCCTTGCTGCCATTTGAGACTCTCGTGGATGGTTCAGCGAAAAGGGCCTTCAATTCTTGGACAGGGTTCACGGGCTTATGTGGCAGAGGACTTGTGGACCTGTCTACCTTGGGCACTTTTGCTGATCCGCTCGAAGGCATTATTTTTGTCCGGAATATAAAGTCGATTGAATTCACCTCATCCTCTCATGTTTCGTTAGTATCTAGAGATATAGATACATACACTCGATGGAGTCTTGAAGTGTTTGCAAACATTCAATGCAATATTTATTAGATCATTTCTCAACATGTATCAACACCCGGTCGAGACATCTTTGTTGCGAAACTACTAACCCTTTACCAAACTCTCAGTTCAAATGTAACATATTTGACTCGAATTTTGAATATGTATCGATTTGAAGTTCGAGCCCTGTTATAATTTGCAAAGTCAAGGATCGCTGAATACAAAATTGACAAAATAGTTTAATCTTCCTTGTTTGTTTTAATGCCGCGGCTATGAATAGTTAGTTCCGGCTGACGCACCTGATAGATAAATCGTATGTCAAAGGGTTAATACGTTCTTACTTATTAGTTCTTCGACGCGCAAAGTATGACTAAGTTTGTATCGGGCAACTGGTAAAAGGTGACACGTCGTTTCTGAAGAACTTTGAATATCCAGCGGTCATCGTCGTTACGTGAGACACTTTTGTAGAAGGGTCTTGATGATGATGGATGACGGACAATGAGCCACTTCCGGGAATCACGTTTGTCAAACGTTGTTCCCATCGGGCAACCTTGTCCTATTTTAGATTAATCATCAGTGAAAGAAACGATGTCATCGGAGATCATCGCGTGAAACTATGTATCGCGATCGGTGGACATCTCGCAACAATAAAATTTTACCGATTTACATTTCCGGTTTACCATGTGGGCCGTGGAGAATTATTCGGCTGCAATTCCGTCGTCCCATCTTAAATGATTTATGCACTCCCGGTAAATTGTTACAATGACACGAAAAATCTTCGGAAACAAAGCTCCCAAGTATAAACAAACTGTCACGGCGACGATCATTAACGAATTCATGGGTGCAACGTCCTTTTAAAGACACTATTCCGGGTGTAAAACAATTTACAACTTCTACATATCAATTGTGTAATAAGCCCAATTGTGCAGTGGCTGGCTTGAACCAATAAAGATAAATGAATCTGTCAAATATTTGCGCGAACATTAAATATATTGTTAATGTTCAAATGCAACGATAAACATTCTAATAGCTTTTTTATATTTGTCGCATGAAACATTAAATACAATAGTAGCCTATAACATATATTTATAATTAACGTGTTAGTTTATAAGATAATTCGTGTATTTCCGTTTGAGAAAGAATGAAATTTCAAATATCAATTGTATGCTGTAATATTTCAGAATTATACTTGTTTTATTCTAACAAGTTTTCTTCGGAATTGAATGTATGTCAAACATAAGCGTCACTTTTTATACAACATAAAAAGGTAGTTAAGAATCGCCTGTTGCAAAATGCCAGATTTCATTAAAAATGGATATACAAAGCAACATTTATGCACCAGATCATCGATATCGTTATTTACGCGCACATACTATATCTGTCACGAAGGATAATTATAAATAATACATTTCAACGACAATAATAGCACCTATTAATTCAAATCGTCCATTCGTTACCGAATTAGTAAAAGAAGTTGATTAACACTATATTTACGAAACTCGTCAAAATGACGGATCTCACATTTGTCGTTTTCAATTATGAAAATTATTGAAAAGCTTTTATCAAAGTGTATGTTAACTTTCATCGACCTAAAGAATCACTGCATAAAATACTTCACGTATTATACGTTATTTATTTATTTTTATAATTTAGTTTCAATTTGCGTACAAGTAGTCGGGAAACGTCCGTAAATCTAGGGTTAAATCGCTACTTTCTGTGATGTAAACAAACTTTCTCCAAAATGTCACGAAGAATTTGAGAATTAAATTTTTTCGAACACAGATTTGCCAATCAATTTCCTTCAACATTTTTGCATAAATTTTCACCGGTGATCGATTTCTTTCGATTGTACCATCGATAGCGATACATCGAGCACTGTATGAGCAACCGCGATCTCGAACGCGGAAAAAAAGCATCTTTTCTTTCACCATGCAGTTGAAACAATGTACGTACGTGCACAATTTCGCAGGGAGATATTTCCACTGGACCCGATATATCGATAACAGCCGTGTAGAGAGTCGTGAGTGTGAAAAAAATATTTACCGATGGTGTCGTGTGTCGGCCCGCGTCGTTACGTTCACAAATCGCGCTCGCTAACGGCGAGTGATGGGATTTCTGCTGTGCCCCTGCGTATCTACCCCACAATGCCGTACAGTTCCCCAAGCACCAACACACCTATCGTTTCATTCAATAAATTAGTGCCACAGTGTCACTCTATATTTAGGTGCACTATGCGAATGGTAAGAGGGCCCCGAGACCCGCTAATAACTGATTGACCACACCGATGCGATGGCCGCGAATTGCTCCCTTCTTTCGTGAACACATTTAAAATACAGTGAACCACACTTGATCTTGACTCTTATTGTACATACATTACAAGCCCAAAAGCCTGTTCGCTTGAATCGAATAACGAGATAGTCAGATAGTACCGATAGTAAGATAGTAGTTCCACATACAAACAGTAGAATAATAGTATAATAGTTAATGAGATGAATTAGAATCTACATTGTATCAATCGATTAATACATGAAGTTACAAGTATCGGAAGTACGTAATTGAAGTATTTATAAGAATTAATATTTATTTGTGTCCATATATTTGCTGCTTAGTTACAGAAACGTTGCTCACTATACATGTCGTAATGTCTTAGATTTGTATAAAGTCTATCACTAAAATAATATTTTTTATTGGTTGAAACTGAAAAAAAGAGAAAATTTCAGAACGTTTGGACTATACATACTTTGTCATTTAGCTGGAGTATTTTATATCTGATTCAGTGTATAAAAATATCAAACTTGTTATAATTTTAGCTAAAACACAATATTTCAAAAGTATACATATTGAATGATGATACATTTGCGAACTAATGAAAAAAACATTTGATGATCATATTTATCTGCAATAATTAATTTGTATTATTAGTTTATTAAGTAGTAGCAGATAATTTAATATGTTGATTATAATGAAAATAATAAAGTGATTACATTGATTCATAAACTTTCTCCGATTATAAAAATATATTTTTATAATAAATTGTGTTGTATGTATAGTTTTTTAAATTAAAATGGAGTTCCCATTCTTATTGCATCTTTATTAAAGAAAAAAAGATGTTAATTAAAAAGAGCATGTTATTAATTCATTAGAATTTGATATGAAATAGTGATATGCGAAAGAAAAACTCTTGTAAGAATGAGTTCTTTTCTTTATCACATTTAAGTTGTAGATGTCGCTATTACTGACAGTTTTACTTCCGTTTCGCGCCAAAAGTCAGTACACCATAAAATCAGAAGATTGCTGCTGGTTTTGTACCGCAAAGATAGCTTAAGAATCTTTGTTGATTCAAAAATATATCATCTAATAAAAATGGTTGCCAAGGGAAAGATGTACGTGGTGAAACGCGGTAAGTTATTGGAAAATGTAATCTAATTATTGTTATACTATTATTTTAAGAAACACAAATACGTTACATCATAAATATAATTGTTATGGCATTCCTAAAATAATGTTTATTGTTACTAGATGGACGCAAGGAGAATGTTCATTTTGATAAAATAACATCCAGAATTCAAAAATTATGTTACAATTTAGATATGGATTATGTGGACCCGGTAAGTTTAATTTAATAACTTTCTTAATGATTGTATAATAATTGAATTAAGATTATAAATTTCAATCTTTTGTAATTGTACAAAGTTGAATATTTAAGCATTAAAAGTTAGAATTATACTTTTTATTTTTTTGCATAGTCTGCAATTACTTTCCGTGTTATCAGTGGTTTATATTCTGGTGTTACAACGGTTGAGTTAGATAATCTTGCAGCTGAAACTGCAGCCACTATGACAACTAAACATCCAGATTATGCTGTTTTAGCTGCACGCATTGCAGTTTCTAATCTTCACAAAGAAACAAAAAAAAGCTTTAGTGGTAGAGCAAAATTTATATTTGACTTATATTTTTAAGTAATGGACATTATTATTTTTCTTTTACTTATATCATTGAATTTGCAGATGTGATACATGATTTGTACCATGTAAGGGAAAAATATATAAATATGCCTAGACCTGTAATTAGCGAAAAATATTACAATATCATTCAAAATAATGCAAATAAGTTAAATTCAGCAATAATTTATGATAGAGATTTTAGTTACAATTACTTTGGCTTTAAAACGCTTGAAAGAAGCTATCTTTTAAAAATACATGGAAAAGTTGTTGAAAGGCCACAACATATGTTAATGAGAGTTGCGGTTGCTATTCATGGTGAAGATATTGAAAAAGCTATAGAAACTTACAATTTTTTGTCAGAACGATATTTTACACATGCATCTCCAACATTGTTTTCTGCATGTACTGGGACTCAGCAAATGTCTAGGTACAATTTTAATCATTATTACAGGATATTCTTGGATGCATAATTTGATACATATACTTTTGTTACAGTTGTTTCCTTCTTTCAATGACTGAAGATAGCATTGAAGGAATTTATGATACATTGAAGATGTGTGCATTGATTAGCAAATCAGCTGGTGGTATTGGATTAAATGTACATTGCATTAGAGCAAGGGGTACACCAATAGCTGGCACACTTGGTGTATCTAATGGTTTAGTGCCAATGCTCAGGGTATACAATAACACGGCTCGATATGTTGATCAGGGAGGGAATAAGAGACCAGGGGCATTTGCTATATATTTAGAACCATGGCATGCAGATATTTTTGAATTTTTAGATCTAAAAAAAAATACTGGTGCGTTATATCTTTATTATTTATATTTTTAATGTTATTTTAACGTGTAATTATGATTAATAGGTAAAGAAGAAAATCGAGCAAGAGAATTATTTTATGCTTTGTGGATTCCTGATCTTTTTATGAAACGAGTTTTGGACAATGGTGTTTGGTCTTTAATGTGTCCACATGAATCACCTGGATTACCTGAAGTTTGGGGTGATGAATTCGAAACTCTTTATACGCGGTAAAATATGTTGTGATTAATTGAACTTATCTAAAAAATTGTTCAATATTTTTGCCTTTATTTTAGAATATTTTTTCAGGTATGAAAATGAGAAACGGTATAAGCGTCAGATCCAAGCTAGAGATTTATGGACAGCTATTCTTATAGCTCAAGTAGAGACAGGAACCCCATATATGCTTTACAAAGATCATTGCAATCGAAAGTCAAATCAACAAAACATAGGAACAATTAAGTCTAGCAATTTATGTACAGAAGTTGTACAGTATTCCAGCACCGATGAAGTTGCTGTATGCAATTTGGCTTCAATTGCTGTTAATATGTTTGTGAATTCCTCTAACAAGACGTACGATTTTGAAAAACTTAAAAAGGTTACAAAAATCATTACTTGTAATTTGGATAAAGTTATTGATGTCAATTACTATCCAATTCCGGAAGCAAAAAAATCAAATTTGAGACATAGACCTATAGGTAAAGTTTTTAATCATCAGACAGAACGCATTGTATAAATATTTAGTGATATTGTTTACATACATTTATCGTGTATATTTTAGGTATTGGTATACAAGGACTTGCAGATGCATTCCTTTTAATGCGATACCCATTTGAAAGTGAAGAGGCACAAAAGTTAAATATTCAAATATTTGAAACATTGTATTATGGTGCATTGGAAGCTAGCTGTGAACTTGCAGAAGAAAAGGGTGCATATGAAACCTACGAAGGTAGCCCAGTTAGCAAAGGAGTAAGTAATTTTGAGAACCAATTAATATATGATAATGGAAAATATGATAACAATATCAACTATTATATTCGTGTGTTTTTAGATTTTACAATATGATATGTGGAATGTTACACCAACTGATTTATGGGACTGGGCAGCGTTAAAAGAAAAAATTGCAAAACACGGAGTCAGAAATTCTTTGTTGATAGCGCCAATGCCAACAGCATCTACTGCACAAATTTTGGGAAATAATGAATCTATAGAACCTTATACTAGTAACATTTATACACGGCGAGTTTTGTCAGGAGAGTTTCAAGTAGTTAATCCTCATCTATTACGAGATTTAACTGAAAGGGACCTTTGGGATGAAGATATGAAAAATGAAATCATAGCAAACAATGGTTCCATTCAAGTTGGTATTTTGTACATCTTCCATTTGTATATTTAACTCTACATGTATATAAGAAACTATATAACAGTTATAATTTTTGTTGTAGAACATTGAACGTATACCATCCGATTTAAAAATGCTATACAAAACAGTTTGGGAAATATCACAAAAAGTCATTTTAAAAATGGCGGCAGATCGTGGTGCCTTCATTGATCAATCGCAATCCTTAAATGTTCATATGGCTAAACCAACGACAGAAAAATTAACTTCAATGCACTTTTATGGCTGGCAAATGGTATATTCAAGTTTGATTAATATTTTTTATTCGATATCGGTATAAAAGTATTGTAGAATTATATAAAATATTTTATTTAAAGGGTTTAAAAACTGGTATGTATTATCTAAGAACGAAACCGGCCGCAAGTGCTCTTCAGTTTACAGTTGATAAGTCAAAACTGCGAAATGGCAATAGTACTCCGGTCAATCAGTCTCTTAATGTAGAAAATGAAAGTGAGGAGGAATATATTAATTCATCAAAAACTAAATGGTTACAAGATCAAAGTAGTGAAGATATAGACGCTGCACTTGTATGTTCACGCGAAAACGGAGATGCATGCATGGCTTGTGGATCATAAATATTAATATTTATATAGTAATATGTTGTGTACTTAAATTGTAATTTTATTTAGAAATATAAGTAAAGTATTTTGTATTTTTATAAACATATTTAAATTTACTTTTTGTAATGTGTGCTTTTTGAAAGATTTTGAAATAAAGTAGGTTGTTTTTAATGTATTTGGTATCATTGTAATCGATTATATGTGTATTATCAGTTCATTAATTGTTATTGACTGAAGGAAACTAGAAAAATCTGTATTTGTACATTTTTTTCATCTAACAATCTTGCTTTACTGGTTACTCGTGTAGAATTTCGCGCGAGACAAGATGGTCAACCAAATAGGGAGAACGCTGGTTATATTTTGTGCACTCTACAGTCAAATGTTCGAGAACGCGTCACTACGATAGTCAAGTGAAATGTCAAAATTATAAACGTGAGCACGTATCATAGCCCGACAGTATTAACTAACGAGTAAATTCTGTTACACGTCTAAACTGAATACGTTTATTTTAGATTAATTTGTGAGTGATTTGGCGTTATGCCGATTAAACATGTAAGGGTCTTGTTTTCTTACTGAAGAAGAATAAGAAAATAGTACTAAGAAAGTTCTTTCCAGCAACAAATTTGGGCTGTGATGCCCAGCTGATGCGTTTTAACATATTTGACAGTTGAAATTGCGTAATTGTAGCTAGTATTTTCTTATGAGCGTTTTTACGCAATTTATCTGAATTGCCGTACAGGATGGCGGATTTGGATGACTTATTTCATTTAGATCAATACGTAGGTCCTGAATCTCTTGCTGAACTTTGTTTCCAAGTGATCTGCAAAAATTTAGACATCATCTCGACAAAGGACCGGCGTGGCTATCGAAATCTTTTGAAAGGATTAATTTTTCCAAGTGAAATATGCGATAAACTTATTAAATACATTTTACGAAATAATCCACAAGAAGAGCATGACTATTTCATTACGATTTTTAAAAATGTATCATTAACCAAACTTAAACGTGTTAGAATTGTGAGATCCACTATAACTGATCATTCAGTACAGATTCTTACAAATCATAAACTTGTTGAATTAGAACTTACTGATTGTCCGCTTCTGACAGAGCGTTCTATTGAATATATCAATGCAAATGCAGAGTGTTTGCAAAGCTTGACGTGCCATGGAAATTCTTCACTCTTGCAAAATGGACATAAAGGTACGAGTAAAACTAACTTTTTAATAATTGACTTCTAAAGAAGTAATGTAATATATTCTTTATTGGAAAGAGTCACGTAATATTCAATGTAATATTAGGTTCATTTCTTACTAAATTTATTTTCACAATAGTAATAAATTAATATTTAATGTTTCTTAAGATTATTATAATGGTTAGAAATCATAATTAAGGTAAAATATTAATTACTTATTTTATGTAGAAATAATTTATATCATGCATATTAATTTTCAGTTTACCAGAAACGAGGATATGTATTCAAATTACCAAATTTACGTACTTTGGCTTTAAAATGTGTCACATTTTCTTCATCAGAATATAATATACTTCTGGCAGGATTACCAAATTTGAAAAATTTGGATTTATCTAATAGTTTTAATGTAAATGATTTCGAATTTTATCACTTGGTACCTAATTTAGTATCTTTAGTTTTATATAATGTTTATATTACGCCAGAAGGTTTAGCAAACATTTGTAATTTAAAAAGCTTAAGGTAATTAATCATATTTTATATATATTTCTAGTTTGTAATAAAATAAAATAATACATTGAACTTAAAAAAAATTTCATACTTTTCCACAGGCACTTGGATATTTCTAAATCTAATCCCGATCGGCAAATATATGAAAATCCAAATACAGTCTTAGCAAACCTTGTAAATGGATTGCCAGAGTTAACTTCTTTACATATTAGTGGTACAAACTTGGCAGGAGTACAAATAATGAATCGTGGAATTCAAGCAGTTAAACATTCTTACTACTCGGAATTTGATGATGCAGCTAATGATCTTTGCGATATACCTGGTCTTGCTTCCAGAATAAATAGACCTTTACAATTTTTAGGTCTCTATGGAACAAGTGATGGAGCTTGTAGACGACGTAATATACCAGCAAAATTGGTAACTAATAAAAGGCAATATAATAATTATAAAATTTTTAACTTTCATTCTTCTAATTATATTATATTTTGAAATGACAGATAGCAGGAAATGCAAATGAAGATCAAATACTACTTGCAGCTCATGTTTGCATGAATAATAAGCAAGACTTGTTGGAACAAGTATTGAATGATCTTTATCTTGTGCATAGATATGAGAATTGTCATAGAATGGATCAAGCACTTTGCGCAATATTAGAAGCAATGGAGAAACATCCTCTTCAAAAACATATTCAAATATCTGGAAGGTATTTAATCATAGATAATATGATGGCTTACATATGAAGAATATATTATACATTTTTTAAATGTTTCCATTCAGTGCAACACTATTTTACATCGTAAAAATGAAGGAAAAAGGAGAACTTGAGCAACGCTTAAAGGAAAGGATTGTTCGTACATTGCTTGTCGGTATGAGTAATCATAGACACGAAGAAACTATGATGCGTAACGGTTGTTTGATACTATGTCAATTTCGGCTACCGCGGGACGTGGTATGTATTGTAGTTTTTTAATTATATTAGTAATGCTTTTATTTATTTAGGAAATATACTATTATGATTATTTCTGTTTATATTTTATTAGATGTCAAATTATAAGGAATTGGTCGAACTTCTTCTACATTCGGCTAAGCATGCGGAACAAGAAAGTTATGTGCAGCGCATTGGTATATTTCTTTTAAATACTTTGGCATGCCGAGTGACAGGAAGGGAGAAACGTTTATTAGGCAACTTAGGTTGTATCAAGACAATGCTTGAATTAATAAAGTATAGGGTAGAATCTCGAACATTTGATGACGTTCTAGAAGTAGCTTGGTCAACTATGTGGAATGTAACTGATGAAACTCCTATAAATTGTCAAAGATTCTTTGATGAAAATGGTATGGTTCTGTTTCTTAGATGCGTAAAGGTGCGTACCTTCATTTCTTACTTAGTTTTCAGTGAGGAAATGTACTTATTTTACGATTGAAAAATGCTACTAATTTTTACAGCAATATCCCCATAAAGAAGAATTGTTAAAAAATATGATGGGATTACTTGGTAATGTTGCTGAAGTAGAACATCTGAGAGTGCATTTAATGCAACAACAGTATATGAATGTCTTTGTAAATCTATTGCTTACTGTCAGCGAGGGTATTGAGGTATTTGAATAAGTGTGTATGATAAACATAGTTGTTACTTATATTTTTTAAGCAAATTATTTTTTTGTTAGGTACCATATAACGCTGTTGGTATATTAGCTCATATAGCATCGGATGGTCCCGAAGCATGGACAATCGAAAAACCTAGTCGGGACGAGGTGCTAGAACTTATGGTTGAAGCTATTGAACGATGGGATATATCTTCAGAACGCAATATTAATTATCGCTCATTTTTACCATTACTACGTTTGCTAGACGTATATTACACACCGCAATGTCAGCATTGGGCAGTTTGGGCACTTGCTAATCTAACAACTGTTTATCGTAAGTACATTTTTAATTTCATTGGACATTTATATTTCTTAATTATGTATATACTCTTACTATTCTAATAATTATGATTTCTAATTTTTATTAATACTATAATTATTTGTTAACAGCTCATAAATATTGCATATTAGTTATGCGAGAAGATGGTCTTGAAAAATTAGATAGTTTAACATCAGATCCAAGACCATACGAGCGTATAAAAAAACTAGCTCATATTGTAGTTGAAAATTGCTGTCGTTATACATTAGACATTAGTAGTAACACTAGTGATATGAACGCTCGCTCACTTATAGATGGAGATTATAATTTGGACGATTGAAAATAATTGTTATTACTATGATTCAAACGTAACATCGTCAAAAGTAGGATATTTTATAAGTATAATAAAGTCTTCTAAGTACCAGTGTAAGTAAGATTATAACAATATAATAAAATATTGTATGTGCGTTTATTTGCCAAATTGTAAATTTCAGGTTAAATGCTCAAAGAGTCTTACTCACATTTTCATATAAAAATTTCATTGCATAGTTTATTTATTACATATTATAAAATATTTCTAAAGTCTGCGTTAAAATGAATGTATTAATAATATTAATGAAAGAATATTGATTAATAAAATATTTTTGATGTTCATTATCGATCTTTATGAAGATAACATTTAAATTCATATATTTTTTTGTTTATGTAAATAGTTATGCTGTATTATAAACAAGAAAAAGCTAGAATTAGAATGAAATTATATTTCTGTATTTGAAATAGCAATAATTGTTCGATTAAGGTTTGTTATTTTAAATTTATATTAAGTTTCATATATCTGTATGTATCTTGTGTAGATATTTGTACCATAAATAACTGTTTCAGTTGCGATTAGATTTTATTTAGTGGAAAGTTTTTAAATAAAGAAATAAATTGAGCTGTTATGTAAATAGAATTAAAATAACGAAATAAGCTGAATTAAGTTTACACGGTTGTACATCCCTATTAATTAAAACGAAACTCATTGAACTAATGATGATGTTACTAAATATAAGTGCTAAAATAAATATTCTGATTTACTATAAATTTATAAGTATCAGTTATTGACTTTAAACTTGAACATAATAATTGCATTAATTATTCCTCAAATGATTGTTATGTAATTAATGTAAATGTGTAATAAATTGCAAAAATTAACTCATCTATTTAGTATGTAACATGGACTTGTATAAAATAACACGAGTTATGTTTTCTTATATTTTGCAATGCATCTTAACGTTTTTTGTAAGTAAACTGCATATTGAAATTTACATTCATAACGGAAGTACAGCGGTGCTTTAACGCGCAAAGCAGGGCATAAAAGACAACGGTTTATTGTAAAGTAAATAATTGATAAAGTTTACAGCATTTACGAAGCCCCGTTATTCCATAATTTTAAATATTACATTTTAGCGGGCCTCGATGAAAAATAGCAGTCATCTAGCGATCAAAGAAGCAACTATTGAAATACAAAATTGCGATGTTTCACGAAACAAGGCATTCACCCGTTTCACTGATCATTGCAAATTATTCTCCGAGTATGATAAAGTCAGAAAATGGTTTCACAGTAAGTTCGAAACTTTATATACGAACATTTAAAAAATTGTATATCATGGACGTCAAAAAGCCTGGCTATCAAGTGGTGAAAGATGCGAACTAATGGAACTAAATTGCAAATACAATTTTTGCATTTGTTAACATTGCCGAATAATTAACACTTTCCAAACGTTCCGAAACTAATTAATATTGCTACTTAAAGCAATGATAAGCATATTATAGCCAATTATCCCAAAAAGATCAGTATTAATGGGTTTCAATCTAAAATGTGGTGGCCGTCCATTTGGTCGATAAAGGAGATCTACTTGGTTGATAAAAAAGAATACATCGTTACCTGCCACCACTTTATTTTCTTGTCAAGAAGAAATCTTCTATTTCTAATTACCAATTTTGTTTAAAATTGCCAATGTGATGTGATGCGAAACGCCAGTCTTTTCAGTCTCTTTCAATTTTATGGAACTGACTGATTTTCTGAATTTGGGACAACTGAATGAGTTAAGAACATTCTTTTTCGAAAATGAATCTATGCAAATGAATCTTGTGAACCTTTCTTTACGATAATAAACTAAACAATCTACTGTTAATACGAATTATCGTTAACAATATTTGTTCGAATGTTATTCCCCTTTTCTTTCGCGTGACCGCGTCAGAAAAATAATCGAGAGTTGCGAAATATATGGTAGTGAATAAAATAAAAAATTTACAGGGTTCATTATAGGGGTCGACGTGGGTAAAGCCGACCCCAAATGTCGTCCAGTTCACTTCAGTTTCAAGCTATTCCATCCGCTATTTTCTCTACCTTTTATGGTTATGAAAAAGTAAAAGTATCGACACGAATTCAGATTATTGAAGTTGAAACAATTTCACGTTACAATCTCTTATTTACCACGTAAACGCGTATTCGGGCGTATAGTGTTTTGCTAACCGAAACTATCAAACCGTGTTTCGCTGTTGGGCTCCACTTTATTCGTGTCGCTACGTTGCTGATTAGAGACCATATACCACATAGTAACGTCTCTTTATAATTTAGAATTTGCGAGATTTCAACAGCGACGTATAGTTACCTGATACGCGAGACACTGTACATAGACAGCCGCAAATTAACGAAACCCGATATTAAAGATTTCAACGTCGTGGATTTACAGAAGAAAATTATCGTCGATCACTTTTCGTGATTATAACGTTTTATATCGTTTTATTCGGGAAAGTTCACAGATTTCTCTCGCGCAAGAAGCCGTTGAATAACTCCTATAGTAAAAGCACAAAAAATTCCCAAAGTTGAAAATTTGCAATTTTGTTTAAAAATTGCAAAAATCTATAAGAATTTCATAGTGGCAGTTCATATAAAACGAAAAAGTCAAAATTTGTTGTACAGTGTAATAAAGTCTCGAAAGGATAAAAGACATCGAAATCATCGCTAATCAACGTTCTACGTAAAATTGCATTTATTATTCTAATTTAAGAATTTCCTCATTTCTTATACCTACATCGTTAAATTTTTACATCTGTAATTTTTACATTCTCAACCTTTTGTACTCGAAGGCATTTTTACTGGTTGTAGATGGCAACTGTAAAACTTTTTTATTGAAAAGTTTGATGAATTGTCCTGAAGTTATTACCTATCTGTTATTAATTGTACAACATCATAGATTCAGTTGAAAAAAATCTGTTCCAAATTGTTGTATTAAACAAAATGGTGTGAGTCACCTTCCGAGCGCAAGAGTTAACTTTCTAAAATTTTGAATTTCGACAGCTAGAAATGTTGAACTTTCGAATTATCCAATTTACAACCCTTCAAATTTAGAGACACAGGAATTTTCTGTAAATAAATTTTTAGATCATGGTATGTTGGTGAGAAGATATCGACAATCAAACGTTGATCGAACTAGGTTCCCTTTTTGCAATTTTCTCTACTTCCACAGTCTTCCCAGGGTCATATAGAGTTTCATTTATATTTCAATACAATTTCCATTCATTTTCACGGCATTTCAACGCAATACTTCCCCTTCGATTCAGCACTAACGCCTGACTACACCCGTTGGAGTACACATATGGCAGAGAGTAAATCTTGAATGCAAATTATGAACTTTTCTTACGTCAGTAAGAATCGTAAACTTATTTTTGCAACACCTAGAGTCTGCCGTTCTTTAGGGGATACATTATTGAAAAACTCTATAAGGTAGATCCGATTAATTTTCAAGATACACCTTGATACGTTCGATTATACTCGATCTTTAGATAACTGTGTTCTATTCTTAATCCTGACCTCTTGGTTTCAGTCGATGTCGATTTCAATTTAGATTCGATTTTCAGGTCGATGAATGGATAAGTGTATATTTTAAGCGAATAATTTAGTCATTTTCTCCTTATTACAGCACGTGTCAGTTTGTTATTTGAACATAAATAGAAAATGGGAATTTATAAATTTAAACCGAGAAGAAAACTGTTTCGTGTCGCAACAGATATTTAAGTAGTATGAGTTTTTTGATATTCACTTTTGTCAGTAGAGGAATAATAGCATTTTTAATTCAGATTCGGATGCAGCTCGATTTACCTTCGATTAAAAATGAATGAAAAATTCATAAAGCATATTGTAAATTTAAATGACGTGACAAGTAAATTGCTTACATTATTTCTGACACGTAATAATACAGGAAGAAGTGTTTTCAAATATGCATGATTTTTAGAGAGTAAGAGATAGCGGGAACTTCCCCTAGCAGAGGGCACCAGCGAAATTCGATAACAGAACTTTGACTTGAAGCTACGGAAAATTATAACTTCATTATAGTTATGCAAACTTTGTCGAACAATTTTGCTGTACCGTCTCACTTTAACAGTTTAACAAATTCCTGTTCATTAATAGTATGTTTATTGTTAGAGTGTAAAATTCTTTACATTCGCAATGATACGATTTTCTTGAGTTTGACTATATTCTAAGATGGTTTAACTGTGTATCATAAATATAACTGATGATAGTATGATTAATGACAGTAAGACTTAAGGTGAACGTAGGTTTAGTTTGAATAACGTCATCCGCAATTTGTAAATTTCTAGATCTTCAAATTGTCAAATTTCTGAATTTTTAGATTTTCAAATCTTCAAATTTCTGAATTTCTAAATCTTCAAATCTCTGAATTTCTAAACCTCAAAATTTTCAAATTTTTGAATTTCTAGACCTCCAAATAAAAAAATTTCTAGAGTTCAAAATTTTCGATTTTTCAAACTTCTAGATCTCCAAATTTTCAAATTTCTATATTCTTATATTTCCAAGTTTTCAAGTTTCAAAATTTTTAAGTAACAAATCTAACAATTTTTAATTTCACAAATTTTCCTAGTTTTCAAGTTTCCCTTCCAAGTATTAAAATTTTCACATTAATGGGTTTCCAATTGTTCGAACTTGGAATTTTAACACTTTGAAATTTTCACTTTCTGGGTCGCCGAATTTTTAAATCCGAAGCTCCGAATTCTCAAAATTCTCAAGTTTCTCTAACTTTCCGAGGTTCCAGCTTTCCAAATCTCTCAACATATAAATTCTCAAATTCGCAAATTTCTATATTTCGATGTTCACGAGTTTCAAAATTCCAAAATCCCTAAAATTTCAAACTTCGCGAGTTCTCAAGTTTCCGCCATCCCAAAACATTTCTAGTTCCCGAATTCCCCAGATTCCGAAATTCTACATGTCCAAATTGTCTCGTATCCATATTTCTAAATTTCCAAATTCCTTGTTACCCGCGTTTCAAAATCTCCAAATTCCCGCGAAACCGCGTTTCTAAATTTCTAAATTTTCTGCGTGTCCATATTTCTAAATTTCCAAATCCCGCGTACCCATGTTTCAAAATTTCCAAATTCCGCGTCTCGACGTTTTTAAATTCCCGAAAACCCAGATTTTCCATCGTCTAAATTAGCGAATTCACAAACCAACAATTATCGAACGCGGTAGGGGGTGGCGTTCCCACCATAACTCCCCAAATTTTCCCCCAGAACTACTGCATTTACTCTCGATCAAATTTCATGGAGATTCGGCAAGCGTATATTCCCGATGCGGATCGGCATCCCATTTTTCTCGACGCTTGTTCGGATGTGTTGATCGGGTAGGTCGACGGTGGGCGTCGTCAGGAGCGTGGATGTCGTCGCGACGTTGGTGCGTCATCATTGGAACGCGAGACGCCGTCGAGTGAGCGTCGAGCCCGCGCTCTTCGAATAATTCGATCGTCGTTCGATTTATAATCGATCTTCACGATACCACGTGCCGAAACCCCTTCGAAACAAAATTAATGCTCGTCTACGTCGCGAACGTATTAATCGCCAACGTTAAACTATCGAAACTTTATATCGCACTTTATACTCCACGAATCGATACAAAATTCAATGAATAACGTACACGTACAAAATCGTACAACATGAACAGAAATATGTTGAGTATACATCTCGAAAACTTGGAAGCTAACGGAGTTCGCACTGTGTCTCGCATTTTGTGATAAACGTGATCTTTGCAAGTGAACTTGTAACACGAAAGTGATTTCCGACACGATAGATCGAAGTGCTTTCCCGAAGACGAGCTAGTGTTCCGTTTAAAATATTTAATGACGTTAACCTTTCTAAATTTTATATCGTACTCGGATACTATTACGTGTACTGTTACAAAATTCAATGAATTACGTACATAATATAACATCCTGAAAATTTGGAAGCTGACGGAGTTCAAATCGTGTCTCACATTGTTGTCACGCATTTTGTGTCATTTTACGAACAAATAAAACGTGATTTTTGCGAGTGAACGCGATTTCTGACACGATCGATCAAAGTGTTTTCACGGAGACCAGTTCGAGTTTTGCTTCAAATTTTGATTAACCTTTCAAAACTTCGTAAAATACAATGAATTACGTACATCTGTATATTCGTACAACCATAAGAAAAATATCTTGAACATAACATCCCGAAAGCTCGGAAGCTGGCGGAGTTCAAATCGTGTCTCGCATTGTTGTCTCGCATTTGTGTCAATTTACGATCAAATAAAACGCGATTTTTACGAGTGCACGAGATTTCTGACACGATCGATCAAAGTGCTTTCTCGAAGACGAGTCACTGTTCTGATTAAGATAAACGTAAGAGCTTTGGTTGAAATAAGTGCAAGAATTTTAATAAAAACAAACATAAGAATTTGATTAAAGTAAACATAAGAATTTCATTAAAATAAACGTAAGAGTTTCGACTAAAACGAATACAACAGCTGAATTTTAAAATACATCGGATTGAGGAGATTCGCTGAAATTAACACTAAAACTACCGACGTATAATATACAATTATTCTGAAGTTAAAAATGAAGTTGAAAAATAAATGAACAAACGATAAAAAATAAACACTTATTGATTCTTTGTCATGATGACAATCAGCACAGATGTCAAGAAAACCATCTGAACAAATTTTGTCGTTTGAAGTAGGCAATTTGCAAAAGGATCATTTGACCCCTTGGTAATTTAGTGTTAAACATCTTCGATGTAAATAAACCGAAAGGTGTCGACGAATTCGTGCCGCGACAAAATTGTTCGTGCGTCTGAAACACGGAAAGAGGGATGGTTCGTTGTGCTTACATCGGTTCGGGATACAACAGCGTTGAGTTCGTATCACCGACGAATTTGAAAGTCAGATATAGTTATTGCGATCGGCGGAACGGTGCAAGTGGAATTAAATCGACACTCCGGTAAGCAGTGGTCCTCGTTAACGTTGTGTCCCGCGACGAATCGATTCGGATGATCGGATTTTTGTTGAATTGTTTAGCGGTTTCGTGCACGCCACGGTAACCGTTGCAAACATCGTGTACGTCGTCGATCGATTAGGGTGTCGAATGTTCGCTCAGTGAGACACGTATCGATGCGTGATTTTTTGCGGGAGATGATCATCGACGACGATCCTGCTGCGATTCGACAGAGAAGAATGGGACATCCACCGATGGGACCATGTGCGGAACAAAAGGATTATGTAAGCGAATATTGGACACTATTTTGATCATTTTCGAGTTGAACATTACCAGTTGTTTGTTGTACGTATCGGTATTAACACTAGAAGTACCGGCATTAAATGCATGCTTACTTCAAAACTGAAAGTAAAGTAGAAAAATAAATAAATAAATATTGCAGCATTAGGTAACATATACAACCATTTATTAGCTCAATGAAACATGACAGACATTTTGACAGAAGGACGGCAATAAAATTTAGTAATAAAAAATGGCAATCCCGAAACCAGTTATTTTGACTGATTGGTAGTTCTAGCGTTAACCCCTCGGCCCGCGATATCGTGCCACACTCGTGACGCATGTTACAATTCGTACGTGCTAAACCGAAATCGTGTTTCGGCTACAATTTAATCATCGGTTCGGTTCTGATTGTAATCTGCATAATCGACGATCGACGAATGCATGATGTACTTAACATTTTGCGGTTCTTCGGTTGTTATAACGTTATAGCGATAATTAGCTGGTCGTTAATGACGCAACTGTCTAGAATATTATAGGTTAAGGGGTTAATTGTATCGTGTAGTCAAACTACGAACAAGCTTGGCGGCAGTCGCTTGGAACATGTGCGATATTTCGCATTTGGAATTTTGTGGATTCTGGAATTTCACGTAGGGTGATTTTGAAGGCTTTATTTCGACGATTGTAACGTTTTCCATTGTTTGTTTGTTTGAAAGTCTTGCGGGATAAAGAGGTGGTACTGTGAACGTTGTCTTGTTAAATAGCACGTGAGGAGAAGATATTCTCCATTGCTCCATTAATTCGCTCATGAGAAGAATGGAAACGTTTCGTTGATAAAAATCAGAATGTTAAGACTTTTTGTAATTTACACGCGCACTTGTGGGCATCGATAGATAATCAATTTTTGAACTTGACATTTCAAATTTTTGACATTTTGCAATCATTAAGTTCTTAAACTTGCAAATTTTTTAATTTAATGTGTACGAGATTTTGTGTTTGCGAGTTCCAAGGTTTTCAAATTCTTTAATTCTTAAATTTTCACAGTTTTAAATTCGTATATTACGAAGATACTCAACTTACCAAACTTTTCGAACTAGCAATTTTTAAATTTCAGTAAATTTTCACGAAATATTTGTCTTCCGACAGAGGAATAATAGTAGCAATAGGATAACAAGTACACTGTTATATGAATATCAAAATAGTCAGATCAGATATATAAATTAAATAATAATAATAAAATTCCGCAAAATAAAAGTTTGTATTTCATCTTCAGTTGGTTACAATTCTCATTTTTTAACCTTCATCTCTGACTACAATATACAGTTATCCTATATGTATACTACATAAAATATTACAATTTTCAATATAACATCAATACCCGTTACTGTTATCGGAAACAACATTATTACAGAAGACAGCATCAACATCAACCATAACAAGAATAACAAAAAATCACTTTAGATATAATGAAACCTATTTCAAGAAAAAATGTCATTACATACAACAAAAATCAGGTTAGATACCATGAAAAATATTATAATAAAAATCGCATAACATACGATAAAAAGTTGCATTTTTTATTTTTTACAATAAAAAATTGCATTACATACGGTAAAGTGCAGTAATAATTTAATGTAATATCGCTGTTGAACTCATAGATAGAAGTAGATAGCGTATTCTTAGAATTGGCTAATTAACCGGTAGAGCATTGATTAAGCACACTCGTATGCAACGCCATTATGCTGCATAGAATGCAAGTGGCTTTCAGTCTAGAGTACACCTAATACATCGGAGTGGAACAACGCGTAATTGCAAGGCAATAGTGTTCCGTTATTATTGACGTCTCGCGTCCAATCAGTTACAGTCCCTATCGAACCGTCTCATTCGTTTTTTATTTATTCGCAGAGGCGTGCATTTCTGGTTATTCTTGTTCGTGCAAGATGCACAATGCGCCGTTATGAAACCGATATACACCCGATAAGAATAGGAAAGTAATTCGCGAACTTTCGAGTTCGCGAGCTGCCATCTGCATACATACATTTGAAATAACACGATTTCGGGGTGGTATTTATATAACACGGCGCTGAATTAATTAGCACAATTCGATTAACGCATGAACTCAATTTACGTTGCGAGAACGTACAAGAATTATGTTCACAATGTATAATAACCAGGACGATTTCTGTGCTAATTTTTTCCTGAAAGTTGGATGTACATTGTTACGATAAATGGTATTAGAAAACATATTTTTCTATGTAGCATATTTCTGTTAACACTAGAAGTACCGGCATTAAATGCAGACTTACTTTAAAATTGAAAATAAAGTAGAAAAATAAATGAAAACACTCTGTAGCATCACTTAACATATAAAACCATTCATTAGCTCCATAAAACATGACAGACATTTTGACAAAAGTGCGGCAACAAAATTTTGTAATATGAAATGTCAAATACGAAACTGGTCAATTTGACCAGTTGGTAGTTCTAGCGTTAAAGTAATTGTGCGAATATACTGGTTTATGATGCGATAAACGTGTCAAACAAAAAGGAATTGATTAATCTATGTATATTTTTATTAAAATTCTGTGTAAATTATTATTCGAACTTCATTGTATATTTGTTATTTATTATGAAGCTCTTTCCTTGTTATACAATACGAATATGTGAAACGAATGAACCGAATGAACATGTTTGAAGAGTCGAAGAAAAGCGAGTCAGTAAATTGAAACCGATATTTGTAACAGAATATCGATATTGATCAATTTTGATGATCTTCCTAATTGTCACGGAAATATTTTGAAGTTGGGGAAAATCTTTCCTGTAAGAGATTAGTCTTAATTCCGCATCGTAGAAATTCAATTTACAAATATCCGTTCCTGTGAAGTCTCTAACGTGGCAATTGCTTCGGGCCTTTCGATTGTGATCGAGCAAATAAATCTAATTTAGCGGCATCCTGATCTAAACGTACCGATGGTAGCTGTTATTTGAACACCGCCCGAAAGCTTTGTTTCGATCACTTTTGCCCGACGATTTATCTTTCTACCAAAAACCTGATTTTAGCTAATTGAAACTGGTACAATATCTACCTTTTACCGTAATTTTGCTAATTTTGTATATAATGTTTTATTGTAATTCGATTGATTTATTTCTTTATTTTTTATAGCACAGTTGTTCTGCCGACTATTTATATTATGATTGATATTTCATTAAAAATTAGTAGATCTTTTCTGTATTTATGTTTGTAATCGAAAAAATACACGACAGGTGTTTGTTCGTTTCACATGAAGGTTGTAATAAGTGAACACCTAACTTCTAAGGAATCCAGTGGTTAGTACGTATCCTGTTACGCAATATTCAATTGTCGGGTTCATTTTGTTCAACATCCATTAGAAGCTGTCGTTGAATTTGAACGATATGCGCGTTAAACGAACATGACGTCTGTCAACAACATTAAGAATCCCGTCAACTGCAGCATTTTGGAGCTTGTGCAAATTCATCATTACACTCTTGTAGTGGGTCACCTTCATCGATTGCTTGTTGCGTTCAATTAATCGATCGCGAATTAATATCCCATGCAAATATCCTTAGCTCATCATTGGGAATGTATTTCGTCAATGTCGAATTCAACGTTGCCTTTAATGAACTTATAATTATCAAGAAATTGGTCACTAACAGCTAGATTAATGATTTAGGAGCTTTTAAAAAACTCGTAGCATTAGCAGTAAATTTACAAAATTATTTCACTAATTTATAATATTCAATAATTACTACATTCAATAATTAATCAATTTTATTAAAAAGTTTTGAAAAATTATTTTACATTTCCGATTGATTTTTGCTTGTACAATTATTTTTTTACCTGTAGTGTTACCATTGAAACAATTTGTATAATCACTTGAAACAACTTGTATAATTGCATGAACAAAACTTGTACAATTACGTGAAACAATTTTTTCAATTACTCGAAAAAAAAACTTGTATAATTACTTGGACCAACTTGTATAACTATTTGCAAAAAACTTGTATAATTACTTGGGCCAACTTGTATAACTATTTGAAAAAAACTTGTATAATTACTTAAAAATTCGGTACCCTAGATTATCTTCGTATTATATAAAATATAGTTCCATAGTAATCCTTGCTATCAGCGAGATGGAATATCTTCATCAAATTCCCGAGTCTAATATTAATTTAATAGAATGATACTTACACATTATTACGATAATTTAATCACCGTCTGTATCGATTAAAATATAAGACTAAAACTGGTTCAGAAACCCGCGACCGTTAACTGATTAATTCAGTTCATTAAAACCGGCAACCATTTCGTTAATGCTTGAGCTTTACTACTCACGCGAATGGTGATGCTACGTATCGAATGTCTGGGTCTAATCGAATAATTAGCAGCTTCTATTTTTGTGCTGCTGCTGCCACAATAAATCAAGACACGGTACACGGTACACCTACATCCTTCGTGACGTAATCTAATTGTACACTCACAAAGGGATATGTACATACATGCACATGCTGGTACTAATTTAATGTTTCTACTGTTTTGATATTACTTTTATCGTGTCCTGTAATCTTTCCATAATCTACATCGAGGAGGAGAACGAACAACATAATATACTTATGTACGTGTTATCCTCTGATGCAATCTAATTGGATGCTCTCAAACAGATGCACATGCGCCAGTTAAACATCGTAACAATACTTCTACTATATCACTTGAATCGAAATTTGAAATTTTTTGATCGATTTGATTGGTGGTCTATAATCTAATAACGTGTAATTGTTTATTTCTTAATCATAATGTAAACATTATATAAGTATCTTTACGTATTTGTCTTGTTCTTTAACACGTTGACCGTCACAGTGAAAACGTTCATGGTCAAACACACGATAATACAAATTAGTATAAACAAGAGTGTTTAAGTTTTCAATTCCATCTTTTAACTTGTTAGAGTATATCACTGCTTTAACCCTAGGTGTCTTACAAAGTTCTTTTCCTATGTTTCTTCTGTAAATGATTAATTTATCTGAATTTGCAACGTCAGTCACATATGAACGTCACAGTGTGAACTGACGTTTGTCAGACACGCTACAATATAAATTGTTAACAACAAAGACGTTTAATCTTCCAGTTTCATCTTTTAATCTGTTAGAGTATATCATTGTCTCAACGTTCGGAGTCGAAAGTTCGTTTCGTTTGCTTTTCTTATAAATAATTAATTTAACCTAATTTGCTGAGTCCGTCACACGTGGTCACAATGGCGTAATTTAACGTGTTAGTTTAATATGTTACTAACTGCGAATGGTTTAATTTAAGATATTACTTATCATGCATGTGTTTATTTTGAGAAATGACTTATTGTGAATATGTTAATTTAAGATATTACTTATTATGAATGTGTTTATTTTCAGGTATTACTTATTGTGAGTCTGTTAACTTAAGATATTGCTAATTGTAAATGACCAATTAATTATTAATGCGTTATTAGAATCTCGTTGAAAAGGAAAGTTGGTTGAACTAACGAAGACGTTGTATCGTTTTGCAGATGATAACACGGTGATTGGCGAATTGTGAATTCACGGTGGAACGATGAATTGCCAATAGTGACAGTGGCATTAGTGGATTATTTTGTTCGTGATACCCTCGAAAGTGTCGGGGAGTACACGAAAGCAGTTGCCAAGAAACTGTCATCCACTGAGAGCGCATTTTACACAATGAACGAACCGGATCCTTGTCTGCCATTAATCCTACCACCCAGATATCGGCTTCGCGATCTCATCCTGGGAGATTACGCTTTTACCGACGACGGCGAACGGTGAGTAAATGTTTAACGAACTGTAATCTTTTACAAGCGCCTCGAATCGAACATAAACGAGTACCTCTCGAATTCTAACATAAGTACGAATAAAACCTAATTCTCAAATGAAACCATTCCTGGTCTTCAACTCCGTTTTATATTTATTTTTTAATAAAAATAAAAAAAGGATGAGGCCATTTCGCATACAATATGCATAAACAATTGGCTATTTATACACACAGTATGTATACAGTTATTAAAATTACATAATAAAAGATTCACATAACTTAACTAACTAAACTTGCTAACTTGTATACATACCGCATGTGTAAATAGTCTATTGCTTATGCAATAGTATACATACTGCATGAGTACATACCGAATTGTGTATACATAGTGTATATATAAATGAATAAAACTTAACTAACTAAACTTGCTAGCTTGTATACATACCGTATGTATAAATAGTCTATTGTTTATGTAATAGTCTACATACTGTATGTGTACATACTGAATTGTGTATACATAGTGTATATATATAAATGGCCACATCCATAAAAAAATACTATTTCGTTGCATAGAGCAAGTCAATAAAAAGGGGTGGATAGAAGTGGAAAGATAAAAATTGTCATCGTAGATACTTCGAATTTTTACACTTTCACATGTAGAGATTTTAATACTTTGACTGTCGGACTTAATTATTTAATCGGTGTTTTGAAATTTCGAAGCTTGAGAAGTTTAATTGTTTTGACTCTAAGTAGCTGTGGACAATAATGGATATTAGTCATTGTCTAATTTTGAAACAGGGTAGTGTCTTTAATCGCGATAAATATAGATAATTAATTGCCTGGAACATAATGTCCCACGTACTTCGCTTTTTGTGTGCATTCCCTCGTGCTCGGCAAATTTACCTTGTTAATTAAACAGCATGCGGCATAAAGTATTGTGCGATTCGTTACTCCTCGTTATTTAATATATTCATCCGCACATTTCATTTATCGCTGTTACGCGCATAAATTGCTGGAAATATTTGCGAAACGGTGAATAATAAATTGCTTTCATTCGCCGACAATTATAATAAATAATCTCCGTTTGCGGCTCATTTGACAGATTCCAATTATTGTGAAGTCTTTCAGCCCAATTTTCTCGGTTCGATAACAAAGTTTCTTCGTGGAAACACCGATACTGCGTAAATATATAAAACGTATATTTCTTTCGTACTTTCAGAAATTCATTAACGGACTCTTACCAAATGATCGCGTAAGTTTAGGATTATCTTTTATACACCGTGATCGCGTGGGTGTGGTGCGGAGGAAACAAATTAAGCTGTGAATTTCCTTCGCAACGGAAAAGAAGATTACGAGGCTCAAAAAGGAAATCTTACGATTTGGATAAACGATTTCCTCCTACAGCCATTAGTATTTTCGACGTGATAAGGAAGATTGTATTTTCGATTTTCGTATTTAGAAATTTTCGGGTTTTTAAACTTTCAAATGTACAAATTTTCAGATTTATAGACTTTCGAATTTAGAAATTTTTGGTTTATAGGCTTTCAAGTTTAAACATTTTTAGGTTTGTAGACTTTCAAATTTATAAACTTTAATATTAATAAATTTTTGACTATGAAAATCTAGAAATTACTACACCTCCATTTCATTTTATTTCTAATTATGGGGTTACGCAATTTTCAAATTCCGTAATTTCTAAATTTATCAAGTTTCTGATTTAGCAATTCTTTGTTTATGAATTCATATATTTTTAAGTTCAGAGATTTTCGAATTTCTCAGCTTTCATAAGAATCTCCAAATTTATCATTCTTGACTCTAGAAATGTTCAAATTTGTCATTCTGGACTCTAGAAATGTTCAAATTTGTCATTCTTGACTCTACAAATTTTCAAATTTTCAAGTTTCTGAACTCAGAAATTTTCAAATGTACCAATTTCTAATTTTTCATACCTTTGCGTTAAGAAATGTTTATATTTACGAATTTATGAACTTTCAAATTTACTAATACGTAAGAGCTACAATTATTCCGTGTAACCACGTCGACGGCCATATACCGGGACTGTAAACCAATATGAGAGCAATTCCACTTCATTATTCGTATATATTTCGTAGGAAATTCCGCGAACGTAATTTGCATAATATCTCGTATATTTGCAATCTTCTTTCCTCAAGAGCGAATAACAGGCTCTGAGCCACGAGGAGGATAAAGAACGAATCACGAACTGAATAGCGTGGTGTCCATTATACGGCCGTCTTGGAATTTAAACCGATGAGACAGCATCGACGGGGGACTAGACAGAACGAGCCCTGAAATCGGGTCACATACGTCTTTGAATATTTAATTCGACAATTATCTCGAATTGTTGTCCCCAAGGATAACGATGCTTTTTGTCGAATAAATTGGTTGAAACTTGCAAATTGAATCGAAGGCTGTGTGCTTTCGTACGCATTCGTGAAAAACAGGGGATTACCAATACCAGAAATCGAACCCTCGTCTTCCATGTTGTCCATTACACGACCGACAGCCAACTGACATTCCGATTCCCACGGTTCCTTTTATTATTAAAGGAGAGTCAGACCTTGGATTGTGTAAACATTTTCGCAAGGAAGAAAATTGACATTTTAAACAAACGGTAGACATCGATATCTTATCATCCATTTTTATATTTAATATATTCATTTTATATTTTTCATGTTCATTTTTTTGGATCCCGACAGCTGTTTTACTTTGATGGATTTTATCACATGTGATATAATTGAAATTTTTTGTAAGACGAGTATAGTAGTATGATAATATTGTATAAGTATACAGTGTTTGTATCATGTTTGTATTTTAATATTTTTTAGTAGTTTATATTCTGTTACTATGTCCTTAAGTATGTTACTACTGTAATATTCTATTAATCCACATATTATTCTGATCATTTCGCTGGTTTAATATTACGTTATTTTATTATTCTATTATGTCGCTAGTATACCCTTTCACTTTTACACTATACGGATGTAGTATTGCTATTCTATCGTTCTACTGTTCTACTATTATATTCTATTATTCTGTTCCAATATTCTATTATTTCGAAATTCTTCAACAATTCATTATTTCACAATCCTCCATCACTTTATTATTTCTATTTCCTATTCCATTAATTCACTAGCCTGCTAAACAACTATTCTACCCTTACGTTATACAATTACACTATTATTGTATAATTGAACAATATTCTATTATTCCACTGATTTTGCTGCCCAACAAGTAAATCAATACATTTGCTTCCATATTTACTTTACAATCCTATTACCTTATTTTTCAATTTCATTCTGGGAGTCCCATTCAATTTTCAAGCGTCAAATTAAATACTTATTTTAAATTTTGTCGAAGTATCGATAGTATAAGTTTCCAACAGTAAACGTTATAGAAGGCACCCTTCCGGAATTCTTATTCCCAATCGATTGAATTTAAAATGTTCCAGAACGAATGGCTATTGTTCAAATAATAAATTGTGCACTCGCCACTCTCTGTCTACGGTCTCGAACGATATATTACACGAACGAAGTAATATTTTTATGTTATTCAAAGAATATATCAGTTTACAAATACCACCACTCAAACAATGAATACATCTCCCTCGCTACAGAGACAGATATTATGTTACTAAGGGTGCCTACTCGTGGAGGGTAGACATTTTGTATTTTATATCACGTTTCGATATTACGTGACTATAATCTCTTCCCAGCGTGATAGTCGAAGAGACACTGTTTACTTGTTTGATAAGTGCTACTCGTTAACTCCTTTAATTAGCTTACCGATAGACGTTTCAATTATGTCGAAGTAAACCCGACGTTTACTAATATTGGACCATTTAGGGGACTCCATTTACCCATACTAAAACGGAACATATTAATATAATGTCATTTCGTGCCTAGGTGACAGATATTAACAGTTTATTGTCACTTGGAAGCAACAAACTTAATTAGCAGATACTGATTCGTACAGTTACAGAGATTCGATTAATTGAACGAATAAAAACTATGCATATTTTATTTTCATTGTAAATAAACTTTCAGGAAATTTACGTTCGAGTTATATAATGAAATCGGACCAACTTTATTTTTTAAGAAAATCTGACTTCTTATTAAATAAGGTAGCTTGTTAAATATTGCAAAAATTGTTTATTAAATAGTGCAGTATCTTTGGATTACTGCATTTATCCACGTAATGATTACATTTATAATTATTAAATGAAGAAGTTAATTGGGTTATAACATTCTTTCATCGTTGAAAGCATTCAATGAAAGTTCTTGTAGAGCGAAAGTAATTTCCAACTCCGACAGAAATAGTTGAGTTTGTTTGAAAATGTGTGAGTTCCTAATATGATGAATTTTTTACAGCACTTTTTAATCAATTCCGCTTTAAACTATGCATTTCCTTGGAGATTTTGTACAACTTTCATAAGTAGGTATTTCTCCAAGGTTTCGGTACTTTTGTTGCATGCTTCGAAAAATATAATTCTTCAGATTAAAATATCAGAGGTGTTTTTAGTTCTTTTCGAATGCTCTGGTCATTTCCGAACAAAGTAATTACGTGTAACAGAAGGTTTTCTCGGAGTTTAGGCGATAGCAGACTTTTAGTCCTTCGGGCAATCTTCTTAATGGAAGAATTTCATCTTCTTCTGAGAGAGTTAAAAATTTTCTATTGACATTGCTTTGTTATTCGTGATCATTCAAGTTTAAAAAAAAATCGAAGTAATGGTATGCGAATCATAGTGACAGACCGGATTTCATATACTTAAATTGTATTCGTATTTGTATAAAAAATTTAACTTTACAGATGTTTATATTTTTAGGCTATTATAGTTTCAAGTTTCTAAATGTACGATTTCATCACTTCTCAAGGATTCTAATTTTACTACTTTCATAAATTTTTAAATTTACAAATATGTAACGAATTTACAGATATAGAAATTTATAGATTTACAGATTTACAGATTTACAGATTTACAGATTTACAGATTTACAGATTTACAGACTTATAGATTTACAGATTTACAGATTTATAGATTTACAGGTTTACAAATTTATAAATGCATAGATTCACAAACTTACAGATTTGCAAAGTGAATTCACAGATTTTCACATTAATATTGAAAGTGATAGAATGATCAAATTTACAAATACACAGATCTTCAGATTCACAAATTCTTTGCTTTTTAAATTTAAGAAACTTCAAATTGACAAACTTGGAAATTTTCAATTTGACAAATTCACCAAAGACAGAAATATAAAAATTCAATTCTTCAAAAAAAATATTACATAATTGACAAAATTTACGAAGGTTCTATACGGGGGATAAATTAAAAAATGTAATTGGCAAATTATATCATGATATAATAACATGATGGAAAGGGCAAATTTAATAACGTAATAAAATAATTCATGTTATATGATGATGTAATAAATAATGATATAACAAACGTATAAATTATAGGATAACGAGGAACTTTTGTTGCGCACTGCATGAAAGTATACATACTCAGCAATATTAAGTAAAAATGAGAACAAATACTTTTTTCGTCAAAGACGTTTGAATCGAAATCACGTTGAATCGCTTTCTTTAACGAGAAGCCTAGTTTTTCACGCTCCAGTATTTGAACATCTTTCAGACGAAAGTCGGTCAGAAGCGCGTACAAAATGAGAAAAAAAATGATATCGGTAGGATTACACGATGTGCGAGCTGGATTCAATACGAAGTGACCTTTTTGCGAAATCATACATACCCAGCGAAAATTCAAAATCGATTTTCTCGAAAACAAAGCCTGGCACGAACAATTTTTATCGTGTATTATCGACTAATTTTTTCATATAAAATCACCCTTTTTGCCGGTGCCATCAGTTATCCAACATCCTGTATATGAAAGAAACTTTCTCATTCGACAGGGTTTTATTAAATCCCTTTCTGACCACTTTTTCTTTCGTTTCATATACGCATTGTTTCGTTCCTTCTTGCAAATATTCGTGTCACATATGAATCTATCATTATCACGTTTTTCCTACCGAATACTCGTTTAATATATGAATGTTCATTATCTCGTTTCCCCTTTAATATATTCGAAATGAAACACCGCAATAACATTTTTATCGCTGTTTAACGCCGCATTTCATTCGTGCCTGCGTGCGTTGTATCGGTATTTAATAATACTTTCACGACCGCATATTTCCCGATAAGTCCGAGCTTTGCGATTTTAAATCCCTTTCGTTCGCAATAAGAGGTAACTAATAGAATTACGTTTGAACGTTTCATTTTACGTAGGCCACCGTAAGAGTAGCCGGGGGATGGTAAAAAGGGTCTTTTACCGTCCTTTCACAAAAGAAGTCGCCTTTGTCCTAACCTGCCGAAGAAAATTAAATTACAGTAATGCGAGAATATTTTTCGAAAGAAAATGTAAAATTCGTTTACAGTAATATAATGATGTTCAAATTAAGATAAATGTTACCTTTTGACTAACAGTGTGGTTACTCTCGTGTAACCGGTTAAGTTATTAAATTTTTAATTGTAATTAGCAGTGAGTGGAGTGGATAAAAATCAGAACGAGTAGCGAGATAAAAAATAAAACGTTAAAGATTAAAAATAAACTGACAAAGTTTATAAAGTGTAACGGTGATAAATTACTATACATTAATTTATATAATTTGTGACTTATAATTAATTATAGAGAATGCTACAAATAAATTTATATTGAAAATAAATTGTAAGGAATATTATAAATAAATTATTCACAACGGAGTTTGTCGAAATAAGAAAAAGTGGGATGATCTTCGCACGTCATGTTAATCCACGCTTCTTTTTCTCCAGTTTTTTGCTTCTCAGGTCCTTTTTATCCGTCTCACCCCGTCAATGGGTTAGCCAAGTTCAGCTTATAGATATGTAAAATATATGAACTTCTAAAAAATGTTTAGCGAGTATATTATGAAGGTTATGCAAATTCTGGTTAAAACGTGGTGTCTGGCGGCGAAATTTGGAAATTCATAGATTTTTATATTTAGAAACTTGACAATTTAAAGCTTGAGAAATGTAGAAATACTTAAAACCTTAGAGATTCGGAAATTTATAGACTTAGAGATTTAGCAACTTAGAAATAGAGACATTTAAAGAAACTTGGAAATTTAAGATCTCGGAAACTTAGAATCTGGGGAACTTGGAGATTTAGAACTTAGAGATTTAGAAATTTGACAGCTTAAAATCTCAGAGACTTAGGAATTTAGAAACTTAGAACCTTTGAAACGTAGAAACTTGAGAGCTTAGGGATTTGGTCATTTGTTAGTTTGAAACTTAGAAATTTGGATATTTCAGAATTCGGATATTTAGTCTTCTTAAATTTTACAAACTTGTTCGCATTTTTCCCCACATCGAATTGTGTCCTGAATTTCGCTTTAAAAATGCAAATAAATTACAAATCCATAAATGTCCTTATTGTTACACAAGGAGCCTAATTACCATAAATTAACAAATAATACTATAAAATTGTTTGCATGAACCTTCTCACAGGCAACATACAACAGCGCACAAAGGAATTAAACTTTTATGATCCCGTTAGGTGCAAGGGTAAAAAGGATTTAAGTACGACATAAAGGGTCAAAAGAACGCATCTACCGCAAAAACAAACAGCAACATTTTATTGCTATTGTCTTCCCCCGAAGTTTTTTTACTATCGCCAGGGACTGAAACAAAATGTTAATACTAGTTTCTTGTTTCTATTAAACAACAGTTAGATCGAAGGAAAATACAGTCGCAACGGGTGGCATTCGATTTTTTGCATGTTGTCTGTACAGAAACGTACAGTCACTTAATTCAAATTTATCGTGATTAATGATTCACGATTCGTTAAACATCTCAAGGTAACAAGCGAACGTTTTCATGAGTGTCTGCAACGTGTTGTATTTAACACGTTCATTGCTGTCGGGGTCGTTGGTGACCGGCACTTTGCAAGTAACGTAATCGAATAATCGATAAAAGATAAAAAGAAAAGATTTTTTGTAACGGTTATTACAAGCGGGGCTTGCGTGAAACGTGATCTCATTAATAATTTAGCATTATGACTACAACTTTTAAACAGTTAAAATTGTAAGTACAATTTGTAAGCGGTTGAAATCATAATTGCAATTTTTACGCGGTTAAAACTGTAAGTACAATTTGTGAGCGGTTGAAATCATAATTGCAATTTTTACGCGGTTAAAACTGTAAGCACAATTTGTGTGCGGTTGAAATTATGATTGCAATTTTTACGTGGTTAAAACTGTGAGTGCAATTTGTAATTAGTTGCTTGTTTTAATAGTCATTAAATAGTCATAACTATATCCATAGTTTAGTGATGTATTAACAGGTAATGCTAAATTAAGTGACACGAAATGAGCAATCAATAATCATTGTGTGCTTAATAATTATCAATGTATGAAAAATATTAAATACCTAACATCATTAATAAATGAATAATCAACACAAGCAACAAATGATTAACACTAGAAGTACCGGTATTAAATGCATGCTTACTTCAAAACTGAAAATAAAGTAGAAAAATAAATAATATTGCAGCATCACCTAACATATGCAACCATTCATTAGCTCAATAAAACATGACAGACATTTTGACAAAAGGACGACAATAAAATTTTGTAATAAAAATTGCCAAACCCGAAACCAGTCACTTTGACTGGTTGGTAGTTCTAGTGTTAATAGAGAAAGAGCTCAAAATTGTCATAATCAAAGAACATGTCAAACTCAATAATCAATCACCAAACGATTAAATTTCTTGTTATAATTGTATTATAATAATATAACTCTTACTTCAAACATTTCATCCCACAGTTTACGCGTTTCTCGTTAACTCTATCTCGAACAAATTTCTACCATTGTTCTAATTGAGCACTACTTTAATCAGTAAACGTAAACGAACGGATCATAGGATTGCATAAACCTCCAAACACCTACAGTCGTGGACAAAATTAAGTGGGCAGGTATCATAAATAACAAAAGGTTAATTTAATTTAACTGACAATGCCTATAAATCCAAAATTTATTGCACAATTACATACAATAAATAAATGTTTTTTCAAGTCTACAAAAACATTTCATGTTCTAAATTTAAAATTTATTTAAAACATAAGAACAAAACAAAAAATCTTTTACATTTCTGCAATGTCCACTTAATTTTGTCCATGACTGTATGTACACCTGCTCTAAATCATGCTTATTGTTAGTTCGCATGTTTGCCAAGCCACCGCACCCTCATAATCAAAAAAAGAAAAATTGCTCGCAGCAGCGTTCGACAACAAAATGGATTTCCGGTGTTCATACGGAAGATACCTTCGGACCAAATATCTCGTTCCTTTCGACCGAGGGTTATTTGAGATCGTAAATTTGCTATAATAACTTCGTGATAACGCATATCCGTAGCGTGGCGTGAACTATCAAGCGGCAGTTAACACGATTCCGGACTCATAAATGCAAATATATGCGAGACTCGCGGTGTCAATGAAATTCTCCTTTCTCGTAAGACGCTCGTTTTCGAAGAGAAGTTTCGTGCCACGGATACGTGCTTATATGTACCTCTTTAACTTCGTCGAATCAACATCGGCCGAATTCTGAAATGCATTGTCTTAATTCGCGCAGAAGCTGAGGGCTGCACTTGACACAATTAATATCGACCGGAGTTTCTATTTTTACTAGTTTTCAACGGCCCTTCCCCTTTGTCGACCGTTTTGTACACCTTCGAAAACCGTTCTACGGATCATTTTTCGTTTCCGTTTCTCTTAAGCGCACGATTTCGACGAGCCCTTTGCGAAAGTTTTCCTATGAATGATTTGACGCTGCTCTATGGCGCGGTTTCGTGGACCCGTAAACTTCTCTTTCGAAGGAAACTCTCCTGAATTGTCGTAAAATTTGATTTCCAATGCGAGGCCAAGGAAGTTTTCGACGGTTCTTTTTCTTTTAGAATCAGGAACCTCTTTCTGACATTTCGATTTTTGTTTGTGAATATAGAAATTGACGAATTTATTGCTTTTGGGATTTTTGATTTCTTAAGTTTGTGACTTTCAATCATTGGATTCTTTAATTATCGAATTTCTAAATTTCCAAAATCTTAAGTTTTGGAATTTACAAATTGTTATATTTTCGAATTTTTCAGTTTCCAATTTTCCAAGTCCCAAATCCAAATTTCTAAATTTTCAAATTTCTAAATTCCCAAAGTTCCAAATTTTCAAATCTCTAAAGTCCCAAAATTCAGAAATTCTCAAATTTATGAATTTTCAAACCTTTAAATTTGAAAGTTCATAAATTTCCAAATCTCATAATTTCCGAATTTTCGAATTTGCAAATTTTCACATACGTAAATTCTCAAAGTCCCACATTTCCATATTTCCAAATTCCCAAATTTCAAAATTTACAAATTCTGGAGTTTGAAAGTTTCCCGTTTTGAATATTTCAAAGACTCCATATTTCCAAATTTTCATGTTTCTGAATTTATAAATTCCCAGACCTCTAAATTCTAACATTCCTAATCCTCCACGTTTCAACATATTTAAAGTTCACTGAGATCCAAATTTCCAAAATTTCAGAAGCTCGGATGCTCAGTCTCAAATCTCCAAATTCCATATTCCCGGAAAATCACTATTCGTTTATACATGACAACGTACAATAATATCACAATACATGATTTTAGCACAAAGGTCCGCCATACATATAATAGAAGGCGGATGATTAATGGGAACATTCACGTACCATATTCTGTTATGAAATATTACAGCACTTGCAAGCACAAAAGCGACGTAAAAGAAACGTGAGATTCGATTCGGAAACTTTAATCAGTCAGCCGAAACTTTTCGTGCAAAATTCCCCGCAGAATATATTGGCATTTCGACTATTTCGAATATTTCGAATAGTGGCTTTTTAATTTCCTGTCACCTCTATTCCCTATTCTTTTGCATGGAAATTCATGATTAAAGGAGATGGACGAAAACGAAATGTCTCTTGTCTGTGAAACGGTCACACCTTTGCGGTTTCAATTGCTTTCATATCTCCGGTTGGCAGGAAATTGGGACGAGTTTTTATACTTTCCCGCATATCGTCAAACAAGGACGATAAATCGATGAACGCGATCACCACGAGATCGATATTCTTAGATCTCAATTTTCTTTTGCCGAATCGAATGTTTCGAAACGAGATTCGTTGAAAATATTGTGATTTTTCCATTGTTGTATACATCGATGTGTATTGCATCGCATATCCATTGTCCTACTTCAATATTCTGATGGTTACGTATTATATGAAATATGTGACGTCCACATATATTGCAATTCATGCATGAGATCATTCGTAGAACTCTATTTAAGAAATTTTTTAATTTACACAGTGATATCGGAATTTACTCTGTGAAGTTGTTGTTCTATATTGCAATTTATTTTCGAAAAGAAATTATCTATAAAATTCAATTCGTGGAACCTTGCAATTTATGTTACAAATTACCAGTCGATAAATTATGTTCAACGTTTACTAATTGTTATTAGCAATTGATATAGATAATTGGACTGTGCATAAAAATGCATTTCTGACAAATGGAAGTTTCCATAGCAATACAATCGTGTGCCTAATCTACGAGATTCAAGTCTAACTAAATGATTACACGAGTATATATTTATCTACAGTTTATTTACATTATATGATTCATTCAACTCATGCAAATTTCGATATACGATAAACGCATTAATACTCCTAGTTTACAAACAGGATAATAAAATAAATAGTTAATTGTAGTAATCGCGAACATGTGAAACTCTTACTTTATGAGTGTTAAAATGTGTTCGAGTAAAGAAACAGTCGGTGGTCTAAAAAAGTGTAGTTCAACATGTTTGCTCACAGCCTCATACATGTATGTACATCGTGAAAACTGTCGGGTACATATTTCAGATAGGTTAAGAAGCTTGAGTCGGCATTGTAGTGACCTCTTTTTTGTTTAACCCTGCAGTGGTTGTGTGTCTATAAATGTATTGCAAGCGGTCAGGTAGATGGTAAGCGTTATCCATTTTAAAATTAACCTTTTCATTGTTATTGACGCTTTAGAGGTATTCGAGAAAATTGCTTACCCAGTGTTGTAGATATCCTTGGGTGATCAATTAATTCTACTAATTGTATTTTAGTCGATTTGAGTTGTTTTGGAACGATCTTGGATTTTTGGGGACAAGTTCCAGTTCCAAATTGTGGAAATGTGGGAACTTAGGGATTTTGAAACTTGAGAATTTGGGAATTTTGGTATGTAAAAATTTGAATAGCTGGAAATTGAGAATTGGAAATTTTGAAACTTGAGAATTTGGGAATTTTGGTATGTAAAAATTTGAATAGTTGGAAATTTTGAAACTTAAGAATTTGGAAATTTTGGTATGCAAAAAGTTTGAATAGTTGGAAATTTTGAAACTTGAGAATTTGGGAACTTTGGTATGTAAAAATTTGAATAGTTGGAAATTGAGAATTGGAAATTTTGAAACCTGAGGATTTGGGAATTTTGGTATGTAAAAATTTGAATAGTTGGAAATTGGGAATTGGGAATTGGAAATTTTGAAAATTTGGAAATTTGGAAACTTGACAATTCGGAATATGAGAAACATGGAACTTTAGAAATTTTGAAAGATACGAAAGTAGATAATTAGGAATGTAGGAAACTAAGAATTTAGGAATTTAAGATTTTGGGAATCTGAAAATTTTGAAACATAGAAACATGAGAACAGTCGACTATTGGGTAAATTTACGTAAGCACCCTACACTACTCAGAGATGCGTTTGACGTTGAGAGGAGAACATCAGAGGTAAGTTGATATCCTAGGGGTTGTTATGGGATGGAACACTCAACACGGCTTGAGAACCATTACTCGTTCATGCCTGACTTATTGTTGGAATATTGAACATCATAAACTAAAAGCGTTATTAGCCTTTTTCCTTAACTACTTGAACCGAAAAGTACCACTGAACTTATCAGATTCATTTTGCTTTGCGACAAAAACTATGACATTTTTAACCTTACATTTTAAAAGAACATCTCACAATTAATATAACTATCAGGTTCAATATAAACAGACACTGTTTACATCGACAGAAAGTGATATTCTTCAGTTAATTAGGTAATTTTGTATTATACAATGTGGAAGTACCGGAGGATTTGTACAAACATATAAATCATTCGTCTGGCGCATGATTTACGCGACTGCACCGCAGAGGTTATTATACTTCACGTTCTTGGATGAAGCATGTTTGCGAGCTTCTTTTACCACCGGTTCGTTCGTATCTTCATTTTCTTGTTGGACAAGTTTAGTGTGATTGTTCCCTATTAGTCTGGGGCCGTATGTGCGAATTTGCAAAGTAATGTGGATAAGTAGCGCAAGGGTAAGTGGAAAACTGGATCAAAGAGCATCGTAAATACAACGAAGAACGTAGCAGATTTTCTTTATTAGACAATCTAATCGTGTAACTACGTTAACAACGAATTAAATTAAACATTGGACAAATTACAAGCGGAATTTAAACCGCGCACATCGTACATTCTGCTAGTTTTATGCAAAGGACTTTAGTTAACAGCACCGTGGTGGTTCTTTGATAATTTATATTGCAATTAACCATTCATTGCCTAATCCTTCGAATACTTGTGTCGAATTTAGTAGATTTACTCGTTAGTAATTGTACTCGTTATTTTATAATGCATTTTTGATCATTCATACAGGTTGTCCATTCATTTATTCGCAAAGATGGCTACTAATGAGAACATTATTATTAAAATTTTTTTTATTATGTAGTTGTATATGGACAATTTATTTGATAAGGGTTATTTGTTACATACGAATTTTATCATGTTACATAGTCCTTGCAGATATGAATTTATTTGAAAATATATACAAATTGTTTATATAGTTTATACACTTAATTATTTAATTTAATTGAACTAAAAATTACGTACATGTTTGAACTACAATTGATATTTAATATTTTATTTAATATACACGTGACATTAATGTCTTAAATAATATATCTTGCATCTAATCCAAATAAACATAATGAAGAAACTGAAGAAATACTCAAACTAAATATACAAATAGTTCAGTTTGACCGAGTTTATGTTCTATTGCGAAACTTATGCGAGTTTGTAAACCCACCTTTGTTGTTGTTGTTAACAGCTCTCAAAAAAGTGTTCTTACGTAGATAAAGCAGGAAGTACTCGACCCTGGACACTTGCAGAAAGTAAATTTGATTTTCCTTATTTGCATTGTTTCAATGTAACATGCTTTGACAAAGTGTCGAGTATCTTGTATTTGGGTTTATGTTCTTTCTTGAATGAGTTGTTTGTAGGTCAATGATGTACGTACACGGTGAAACAGAGAACTAGATGGTCCTTTACATTTTCCTGCTTTATCGACTGGGAAGTAGAGCTTGCAAGCTTCTAAATCCCTTCGTTCTGTACATACCTTCCAGTCAATATTTTCTTGCAACACGCCCGTTTCTCTCCAGAGTGCGTTGCTAGATTTTGCTTAATTTATGCGCTCGTACAGAAACAATCTAGTTATACATTGTTTCATTCAATTCGTTTAATTCGGCGATGAATGTTTTGTATAATTTAATTGTACGCTTAACCGAGCAGTGGAGATAGCTTCAATTGTGAGCCGGGTCTTTGCAATATGATACTCGACGGTTTATTACCCTTCCATTGCATTCTCTCGCGAATATGCTGCACGAAATAATATTAGGGAGAAATTGTTTTATTATTATTTACTTATTAGTATTACTCGTGAAAGATCAAAAATACATATTTTCAAAATGTAGTAATGCAATAAATAATTAATACCAAACATTCAAATGCTTGTACGAAAGATTGTCATAAAATAATAAAAAAAGAAGTTATACAAAATTTGAAAAATTAAATCTTTTACTTTTTTTGTTGTTGAAGTATATTTAAATAAAAATTATTTCCACTAGACCAAAATTGGAAACACATGTTTTTTTGCATTAATTTGAATTTTATTTACCGCTGTATCTAATAAATAAAGGATTTTATTTCATATCGAAGTAAATATTAAGTAACATGCAATTTTTGCGGTTACATTAATCAACTCTGTAGACATTAGTTAATAAAGTACAATTTCTTAGTAAAGTTTTAATTATTGCAGGTTGTCTTGTTACACCCTATACACAATCATTACGGAAAATGAACCGACAGTTTCCGACAGCGAAAATTGTAGTGAACAATTGTATATTGTAGCTAACATGCTTTAGAAATTCTTCACCGCGAGAATTAACGAGTGAACCACGTGGCCTAGTAAAAGTTCGAGCTTTCCGCGCTTCGTTTACCCTAACAGCGCAAGCTCGTCACGTTTCGGTCTAACCCAGCTTGAATCGATGCTGTATTCTGGTTATCCATTCATTGCACCCCACTGTACCGAATTACTACACCGGTGGCTCTCATTATCGTATAACCACCGCCATCAAACTAAAATTACTCCAACCGTTGTATCAAGCAATATAATTCGTTTAGTTAAAACAGCAAAAAGGCATCCTTCCAAATAAATGCTTAACGAACTATTCGCTTTTGTAATTTCTTACGTTAACTGATATGAGTTTCATTATAACTATCCTCCATATATATTTACAAGTCTACAGATGGATGTAATACAAGATTGATAATTTTTAGTTTAAAAGTTTGAAAATTTTTAATGTCAATGTTTTTAACTTTTTCAACTTCCTAGTTAAGGAATTTTCATATGTAATGTCTAAATTGCTAAATTTCTAAATTTCTGAATTTCTAAATTTCTAAATTTCTGAATTTCTAAATTTCCGAATTCCTAAATTTTCGAATTTCTAAATTTCTAAATTTTTTACTTCTAATTTCACATTTTGATATTTCTAAATAACTAAGTTCAGAATTTGCTGGTATTCGAAATTTCCAAATCATAGAATTCTTAAACTCAATAACTCCGAAATTCCGAAAAATCTAATTTTCCAATATTCCAAATTTTCAAACTCCCAATTTCCAAACATTTTATATTCTCAAATCCCCAATTTTCAAATATTTCAAATTCTCAAATCCCCACTTTCCAAATAATCCAAATTCTCAAATCTCCAATTTCCAAATAATCCAAATTCTCCAATACCCCAACGATCCAAATCCTAAAATCTCCAACTCCTCATTATTCCATATTCTCAAATCCCCAATTTCCGAACATTTCAAACTCCCAAATCCCCACATCCTCAATATTCAAATTCCTAAATCCCCAATCTGGCGCCGTTCCAAATCAACAAATCCCTAATTTCGAAAACATCCCCAAAGACCCAAACCTGAAATTTCCCACTCACGAAAATTACCTAACCAAAAAACGTCCTCTAATGTGCTTCTATCCCCCGCCATTTCCCCGCGCGACACTGTCATCCTTACCGCGCGTTTCGCTCATCATCCGTGGAACAGTTAATCCCCGCATTAAGGATCCAACCCGACTGTGCGATCCAAAAAAAAAAAAACGTTATTCAAATCCCGCAAAACCACACCGATAAAAACATCTTGGCTCGTCGTAGGATCTGGTCCCAGTGGGGTGTCGGTGTTCTAACGACGCAACGGTTGTGTAACGATCGAAAAACACGTATGATCGTCGTTTGTCTCGGTGGATACCAGGATCGTTTATCAGGATCCACCTGATCTCGTAGCGGACATGAGGGATCCGACGCGGATAACGGGAACGGCGAAG
Organism: Coelioxys conoideus; assembly: GCA_947623535.1. Classification (NCBI taxonomy): domain Eukaryota; kingdom Metazoa; phylum Arthropoda; class Insecta; order Hymenoptera; family Megachilidae; genus Coelioxys; species Coelioxys conoideus. The sequence continues at coordinate 11,701,776 of OX392449.1, forward strand.
CATCCGGTGGCGCAGTCGCCTTGACAACGGCGGCGCCACGTGCGTGTGTGCGCCGTTTCGTCGCGTATCCACCCCCGCCCCCGAAGCTGGACGGAGAGGAATCGAAGAACGTTGGAGAGAGCCGACGATAGCCGGTTGACAGAACGAGACGGAGAGGCAACGAGAGAGCGATAGAGAGGGGGCTGAGTGTCGGAGAGGAGAGCGTGAAAGGGGTGGAAGAGCACGAGAGAAAACTGCTACGATGTACCGCAGTACGGGGTGGTGAGTTGCGAGCTGAGCGTAAAACCAGTGGCCAAGAGAGCAACCCGACAGAACCCTCGGTGACACGTTATCGCAACCGATCGTACGGCACTGTTCCCGATCCGCCATTTACGCTCTATTAGATTCTCGTGCGATCATCTTCTTTTTTCTTCATCGCGAGGTCGTTTCAAGGACAGCTCGACGTCCGCAGCCCCCGAGTTATCTTCCAAGTCGCGGGCCCGGGCTCAAGATTCATGAGACGCCGCGGGAATGTCATAGCACCCGTGTCATGTCAAGGCCGATGCGGCTAACGCGTCGATACGTTTCGCCGGTTTGACCTAACCGATGCACGGGAAAAATCGTCCGTGCATCGCGCGACACACGAACGAATTCGCCGGACGTTCAACGATCCGTGAAATTACCCAGGGATCAGCTGATTCCGTGGTAGTCGTGTTCGACCCGATGCCAGCGTAACCGTGTCATCGTTGTCGTTCGAACGGGACGATAGAATGTTCGGATTCCTGCGCTCGTAACGGTGCATCGATTTGTACACGGACAATGAGAGCCTTCGCGTCGAGACGATGAACGCCGACTCGGACGAGGACGAAATAGACAATGCGTCGATGGATGCTCGTCTGGCCGATATCTGCGTTAGATTCCTACCCTCGTGGGTCGATCGAAGTGCGCGGTTAGTATGATTTTCTGTGAAGTATGTGGCGTTGATCACTCGGTACACTCGCAGCACATGACGTGCAGGATGCTCCAGCGAGGAGCATCGACATTCGTTTCGACGTGTCTCGGTGCACTTAACGAGACGGGATAACGAGATCACCGACGAAACAATATCGCAACCCTGACCTTCGACGCTCGACATCACGCGATTGTACCTGGGGTAATCGAAATTCCGCTGTAACGGGAAGCAGCTACAAATTGTCGCCGTCTGGAATGCCGGCCGTTAAAACCGCAGCGATCCATTAAATCGCCTCAGGAAACGTCAGGGAGATCCATTTGTTTGTTTATTTACGACGTGTTTGCGGACGCTTCCATCGACTCGGCGTGGAGTGCACGATATCCGTGTGTTGATACCAGGAATCACGTTTGTTGTGCTGCAAATATAATAATCACCGTTTCGTTTGCATTGAATTAACCGCGATTATGGGAGAACGACGAAAATGAATTAAACGGATGCACAAATTTGTCGAGTGTCACCGGACCGTGTGTGTGGATATTACGGACATCGTCATGGGGGCCATCGTTATTTCACGTCGATCGAATGATATTTCGACATAGACCTTCGGATACGGACGCCTTCCAGAAACGTTAAGTTTTTAGAGATTATCGTTGAACATAGATGATAGTATTCAGGGAGTAGATGATACTTTTCGGATCGTACAACCGCTTACGTTCGATAGTTGCGCTAGATTCGTTGATAGCGAAGCCAATGTGGGCACCGAGGTGTCGTGATTTTTTATATTCGTTAGTATGGCCATAGAGAACATAGAGAAACGCTGTAGACCATGTTTTCGTATTGACAGAGAATATACCGTTCAAATGTTGCACTTGTTAACTGGAGTCACTAACGAGAAACACGATTTTGTTAACTAGTTTTGAAACGGGAGCTCGTTTAACGAACATTTCGTGCCTCATCGGACAGCGTCTCTCGAAGCGTTCGAACAGTTTTCAGGAATAATGATTAATTTCGCACGTTTCGTTGCAATCTGTTCACCTTCAATTAGTTTACTCGATAGTCGCGAACGAATAAGTAGAAACATTTCAATCGTTGCATTTGCAAAAGATCCTTGGATTCAGTTTTAAACGTGAACGGTTCGAACGTTTATTTGATCTTATAATCGTAGAAAGACGTTTGCGAACAACGACTGCACCGATTAAAAGACGGTAGATCGAAGTGCAACACGTTTCTAAAGCCATAGTACGCGACCATTAGAAAGGATAACCATCAAATTTAACGCATCGGTCTTATCGATTGGGAATTACACCGATACTTCGAAACGGGTATAAAGTGGCACAAAATCGATCAAACCATCTCCACTTGTAATAATACCAACCGAAACACGAGTTCGTAAATCCGGAGTTATCCGGTGGGATCTTCTGGGCAGATTGATTCGAACGTACCGGAATTTTTATCGAGCGACGAAGCAAGCCAGAAAATGTAATGGTCACGACGGACCGTTGTTAGCTACCGAGAACCACCAGTCACTATCGAGCACCATTTTTATGGAGTGGAAGAATTAAGGATCATTTATCACGCGAGGAGATTATGCGTACTCGCAAATGCTCTTTTTGTACGATTTTCCGCGAAACGTAAGCGAAGAGAATAAATCCGTAGAGAACTAACGAAACGATCGCGGTTTTCCGTCGAAGCTGAAAATGGATCGCAAATGGTTCGATTGGTTCCACCTGATCAAAATGACCAGCAAGTCATTGAAACGCGTCGTTCGGACGCACCGTGTGCCCACCACGTAGGGATCGCTACGAGATGATGATGTCGTCGGAGGGACATCGTGGATCCATCCGTTCGCGACCAGCCGGTTAAACGTTCGCGAATCAAACAAAGTGAGGCTCCCGTCGAGAAAGAAGGAACAGCGGGCGGACGAGTCGGGTCTCCGTCAGCTGTTCGCCCTGTTTCATCAGCGTAAGCCTCGGGATCCTCTTCGGGGTCAGAACGCAGCCTCGTCGGTGCCCCTGCTCGAAATGGGCGCCAGGGCATGGGATTACGAGGCACTGCCGGAACTTCACACGTCGACGGCCGTCACACCGTCGTCCACGCCGCCGAATGCCCAGCAGAAGATCCACTCGCCGAGGGTCTATTTTCAGCCCGAGAATCTGGCATCCACCAGGAGACGAAGCAGCTCCAGGCTACTCGCGCCTCAGACCTCCTGCAGGAGACGCAGCAGAAGCATGAGCGCCTGGAGCGACCTGTCAAGGTCCTCGTTCAAGTTGGATGAAAGGTAGGTCGATGATCCTGCCACCGAGGCATGCCACGTTTGTTTAGTTCGGTTATTGCATTAACGAAAGCTTTTAGAGGATGCTGTGTTTGATAGAGGTTTTATGGAAATATTACTTCGCGGTTTTTAGGGAATTTTGTTGGGTGACTGTTGGGAACTTCGATCGTTAGGGATGTGATATCGTTAGGATCTTGGTTTTGCAGGAGTAAAATCAGATTGGTGGGGTTTGGTTAGGTATTCGAGATACATGTTCGAGCGGAGTTGCGGCAATTTGTGCAGCTTCGAGTAGCACGATCGTAGTTGGATGAAGTTGCAGAAAATCGGATGACTTCTTGTGACGTACTTATTGTATTTGCAGACTTGGCGATTCGGGAAGTTGGAATTTATGAATTTCTATGTTGCTGTATTTCTACATTTCTACATTTCTACATTGCTATATTTCTAAATTTCTACAATTCTATATTTCTGCATTTCTACATGTGAAAAATGAAAAGTTAAAAATTTCCAAATTGTTAAATTGAAAATGTTTTAATCTTTAGAATGTTCAAGATAGAAAAGTTTGAACTGTTATCTTGGAATTTAAAAAGTGTTTAAATTTGTAATTTCTGCACTCATAAATTGAAACTTTTACAATAAAGAAATTAATTGTAGAACTTCTGTATTTTCAAAGATTTTCTTAAAATGATAAATCGAAGTTATAACGGAACTTCGATAATAAGTCCAAAGTATAATAATTATAACTTCTTAAATTTAAAGCGTGTCTTCTTATCATTTGGATCGTTTGTATCGATTAATTGAAAAGTAAACTAAACTTGCTTACCACCTTTTTCTCTTTTTTCTGTTTGCAGAAGTCTAAAAGTAGGTCACATCAAAAGCTTGCGTTCTTTTTGATATCGATTGTTATTTCAAAATGTTGACAGCACTTTTAAATGTTTGTGAACGTACCCACGCTTTCTTTTTACAACGTCTTCGTATGTTTGTCGAGGACAATGTTGAACCTTGCGAGTATTTGTGTCTTATACTAATAATGTACTTCGATATTATTATAATTTTATTTTTCACGATGCTGCTATATAAGACGTTGATACTTTAATGTTTCCTTGCCTATTTGTTGCAGTGTACGAAATATATATTTACACAAACAACACAACATCCTTCTTATAAACTACATATTAGTATGTTATTATTTTTCACGCTACTTCTTTAAAATCTGAATAATTAAGGATGTCGAAAAGACGTTGTAATAACTCGAATTTTAGGAGAGATCAACAACTTAAGATTTCATTTAAAGTCTTAAGACTATAAATAGATTTTGTAAAATAATATATTATAACAAGAATTTTATTTTTCCCATAGAGCGGGTAATTCATCTTGCTTAAGTTGAATCCATAGTTTCCTAATCGCATTAAATCTTCAAGGGCATTGTGTTTTCCCTGGTATCTCACCAGTCAGCTTTTCTACTATTTGATAAATTGAATTTCAGTATTATTTTCGCGGTACTTTTTTATGATTACTCGAGTGTAGTTTGAATTCCTCTCCATCATGCAAAATCCACAAATCAATATCTCGAAAGAATATCCTTCCAATTGATTTGCACAAACAACGGAACAGAATAGAAAAATATTTTAAATTAGCGATCTGTATTTATGTAACGTTCCCAAAATAAGAAAACATTATTTCTTACGGACAAATTACTTCCAAATATAAAGTCATATCAAATGCATTTTAAATGTCGCAAAATGAAAGAACAAGTAAGAAGAACAACATAGTTGAACCATTAATCCTAATGAACTATTTTAAGTCATTTGACAGTAAACTGACGACAGTATCTCGATGTTCATAATGTGGAAATAAAATAGGTATGGCAATTGTCCTTCGATGTATGCATTTATCCGTGTGTAAAACGAATCGCCTGTGTTTAACCCAGTTTCGACAAATCCACATGAATTGCGTCACCTCATATGCGTGTGAGATTTCGGTTTTATACAATACATTAACCGTGTTCATTTTCAGTGGGCGACGTTGCATCAAGATGTTAGTAATATAACGTGGTGAGAAAAAGCAATCAGGGACGACGAATTACTTTTATACGTGTACGATGCACAGCGAATAGACATTTATTGTTGAAATGCGAATCGTAAAATGAAAGAAATAAAAACGGACGGTGTGCAAAATGTAAAGGGATCAAATAAATGTCTGTTATTTCAGGCATCTGATAAATGGTACAGAAAGATTACACCAAAATTTGTATTAAATTCTTTCAAAGTTCGCTTTTTCGATTATTTGTTTTTAACTGTGAATAAATCACGCGTGACACATAATTTGCTGCGTTTGTTGGGGTAGATTCAAAATTAATAGTTTCCGCTGTCAAATGCCGTGATACTTTGTAAATGGTCTTCGTGCTATAAATGCAACCACATGTTTTGCTGTGACTGCATGCAGTTCATTAAGTGAGGAGTTAAAATGATAAACGATGTTAGTGTCAGGAATGAATATTTTCATTTGTAGCAAGAAGTGTTCGTTCATTTTGGCATTTGCATCGTTTATCTCTCGAACGTCGGAAAGTTTGAATATTCGAGCACTAGGAAATTGATGATCTCGAAATTGAGATGGCTATATTTCTAAGCTATTTCCAGATTGCTATACAGGGTGTCCCAAAAGTGTTGAAGGAGCCGGAAATGGGAAGTAGGTGGGGTCATTCTGAACAACTGTTTCATTTGCAAAAATGTCGTATGGGGCTTCATTTTTAAATTATTAACGAAAAACACCGACCAATCAGAGCGCGAGAATCGCGCGCGCTCGGAGGCAGAAATGTAGGCCCGAGCTATAATTGGCCGTGGTCGCGATCGAATCGCGTGGCGCCCGATTCTCGCGTTCTCATTGGTCGGCGTTTTTCGTCAATAATTTAAAAATGAAGCCCCATACGACATTTTTGCAAATGAAACAGTTGTTCAGAATGACACCACCTACCTCCCATTTCCGGCTCCTTCAACACTTTTGGGACACCCAGTATTTCCAAATTGGAACATTTATAGATTTCTAATTATGGAAGTTTTTAAATTGTTTAATTTCTAAATTTGAAGATTCGTAGGTTGGTAAATTATAAAGTTTGAAATTCCGTAAACTGGAAAATTAAGGAATTTGAAATGAAGGAAACTGGAAAATTTATAAATTTGAAAAGCTGAAAATTCTAAAACTAGAAAATTGTAAAATTGTAAAATGAAAACATCGGAAATTTGGTAAAACTAGAAAATTGGAAAATTCTAAAATCGGGAGAAACGGAAAATTACAAACCTGAAAATTGGGAAATTGAAAATTTGAAAATTGGCACATTGGTCGAAGTGATGTACTGGAAAACTCGGAAAATGAGAAAGAAATATTATAACGATAGAAATGTGACAAGTCAGATAAGTAAAAAAAAATATAAAAATATGGAAATTTGATATTATACATGAATACTACCACTTATCTCTCAAATCGCCCTTCCCCGCATTGATTTCATTTTTCCTTGTCGTCGGAGGAAATAGCAGGAGAAAGTTATAGCCTTTAAGATTGTTGGAAGCCCATTTTGCGATAACCACAGCGCCTGAAATAAATTAACACAGTACATACAATCTCTTCCATTATATTCCGCGTGGAAATTACTTTATTTTCATTAAAACAATAATGTCTTCTTTACATCGCTTATCATTTCAACTTTTCTAATTAACCACCTTCCGTTTTCACAACACGATGATTGCAACAATCTGTATTTTAATTTAAAGGAAATAAATTGATAACGGCGTTTAACTTCCGAAAACGGAGAAGTGGAGCGTAACTGGCAAATAAAGCGAATAAAAGAAAATTTGCCCTTCGACCTTATCCGTTTCAAAAATATCTTGTCTTTTCTGACTTTACTTAGCCAAGGTCACTGGAAAAACACTCCTTTTCTTACTATTCAAGTCATGACAGAATGCCGTATTTCATTTTGCAAGTACAAAATAATGTTGAAATAACCCAGACAATTTTTAACGAGAAGCTTTTACTTCGCGCGATTATATGCTTCATGTTATAAAATCGTTAAAACAAACTCCGATAAATCTTTCGCGCATCATTTACGGTTTAGTTGTCATTCAAAATTGTATGTACATCCTATATATTATCTATAAAAAGTTTGATCGTTATTATATTTTGCACGCGAATCTCCTGTATATTTCGTTTTATTCCGTGAGAATGAAAATGTAAAAATTCAATCAACCCTACCGGATAATTCAACATCATAACGATATGATCTTCAACTTTGCTTTACTGCGGAATGAAACGTTGTTTTAAATCTTTTATGCATGAGGGAAGGAGTTTTTTTTACTAATACGAATTTATTCTAATTAATTACAAAATTCATATTTATCTTTAGCTCGTTATAGACGTATTGTCAAACCTATTCTTTTTAATTTACTAGTATAATGTATTACATATTAATGTTGCATACAGGAACAATGAAATAATCGTTTAGCCAGTCATTGAAGTAGTAATGTCAACTTATTGGACTCTGTGTACATTGTCTGATCAGTGGTGATTTATTCTACTTGTCTGACTACGCGAATAACACTTTTGCACCTCTGATATCATATCGTGCTCTTAAAACACATTTTATGTGACTTGTCCAATATACATCGTCCGTGAAATTTAATTTTCGTTGGAATTTTCCTTTCATCGAATGGAAATATAAATTTTGTTAATGAAGTATACCATTTTATTAAAAGTATTATCGGTTTGCTTTATTACTCGTGACTAATTACTTATCGGATTTTTCGTGCCGAGAGGATAAAATAACCTTTCATCGAAATATAGAGATACGTTGCTACGCGTTATTATAAAAGAAAATCCTTTCAGTCAATGATTTTAATTCCAATAAATTTCTTATATATTTTAAATAAAATGTATCTGTCACAGCTGGGAAAAATTTCAAGTCTTTAACAATACTGTTTACAATTAAGATCATTTACATCAACTCGTAAAAGTATTAAACATTATGAAAATTCATACAAATATTTCATCATATTCCTTGCATATTTCCCGCACGATTTTACTATTACAAAAATATATAGTATCCCTCTAAAAACGAAAAATAAATCCTTATAAAACTTGATACTATATATCATTCTTTTCACTCTAACTTCGAAATGCAGTTGCGTTTACTATGAACTAGTTTACGAGATTTTACAGAGTGAATTCCTGTTTCATAACACACAAGTTTCAAAACATTTTTCTGACCAACACGCGTACTCAAACTTACAGACGATATACATATATGGATGTTATGTTAAGCTTCTGTGTTCATATTTTTCTATGTCTTCCATTGTTTCTCTATTATCAACGAAAGTAGGTACCTATATGTTTCGTTGTTTTGATAAAGTTGGCAGTTGAACAATTGCAGAATGTCAGAATGTACTCGGTTAAATATTCTCTAACCTTCGGTGTTTAATTAGTAGCGAACTGGGAACGGGTAATCGAAACGTACAATTGACAGTGCATCGAAAACCAATAGTGCCTAGGGTTGTCTAATGTTGAGAAACAGCGATTGCGGCATTTTAACTTCCAACGTAGTACGCGTGTGTATAAATAAAGATACAGCTTGTAGTTAATATAGTAGAATTAGCTGATAACTTAAGTAAGGTATACCATGCATAGAAATGTGGTTAAAATTCTCGTTCTGACGGGCTTTCGTGAGAAACGTTTCTCCACGTTTCATCTCAAGTTTTATGAAACTCTCGTGGCTTGTGGAACAGCCAAAAATAAAATACATTCACTCTCTCGCCGGTGTAACAAGTTCAAGGGGTGAAGTCACCTTGTGAACATTTCTCGCTTCAGGTTATTTTGAAAATTATGGGGGATAAAAATATTCGATTACGAAGTTATATTATTTTTAAACTTTTGCGTATCTAAATTTCTGAATTCCGGATCTGGAAATTTCGACGCTTTTAACGTTGAAAGTTTCCAAATACCCAAATCTCCGAATTCTCAAATTTGCGAATTCCAAAATTTTTAATTCTCAAACCCCCAAACTGCCACATTGCCAAATTCCCAAATTCCTAAATACCCAAATTTTTTAATTTCCAAATTGACAAATCCTTAAATTTTTGAATTTTCAAATTCCCAAATTTTCAGATTCCTAAATTCTCAAATTCCCAAATTTCCAAATTTCCAAATTTCCAAATTCCCAAATTCCCAAATTCCCAAATTCCCAAATTCCCAAATACCCAAATACCCAAATACCCAAAACCCTAAACTCCCAAATTCTCAAATTCTGAAATTCTCAAATTCCCAAATTCCGAAATTCTGAAATTCTCACATTTTCGAATTTCCAAATTCATAAATTTACAGATTCCTAAATTCCTAAATACCCAAATTTCCAAATTCTGATATTTCTAAATTCTCAAATTCCTAAATTCCCAAATATCTAATTTCGCAACTTTATGGAGTTTCTAATTCTTTCATTTTAACGTTGTCTGTACTTGTTTGTGTGTTTTATATTTCAGTCCACTTTTTATTTAGCCTTATTTTTCTTTCATTCTTCCGAAACATAAATTCGTCCATTGAGGGTCGCTTTAGCCCTCTTTCAACCATAATTGGCCATAAATGAAATATATCGTCGGGGTTGGGGTTTAGTAGGCGTTCTTGTTGTTCGTACATAAATTTTCTGTTCGCGGTAAGCTTTACGAAATGCCTGTTCCAAATGAAAAGAATTCCATTTTTACCTTTCTGTCATTGTGTAACTCTTCATAAGCGCAGGGATGAAACGTAATTGCAGACAGGTATAATTTTATGACATTTCAAACACAACATTTAAATTCTGAAAACAGAAGAAACTGTAAAATCAAATTTCGACCAATGTGAATATTTTTTGCAATATTTGATATAATAGCGTGAAAAGTAAAAACAGTAGCATGAAAGAGTACAATTATGTCAAAATTGCAAAAATGCAACATTGCTCATAAAAATGTTAAAACATACGAAATGCATATAGACAAGAAGATCAATGAATAAAAAGATTTTTGATTATTATTAATGACTAGCAAAACTAGTTAACTATGTTAAACACGAAAAAGGACTGCTCCACAAAAATATGTTACCCACTGCACTCATTTCTTTTTTCCCTCGGCTTCTACGAAATTTTGATAAACGTTCTGTGACATTTATGCGGTCGTACACAAAGCTTTTTAGGATTTTTACGCCGAAGCGTCGCATTTCGACGCAAAGCGTTTGGATCCGGAGTGTTCTTTGACATATTTAGCAGGATGAAACATTAGCAGTGCTTTTTTCACGAATGGCCTGGTTCCCCACTTCATTTTTTGCGTCTCGTCGTTGCTAAACCCCTGTAAAGTCGATAACGATCTCTGGAAGAGGGGTGCGTCTTCTTTCTTGAAATTCCTATATTGATATCCACTGGCAGTTTTACATTGTCGTACGAAGAGACTCCATTTTCTTTGTTCAACCTCCCTGTAGTATATCGTCGATGCGGCGCAGAGCCAAAAATAGATGATTTATAGGTAATTACATTGTACGGGCAACTCGGTGGAAACTTGTAATTATAAACAACTTTATCACTAAAAATACACTATACCACGTGTCCTCGTCGTCGAGAGTACAATAAAACGGAGACGAGAGAAATTTCTATAATAACTTATTAAAATAACGTGCTCTTACTCGCTGTAATTGTAGGCAAACACCGTTAATGCATGCGTTTCCTTTCACGGAACGAAACAGTTTGTTTTCGAGCGCAAGGAGATTTCCATAACTTATTCACCGATTAATGAATCTAATTTTCGAATTCGGAATAAATCGTCCCCATTTACCGTGCCAACTCCTTTCGCGCATTTGTTCTGATTTATTAATCCATCCCGTGCTTAAACGGGCATAATCGATGCCAAAACGCTGCTTCGAATTTTAATACCAAATCCACTAGAGAAGTCAAACGACAGTTTCACAAGTTTCTCGTTTCAAGTTACAAAATTTGTTAAGACGGGTCTCCTGAAACCTATGTTGATTTTCGTGAAGAATTACTGTGTACATTAATTTCTGATTTATAACTTTCTTATTTATTTTTCATTTGTAAGTAAGGACGCATTCGTCGGTAGGTTCAGTTAAATTTTAGAACCAAAGACAAGACACAGAAAAGGTTGAAGAAAAACTCAATGTGGTGTACTGAAATAGTTATAAAATCTTCTGTTTCAAACAATTTGTAATATTAATTGTTATCAAACATTGTCATTATCAAACACTGTTATGTGTAATCGTCTATATTATCATAGAATATAATTGTCTACATTTTTGTAGTATGTTGGTTATATGCGTCAATGGGACCTTATCTGCAAGGTTAAAAGTATAAAAATTATTCTGAATAAAGTATGTAACTAAGATATTCGTCACACACATCACACTGCGTTACATACTGTATACAGTATACTGAATGTGACTGTACACTGAATGTTTGTCATAGCTTAGTTCTAAAACAGCACGAAGTATACGCACGTAAATATCATGTTTACTTTGAAGCTATCCTATTTGGCTTACGTGTTATAGCGACCGAATTCAACAGGAGGGTTCAATTTGCTGTCGGGACGAATAGAAAGGTTAAGGTGTCCCAGTTTGTCACCGAAATTCGCCAATATGTATCTGTCGCTATAAAATAACTGCGCGTTGTCCATATCTACTGGATGTGTAACGTATTGGAAAAGTGGTGTTAGGGAAGATACCCTTGCATAATGCGCGTGATCCACTTCGGGCCACAGTATTCCAAAGCAACGAAAAATGTCTATAGAGTAGAATAAAACCTGATATATCAGAATTTATACATAAATAAATTTATACGGTACAATATAGACAATTTTATTTTAATTTTATGCATAGAATTAACTAGGAGAAAGGCTACAATGTAAAGGTACAAAGATTGTTTTGCAAGTTTTACAAGTTTGTTTTGTAAATGAGGTTAGATAGAACACAGAATTATGTGCAATATGAAATTCGTTTAATTGAGAGTATTTAAGGGTAGGAATATAATTTAGAGTACAGGAAATAAGGTGATTAATGTAAAGGGAATTTGAAATACTCGAACAATAATTGTTTCTTGTAGTACCTTCTTACAAAGTATAGTATAACAGGCAATTTCTGCTTCTTGTACAGCGAAAGTAAACTGCGCACCATTTGCACGAAACTATGGACGCCATTTTACGGTACACTTGAACCACGCGCTGTTTAATGCGTACTTGCTGGCTCATGGGCTTTAAAGTAGTATTGCATGTTTTCATAGTTACCGTAACTTACGTATCGAATGCTTACAGGTTCTTAAAATAATAGCATATTGTTCTTAAACTCAGGGTATGAATGTTAAATCTATGGTGAACGAATATAATAAAGTTCTTATGAATGTAATTCGCATAAATAAAGTTTGTATGAATGTAGTGCAAATGTTTGTCTAAACGTACCAATCGAATATAATAAAGTTAGATTACGGTTGATGAATATGTATAAATATGATGCATCTGTTTGTGTAAATAAAATAAAATAAATATATCATTTTTGCAATTAATTTAACGTGAACTGTGTTTATACCTAATTCAACAAGCAACGAATGTTCGGTACGGTCACGAAACAGCAAATTCGAAATATTATGAAACTTTATAAGTATGCAGACGTCGTCCTCATTGTTAGAATGCAATTTCCTTACGACAATGCCTGTTGAAAGTGTTTTTATTCTCAAAACTGAAAACGAGCAAGGACAAAAAAATATATAGCAATCAGGAGAACACTTCATGCATATTCATAAAGCTTCACACTCCGAAGTCTGATTCTCGACAAGTATTTTCACCTTAATTGTCGATTTTGAATCAACCACTAACATCCGTACTTCTTTTTCTTCTCTCGTCTATTCAGCGTACCTCAACGCGAGGTTATTGTGATTAACGACCGTACTCGTTACTCCGAATGTTGTTCAGCTTGCTTTACGTATATGTATACATATACGTAGAAGATATTCACATGTTTCTCTTGTACACGTGGCGTAAAGAAACGACGCAACATAACGGGAGAACAATAGGAAACTGTTGTACAGTAAATTCTCCTTTATCCAAACATGTTCGGAGAAACGTGTTCATGTACTACAAGTTTGGATAATTAATTACTATTTTTTCTCGTATAGCAGACGTTCATTCTACTGCAGATTGTGAGATTGGAAAATGTTTGAAATTGGCGATATGTTGAATTGGGAAAAAGATTTTTTGATATTGTTTAAATTCTACATTTTTCAAGTGTTCAAATTTTCCAAATTTGTAAACTTTCAAATACACTGATTTATAAATTTATAAATCCACAAATTTACAAAACTAAAAATCTACAACTTTACAAAATCACAAACCCATAAATCCACAAATTCCGAAATCCCAAAATTCTCAAACTGTCATATTCCTGAATTCTCAAATCGCCAAATTCACACACTCAAATTCCTAAATTCTGATATCATAATATTCTAAAACCTTCAAATCCCTAAATTCTCAAACCTCCAAATGCACAGATCCTGAAATTTCGCAATTCTAAAATTAAGAAATTTCCAAATCTTCAAATCGTTAATTTATAATATTTCAATAATTAACACTACACTGTAATGCGTTTTCATACACTACTCGTATATTCACACTGTAATATCACACGTACAAATGTGTGGTCTATAGACTATTAGTACCACAGTAATTTATTATGAATAAAATTTATTTTTAATCCTTGCAAAAGGAGTACCTTTGATCAAGAAAGGAACGTGTTATATCGAGACACTCTATCCGGATAAAAGGATATTCGAATAATGGCCGTTCAGATAAAAACGGATCTACCCTTAATACATTAATTAACAAGTGCAGCAAGAAATGCCTTAGTTAATTTGTTAAGCGCTGCGTTAGATCTGTATCTGGAGAATAAGAGGATACCTAATCTAATTTGCAATTTAAGTAGAGTGGAAGGTTCTATAGAAAGGTGAATGTGATACTGTAAAATATTGACTCAATGTTTTTATTGGAAACCAGACCCGCATATTCACGGTTTAATGCGAGCAGTCACTATTGTGTTTAAAATCAATATTTCTTTCAATTTTTTTTCTTTCAACCTAGCTACCATTGCAGGCAAAGATAAAGTGCAGTAATACTCTGTAAGATGATGATTTTTTTTCTACTTACCTGTCACGTAATTCAGGTTGCAATTTATTATAACTCGTCATGAATTAATATTCTACATAAAAATTGCATATAATACAATTGCAACTACAGTCGTTGTAATTGTTTGTATCGAAAACCAATTTAATTAAATTTATTTAAAAATCAGCAATATTGATACATGTTTCTTTAAAAATGTTCTTATTCTCACCTACTTTGTCATTTTTGTGCTAATTTGAACAATTCACACCGATGTTTCATATTATTCATCTCACAAAATTTTCATTCACCGGTATTTATAATGTTTCAAAATTGAATTAAGTACGATATCATTCAATCTGTGTCTGTGAACACGTTGTCAGTCGTTATTTATAAGTTGCAAATTTGTTTGTTTCAGGTAAGTGACGATTTTCATACCAGCCGAGACTTCGTTATAGAGTAAGTAACTAAATTTTAGTGCACACTATGAAGGAGTATCGTGTAAATGACGGGAGGTATTAAAAATGTAATCTCGATAGACAAGCGAAGTAGGAGAGCAGCTGGAATCAGCCCCTCGGGCAAAGATCGATGAACCGAGATTGTGGCAAAGTGTGAATGGTCACGTATACAAGTTCAAGGCTTTCCCTAAAGAATTGACCTAACAAGCTCGTCGAGCTTAATTTGTCAACTTCAGTGCTGTTAACTTAAGTATTTGGAGAAAACATATCAAATTTAAAGGGCTTGAATTAGATCTAAAACAAAACACAAATACATATAACTATCAAATTTTATCCTGTTCTTCTTTAATGCAATTACATCATTTATTGATTGTTATAGGTTCGGGAAATTTTTATTGTAATTTTCGCTCGGTTTTGGATAGGCTTTTATTAATATCCGATTACTTTTGAATATATTTTTTTCATGTTATATTCTTTCTCTTGTGTTTATCTTTCGTTTATACAGAATTTGTTTACATATATTATATACTATCTTGCAACAGTGCAATGGTAAATCGAAATTGTACAATGATCATTTTTAATGTAGTTTTACTTTTAGAAGATAAGAAGTTCGAACTCGTGAGCAGTATTATGGAATTTTTTGCTTTCGTCGCAGACAACCTATTGCTCGGTAAATTAATGAATTTGATGATCACATATTTTATGTATTCGCTTCTTCAGGTGGCTTAATGGCACTTCACCATCGATTTCCATGAAAACGACTTTCATAAAAGACCTCTTTCCAACTTCTACTACATCCAATACATTCTTTATAAAGCAGAATTGAATATTGTTCGAATAACTTCGAAGTCCGTATAACTCTGAAATAAAGTGAACGTATTCAATAATAACAACAAATTTGTCTAGGAAAATATGTATATTCGAAAATTAAAAATTAAAAATTTGTAGTTAAACAGCTATTTTATAAGCAATTTTTAATAACAATAATTTTAATTTAACATTGACGACCTTAATAATTTTAATTAAAAATTTACTTCATAATTTTAATAGCAGAATTTTAAATCATTAATACTGCATAATCTAAATAAAGTTTCATTTTTGAAATTTTTGTTTGTAAATCATCGATATCTATATTTCTGTTTGATTCAAAAAATTATTTATTTTGGAAGAAGTTCATTTTATTCGCAAATTTATATTTGAAGAGTAATTGAATAATAGCCGTCTTTGGTGTAAGATGATTTTGATGCGTGTACGTCTATGTTACCAGCTTCTCTACTTGTAATCCTTGAGAAAAATGAACGCCCTTTTTGGGGAGCATGATTTGCTCAGTTACGTGGAAGTTATATCATTCGTTACTCGTCTCAGTTCATAAGGTTTTATTGCCACGCTTTTTATCTCGTCTAGTCAACGATATCGCACGTCCAACTTCTTATTCAAACCATAAAAACAGGAAGTAGCGGTTTCATTTCTGACATGTTCATACCTTTTCCCTAGACATCGAACGTTCGGTTTTCATGGCAGCGACTCGAATGTCGTAAAATCGATTTTATCTAACGCTTTATCCAGCTGGTCTCAGAATAATTTCAAAACAGATAAATCGACGGGAACACATTCACCTAATAAATCAGCGTTTAAGCATTAATTACTTCCGTCGGCGAAAATTGCTATTAATATCGCGGCTTAAATTTTGAGCCAGTCATTTTTCCCTGGTAAACCACATTTTTATCGTGGTTCCCATTATTACACTATGATGGTAGATATCTAATTAACTCTTGAATCGTTGTTAACATCATTGTAAATGGAAAATATTAATAGTTATTTATCGTGACTATAAATAATTTGTATGGCATGATATTTTTTGAAAGGTTAATATCATCATTGTGCTTAAATGAGTAGCATCAATATACGGTTCGTAATAATTGTCTTTAATTTAACCCACTTCGAAGATTTATTATCTGATTTCCATTTCACTGGAGCGGATAATAATTACAGCTCGTCATTATCACACAACTGAAAACAGTCAGAAGGGCGAGGCCGAAAAGCTCTGAAAAGTGAATCTTTCAATACTGCTTCGGCAAGTAGGGATCCATTAATGGATCGCATTCTAAAGAAACTCCTCTGCAAGCTTGAAAGTGTAGTATGGAAGCACTTTTATAATAATAATAACGTGTTACTTTCAGGATAGATTATTAATGTATCTGGATTTATTCATCGGTGCATCGTAATTTATAAGTTTATCCATATCTTATAAACAAATTGTAAATGTAATGTATACTTTATCTTGGAAAAATATAAAATATTATACACATTATTTACACAAAATGCAAAATGCATGTGTTACACATTGTTTGGTAACATTCTGCAAGGTATTGATTGCCATCATTTATACTTTGTTACGTGTTCATTAGTAAGTACTTGTATTATACATCGGAGGTAAATAAAATTATAATTATGGATATTATAAATTAATAATTACAGAGATATGTTTGGTCCTATACATTTATGCCATATACTGTGTATCATATACATATACATAGATCTATGTACGAGTACGTATGAAACACGTAAATGCATAATTTCCACATTAATTAATATATTAATGATATTATAAAGAACAATGAATAACATATGACTAGCAATGGATAACATTCTAAAGATATTAATAGTTACATTTCATGATTCGTACAACTTATTAATTGTTGAATTAATAAACAAATTTGTTGAATGATCTTTGTTTAATTATTTTTCTTTACATGTTTTTTCATACAATTATACTTAACTATTTTCAAACGTGGTTGTTTCAAGAACAAAGATAAATACACAACAATAATATTCCTTCCTTTCAATTTATTTTGCTACACAGAATTACCACACGATTACTAGTATATCGGGCTCTGGAACACACTTGTACGAAACTGGAATAATTATACACCGAGTTAAGCAAATTTCTTATTAACCGAATTAGGTCATAATAATCTCGACCAAGTTGCGAGTCGTACGAATCGCTACCCAATTAATAAATTACTTTTAATATAAAAGAGATTTTCTGTGATTTTTTAGTAACGAAACAGTAACAAAAATGGGCTGTATGTTATGATCCAACAACCCGAGCAATGCGCATGAATAAGGTAAAATGCTTGCAAAGCAAAGGTTAATATTGACGCACATTGTAGCACAAGTGCGATATGTTACACCGTTAAAGTGCAGAGTCAGAAATATTGCAACGCAAACATTGGAATTCCATTTCTCTTTAATTAATATTACCTCATCATCGCGATATTCCAACTGTAATTTTCTCGCAATTCTCTACATTCTCTCACCAAATTCTATCGCATTCAAGCAACACAGCGATAAATAAAGTTTCCCTATTTACGAAGAATTTGACCTGGAAAGAAGGTTCGGAAACAAAAAAGGAAAAGAACGAAAGTTATCGATCGCGGGTTGTGGAATAGCCTAATTAGTGGGTTCCATTTTTCGATAGCGGATACCGGAAGAATGCATTATTTCCGTGTTGTTTCATCCACCATTGATTCTCCTGGGAACAATGGATATGGTCTTTCATATTTTTCGCTTCTGGTTGAATTTCTTCTAGCACGATACAGGATGCCAGGATATTCTTCCGTGCCTGCCGAGAACGGAAATCATTTATCAACGGCTGCGTCGGAAGAAAAACGCTTCCTTCCATTTCCTGCGCTCTTCTTCCTCGATCGATTACAGTTTTATCTCGGTTGGTAAGGTAGGTGTCTGGAAGCTCATAAAGCTTAGCTTTCTTCAAGATTCTGCTTTACCGATGACTCCTGAAAACGTTGACAACGAACTTCCGGCCATTTGGCGCAAGCTGACGGTGAATCGAAACATCCTTAATAAAAAATGAAATTGTATTATCGTTTTAACAACGAAACTAATTGTGATCCGATTTTTATATTGAATAATATAAAACATAGCTAGCGGTGATATAATGAGAGGAATATATACAATCTACAGGAATATACATATACAATCTACAGGAATATATACAATCAACAGAAATATAATATTATGTGGCAAGACAATGCGTGGTGATATAACACATGGGAATAGAATTGAGCGATACAACGCGTTAAAATATTTGACGACCTGCGATACAACGCGTTGCGGTATATATGCATTGGAGTACACATATAACGCGTGGCGATACAGCGTGTGGCGATATAATACGTGGAAATATAACCGGTAGCGATACAATGCACTGTGATATGTCACGCGTTGCGATATAATACGTGGTGATATTCAACGCATGGAATTACAATGCGCTATCATATAACGCGAGGTGATACAACGCATGGGATTACAATGCGTTGCGATACAACGCGTGGCGATAGAGCGCATGGAATTATAATGCGTTGCGACACAACACGTGGCGATATAACGAGTGTCGAGTAACGCGTGGCGATATAACAGTAAAACAACACGTACATTAACATTATATAATGCTTTAAAAATAAAATTGTCATCAAATATTGAAAGCGATTTCTGTGTTCAGAGTTGAGTTTCCCGACACTTTCTGAACTGAATGTTGAAGACAACTTTTTTCGCAGATCATGAAAATAAACGAGAAGTAACCGAGTAGCACATAATAAAATCAATAATGGGGTGGTTCCGCATGCGATGTGTCAAGATATGGTTGTTAACGATACTTGACACCCCACGCGAGTATCGTGACGATAGATCTTCATCCCTTATCTAGTACCAAGTTTCTTACCCTCCCATTTTAGCGAAAGAGGGGCTCTCAAGCTGGCTAACTCTACTTATCTTCGAGAGGGTTTATGAAAATCTTGAACGTTCACTTTGCTAAGATCCCGTGTAATAAAGATGGAGTATGGTGACATTGATTACCCCACAATTTCATTACGTTGAAAGCTGAAACGTGTACGCGTATTGCTTCAACAATTCTTGCGTTCCTTTTCTAACATCTTGCTCTTCGTTTAAAGTGAACCTAATTAGCACTAGAGTGTGCGTAGATAAATTTTCGGATCTCGGTGCACTTTCGTTCCCATTTTCTAGAATTGCTACTTCGGAGATTATACTTTTCGAAGTACTGAAATCCTACCACTTCGCAATTTACACATTTAATTTTGCAAATGCACTTTCTTATTTTTTCTTGTTAAATATCGCGCGAAATACACATTTTTTTTAGCGCATTTACGAAACTGCTGTTTGTTTTCGTACACTGTTATATTTTCTTCGGAAACGTACGTTGCAAAGATAACCATTTGCCTTGGCGCATGCATGTACTTACTTCGAAACAAGAAAAACGATGTACTTAAAGTTAAGGTACAGACTGTTGCGATAGTTTGCGTACTAACGATAACATACGCTGTCGGCTCTCGAATACATGAAGAGGTAAATTAACGACGCAGGTACAAGTGTGGTAAAATAAATGGTTGCCTTCGCAGTGAAACGATTGTATCCAAGCAGAATCGAGCAACATTTAACAGCTGGAAGTTGCAATTTAGTACGTACGATGAAACCATTCGAATCATAGAATATTTCACGTTTCTTCGTTTCGATAAAACCTTCACTTCTGCAGATTTATATTAATGCGTAGATACTTGAAAATTATATTCCGAACTCTCCTTTCTTCACTTCTTTAACATTTTATTATACGTACTAATATTCACTGCACATATTAATATTGTTATTATTTCATTACACGTTGTTATTGTTTCATTACGCATATTAATATTGCTGCTTGACTTTAAAAATACAAGAAGGTTTTTAGTTTGAACAAGAAGTATTTGATTTACTGTATTCCCAACGTAAAAAATATTTTTATGCAGTATTTTTCACTGATATGTCTGATAATTGTTTTTCACGGCAGAAGCGTGCGAATACTGAGTGTATTTCGGGAATCTGTTTTTTGTCGGAAAAGATTTTAAAAGAAACAGAATCGACGATTGTTTGAGTAATCATTGCGAATGAACTGCAGAACAAACATATTGAGAAACAAAAAAGAATTTTTAATTTGAATTATAATTGTTTTCGGTCGACATTGAAAATCATTCATATGAAGTTGGACAGCAAACAAAGAATTTTATTGATATATGCAGAGACACAGAAATGGGTCAGAACTGTTCACATATGAAAATTGTCCCCCTGTTCCAATATGAAATCAGCATCTGCTGATTTGTTTTATTGTTAATGTCATTTATTTGCTATTCTTTCGTGAGTTTCAATTTAAAATCTCGCATTAAATGCCGATACGGTCTTTATCAAATGAAATACTTTCCACATTTAAGAAACCGAGTATCGACAAACACGTTTGGCACATATTTGTTCATATGTTATACACAACACTTACCAAGATATTAATTATAATATTAATATCTGAATCTTATCATATGTTGTATGTTGCAGTAGAAATTGCTTTTTTGTAATTTGTATGGCAAAATATATAATAATTTGGTTTATTTGGATTCTGGTTTATAAAACGTTTTATTTTCAATATGTAGATGTAGAATATTCATATTTCTTTGTATGACAGTTTGATTTACGTTTCACAATTCTGCTGAGGAATGGAAACAAAAATAATCTTCTAAAATGTCCGCTGCAGTAAGATACCGGATAACTATTCTTGGACCTTTTCTAAGTTGCTATGCTATACCCGCCGGATATAACTAGGGAAATGAGAACCAAGATCGCGTTTCTTTGTTACCCTTTGCATACTCCTGCAAAACCTCAACGGTATACACAGATTGTTCCTGAACAAGTTTTATCTACTTTCTTGAATCGTTTTCTCGATTATTTTTACCCTCAATCGTGTTTAACTTCACAATTGTTTAGCACGAATAATACTAGGAAATAGTGCCGAAAATACAATTATATACCTTGATAATATTGTCGTTTTATAGAGTTTAGTTTTACATTGATATATCTGTACTGTCCTTAAAAAACCCTATTCTTGTAATATACCCTCAATTCACGAAGCAGTTATTACTCATTCTTGAGAATTAATTCTATTGCCACAGAAATAAATTGTTATTTGCAACAGAAGCGAATTTTATTATGTAACGAATAGATCTTCAACTAAATTAATTTAACTTTAAAACAAGTTAATGTGTACATCTTTTTAGTACAATAATCAAATTTGTCTGAAAATTCTAATTAAGTAATAAATTTCTAATTAAAACTGTCGGTATAAGAAAATTCGTATTGCAGGTATTTGCGTTGCAGATTTGTTTTCTTCTTAGTAATAACTTTATTCCAATCATACTGTACTGTACTTTCATATAATATTCTCGTTATATTTCTGAGTGGACATTCATTGCGTATTAGTGGACATTCATTGTATAATCTCTCCACTGTTGCACCACGAAGAAATTCACAGAGCTTATGTCTCAGAGAAATTGTCTACAATGCTAATTTTAAGCATCCTACGTCCTCCCACGCGATAATATAAGGGAGGTATTATATATATGTCATTAACGAATCCTTTCATAAAGCAGCTATAGAGGTTGTCACACAAATTCGTAAGAGCCGAAAAGAGACGATAGGTGAGGCTATTCTGAACAACTTTTTCCTTTCCCAAAATAATGCCTGCGGCTTCATTTTTTAATAATTAAGGAAAAACACCGACCAATCAGAGCGCGAGAATAGCGCGCGGTCGGATTCGAGAGCGATAGTATCGAAGTAACACTACGTTTATGGTTTCTGTACTTCCATTATGTTAGGTTGTCCCGTAAATTCTTTCCTCTTCTAGTAGAAATGTATACACAATATTTGTTGCATTAAATATAAGGTGTTCTACTGTATCGCCCTTTTTTCATTCCTCAATAAATATTATGTACTCCTTGATTACTTGCAAAATATTCCTCGAAGTGCGTTTTTATATTTTATCAAAGAGGGAAGAAACTTATGGGACAACCTAATATTACCATAAAGTTGAATTAAACAAAATCTGAGAATTTTTTAATTTATATATTTCTTTCTCGTTTAGAGGATATCTGCAATGGATCGTTTAATTCGCCTTTTGTAATAATTTGCTGCAGCACTTTGTTATTTTTTATATAATAATATTAATTAGCAAAATATCTGAAATGTCGCAGTGTAATTGAGAAACTTTAATAGAAGTTCTGACAACTCTAATCAATTAATAGCCAAAATTAAGACATATTTCTGCGGTAATTGTGATCTTTCGTGCAAGTTATTGCATGGCTTCAATACTTGGTTAATTATAGCTACAAAACGTGTTTGAAATTTCATGTCTTCCTGTATTAAATTGCACTTACTTTAAAATCGACAGTAAAGTGGAAACATATATGAGTAAATATTGTAGGATCAATTAACATATACAAACATTTCTTTTATTAACAAATTAGGACAGACATTTCAATACAAGAACGAACAACAAAATTTTATGTCACAAAATGTGACATCTAAAATGAGATATTTTGACTGGTGGGTGGTTCAAATTTTAAGGTATAATCAATTAACAACATAATATTTCAACAGATTTAAAATACACTTCGATCAGGCAAATAAAACGATAATAGTGTTTGAAATGTATTAAATGTTATCTCGTTCGAAAGGTTGATCTTTAATTTACATTTCCCTTAGTAAACCCATAACGGAATGAACATGTTCGATGATTACAGATAACCGTATGAAATCCCTCGATAATCCTTAATTTCAAAATCGATAACGTCATATGTGAAAGTTTAGTTTCATTACCCAGGACGAACCGAACTTCGGCTTGGTTCTCTCGAAACTTAATTCGTCGGGCAAATTCGCGAACTTCGCTTGCGAAATTCTCAATTAAGTCTGTACACATATTTTCAGTAACATTTAAATTAGTTTCGCGCCGTCGTTTCAGTATATCGGCTATTTTATTCGTCTCTGGTTGAAATGTTCGCGATAGTGACATTGTGGAGGTCGACGAATGATATTTAAGCGTTTTTTCTGAGCTATAAGGTATCAAATTTAAAAATATATAAATTTAAAAAGTTTGTATTTATTAACATGTTGAATTAGGATCACTGTTGGTGTTATTTTTTTAAATAATTGAATAATTAGTGGAGGAAGAGGATGGTCTGTTCTCGAAGTTTAAAATCAATTGTTCCAATATTTGCAATTTCCTAAATATCATTTTGTATTATATTTTCTAAATATAATATAAGGGATTTTGTTATTTGAAACTGCTGCATCTATAAATCTTCTGACTTTTGTATCTTAACATTCTTAAATTTAAAACTCTGACATTTTTATCGAAATTTAACACACGCACAAGAAGCATCGCATTATGTATTATACGTCATGATCTGATATATAAAAGTGGCAATATAATTTGTTCAAATTTCTGTACAAGTCGAAACTGATTTTATAGGTGGCAGGGGTTGAAGGATCAAGTAGATTTAGGAAACCGATGGCCGAGGGAAACTTTTCAAGGCAATTTGAAAGTTCTACAAGGACGAATCTATAATGATGTAAAGTATCGGAATGTAATATTATTTTCTGAAAGATATTCCTTTTTTATATTCATCGTACAAAATCTTCGAAGTCTCCTATCCCCATTTTGTTCGAAAGTTAATTTCTATCCGTACGTGCAGAATTCATAGTTTCTTCTCGCAGAAGCTGAAAAGTAGAAACAAATTTATGTTAATATATAGTTACAGTCCCACAAAAGAATGTTAATTGAGTTAATAATGCATCCACGATGAATGACAGATAATCACAAAACGTGATTATTATAACCTTGTTTCTACATGTTTAATGATGATTTCACGCGCTGGAAATACGTGATTACAGCTAATGAAAAGCAACATGACATATAATGCGCTTGATGCTTCGAGATTTTACACAAGAAGCTAAATCCGTGGTAACTTCGTAATACGGTTAACGTTTGAACGACGGTAGTTGGGTCGATCGTGAACCAGAATCGTGAAACATTGACGCAAGGGTGGCAATTTGCATCTGCTCATTATTAGTTAAGATGAAGTTTCAAATTATGTACATTTTCACACTTTTAGACGTCCTGAAATTTCTTGGTATTCTCAAAGTTTTGAAGCATCGTGAATTTTTCGAGTTTTTTATATCTTTAATATTTTTGAATTCTCGTTTATCGATATTTTCAAATTTTTATGTACTCATATATCATCATTTTCACATTTTCAGATTCTCAAATTTTCAGATTTTAGTATATCACGATTTTCACATTTTCAGATGTTCAAATTTTCAAATTCTGGTATACCACGATTTTTATATTCTTAAATTCTCAAATTTTCAAATTCTATTATATCACGATTTTTATATTTTCAGATTCTCAAATTTTCAAATTCCAGTATATCACAATTTTCATATTTATAGATTCACAAATTTTGAATTTTTGGTATGTTCCAATTTTCACATTTCCAAATATTCAGATTCACATATTCTGAAATTTCTAACTTCTATATTTATAAATTCTCAGATCATGAAGCTCCAAATCCCTGAACTCTTAAATTTCCCCATTTTACCATTTCCAAAATTTCCTAATTTTCCAATCCTCAATTTCTGCATGGCTAATTTATGTCTAAGCTAATAAATGTCTAAATTTGCAACCTTCAAACGATCAAATTTTTCTTATATCAACGTAGAACTTCTATTTCCACATCTATAAATTTCTAAATTTATCACAAATATTCCATTAATTTATATATTCCAACATGTAATGCGTGTTTGCAAAGTAGTGTTTCAAGAAACCATTGTATGTATGTCGTCGGCTCTGAACAGATAATACAACGATACGTCTCGCGAAATATAATACAAAGTACGATCAATTTTTGCTGTTAAATCACCGAGATATCACGAAGCAACGCCACACCGGACATAACCGTAAAAATAACCTATATCTTTAACCTTGATACACCCAATTCCGAATCAAACGTAACTCGTTCATCGCAATGAAAAGCTTCAAAAATAAAGAAAGACCGTCTTACGCGTTTCTGTTCACGGATATTTATCCTGACTCGGTCGAAGCATTCGGAGAAACGAATTTCCAAATCGTGTTATCCGAACGGTACAGTGGACATCACCGAACAATGCAAGAATGCAGGTAAAAAAGTTCACCGAGATGGAAGTTCGAATGTTGACAAAGACCGACACATATGTACATATATTCGCATGCATCTAGGATATTCCCGAAAGAAAGGAAAAGGTAAAACTGGGTCGTAGACCAGCCTTGACTAGGACACATTTTATCTCTGAATATATGTGCCTTCGACCGGCGAATCGTGATGTTTTATCGCGGTTATGACCCCGTTCGTAACACACCGTTTTTGACAAATTATTTCGCTGTCTGGAAAGATGACCCTCCGCGTACAGGAGTTAATTGGGGGGAATAGTTCGGAAAGATCGTTTATGGGATAATTTATCTTGCCTCTAGGAATCTTATGTTGTCCGTGGCGTTGCACGGTTGGAAAATCTGCTGCTGTAAATCTGAACGAACGCACGGAAATTCATGGTAAGCATATTTTGTTCATGAAATAATTTCCTGGAAAATACAAAAGTATTGTACCAAAATATTACATTATACCAAAAGGTATAGGTACATTTGTGAATAAAAATTTGTACCGTGGGAGAGAAACGTGTGCGTGTGTTGCATCAGGCGATATATTAAAAAATTCCTAGACAATCTATATACCTAGATTTATATATATTTAATTTTAGATATTTCTAGATTTTTATACTGAGATCTTATATCCCCAGACTTTTACATATGTAGAACTTTACAAGTCTAGATCCACATATGACTATATTCAATTGCACCAGATCTTTATATTCTCATATATTTGTATCCCTGATTTTCAATATTTACGAATCTTTTTATCTCTAAATCTTTACTACTGTATATTCTTATATTTTCAATTCTCACGTCCCCAAATCTCTATATACCCAAATCCTTATATTCCCTTTCGACATCTCCAAATTCCAACGTCTCTAAATTTGTACATCTCCAAATTACATCCTCAAGTTTCTACACTTAAAAATTCACATATCTACAAATTTCTACGTCTCCAAATTGCTGCATCCCAAATTTTTATCTTCCGTATTCCCTATTTCCCTAGTTTCCTATATCCCGAATTCCCTGCAATTCCACTTACTCAATCTTCTAAATTGCAACGTCCCCAAAACTCTTATGTACCCTGATACCTTTGTCCCCAAAATTCCTATATCCCTAAATTGCAATATACTTAAATTTTTATATCTGTAGATACCTATATCCCCGAATACAAATACCCTTAAATTCCTACATCCATAAATTCCCATTTTCTTCAATTTCTACATTCCCAAATTCTTCTATCTCTAAATAATTATATCCTTAAATTTCTATATGTCAAAAATCTTATTTGCCGAGAATTTTGCAGAAAATGTTCGTAATTCGATGCACAACGAATTTTGCAGTTTGCAAATATCACTGTAGCATAATTATAGATGAAGAACAGAAAAAGATCACGCATAAATGTCAACATTATACATTTTTATTGACGCACTTGGTTGAGATTTGTCGAGTTAATAGCCAGAGTTAGTGCGTGAATTTCCGGTGCGAACTCGAGAAACTGTGACTGCAAATCTGTAAACGAGGAATATAAAGAAAGTGGCAGTTTCGAATAGCAATAACCCGGTTTCATAAATATACGTTACATTTCCTCGTTATTCTAAAAACAGAATACGAGTGAAAAAGCAAGAACAGTGGGACCTGCACTGCATTTACAATTCTAATTTCACTTATGTAATACTATGTAGATTTTTTCACAAGAAATATGGTGGGTTTGCATACCAGTGGTAAAGGGAGTGGTAATTAAAATTCGACAGGTAAAGGTTGATTATTCACGAAATTGTGGAAATGTTAAAAAATTAATGTGCAACAACGTTCGGTTAAAACCTTTGATCTATAACGTGAAAATGGGCGAAGATGTGATGAGAAATGAAGATGTGGTTATGTAATGGTATCTCGCTACATGGCCATGAATGGAACAATAAAAGTAGAAGAATTTGTGGAATGCACTGTATTAAGCTGGATTTACAAATTTCAAATTTAAAAATGAAAAAATTTGGTAATTTCTAAATTTGCAAATTAACAAACTCCTGAGTTCAGAAATTTGTAAACATCAAAACTTCTAAATATTGTAAACTTGCAATTTCCAAATTTATAAATTTAGAATGAAGAACGTTGAATGGTTATATATTTAAAAATGAAACGCTTGACAATTTTTCAAGTTCGCAAATTTATATATTTCCGAAATTCGCTAATTTCTAAATTTTATATTTTGTATATTTTAACATTCTAAATTCTAAATGTTGAATTCCAAATTTCTCAAGTCCCGAATCTGAAGTTCTGAATTTAAAAATTTGTGACTATGGAAATTGAAAAATTTGTGTATGTTTTCCAATAAATCAAGAAAATGTTTGATCCATCTAATAATTGGTTGGTTCGTTTTTTAGTAGAAGAATTAAATGATTTACATCGTTATGATTGTCCCTATTACTCGTTCGTGCATGTGCGATTAAAAATAATGGTAATCACTGAGCAAATGTTTACGACATAAAGATTTTACGTCCTTGCCACACCTAATTATTTCAACGTCACTGCATATATCGCGCTTGGCTCGTTTTCGACGGAGTAACGGCACTCTACCGGATTTTGGAGCACATCTGGCCTTTTGTCTAGATACCCGTTTCTATACCACGACTACTTAATGAACCTCTGCAACCCAGGGGATGAAAATTGATTGCGAACCAGAGATTGTAATTTTATTACATTGTTCGTCGTGTGGAAATTAATCCCGTGATTTAAAATAAACTCTTGATAATGGTTCGCAGTTTTCACATTTTTCAATGGGAAAGCCTGCACCTTCTTATGTCTCCACGTTCGTTGAAAATCGTCGAATTTCTGAATTTTGAAATTACAAATCTTTCAATCTTTTACATCTGAAAATTTCGGAATTCCTTAATTTTCATATTTTTAGATTTCCTGCTTTTAAATTTCAGAATTTTTAGGTTTTCAAACTCTCTGCATTCCTAATTCCCAAGTTTCAGAATCATCAGATTTTCAGACTTTCAGTTTTCCTATTTTTCAAATTTCGGAATTTCCGATTTTTCAATTATCCAATTATCCGATTTTCGAAGTATACTTATCGAGTATAATTATCCATTTATATAATTATTTTCAATTTGATTTTCCATTTGTCTAATCATTCGACTTTCCGAATTGGATTCTTTTGGAGAACTCAAATCGAATCTTCGTCTTAAATATTTAATTCCTCGAATTATAGATGCAATAAAATGGCGGAATTATTCACAATTTCTTAAGTCACGTCCGTTACAATTTCCACATTTAAACTGACCCTTTTTGTATGCCATATAAACAAAAATTTTCATTTATGTAATGAACAGTTTCAAATTGTAAAAAGTTATAACGGAGATTCTTTGATCGGAAGGATACCACAAAAATTCCTCTTACTTGCTTCTCCGTCAGGAAGAGAGAGCAACGAAAAAGTTGAAATCCGCTAATACGAAGTGTCACGAAAATGAAACCTGGCCGCGTAACGTTCATATCGTGTAACTCGACATCGATGGGCGAGTGAAATCACGCGCGATGCGATACCTGACGCGGTTTCAATTTTAATATATGCAGCAGGGACGTGCAAATCGATAACGATGTCATTCGCAACTCGTCGTGGGTAAATTGAAAACATTCTGACCGTGGAACGGTGTAAATCGGCGAAAAGCAACATGTATGGATAACGCAATAACACATGTTACGCGAATATAAATGCGTGCAGCCGGCGAAATAAATTCGAACGGGTAGCCAGCGAGCTGCGAACGATTTTGCAAAGGGCAACTGAGATATGGGTGCCCGTGTAGCCGATAAATTCGAGGGAAAGAATACGAACGGCGTGACACAAGCGGAATAATGAAGACACCGCGTGTCTCAGGTGGCACGAATGCGTGACTGCATCGGATACGCAAGAATGGGGTACGAGTGGTGATTGAAAAATTGATAAGGAAAATGAAAATTCTAAAGAAAAGTCGGTGCCTCCTGGTACCTGCGAGACTGCGTCGGAGCATCCTTAGAGGTAATGAGAGACGATAACAATAAGGCAATGAATTGGGGAAATGATTTCTTCCTTTGACATTTATTTAACAAGGCTCCCTTTATAAAATTACATCTGATTCACTAGCTTCTACATTTTTAACCTTTGACTCTTGTGGGTTCTATTTAATTTTGAAACCCGAGTTCTCGGTTATTTTTAAACGATAATGAGAACATAGAACAAATGTCTGGGCATTAAGAGATATAGATATTTAGAGACTTATGCATTAATTATGTAATTAATGTGATTAATAGATTAATTAAATTTTACTGCCGTTCATTAGTAAGTTTTATTGCCGTTCATTAGTAAATTTTATTGCCGTTCTTTTGTCAAAATGTCTATCATGTTTTATTGAGCTAATGAATGGTTGTATATGTTAGGTGATGCTGCAATATTTATTTATTTATTATTCTACTTTATTTTTAGTTTTAAAGTAAGCATGCATTTAATGCTGGTACTTCTAGTGTTAATTCAAGTAGATTAATTTAAATCGATTAATTTAAACAGATGAAGTTAATTATATAATCAATTACCAATAGGGGATATGATGATTTAGACAATTGGGTAACTAAAGATTCGAGAACCTAGGAATTTGAGGAAATGGGAATTTGGGAACTTAGGAATTCCAAGATATTTGGAGATTTGGGCATGTAGAGATTGGAGGATTTGGAGGTATAATTTGCGGATGGAGGGATCTAGGATACTTTTAGCAATTGCGGGATCTAGGGATATAGGAGTATAGAGATTGAGGATCTACGAATTTAGGGATTTAGAAATTTGAAGACATACACGTAGGTATTTGGGAATTTAAGAACATATTAATGCAGGGATTTGAAAGGCTACGAAATAGAAAACGTAGGTATTCGGAAATATATATAGATACATAGAGATTACGAATTTGAAGATTGGTAAATGTCCTGACCTAAAAATTTAGGATAATTTGGAAAATTAGGGATTTACGAACTTGCTAATTTACGATATTCAAAGGCGATTGAAGTCGCAAAATTCAGAAATCTCAAGGCTCGAAAACTCGACAATTCAATAACGCATAAACAAGAAAATTTTGACAATAAAAACTCGATAATTAAAAAAATGTGCAAACACGAACATTTTTATAATTGAAACTCGATAATAATTAACTCTTTGTGGCACAGAATTTCAGAAAATAAAATAGACCCACGTTGCACAGAAATTTGATCGCATTTTGAATTAAACAAAATTGGTATATTTTGAATAACACAGAAATGATAATACGAATACGCAAAGAAATAATGATTCAATGAAATTTGTGGTTATAAGACCTCGAATAGTTTTACACACACGAGTATTGCAATATTTTGAAGCGGGACTAAAAATGTCCCACTATGCATTACCGTGAATCAAAAAGGCGGGACATTTTTAATCCCACCGTGTCTCAAATTGTTAAAAGACGCGCAAACACGAAAACTTGTGATATGGCGAATCTTCAAATTTGCACATGCGAGCAAACGCACAGGAAGTCTACATAGGACCGGAGTGTGTGGCTCTCCGGGTGTTGTCATTGATGAATTATCGGAACCTGTTGATGGTTCCAAGTTCGCGATAAGAGTCCAAGTTCCCGATCTTCGCAAGAACAATCGATTGCCGGTCGCAGCCGCGTAACCGCGGATCACGGGGAGCCGCGGATAGTGCGTACGCGATGGAAACGTGTCCGATGTAAAGTAAGAATAACAGATCGTGTACGGTGATTGTTTTGGGGCGTCTGCGCCTAGTGGTGCGAGAGAGGACCACCGAGCGACCAACAGGAGGCGTCGAAGCCCTCGGGATGCCAGTCGACTCCGAGCCGTCGCGCGGTTGAGATGCGAGCCGCCATCGTGCTCCAAAAGCCGCCATATCATCGAAACCTCGTGCACTTCCTGTCTCTTCTGGATCGTCCGTCGTTCTCGTCCAGTTCCATCCCCCTCGAACGAGACCAATCAGACACGCGCGAGGTCCACACGTAGATCGCGTCGCGCGCGTATCGATGCTCCTCCTCGTCGAATCGGTGATAATCGTCGATCACGGTGAATCGTTTGCGTCTCGAGGAGTTTCCGGAGAGTCTCCTCGGTGTTCTGTGACGTCCTTAACGTTTCACCCGGAAGAGTATCGCCGGAAGAGGATCGAACCGATGGCACTTAACTCAGCCGGTCAGGTGTACTCCATGCTCAGGGGAGGATTCTTTAGACTCGGTTGGCATTGGCTACAAGGTATCACGGGAAACTAAAAAGTTTCGTCGAAAACAAACCACGAACCACCTGTTTGTCCAACTAGTCAGCTTGTTAGCGGTGTTGACTTAGGATCGAGTAAGGTCGGGGCGAAATTTCGGACGCGAATTCGCGGGTCCCCGAACGTGACACGGATCTTGACGACGATCTTTATTAGCGACGCGTCGCGTTGATTCGGCGGCAACAAGAAAGTTTTGACAGACAACCGAGAAAGAAGGCTGCTAATCAGAGTTTCGAGTTTGGCACAAGCGCGATAGCGGCGCCATCTACCCCGCGCTATATACTTCTTATGTACAGCACCGTGTATGTGTTTTCGCGAAGCGTCCGCGATATTTCGATCTGAATCCAGCGGGCTAAATACAACCTAGATGCTGAGGAACGAGTCGAACGATAGATTTTCAAGGTCGGAACGCGTAGGACGAGTTGTCAATTTGTTCGTCGTAATTATCGTCTTGTAATTGATATCGAGACACGGACAGACCCTTGAAAGGTGAAATTGTCCGATCCCCGTAACATGCATGTTCACCAGTGAATTACTTGAAGACGCGTGTATACATGTATGTGCATTTGTATGTCCGTAAATGCCGGACTGTGTGTATAGAAGTATAGTTTTCTATTTGTCCACGTTTAGGCGGTAACTTTAGTCGTTAATTGTAATCAAATAAAACAGGGAGGGTGAGTCTGTCACTCTTTAAAGATTCTTATGGTAGCAAAGCTTTAATTGAAGGTAGCAGCCCCGTGACACGGGGTCTTAGAGACGATTGATTGAAATCAATTAGTCTGACGCGCATATAGCGATCGATTTCGTGCCAATAAACCGAGCACAACGGCAGTTTTGTCCTGAAACGACAATTCAGTTTGATTGGCAATGAAGGAACGTCATTGGCCGGTGCTGGTGTTGATTACGAATGCATCTGTCCAAGACGGAACCAGTTTACGGGAGACCTAATACGGTAATTAACTTAATTTGTTTGTCTTCGCGAAGTAAACGGTATGTCTCGTGAAGTTCCTTTTGAGACGGTGTATTTTACTCACCGTGTATATTTTCGTACTTATTTTTTAACTAGTTCCATCGCTTCGACAATGGTAACGCTCACGGATAGCTGGTTAAGTTAATTTGAATGTAATTAACAAGTTGGTTAAAGTTTGTTAACGCGTTCGCTTCCATAATAAAAATGGTTGTTGCTTATGTTCATCGTAAGCCTGCTTTCGTCGATATATATGAGAATTTTAACATTTTTAAGCTTTCACATTTTCAAACTTCCAATCTTTTAAATTTCTTACTTTTAAATTGAAATCCCCGTTTAAGATTGAACAATTTTTATTCGTTTCTCATTTCGTTCTCTATAATGTTTCACTTTTTTGGATATTTAACTGTATGGTATTCTGTAAGGCAGTCAACGTGTTATCTTTTAAATTTTATGCACGTATTTGAACATTTGTATCATGTTTCGTAAATGTGATGCAAATTTATTAAAAAAAAAAAAATATGGCGTGCAAAGTACACTCCATAACGCTGTTTTCGCGCTCATAAGGCGGAATTAATGAAGATGGCGCGACAAATTTTCACAGAATCTCGGTTCAGTCCTCGGTAAACATTCCTTTCGACGACATTCGCATGTGCAAATGAATCTCGTTTCAATTTTTTTCCACTCCGAATGTACTTTAATACAACAGTAAATAAAACCCTTGAAATAACATTCGTGCTCCTCTAGCGAGGGTAGCTAACTTCAAAAATAAAGACAGGCTTACGATTTAAATATCTCAGTCGAGTTTCATATTTTCAGGGTTCGCATTTGTATTCTAATTTTGGTTGATGTCTATTATTTCTACGATAAACAAGTTATTTGTTCATTTTTTAAAAGTAGACGCGCTATAAACTGTTAATAGAATTATATAAAGTTTCAATGTTAAGGTTGAACGATAGCATTAAACTAAGAATAAAAAGTCTAAATATGTAGATACAAACAAGAGAAGTACAATATGAACAAATTTATAATTTACTAAAAATTGTAGGCTAAGTTAGAATAGATTTTGTTATTGTTCTAAGTTTGTATTAATAAACGCTTGTGAAGAAAAGAGGTGTTGTATGATAAACTTTCATATCAGTAAAAATTGTAGATTGCGTTAGATTAGGATTAACAATAATTATTATTGTTATAATAAGTTTTATCTTAACAGATACGTACTGATAGAATATGTGCAACATGATAGTAATATTGCAGTAAAAATATTACATGAAGTTAGGTAAGGTTAGATTGTTGTTCTAGTTAATTTATCTTAATAAGAACCTGTTAACAAGATTGGTGCAATGTGATAAATATGAAGTAGTAAAAATTCCGAAATGAATATTTCGTGTTTTTATAAATTAAAAGTTTGGCGTAGGAATAAATTTGGCTATCAATATGTAGAGCGCAGTTTGTCGAAAACGGTTTTCATTAAGAGTAAAGTTAGTCGAATAATTTGGTTGTCGTTTAACACGATCAATCTATAATCGTTATAAAAGAAGATAGACTATCGATAGATTTTTCGAACCAATCAGCCCCGTAAACTGCATTACCAATTTCATTTCCTTCGAATTGCTCGGGGAAATCGACCACGGTCCCATAAGCAATTTAGCGATCTCACAATTCGTATGCATTCACGAAACGAACCACGTAGTAACGCATCAGGTTTACACATAATTCATAATTGAGGTGGTGGCAACGTAAGTCTCGAATTATTTGGCAATTAATGTTAATTCGATAACGGGTTCATTCGTTGGAAGTCAATGAGCAGCTGTTTGTACAAAAGTGTGGTTTCGTTCGAATTTACCTTCGTAATTGCTATTCTCGTTTCATTATTTTTCTGATATTATTATTTATAATATAGACTGTGAATATTTGATTAAACAATATGATATCATTTTTCGTATTACATATTCCACGTGAAGAGCAACGAAAATGTTATATGTTTTGAAGTTTTCATATTTTGAAATATATTGCATTCACGTATTCTCGTTACGGCATCAGATTTATTTGCAATCAGTTGTAGAAATTGTATTGCGGATGATTATGCCTTATGTATCGTTGTGTACATAAATTATACCGGTGCTTAAATGTACAAACATATTTTCGCTTCTTTTCACTCACAAAATTTCTAAATTTTCACATTTCACAATTTCTAAAGTTTCGACATTAGCACATTTCAAAATCTGTGAATTTCTGTATCTCACTATTTACATGTCCACCGTTGAATTAAAATAATCTTTTTCTGCTTAGAGATTCGCGATGTAACGTTGTGGAAAATGTCACACGGTGCCACACAAACTGCAATTAAGAAAGCTAATTGAATTGCTTATATTCCATAAAGATGCATCTGATCAATTAGCATATTTTCTGCATAGTTTCCGCATGTAGCTGCATAAATGTCCGCAGTCTAATTATAAATAACCTCACGATGTTTTACCTCTTTCGTGTTGCAAATACATTTAACCCTTCGTCTTTACTTGCTGATGTAATAATTAGATATTTATAGTACAATATAATGTTTCTTATTAATCCAAAATTTATATCCTCAATTTTTAACGTTAACAACGTATGTCACGACAGAGTATTTAAAAAAAATATGTTATCTCAATTAGTTGCTGCGATTTATTGTTTGCTCTTGCCAAAATATTTAGTTTATAGAGGCGTGGAATTTATAATCGCGTGGAATGTTTACGGAGGAAAATCGAGAGGATGACAGAATTCGTTGTTCCATGATATTTTCAACAATTTAGCGTTCGGTGTATTCTATTGTCGAAGCGATGAACTATGTACATTGCCAGTTAGTGTTTGTACAGAATTCAATTTATGAAAATGATTGTTCCGTGGGAATTTCTGATTTTTCTTCAATTGATCGTGGTTATCCACGATTCTTGTTGTTCGTTTCATTTTGTTTTAGAATTTCATAAAAGATTGCCACGATGCGCACATATTTCACAATTTCAAACCCCGAACCACAAATTCTTCGAAAATCTTACGGAGAACAGGTTTTCTTTGATTTATCGTTTTATATTGCGTCGGATTTTCTCTTTTTTTTACGCGGCCGGCTGACAATGAATTCAACAGGTGGAACGAAGTATCAAAGTTATGGTAAACGATCGAAAGGTTATTTAACTTAATACTTATATTCTTCACCTAGTTAAAAGCGTGGATGCTGAAAGTCTGATTACTTATTCATAAATTCGCGTTTTAACCATTAAACTCGCATTTTGCCATGTTTCGATCTTGACATGTTACAATCAATTCTACATTTAAGGCTCAAAAGTTCGTAAACTTGGAAATTTACTCATTACCGAAGTTCTGCATTTCT
Organism: Coelioxys conoideus; assembly: GCA_947623535.1. Lineage (NCBI taxonomy): Eukaryota > Metazoa > Arthropoda > Insecta > Hymenoptera > Megachilidae > Coelioxys > Coelioxys conoideus. The sequence continues at coordinate 11,738,284 of OX392449.1, forward strand.
ACATTTCGGACCTTCAAAATATACAGCGTATTATGATCTGAAACTTTTAAATACGCAAATTTGAAAACCTGATAACTTAGAAACTCAAAAAATTCGTAACTTAAAAACTTGAAAACTGGAAAATTAGAATAGTTGAATACCTGAATACCCGAATACTTGAATCCTGAAATAGTTGAATACTGAAATATTTAACTACTTGAATACTTGAAAACGTATAAACGTCTAAATCGTTCAGTTTAATAATTTTGTAACGCGTCGATCAAGAGATGTCTAAATTTCTAAATATCGAAACTTGAAAGTTGATAAATGGAAAAGTTGATAACTTTTTAACTTAACTAGTAATATTACTATTTCAATTATTCCTGTGTGTGACCGTATCACCGAAAGAAATCCAGCACGTACTCCCTCTAGTATACTATCATGTTCTATCCTCCCAGTTCGTCCGTATCCTCTCCTGACGACCGGTCCAGACTCCTAATGAGAAGTTCTCGACCAAGACTTTATCCAACAAGAAAATATCAAGTTCCCGCTGCAAAAAGGTCAGACCAGCAGCGTTAGAGGTATAATTCACTTTTAGCCTGAAGTAGGTATAACGCGTGAAAGACGTGCTTCTCCCTTAAGTGGTTAAAAGAAACGGATGCATGCAGAAGCTAAACGCAGCGTCTATAAATGGACGCGGAGAGAAGGGGTTCAGGATTACGAAGCAATTTTTGTACGCGAAAACGGTGTATCTGTTTATGTTGAGACATTCACCGTGGAATGTAAAAAATAAATACTATGCCTTTAAAAAGAAACCAAGAAGGTAGGGGCAGAATCGTAACGCGAATCTCGTTTGCTAAATTCCGACACCATCTCTCAGTCACTCCCACGAACTTCTTGTTCCAATTCTCGAGAGCGTGGAGTACCATCTCGTGGAAAAAAAGGACTTTTTTGTGGCAAACAAAGGGTATTGAAATCGGCAATTCGTTTCTGTGAAGGCTCTCCAACGGTGTGACATAGAATTAAATGGATATAAAAGGATTCCTTCGCGAAATTGCTATATTTCTTGCGATCGAGCCTTCGAACATTAAATCAATTTGAAGATTCGCCGGAGAGCAGGATTAAATCAATAATGGCGTTCCCTTGGGAAGTTGCGGCACGTGAAAATAATATCACGAAAAAGAATAAACTTACCGCGAATATAGATTTGTAACCGTTTCAGTTTGAGCAGTAATTCATACTTTAACTTCATTCTTTATTCGGTTGTACCATTTGCACCATTATTGGACACGCGTTTTATTAAGTAATAAACAAGTTGAAAACAGCTAATAAACTTTCGTAACATGTATTAATAGATAATAAATATAAATTTATTAATAAATAGCAATCTTCTTGAAACCATTACGTTTCAATCATTTTTGTTGTACCATCACGAATTGTACATGCATCGACAAAATTCAGTACAGCGTATGTACAAGTTTCTTGAAGTAAATAAATTATTGAACTGAATAAATGTTGTCATCGTTGAATGAAGTGAATGCAAACGGGAAATGTTTGTCTTATACGTACTTAAACAGATTATTTATACAATGTATGTACGTATACATCTAATCCAATTGCAATATTAAAAAGTGTATAGAACGATTAAATTAAATATGCCGAGTAGACAGTTATGAATGAAACTCTATATCATTGAAACGTGAAATTGAAACGTGAAATCTGAAACTGACGAGGGGCGAAGTTGAATTGAATATATACTCGACCGAAACGTAACGTGGATATAAATGTTCTACTTTAAATATCAACGAGGACTTGAGCACTCGTTCCTGTTCCGTTCGTATCATCAAACTTTCAATTCTCTACCTGTGAAGCAGATTTGTTTCAAGCTCCTTGAGAGATATTATACTTTGATTATTTTATATGTATCTCTCTTCAGACAGTAGTGTTTCGTTATATGGCCTTTAATGGAACTGCAGATGTGAATATAACTGCTAAAAGCTCCATATAAATAGATCTTAATTTAGCGATTATTATAACCTCGTGGTAAACGTTGTTCATAGATTTTGAATTTCTGAGTTTTTCACAAGTGACAGATTTTTAGACCTCCTTTGAAAATTTGCACAGTTAAAGTCTTGAGAATTTTGGAATCATTAGGTTTCTACGTTTTTATATATAATCCGAACAATCTATTCGTAAAATGGTAAAAGAGGAATTTTTCGTTGACACTTGGTTGTTAGACAATTTATGAGAATCAACGCTAAAGTCTCTTCACACAGACTCAATGTATCATCATAAAGATAAATGTTCCAGGAACGATTTTTCGCGGTGCACACGCGTTGCATTACGCTGGCGAAGATTGAATTTTCGCCGGAAGACCGATCAATCATTCGATTTATCAGTGTCAAATTGTCCGAAACCATGGGACCGATGAAAATTGAGAACACGCGACCTTTGGTTTCTTCTTTCCGGTTAAAAACGGGTGTCGCGTTGCTCAGATTCGATTAAACAGACAAGCGAGCCGTTGGCAAATTGAAACGTACCGTTTGGGAATTAATTAACGAGCGACACAGTCTGTTCGGGAAGTCTACGTTGGGAAATAGTTATCATAATTAAGGATTTACGGAGTTTCTCACCGGAGTTTACGATACTGCTATAATGCTACGCTGTTTATGAAATTATGAAACGCAATTATGAAATTACGTCAATATTTAACGTGCTACTGCCGAGATGAAATCTCAATAATTCAGTTAATTCCATTTATCTTATAATCCTTTGTTCTTTATGTAATTAAACGCGGTATTTTTATTTCATCTCCGTCTTTGATAAAGCGATGGTAAATCAGTTTGACCTACATATACCTATAAATACTTATGCGATAACAATTTCTGTGTTTTCGAATTTGTAGATTAAAGTATTTGAAAATGTAAAAATGAACACATTTGTAAACCTGTTGCTTTGACAATTTCAAAATTTTAGTATTTGAACACTAGTAACATTGAATATTTAAAAGCTTACAAAATTTGAGAACTTTTGTCTTTGATAATTTAATAGTTAAAAAGTTCGGAGACCTGTAATTTTGACAACTTGGAAGCTTAAAAATTAAAAAACTTGTAACTTTGACAATTTAAAAATGGAAAGATCTGAATATTTACAACTTTGACTATTTTTAAATTCAGGAGTTCGTAAATTTCGTAATTAAACAATTTGAAAGATAACAAATTTGTTAACCTATTTACCATATTCGCAAATTTATGTTCACACGCTACATAATTTCGTGTTAGGTTGACTTAATCGATTTTGGTTCTCGGAAACGTTACATAATATAGTCTCGATAAATATTTATATTTGTGCGTTGTTGACAACCGACGTCATTTTCATCGATATCGTAATACAAGATTTGTTAATTAAATCCGCTGACGGTGAAAATTAAACTTTGTTCGTTCAATCAGGCGTGATCAAGCGAATCTCCGTTAATAGATACAACGATCTCACCGCCAATTTTGGTCTCAAATTTTCAAATTTCAGTATCGGCGATGTTTGTGAATTTTACGTTTTTGGAATTAAAAAAAAATGGGGATTTCATATTTGGGAATTAGGGAATTTGGAAATGTTTGAAGTACGAGAATCGGGGAACTTAGGAATTTAGGGATTAATTTTGTAAATACAGCGTTTAGAATTTTAGGAATTTATGGATTTGGAAACTTGGATATGTCAGAACTTGGAGATTTAAAAATCTTAAGTTTGAGGAATTTGGTAATTGGAGTTTTACGAAATCTAAGAAATTGGAAACTTGAAAGCTTTGAAATTGAAAGTGTTTAGAAATATGCGAAATTTAAAAATTGGGACATTGAGAACTTGTACTTGTAGAAATTTGGAAAATTGGAAAAGTGGAATTTTGAGAATTTCAGAAGCTAGGAACTTGGAAATTTGGGTATTTCAGAATTTTGGAATTCCGAAATTTGAGAAATATGATGTTCGCAAATTTGGAAAATTAAAACTTTGGACCCTCAGAAATTAAGAAAATATAGAATTTTAACATTTAGAAAACTGGAGAATTGCGAATTTGGACTTTTTTTGTATTTGGAGAATTGCGAATTGGAATCTTTAGAAATTTGGAGAGTCGCGAATTTTGACTTTTTGATATTTGAGGAATCGCGAATTGGAATCTTCAGAAATTTGGAGAGTTGAGAATTTGGACTTTTTTGGTATTTGGAGAATTGCGAATTGGAATCTTTAGAAATTTTAAGAATCGCGAATTTGGACTTTTCCGGTATTTGGAGAATTGCGAATTGGAATCTTTAGAAATTTGGAGCATGGAAAATCTGAAAACGTGAGAATTTACACTTTCCAAAGAGTGGCAAATTATGCACTCGAGAATTTCGATATTAGGGCTATCAGATGTGTCAAAATATCCAAATTTGCAAATGTAAGAATTCGGATATTTGAAAATTCGAATATATGAAAATTTATAATTTTAAGAATTCTGAAACCTAGATTTTTCATAATCCAAGATTCGAACCCCATTAATATGCTCGAAAGCTCATGTTAAGGTGACAATGTGACGTGCGTCTACTATGAAATGATTCCGTGAGATTGTACGCTTTCGAATCAGCCACACCTGATGATCGCCGGTAAGAAATTAATTTCGTTCGCGTAGAAAACGAAAGGGCAGTCCTAATGAAGCATTAAGTAGGCCAGCGAAATAATTACGCGTTGTTAAGCGATTCGTGAGCGGAATACTAACGAGAGCATTCGTTTTTCGTTTGCACATTAGGCAACCATCTTGACACGCGCCAGCACGTACCTGATATTTAATGTTGCAGCAACGATTATGCTATATGAAATTCTCTCAGTGCTTATGGAAATGATTCGTTATTATCTTCATCATAATTGCATATGACGAACATTCCATTGACAAACAGGAATGTATTAATCGTGATTGCGTCTTTCTTGTCGAATAATTTTATTTCCATAAAAAATCATAAATTTTCATCGCGTATTAAAAATGATTACACGTAAATTTCTTGAGTAGTTTCAATTTTAAAAAGTAATAGCAATAGTGTATACTGGAATATTTATATACAAATTATTAACTTTATGTCTTGTATTAAAATATGTTGCTCATTAGTATACGTATGTGTCCAATCATTATATGTTCTCATACATATGAGAAGAAGTTGTTCTTAATAATTAAATCAATTAGTACTTAGGTTGTAGAGCTTTTCAATTGAATATAAAATATGTTTGATATATAGCATGCGATGGTGTGTACATGATACATATTCTTTATTAATAATTCTATTTTAAGTACATTTAATCGTTACCTCGATACAGTCTCGTTTTTATGGAACATGTGCTGCATTCAGTAAATTTGACGGAAGTAAAATTATTCAGAAACTAAAGTAAAATCTTCGAGGGGAAAGGGTGAATGTGTTATACCATATGCACGCATAATTGGTACATGTTCCCGCTTATACAAATGATGTGTAACACTCTAAGTTATCGGGCGAGGCTGAAAGTTTTCGCGAAGTTTTCGCTAGTAGTTCGAAGGAATATCGCGAAAAAAATTCCAAAGTATTTGCATTCGTTGCGAGTGAACAAACCGGAAACCCAGTCGAACGCAAAGTAGGTCACCCGATGTTACGTCTTGTTACCCGTTGCAGATATGGACTGCTAATTAGACGTATGATCGACTGAGTATCTAATTAACAACGCGAATCGTCTAAGAAGCCTTTTAAGCAGATTGCGTAGTCGGATTAATAAGGAAGGTACATTCGATTTGAATTAGTCATTATAACTGTTCGAGTTTCCTTCTTGTGAGGATTTTAACCCTCTGCACTCGAAGGTATTTTTACTGGTAGCAGATAGCAGCTTTAAAACTTTTTCATTGAAAAGTTTGATGAATCCTTTTGAAGTTATAATCTCTTCATTATTAATTTTACTATTAGCTGTTTCGTTATGTTTCTGTATCATGAATGCAACATTATAGATTCAGTTAAAAAATAGGTATTCCAAATTGCTGTGTTAAATAAAATGGCGAGTGTGAGTTGGTTTTTGTGCACAAAGGGTTAATTCTCTCGACAATGTTTTTTTCATATATTCGAAATTGAAATATTCTATCGAAGTAACGTTAGTAATGTGCAAAGGGAAGAAGAGAATATTAGTTTGGTTCGGTATCGATTTTTTTAAAAAATGGAATTTAATTTTGGAAGTGTATAGTTATAAATGATCATCCAAGTAGCAATTCAAATAGAGAACGATTCTATTGGAATGAGGTCGAAGAAAATATCAGACGATACACTTTTGCTAATTGGTGCTTCTACGATACTCGAGATGCTCTGAGGCACTATGAAGACTCGTTATTTTAAGAATGCACTTTTATTTTCTTGAAATTGCTGAAACCAGATTTTATAAATTTTCAGTACTATTAATTAATGAACATTTAAATTTCCAAATATCTGAATTGTCAAAGTATTACAAAGTATTAAATTGCTATATTTCTAAGCTTCCAAAATTCCAAACGCGAACATTTTTTAATTTAAAAATATTTATCACTCCTATATTTACACATTTTATATTATAAATTATTCGAGTTTTTCGATGTTAACTTTTATAATTTTCGACATTTCTAAATTGGTGAACTTCTAACTTTTTAAAGCTCTAAATAGCATAATTTTTAACATTTCATTTTAATAAATATTTAAGAAATATTCAAAGTTTTCAATGGCCAAATTTTTAAATTTCTAAATAGCCAAGTTTTCAAAATTTCAAATTTCTGTACAACTGAAGCTCTGAGAGTCCAAATTTCTAAATTTCCAGATTTCAAATTTTTCAATTTCCAACATTCTAATCGCCTAAATTTCTGACTACCCTACTTTCTGACATTTCAATGCACACAATGTCAAATTTTCTAAATTCCCTAACTCCTGACTTTTCAAACTTCAAAATGACCAAATTCTTAACCATCCCATTTCTAAAATACTCAAATACCAAAATTTCTCAAAATCTCAACCGCTCCATTCCCAAATCTGATTAAATATATTTTGCATGCGTCCTAAAAAATTTTAAGAACCATCAATCAATTTCTCCAAATAAATTGATGAATTTGTTCGTTCGAGGTAAAAATTTAAATCCCGAATGTCATTTCAACGATTCGTTTCAACTTTCCGTGCTCGTAAATCGGTCTCCTCCACAAAATATCTTTTTCGCAGGTAAATTGATAAGAGACACACAACTACGTGTTTATCGAAACTGATTAACGGTCTGTATCTCATCGTTTGAATCTATCCGGATCGATTTCGATGAATAGAACATCGGATGTAAAAGCCTCGTGACTTTTCCGAATCGTTCAAAACGTTCAGCCGATTAGCAAAAAATCAAAATCGACGCTGGTAGCGTGTTTCGTAGGAAGAGCTTTGAAATCCGATATCGGGATAGAATTGAAAAATCCACTTAACTGATTTATTGGGTGGTGTTCGATCAGAAGTGTTGAAATACGATGTTTAGAATCGGAGAAAGCAACTTTTTGACGCGTTTTTTTTGTTTTGTATAAACTGTCCGTTGATTCTTTCTGAAATGGCGATGAGGTTTAATTCAAATAAATAGATATATAATAATTTTACTCTTTTAAAATAGATTATCCGAAACTTTTTTGTTAATAGAATGGCAGTGAAGTTTTATTTTAAAGTAATCTTGAATGGTACTGATATTTTTTTGTCAGATTTTAGTGTTTCACGGTCAATGATGATAGATAAATCAATTTCATTCTGGAAATGTGTAAACTTACAAGTGGAGTTGTATAACATTTGATGTCATTGAATTTTACATGGAAAAATCAAGAAATTTCTTAATATAGAAATTAGGAATTCGACCAGTTTTGAATCATCCATTTTTGTATTAAAATATTAAAAATCTGGCAAGTCAACAACATAAAAATATGGAAATGGAAAAAGTAAAACTTAACGTATTCTACATTGAAAAACTGAAATATTTGGTACTTAAGAAATTAAGGAATTCAGCAAGTTTAATTTTGAAATTAAACAATTTTGTATCATCAAACTTTCAAACTTCAGTTTTTAGAAATTTATAAATGTCTTTTTTATAAATCTTTTATAATTCATAAATGTTTTTTTGATCAATCTTTTCCAATTTATAAATGTTTCATCGAAATTAAAACTCATTGTGCAAGTGTTCCAAGAAGCACGATACTGACTTTTTAATTAATGAAACTACTAAACTTCACAGAAGATAAAAATGGCGAAAGAAGCAGTGTACAGAATTGTATTCGGTAAATGCGAGTCTGCGACTAAGGTTTATCGAACGTTACAAGCTTAAATACATGTTCATCATTGTTATTATGCCCGTTCCAAATGCAGCGAGGCGAACGGTTGATAATCGACATTACTACTTCGCATTTCTACGACCTTGAATCAGTGAACTCGCGTAGAAAGAAGACCTTCCGTTCCGTTGACTTCGTCAATTTCAACTTCCTCCGTTACGCGTCCGGCCAGCCGTACAAGCACAATTATAATTTACAAGCGTAGCGAACTTAACTCGGCATAAGGCTCCTTCCGCTTCCTCGTCAACCTTTAAGAATTCGCAGTCGTTAAAACTTAGCCAGATATTTCACTTTGAGTCTCGATTGCATAAATTATACTTCGTTCAACCGATTACTGTTGTAGCCATTTCTGAATCGACTTCACAGTAACGCGAATATAGGGAACTTTATACTTTGGGATCATTCAGAAGTATTTTTTCCATGTTTATGCACATTCCGATATTCTCAAATTTTGACATTTTCATGGGCCACATTTTTCACATTTACAAATTTTTATTATCGAGTTTCTTAAATATCGACTTCTGAAATTTATAAGTTCTCTAAGTACAAATTCTCAAACTTCTCAGGCCCCGAATTTGCACACTACAATCTCTCAGATTTATAAATTCTCTAGACATCAATTTATTGCATTTCTGAATTCTCCAGGTCCTAAATTCATAGATTTTCAAATTTCCAAATTCATAAACCTTCAACTTTTTAAATCTCCAAATTCTTACGGCCCCAAATTCTCAATTCACTAAATTCTGTAATTGCCAAATTCCCTAGGCCCCATACTCGCAAATCCCCAAATTCACTAAGTTCTATAGTCTCATATCACCACATACCTTCAACGCTCGAATTTTTACGCTCTCAAGTTCTCAAATCTCAAAATCACCAAATACTCACATTCTTCAATCCGAAAATTACAAAATCCCCAATTTGTCAAATCTCTAAAATTCTCAAATTCCCAAGTTCCCAAGTCGCCCAAATTCGAAAATCTATAATTCTTTAAGTTCCCAATGTCCCACATACCCAACTTCTCAAGTAACCAAATACCCAAATCTTCAAATTCGCACATCCTTGATTTTCCAAATCCTTAATTTCTCAAGTTCCGAAATTCCCAACTCCTCAAATCGCCAATTTGTTCAACACCCAACTTCTCGGATCGTCAATTTCTGTAATCCCCAAATTTCCAAATCTTCAAACTCTCAAACCCCACATTCTCGCCCAAATCTCCAAATTCCAAGATTAGCGATACCCGAAGGAAATCCGCTCCGTCCATTCCATCCTATGGCAACGCCACTTCTAAAACTCGGAATACCATACTGAAAGGATCCTCATCAGCATCGTGAAGTTCCTAACATAAAACACCCTCGGACGTTAAATTAACGGCAGCATAACTCGAGTACCATCGACAGTGTCTCATTTTTCTGCAAAAAAAAAAAAGAACGAAAAAGAAAAATGATACACTTTCGTGGAAACAAGGTTGGTTAACCGTGCTTAATCCTTTTTCACTTCGGTTGGCTTCGTAATGGCGTCGGGTTAGGGCACATTAAATAAACTCTTCTCTGTAACGCAACCAGATTCGAACGATGATTATGGCGTCGTAAGATGTCCCTTCGCCGTTGCCATCTTATTTTTCACCGTTCGATGAAGCGGCACGGATATTTAATTTAAACTTGAGACATTTACAGCTCCCGATACGACGTTCCTTGACGTCGCAATTTGTTATTTTTGAATTTTCTTCTCGCAGGATTAAACGTTAGATTATTGCGGATGAGGGAAATTCAATTTTCTTGCCGGGACGAGGAGAAACAACGCGAAATCGTCGATTATCGTCTTTGGATGGTTCTAGGGCCCTTAATGGAAGCGGAACCCAAGGTTTACGTGTTAAGGATCGTAATTGTTGAAGGATTTTCATGTAAAGGCGCGAGCTTCGTTGTTTGATACGGTTGCTACATTGAAAATTGCAATCGTCGTTTAATACACGAAATTGATCACTCCATTTTGTTGTATGTACAAAAGTTTTTATATAAAACTACACTTTTATCTTGAATCATAAATTTATAAAAGTTGTAGAATGTTGTTGTATCAGCTGTTCTCGAGTTCGTCGGAAAGTCTCATCACAATTTTCTCGTATAAATCTCGTAAAAAATTAACGCCCGCTAAAACTTGATAATAATTCCCTTAATATCCACTCGCTTCGTAGATTAAGCATCTGCATGTGTATGCCTCGAGTATAGATTTTCAATACAATTAGACAAAAACTGATGTCCCGCGCTGAATAATCGTCGTCGTGTGTAATTATAACGTTAATATCCCCTGCTACGGATTTCCAGTGATTAACGCGTAACAAATAACGAGTCTCGTTAATTGCGCCGGTTGTATAATTTTCTCGTTTATAGACGGAAATTACGTTCTTATTTTTATCGATATATCGGGATATCGATAACCTTGACTGCCTCGATGATGCCTATCGTTTGTTCGTACATAAATGTCGTATCAGCGACGTGTGCGACCTTTTTGTTGCGTTATCTAACGCGGCAAAAATGATTATTGTCTTTGCAAAGATCTAGGAATATCGATCGGGACGAGTTTACTCGGTCAAGATTTCTTTATGAATATTTATGTGGAACGTAAACGGAGCGGCGAAATTGTTAGGGAAACAATGTTATCCGCTCGATGATGCGCTCACGAGATGTTTATTTGCATTGTTGTCGCTGGTATTGCGTTCGTGTTTGATCTTCCGCCTCGTGGATTCGCGAAAATTCAGCCAACTTATTTGTCGGAACGAAAGTTCAGATTTTCGGTGCTATTGTCACCTGTTTCGTGTTGCGCAACGTAGCGGAAACAAGATGGCCTCCTTGAAGCGTATTCAAGTTTCAAATCACCCTCATGACATTGATTTAGCTTATTTTTATATATTACTTCCGAATTTTTGAATTTCGGGATCTGTCAGGTTTTATTTTTAGGACTTATTTTAGCTCCGATTTTAGGACTTCAGAGGTTTGGAACTTTTCATATTTGCAGTTCATGGATTGTGGATTTTCCAATTTTGGAACTCGCAGATTTTGACATTTCAGGATTTTAAGTATTCTGAACTTTGATACTTTCGAGGCTTGAAATGTTAGGATTTCGGAGATATAGATCCAATGGATATTGAGGTTAGGTTACATTGAAACTTTGGACAGTTGAAAATTTCAAAGTATCGTTAATTTTGATATTTTTAAACATTGACACATTCTGACAGTAAAATTTCAGAGATTTTGTACTTTGAGAATTTTTTTTTTTTTGAGAATTTGAAACTTAAAAATTAATAAATTTCAAGACTTTGAAGGTAAGCATTTCAGAAATTTAGAATTTTGAAACTCTAAAATTTCAGAATTTTAGAAACTTAGAAAGTGATGTATATCTGTGTTCAAATCTTGATATTTGCATCTAAGGAGCTTCGAAATTTCGTACATCTGTAACATTTAAAAGAAGCAAAGAATCTTCCCGTTAAATTGAAGTTACGATTCTTAAATCTCCCTTATTCCTCTTCCCACAGATTACGCGTACGATTCTTAAATTTCACTGAATTCTGTCCAGAGGAGCAAAAAACCCACTTCAACCTAGTTCTTGTTCATTTCTGGTAAAAGTTCTCAAAAAAATTGAATTCCTATGTACTTAATTTGATTTTCCACTATGGACAGAGGAGGACCCTTTTACTTGCGTCGCATGAATGCTTTATATCGATTCGTTAATTAACATCGGTCAGTTACTTTAGCTATCACGCGAAATCGAGTTTAGAACTACGTTAAAGTAAGCTCTTCCCGGAACGTGTTTAAGATTTTGATATCATTTATCGATCTCACTCAGAATTGTTCAAAAGCTCGTAAAAGTTATCAAAGAGGAAGTTTGTACTGAACTTAAATGAGCTTAAAAAATGAACTGTGAAAATTATTACAGTCAGATAAAATCGATCAATTTGTGCGAATTCACCTTTCTACATATTTGACCATGTATGGTCTCGAACGCGTGCCATATATCAGGATATTGCAGTACATTCAACTCAAAAAATTTGATCTATCCTTATATATTGTTTACATGTTTAAACGTATATCTTGCAGTAGAAACCTTAATATTGCAATTTCACTCCGTGATTGAGAAGGAATCCATAATTGTCACATTTGTCCCGTGTGTATGGTTCTTCCAGCGACGTTATAATGACAGTCAATGACTATGGAAAGTGTCCATGGGACGACTCATCTCACGTTGAAAGACTATTCTAGAATTGGCGTCAAACAGTTCCGTAATTACGACATTCGATCTGTTTCGCACTTTCCACGCGGACTGATCGTTTCCTGTAATCACTGTTCGTCGCGGTGTGCCACAAACGACGTACGTCTACTAATTTCACCTAGGATACATCATAGATAGAGAATATCCCGCTAATAGCACGGCTTTTCATTTGACACGACCACCTTGCCAATATAAAAGATGTATTCCATGATCAAAGAATGTTAGATCGAATTACAGCGAGGATTATAATCTGATTTTTAACGAGACCACCCTGCCGTTAACGAACTCGCAGAAAGTTTCCTCAATTATCACCTTGATTCGATCAGGCTTTTAATTGAACGGTTCCTTCAAAAGAAAGTTGAGTTTGACGGAGGAAACTATCGATTTCCTTTCCATAATTGATAGATTGATTACGATAAAATAGCTCTTCTTATCTTTTCATTGAGATTGATCAATGTCCGACATTTCACACAAGGAAGATCACGATACAAAATGGGCACTTTTGTAAAGAATTATAGAGGAACCGTTCTTGTACAATATTTAGATAGACGTTAAATATTTAGAATAATTCCTTTCCGAGGAACAAAGTACTGATCGTCGTATACTACAATTAAAAACGTAAAATATTAATATTATAGTAAATGATATTGTATTAATATTAATATATTCATATTTGATATACATATGTTATTAAAATAACCATCAATATTTTACAAATGTATAATATATCACTAATATCTTAATAAAATACCAATAAAATATTATGATGTTATTAATAATATCAATGCATAAAAATCATATTAATATGCAAAATTTTTAATTGCAATATGTGATCTCTTAAATTTTGTTTTCCGAAGAGTACTTGTATTTATGCGGAAGATAATAATAGATATGTTAATATTGATATATAGGGTATTGAAATGTATTAACACGGATGGAGATACAGAAACATATTGCAATTTATTGCAATATGATTCCGTTAATAAATATCGAGAGAACTTGTCTCCACGAGTTTCAGAGAGGAGGTAAAAAGGACAGGTTGATTTATGTCCGCAATTTCGCGTCAGGTGGCGTGGGAATATGAAAAGAACTTGATAAAAGTCATTTCAACCGACGATTTGCTTCGGTTTGACTCACACAAGTTGAAGTTGTTGGGACAAATCTTTATAAGTATCTATGTACTCGCAAACATAAAAAAAAAATACGATGCCTGTGAGGACGTGATATTGAGAAACTTTATGTGACAAAAACTTGAAAGAAAATTCGGAGTAGATTCTTTTCTCTTCATTTTAAATCAAGTCACTTTATTCTTATCGTGTCTGCTGTGTGATGCGAATTTTAGTACAAATAGAAAAACTGTTTTTCTGCTTACAAGTTTCATTTCTTTAAGAAGAATTTCGAATATTTTGAATTTAGAAGTAAAATTGAAGGTTCAGATTTTTGCATAATTCTGGAGAAAAATTGTAATTTATCATTTCTGCAAAATTCTAAAACAAAATTTTAATTTAGATATTCTATAACATCATAAATTAATTATCATTGTCTATCTAAGAATTAGATTAATAAATCTTGGAATTTAATTGCGTAAAAATTAAATTAGTAAATCTCAGAATTTAGAATTAAAGATTTATGTTTCCATTCGGTCTATTGATGACATACGTTTGTAAACAATTTCCTACTCCAACTTTGAGCAAAATTTTGTAGTTATCCTATTGACATATCTACGAGTGTACACGTGTACACTATGTACGTCACAGATGCTATCCGTCAGATGTATATTTCATGTGATTAGGTGAATCGTATGCTATTTGACCTGTGCAATTAATCATTCAACAATTAGCCCTTAAATTATGAAGCGTTTGCATATTTAAACGCAGTAATGATGTTTCGAACCCATAAAAAATTGACACTAATACCTACTAATTAAAGTGAAACATTTATGAAGTCTTTGGAGGAAAACCAGACAACCCTGGCTAAAACCACTTCTTGCTTCCAACATTACTTGCTTTCTTATAACACTTCTAAACAGAAAAAGTACAAATTAAAAAAAAATGTGTCATTTTATTACAATTTATTTCGATTCTACAGAAAGTTCTCTTACGCTTTTGTCGAGTATATTCTTCATCGCTTAAAAACAATTACCATTAATTGCAAATTAAATCGAGCAATTAAAGGTTTAAATAAAACAAAGTTCTCGTGAGATAAAGTCTGAAAATACTTTAAATTATTCCGGCGTACGAAACATACAAAGTTTTATGTTACTGTCAACCGAGATTCGTGTTTCATCAGCAAAGTAGACTTTTATTCATACTTTTGTCGCGGAAGCACAAAGACACAGTCGACTCCCAACCATTTTTCTGTTAGCTGGTGTACGTGGGCAGAACGTTCTTAAGTAAAATACCGAGCCATTTGTCACTTTGTGGAACCGTTACCCTCTTCGCCTGGTAATTCGTTCAATTTTCCTGAATTCCGTGAAAATAGCGATCGTTGAAGCTGTTGTCGGAAACATGATATTTCGAGCCGAGAGTAATTTCCGTCATTTCGGATGAATGCCTGTTGTAGATCAGAGGTGAGCGTTACCGAAATAATTTGCGAATACGAGTTTCGGCCAATAGAAAATATCCGAGAATCATGAAGAATTATTTATTCGACGGGAAATATGTACGGAGCGGGGGTTATATGTATAACGGGTGGCGATATGATTTGTTATTATTGATGATGCAATATAGATGAGGCAACTCGTGGCGATATCATATGTGATGTTATAATGCGTGGTAATTCTATGGGTGGCTAATACAACACGTGACTGATACAACGCGTTCATAATTCCACGTATGACAAACACTATGCATACACATATTTTGCACACATTTGTGATACAATACGTGACTATGCGTATAACGTGTAGGGAATTCACATATGGCTATTCACTGTGTGGCTAGTACTACGTGTGACACGTACGGCACGTGATTATTTCCACGCGTCATTAATACGATGCGTTGATGTTTACATGCGTGACTAACACGACACATTCATAATTCTACACGTGACTGATCAACACGTGATATTACAGCGGGTAGAGATTCTACATGTGGTTATATAATGCGTGGGTAACACCACATGTGACTAATACGGCATGTGACTAATTCCACGCGTGGTTAATACAATGCGTTAATATTTATATGCATGACTAAGTTGTCGTACTCATAATTCTACGCGTGACTGATCAACACGCGACGAATGCAATGTGTGACTACACAACGGGTAGAGATTCAACATGTGGTTATACAATGCGTGGCTAACACCACACGTGACTAATACGGCTCGTGACTAATTCTACGCGTGGTTAGTAGAACGCATTCATAATTACACTCGTGACTGATCAACACGTGGCGAATACAACACGTGACTATACAACGCGTGGAGATTCAACATGTGGTTATACAATGCATTTATAATGCCACGCATGATTGAAACGCGTTCATAATTCCACATGTGAATAACACAACGTGTGATTATTTCAGAGGCGATCTCGCCCATGGAAAATATACCGTATAACTCATATCTAATGCTATTTGCGGCTAATACAATGTGTAATTAAAATAACTCGCGATTAATATAACGTGTAGCTAAAATAAATCGTAACTGATACAATACACAACTAATATTGTTCTCGGGGTGTTATAACGCATGATTATACCAATATACACAATACATAAAATAATATAAATTACAATATTTAAATTATACACGATATATAAAATTATATAAATTATACACGATATATAAAAATTGAAAGCTTTCCGATTAAAATTTACATATTTGAAAATTAACATGTTTGGCTCGATTAAAAATTGTTTTGAGACGAAAGTTATTTCGCGAAAAGTATTTCATGATTTTTCAAGAATAATTCGCTGAAAACAAATAGCACGACAGAACTGCGCGAGGAGCTGAAAAATATGTCAGAGAGAAATCAGCCGTTTTCAGCGATGCGAAGCGCAATACAAATTTACCATACGAAATACAAATATCGTAGGTGCGCCTTCTATTTCATCCAGAATTTGTACCGCACCGATACACATCGAAGTAAAAGGAAAAACCTTGTCGCGGGAAAAACCACGACGTTTCGTGGCTGTTTTCTTTTTAAAAGGTAAGCAATTTCGGTCGTTACATAACCGACAGTATCGGAATCTCCGATTCGAAGCACGCTTTCTGGAATCTCAAAATAGGAATTTTTATCGATTTCGACGACGAATATTCGGTTTTTATTTAACGATCGGGGTGGAGAGCACGGGTTTCGATTTAGTCGAAACTTTGCACAATTATGGGGGACCCGTGAGGTAATAATTTTACAGAATCGTAACTCGGACCTTTCTTGAATAAGCAAAAATTCTACGTTCAAAGTTTTTTAATATCTGCCTGAATGAACTCGGGTTACATTAAATGCCCGAAATCTGCTACATTCTAGTAATAAGATGGGTAGGCTTGTCGTAAACGTATAAACTTCTACGAATTTTATGCTTACAACCACCTCTTTATCCCTAGGTTGTAATAACTGTTGTATTTAATACAATTTAAACAGTTAACTGGACTGTAAAAACTTTGCTCATGAATTTCTCTCTTATGTCACCGAGGCATGTACTATGATTTTGCTTAATTATTAGGTCGTTGCATATTAAATAAATGATTCTGAGGTATCAGGCATCTGGCACGATTTTACCACACGACGAGATTTTCAAATACTTGTGGCTATTTGCTGTATGAGCCATTTATTAATAATTTTAATACAGGTTATATGGTTGTTAGACAAGCGTTTCGTTTTTATTATATGTGTTTTATTAATTTACTATTTTATTATACAATCGAGAATATTCTCTGTTTACCAGCCATCAATAATTAAAAATATTATTTTGCATATTTTCAATAAATTTTGATTAAGATCTTTTTAAACGTTTTATACATTGAATTTTATTTTTCAAAATAAAGTATGTGTACATTTTAAATATTAAATTTAATTTTTTATAATCAATATTTTGTGCGATTGAAGTATTAAACTTGATTTTTAATAACAAACTGTGTATATATTTTACCGATATCTGTGCATACATTTTCCATAGTCAAAGGGTTCATTAAATTGTGACACGTTATACTGATAAAGTTCAATTATTTCTTTCAAGAAAAATTTAACTGGCTCATTTTACAAACTCTGATCGTAGCTGAACATTTTTCATATTTTTCTAAGCATGTACACATTTTGCCAGAAAATATATCGACAAATTATTCACAAGAAAAGGAATCCAAATTCCCTTCGTACATTGCAATTATTTAACTGTTAACTAGTAAGTAATGTTCACTGCACTTACTAATTTTTTTACTGCCAATTAATATTCATTACAAGTAGTAAATTATTGGTTGCCAATTAATGTTCATTATAATCGGTGAATTATTAACTACTAATTAACAGTATTCATTGTAATTACTTAACTGTTAGCTAACAATTAAGGTTCACTGCAATTGTTAATAAGTAGTTAGTATTTCTGCGATTACTAAATCATTAGCTATTAGTTATTAATGTTTATAGAAATTATTTATTTCGTTGTAATTACCTGATTATTAACCTTAATTATTTAACCATTAGATAGCAATTAATTGTAGTTACCTTTACTTAACTATTAGCTACAAATTAATTGTCGTAGCAATTGCTTAATTATTAACTGTCCAATTAATGTTCATTGCAATTATTACCTACAGAATAACGTGCATAATAATCGCTTTAGTAACATGTAGCAATTAATTGTCATTATTATTACTTAACTATAAAAAACAATTACTTGTCGTTAGAATTTCACAGTTATTCCTCTATCGAATTAATATTTATTGCAATTATGAACACCAAAATAAAACGTGAACATATAATACACGATGCCATTATGAATTAACAGTACTTCGTTCCATCTGCGAATAAAAATATAAAAAAGTTTCGAAATTCATCGGCGAATAACAGAAACATGTAACCGCAGAATTTAGCCTGAAAGCGCAACGTTGTTCACAGCAGAATCGATGAAAGCCTAAAATTAACCGGAACCTAAGCTAAGAAGATTTTTCGGCGTAAATCGTTTCGCTGCATCCACAATCGACCGTCAAAGGTGCAACACGCGGACCAACGAAAAGCGGAAACACTTTACCCGAAGCGGAGAAACGACGCATTGATAGTTTTTTTTTTATCAAGACATGTATCTTGATTAGTATACAAAAGTGTTACCTAACCACTATCCATGGGGCCATAACCGTAGAGGAACAATCAGTCAATTAACGTAGATAAAACGCGTCGAGAGAAACCATCGAGACCACAAAGAGAGTATCACAGATTTCCTGATATTTTGTAAAGATTATAAAAACGGGAAGGAGTATATTTTATAAACTTCGGTCCCGATTTTCTGGCTATATTTCCGAGGTTTTAAAATAAAATCGAACAGTTTGGTGATTTTGGAGCTGCCACACGACACACCGAGCTGACTCTCCTGAACGTGAAAAGAGCGAACCGTTGAAAGTGTTAAGTGCGATACGATCGTCAGGTATTGTGCACAGCCACGTTCAGAAAGAAAAGTGTGTTATATACTTGTTGCACGAAATGTCTTGAGTGTAAGTTGGTGTATTCATGAATTAACATTCGCGTAGCTGCACTTGTGCATGCAGAACGCGGTTCAAACAGTTGCATGCGCTTTACGATTCAACTTTCTGTCAACCCTTTTGCATGTACATTCTAACCTGCGATTATTTATTTCCGAAAGGTGTTTCTTACGTTTGTTTGACCGATTCTCGTGATTTGTTCGATCGAAGCTGTAAATTTCTGTTTCTGTTGCGTTATTTTTGCTGTGGTTTAATTGCTTTCTGGTTTAAACGTTGTTTGCAGCATTTGAGGTATTCACATTTTAAAAGTAATCGAGTTGCGAGTGCAAATTTTTCAATTGTTGAACTTGAAAATTTGGTCATTCGCAAACTTGATATTTCTGTACTTCTGAAATTTTTAACTTACAAATTGTTGAAGGTGTAAGATTGCACGTTTGACATTTTTTAATCCTGAAATTTAAAAAAAATTGTAAATTTTCTAAATTTCCAAATTTCTCAATGTCCAAATTTTTAAATTTGAAAATTCCAAATTTCGTACATACCTAAATTCTTAAATATCCAAACCCTTAAATTCTTGACCCCCAAAATGTCGAAATGTCTAATTTGGCAGATTTGTCAATATAAAAAGTTGAACAATAAATATAACTAATATCTGGATATAATTTTTGTTTAATAATTAAATGTGTAAAAGGGTCGATGAACCTGTATACAAACTATATACATATAAATATTTGCATGCTGTGTTTCACGCTTGATGTACCAAATATCAACAATTTTAAACACAATTTGTAATAACTTGAAATTCATTATTTCATAAAAATGAACCACGGTTTTCCAAAGTGGTTCCATGTTGTAAAATATCAACAATTTATCTACTCCGAACATTGTCTTCACACAATGCTAAAGCTTTCTACAATGAAATCGCTGTTGACGTTGTGAAATTACTTCGGTAATTGAATATCTAAGAAGTTGTTTGATGATTGAGTTTATTTCTTCTAGCGGAAGAAGAGACGAGCCATTCTCTTCAATACCAATACATCTACCTTTGAATTTATTATATTACAATACTTGGATTCCTATTTCCAGGTATTCGGTTTCTCTGTTATTACCGAGTCCATGATAAATCTCGTTTAAGAGTTCTACTCTTCGACTGGAAAATTTAATTAATCAAGATAAAGTCTGGCGTCCCTAGGGAAAATATGACAATCAGACTGAAAGGAAATTTACTGCTCGTTCATTTTTAGGAATGTTTGAGATTTTTCAGGGATTTTCATGAATTCAGAATATGGGAAAATTTGGGACATTCTCTGACATTTTAGTGATCCAATGACACGAAAGTCGATGTGTTTGGGATTCAGAAATTTCAAGATTTAAGGATTTTGGGGTATAGAAACTTACAAGTGTTTTGGTAATTTAGGAACCTAGGGATTTGAGGATAGAACTGTTGCAGTGTCTGGAATTTGTGAATTACGGAAATTAGAAATTTAGGAATTTTGGGGTAAAATTATTTGAGAACCTAGAAATTCAAGGATGGCGGTTTTTAAAAATTCCTAAATTGGGGAAATCGGAGAGGAAATTTGAGGATCTAGGAATGTGGTCATGTGAAGATTTGGTACTTGAAGATTTGGAGACCCAGGGATATAAAAATCTAGGGATCTGTTGACGTAGTAATCCGGGGATATAGAATTA
This sequence comes from Coelioxys conoideus, assembly GCA_947623535.1. Taxonomy (NCBI): domain Eukaryota; kingdom Metazoa; phylum Arthropoda; class Insecta; order Hymenoptera; family Megachilidae; genus Coelioxys; species Coelioxys conoideus. The sequence continues at coordinate 11,759,180 of OX392449.1, forward strand.
ACCACGATTTAAGAATTTGGAATTTGGGGATCGCCCCATTATACATACAACATATATTTTTGCTGATATTGTTTTTTTATCACTTGCAATAGCATTATATTAAATACAACGTGTAACTCATCACACACTTACATTATAGCAGTCAAAATTATTTTTTGGTTTGATGTTGTCTAACTTATACAAATACGTGCGATTTTACAATACCTGAGATAAAATGTAAACAAAAATTTGGCAGTTAACACGTTCCGTGCCAAGCTATTTTTGCCTGACTTCTTGTTCAGGCCATTTGATATTTTGACTAAAGACTGATATATTATCTCACAATATTTCATTACATTATCAATACATAAGTAGTTCTCTTGTTTGGAGTAGTTATAAATTGCATTTTGCATAATGACTCATTTTTTGATAGAAATATATTTTACAGAATTACATTTGTCATAAAATGCATGTTTTCTGTGCATTAAATAAATATAACTGCGTGTTCCACCGGTGGTACACATGGCATGGAACGCGTTAACGGGTTAATATCACTGTTTCTGCGACGCACACACAATTACCAAATAAACCCCGCGTCGATTATGCTCGACCACGTCACCTTGCGTTCATGCGTTCATCCGATGCGAGTGAAACTTTTATTCACGTTCGAACGGCATTCGCATAGGTTCTTTGACCTACCAATATTGTTTCCACCGGCGATAGTGGGTGCGCTACGGGGCGTAAATTGTAATCGTCATGCAAATTCTGACACACGCGAGAGCGGTCGCAGTCGCGTGTATCGTTGAATCTGACGTCCAGGAAGTCGAGTGGGCCTCCGCATTGCGACACAGGGAATGTCTGGACAACTTTTCCCGACGAGCTTTCGTCGGGACTCGTTCGTTTCGACTTACCCGATCCCTAAATCGCCGCGGGGAATCCCTGCGGCTCGTAAGTCCCGACACGATTCCCTGACGAAGCAGTGATGGCTCAACGAAACTCCTCGTTTCTGCCCTTTCACGAGAAAATAGGACAACTCGCACTCGGGAACAAACCCGGCGTCGTCCGGGGAATCATCGAAAGTTTAGAATTTTTGGAAACGGTAAATTTTGGGGTTCGGGGAGCTGGGGATTTGAGGGTCAACCGGACCGGACTCCGCATTATCTGTTTTCCGAGATAAATTTTACAGTCGTGGTCCGAAATTGCATACAAATTGCATATGTAATCGCATTTAATCACATAGAATTGCAATTATATTCCGTTTCTTTTTAAATTAAAAAGAAAAGTGTTTCATCTCAGTACGAAGCTTCCCATTTTTACGATGCGAGGAAAACTATCTTTCTTATTTTTACCATGAGAAGAAAACTACCTTTCTAAAGATAAGAAAGTTACTATCTTAACCTACTAATTGCCAAATGTTTACTTTCATTTTACCGCATGAGTTGTAAATTTGCGTATCAGACATTTGTAGAAGTTAGTTGATATCAAAACAGAAAATAATTTTGGAAACTATAATGTAAGTGTTCGCCGAATACACATCTCATTCGATATAATCCTATTGCAAGTAACAAAGAAAAGTATATGTATAAAAATATATTTTGAATTCCCCATTTGGCGATCGTGGTAGCAAATGGGTTAAAACTATCTTCTTATCGTTGCTTTTCTTAATTAATATTGTGGTTTGAGAAACCTGCGTGCAGCACCGACAACATAGTGAAGACAAGATAACATGAAACGTGTGAAACGTCCCTGTCCGCGAAAGAAAATTGGAAAACTTGCAGAGCTTCAAAACTTGTGACAGTTTAATTGAGCGACAATATCGCGTTTGTTACAAAAAAGTGAATGTGATACTGTCCACATTGCAGTTGATACTGCTTTGATGCTGTCGAAGTTACTTTGACGCCGTTACAATGGGATAATTCAAAACGTTTAATTATTGAAATAACTGAAAATCTCTTTCAAGTCGAAGCAAGGTGTGCCATGTAGAAAATTACCGTCTCTCTCGTAATTACAACCCTCTGACGGGGTGAACTTTCACCGTGAAAAAAAAAAACGAGGCTAAACACGTTGTTTAACACAGCTATCAGAAAATGTCGCAAGTTTTATTAAAAAGTTGTCAAAGCACCAGTAGGAAAATGTCACAAAATTTTCGATGGTGTTTTGTTCAGCAAGTTCATTCCGGTGCGTAGCTAACGATCCATCAGCGTTCATTCACTGAATGTCACAGTAACCTTACAATAATATCACGCTCTAGTTATAAATTTTCACACTAAAAATGATGAAATTGTACAAATACGGAATTTTCAATTATTCCATTTCTTTAGAAGTTCAGATATTAAGCTTGATCCGATAAACTAATTTTTAATCAATTTTCAAAGTGTCATGTTGCCAGTTGCCAATATAACTAGGTTTTTATAGTGCACGTAAAAACATATACTATAAAAAATAGATTACTATATTACGTATAATTTGTATACACTATCGAGTGATATTTTAATAATTCAAATATAAATACCTAGAGTTTCCTTTCGCAAATAAGCATTAATTCGTGGACATGAATTACAATGATCAATTAATTCACATTCCTTTACAAATAAGTAAATTTACAAGTAAAAAATGATTTCGTTCGAAATGTGGAAAATGCGAGGTCATGACACGTCTCGACAAGTATCACAACAGCGTCGAAAGTTTTCACCATAGCTTTATCGATCTGTTGATATATTATGCATGTTTTATGGCCACTTTGCAGCAAACCTCTTTCCAATAATGAACCCTAAAACGCGAAGTAGATTATTTTTATTATCATACTGTTTCTCGACAAAAGTTGACAGAAAGAATTTATGCTTTTAATGGTTGAATATAATATAGCGTAGGACAGTATTTATAAATACAATTTTCGAAAATTATTTACAATAATTTAATATGAAATGCGTAATAAATTAATATAATTAAATATCTCATACCATGAGTATGATGGTAAATCTCGTACCACCATTTTGGATTACAACCAATATATTAAAGACATGATCGGAGAACTGTTTCACCGTGGATATCGATGTTTATCTGATTATGTTCGTTCTATATTAACGCATTGTGCTTCTGCCATCATTCTGCAGAGATTTAAACGCGTTTAAACCGGTTGAATGCATCCGTGATGTCATTCAATTCACGTCAAGGGCAATTCTATGCATTCTTTGTGCCAATTTCGTACAATAAAAGCAGGAGACAGTCGTCTTATTATTGAATATTGTCGAAGTCTAAAATTAGACTTATTGTTAGTGGTTTCTTGTGGTATTGTATGTATCCAATGATTATACAATACTTGACCATCGAATTAGTACCATTAAATATTGCGTATATTTTCTGTGCAACTATATCACACACATTTTGTTATCATGATGTATCGACATCGTATGTATGTAACCTTTAGATTTTGTAACATAATAACTAACGATGAATAATCACAATTATTCTATCGAGTTTCAAATGCCTTGTATAGTAGTTCAGGTATAGTAGCTTAAGTGAATTGCATTTTTTTTGAAGTTCTATCGTTTCTACGACAATTAATCAATAGAAATTAATGTATAAGTGCATCGTTAGTGTATTTGAGGGTTTGGGGATTTGTAAACTTGAGAATTTAAGATTTGTCAAATTTGGGAATTAAAGAATCAGCAAATTTGGGGGTTTAACGATTATCAAACTGGAGGATTCGAGGATCGGCGAACTTGAGAATTTAGAAACTGAAAAGTTCAAGTATACGTATATCTGAAACACATACAAATTATAGATGTTCCAATTATTACACGCGTGGACGCGATGGATATCAGAATAATTCATCAAACTTCTCACCCCGACCGAGATCATGAAATTGAGGTTGGAATTGAATGCATCATATCCTCCGAACGAGAGGAGGAAGACGTTGACGAAATTACACCGGTGGGATTCGAACTCGTTTACACAGAAATAGCAAACTTTTGTTAGGGACACGTCCGAACAAACGTTTCCGGTATACTTTTCACCGAAGTTACAAAAGAGATAGAGTAACAGCGGGTCAAATAAAGTTCGTCAGGCTTTTTATAAATCGTTCGCAACTACAAATTACTTGTCGAAACAAATTATCGCAGTCAACAAATGCATTAAATAAGCTAATAAACCCGAGTATAAAACGATGTCATTCGGTTGTGGTAAAGTCATCGTATGCACGCGAAGTGCATTGCCTCCGAGTGCATAATAATAATACACCGCCCACGCAATGTTGACTCACCTCGTGTATTGACTCCTCTTTCAGAGCACGCTTTAATGATTGTTTAACGTGAAACGTTGACATAATTAATTTCTTCGATGAAGTCCCCGGTGTTTATACACGGGCCGGAGATTCCTTTAATTATAAACCCAGGTGAAGTGTCTGTAATTTTCAGTTAAACTTAAATTAGTTGATCGAACTTGTTACTCTAAATAGAACTTGTTACACATAAATATACACATTTTTGTATACTAATAAATATACAAATTTTTGTACATTAATAAAAATTCAAATTTTTGTACATTAATAAAAATTCAAATTTTTGTACATTAATCAAAATACACATTTTTGTACATTAATCAAAATACACATTTTTGTACATTAATAAAAATACAAATTTTTGTACATTAATCAAAATACACATTTTTGTACATTAATAAAAATACAAATTTTGATAATCAATATAGAATATTAAAAAAGTCTTTGATCGTTGTAATACTAAATATCACTCATTAGATGGTATTGTATCTATATTACGTAATTATTACGGTAAAATTACTCAAACTTAAAATAGCATAATAATGCTCAGATACAAATTTATGTGTACTGTTACAGAAATACATATTTTACATATTGCGTTAAAGAATTTTTGTTTCTGTTTGTTCGGTGAAATTCTTGAGAGCGTTTTGAAATTTTCATGCTCTCAAACCCATCGAAGCTTCTATGCCTCTTAACCAATTGAATCTTCAAAAATCACTACATCACAATATCCATGAATCATCATATGTCCCGTTCTCAGTTCATGAAATCGTAAAAAATCCGTAAATTCACAAATCTTCAAATGGCTAAAATCTCCTCGAAGTCCCTATTCTTCCAAAATTCTAAGTCCATCAGAACCTCAAAAGTTCTCAAAAACAAACGAATAGAAGGTTTCCTTCTCCTCGTTTGCCATATTTCTCGTAAAAAAGTTGGATCTGCTTTTGACTATGACTCACACAGACCTGGTTTGCAGTGGTGAATCGAACATACTAAAGCGAAAAATAGTTTAACTTCGGTGCGTGACATAATTAGACGGATCAATCGAAGGGTACCAGAATGAGCGACGTTTCGCGAGAGCGTAGCACAGTTTACCAGCGTTAACCAGCTTAATTCTCTCTATCCACGGTGTGTCGCTATCGGAGTCGATGCTATTACGACCGATACATCGACTATTGCATTAACGATACCCGGGCGCAATATCGCGCGAACGTAAACTGCTCGTCCGACGAACTGGGGCACGGAATCGAATACGTTTATGGAGTCGCGAGCGAATTCCGCGGGGTGTTGTCGCGTGCACCGGTGAGCGAAAGGGCAAAGTTCGCGAGTCACGGGCGCAAGGGTTGTGCAGCATTCGATGGTTGCAAGGAGGTCGTTAAATAGGTCGAATTGTCGGTGTCTGTTGGCCAGAGCGGGACGGAAAGGGGATTAAATGGCACGAAACAGCCACGCTAATTTAGATGGCGCGTAGAGAAGATTGCCTCTGACAGGAATGTAAACGTTATTGGATGGGCCAATTATTATAATGGTATCTAAGAAAATGAAACCCGCGATTGGCTGTTTTAATACCCGTTTCATGGTACCGGTAACGAGTGCAATTTGAATACATCTATTAGGGACGGGGAAAGGTATCGGTCTTTGTTATTCTCCGAGGACATCTTGGTTTTTATCTGCACGGACTGTTTTCAGCCGTTTTATATTGTCTACGTTTGCGAGGGAAGATTGACTCGAGATACATTTGTTTCCTCTTCGTTTTTATTCCGAAGTTATACCGCGAGCGGAAAACCTTTGACGAATAAGAAAATAATCGTTAAGGGTTTATTTATGCATTCTGCTTTCTTTTATTTGTTTGTTTTAATATTTCGAAATGTCTGGGAGACTTCTTTTAATGATCTGACTTCTTCTTATCGATTCACAGAAATGTGGTTATTTATTATTCGGGTTTAGTAATGGTACGTAATTTTTGGACAGCGAATGTTAGTATTAATTTTGGGATGTGGATTATTGATACATGTAGTATGTATACAAGTTAGAAAGTTTAGTTAGTTAAGTTAGTTAATGAAGTTATGTTAAGTGAATTGTTTATTATGCCATTTTAATAATTGTTTACTCATACTGTATGTATAAATATTTTTGTACAATTATGTACAATTGTGTACATATATTGTATGTATAAGTAACCTCATCCTAAACTTAATGTCGTAATTCTATTACATTCTTCACAGAAGATATTTTAATTGTGGAATATAGTTTATTGTACTAAATTGTTTATTATATTTCAAATTATACTATATTCTATAAGAACAGAATTTCACAAGGCATTCTACATTCTTCTTGAATTTTCATTAATACAATTTTCTCATTGTTAGACCTCCCATATAAATAGATATAGCAATATTTATTTAAAATTTTACAGAATATAAATGAAAATGTAAATATGAAAATAATTTGTGTTCTTAATTATTATGATCCAATATATTACACCGTATGTATGATGAGTAAATCTATAAATTAACAAACATCAACGTGAGTAAATCTATTAATTATTCATCCCGAGAAATTTTTCCTATGACACGTACCTATTTTTACGGATGCAATTTTATAGAGTTATTAAGTAACTACTGCAATCACACACTATTTTCCGAACAACCGTATTTTTTTCTGTATCCTTATCTTGAACATTGTCACGTATCCTTCCTATCTGGATCGAATCACCCATGGAATGAGCAAAATTAAATTCATTCGACAAACTTCAGTGGACGTGATACAAGTTTGTGATGGAACTTGGAAATTGGACTTGTCAGTAAGAAACTTTTTAAAGATCAGCAAATAACCTTTATTTCACGTGGTCATAGTATTTTTGTCAGGAACGTTAGAGTTTGTTGAATTAATTCATTGAAACGTTCAATTACACTTTATGCAAAGTTAATGACAAGTTGTTTGTGGTGTAGTTTTGAGACACGAATTTTAGACTTTGAAGACAACCCCTTCGAAAGATATTCAGAGATTAAGGACTCTTATAAGTACTTGTTTTAAAGACTCAATTTCTTTTTTTCAACGAAAAGTTTTTGTGGAAAACGTTCTGATCGATGCTTTCTCCAATTTATCCATATGTTTAATTATTTACATATCGAATAAAATTTTACAACCAAAGATTTCACATGTAAAAAATTAAATCATAATAAAAGCTTACGTCTATAAATTTCATTTGATCATTTCAATAAAAGGACATTTCAGCGTAATGGTCAACGATATGCACTCACTTACGTAACGTGAATTGAAACTGCACTTGGTCGATCAAATATTTGCAATTTTTTTTATTACTGCAGTATGAATGTTTAAAGAAGTGTAAAAACGGTATAACCCGAACAAGACGATAACATGAATAAGATTATCATTATAAAAAGAATAGTATTGTACTATTATCATGTTTTTTCTCAGAGGATTGAGAACAAGATAAGAAAATTTTTAATCTGTACGAAGATAGACAAACTTTTAAATTTCTATAAAGATAGACGAACTTTACATCTTTGTAAAGGTACATGACTTTTAAATCTTTATAAAGATAGACAAATTTTTAAGTCCTTGTACACATAGACAAAGTTTTAAATCGTTATACAGACAGGCTAGGTTTCAAGTCTTACTTGTTTAAAACAAAGTTTTAAATCTTTATTAAGTTAGATAAACTTTTACATTTATAATACAAGAGATTACGAAATTTGTATAGAAACCAGAGGTTATACGATATTACTCACAATTCCGAAAATACCCTATGTAGATTTAATTTTATAACACAGCATCTACATATATAGAATTATTTCAGTCACATATGTTTAGTGACTATTAATTGTTCGACGTTTATTTCTTAGCTTCATACGCTCGATACACAACGGTATTATGAGGCGAACTATTCATCGTCACGTAATTACCGCCATGGATGCAGCAGAAAGGCGCATCTTAAAGCCAAGTTGCGAATAAAGGAAGTTTCGTAGCTGTGTAGGAAATCGGTGCACAAGAACAGCCAACAAGACAGAGGCAGTATCTTCTGTCTGTTGGCCCATTTCAGCAATAAACCCGAGAAATGTTTAGTCGAATAATAGCGTTTGAGCTCGTGGCAGTGATTTCTTACTAGGAGTTAATCGGCGAATCGTTCTTTGCTGAGACAAAGTAATCGCGAAATAGTGGTTGCCTGGAGATACTAAATAAACCATTCAGTAGTTCGCGCAGACCCAGTGGAATTGACCTTTTATGGGTTATCGCTGTTTATTATCCGATTGTGTTCTGGATGGACTGCTTTCAGTAAATCTTACCAGCAAAAACGAATTCCAGGCGTGTCGTGCCAGTCTTCAATCTTCCATGACGCTATCCGCCCCTTGCAGCAATAAAGCAATTTTTAGAAATATTTTATCGCCCATTGTGATCCGTATTTCCGCCCTGTTGTGACAGATCTTTCTTATTTTTCCTTTTCAATGTATTGTAATATCATCCGTTCACTCTGTTATCTTTTTTTCCTTTGCTAATTTTTTTCAAATTTTCCAAATTGTTAATTTTTGTCCTTTCTGAATTTTTTTTTAGCAAATTTACAAATTTACGAATTTAAAGACTCCAGAAGTCTTCTGCACTTCTAATTTGCAAGTCTTCTTCAAAATTTTTGTCCCAAATTTACAAATTCACGAATTTAAAGGCTCTAGAAGTCCAAATATTAAATTCTTGAATTTACAAATTTCCAATTACCAATTCGCAACTCTTTTTCCAAATTTTTCCTCAAATGTATAAATTCACAAATTCAAAGGCTCTCGAAGTGTAAATATAACATTTTTAAATTTACAAATTTTCAATTTTCAACTTTTTTCCAACCGTTTTTTCAGATGTGCAAAATCAACAATTTAAAGATTTTAGAAGACTAAATATCAAAGTTCTTAAATTTACAAATTGCTAATTACTAATGTATAAATTTTCCCTTTTTTGAAGCTTGCAGTTTTCGACATTCTGTGTTTCCAAATTTTGCAATATTTTATTTTTAGAATCCCTTTATTTCCAAACCTTCACACATGAAAATTCATAATATATAGTCTAAATTTATAATATATTTTACAAATCTACAGAAGCTTGAATATTCAAATTACAAAATTTCCAGATCATCAATTTTCCATTTTCCAAATTTACAATTCATTAAGAAAAAAAAATCGTTTAATCAACAAACTCTAAGGACATCCAAATATACAAATTCAAAAATTGCGAATCAAAAAACGTACTACTAAAAACCCATTCGGTACAATACATCGGAATACGAACATATTTTCTGAAAATTCCTGCAGAAGAATAGTTACGTCAATTATCCCAAATAACGAATATCCCGATGCACTAAATACGCGAGTGCTCGATCGTTTATACCCGGTAACACAAAAATTGATTCGCGTTTACGCTGTTCGCTGCTTCGAAGCAGCGATTCACCTAGCAAAGGGAGAAAAAAACAAAGTATAATTGTTGCGAATTTGATCGGCGAGATAGGAAATTCCCTTCTTCGTCTTCACTCGCGAGTTCGATATTAGCCACTCGAATATGAATTTATGCGAGTGCTCGAAGGTTCCGAGGTACTCGAGGTATCGCGAAGTTTCCTTCCTCGAGAATCCCCATTCTGTTTGGAGTTGGCATTCGTACGACGATGGATCGAATACGAGTAACTTCGGTCACAGCATCAACGAGGACGCCGGCAATACATAATGGAACCCTCTCGGAACGTGTGCTTCGCAATGACCTCGACAAGTTTGTGACTGAGGCAATTTAATTAAGGGTTGTATAATGGGGGATGCGATGATTGCCGTCGGGCATCTCTGCTTACTCTTACGAGGGCTTTACCATTCGGTGCCTTCGTGTCGCGCTTCGTGATTAGGGTGAATCATTGATCGACTTGGATCACTTGTATGGTGTGTTCGAAAAGGTTGAGGTCACCCGTGCATATTTTATCGATGCGTCGCGACGATTTGTACTTAATTATAAAACTCGGCTATTGATAACCGTTAACCTTCGCTAGAGAAGTTGGTATTTGGGAACTCGACGATTTGAACAATTGCATGTTCGGCTGCTTTGACATTCGAAAATTGATACACATTGGAACCTCTGTGTTTGAAATTTTTAATATGTGGGGGGGATTTGAAAATTTTTGTATTTGAGAATTCGAGGATTTGAACATTTTGATAGCTCAAAAACACTTGGATTTGAATATTGAAGCATTTGGAAATTTGAGGATGTGAAAACTTAAGAATTTGGGAATTCGAAAATTTAAAAATGCAAACATTTTGCAATTTGAAGATTTGATAATTTCAACATACAGGAATTAGAGGATTTGGAACACTATATATGCAGGAACTTGAAGATTTGAAAATTGAAGCATTTGGAAACTTGAAGATGTGAAAGCTTAAGAATTTGGGAATTCGAAAATTTTTACATTTAAATATTTTGCAATTGGAAGATTTGATAATTGTAGCATACAGAAATTCGTGAACTTGTAGCACTATATTCAGGAACTCGAAAATTAAAAAAAAAATAAAGCACGTGGGACCTGGAGGACTAAAAAAAAATGTTTCACAACATATTTTTGGTGTAATATGAAAACGAGTCAAGCTGCATTCGAAGAAAACCTTTGAGGAAGAGTCCATTATTCTCGTTCCTTAAAAATTACTAACCGATAAATGTCCCATATTGCTATAAAAATTCGATCTTACACTTATCGAACTCGCAAAAATTTTGCAACGGAAATAAATTGAACAGCTTTATGATTCCTTCGGGTTATCCTCAAATTTCCCTCGTGTGAAACAAAACGCTTCGCTGCAATCTTCGCGTCCATTAACTGCACCGATAAATTGCAAGCTTCTCGCAAGCAATAAAAGAAACATGAGTGCGCGAATATTTCGCGAATCGTTAAATCTCGGTCGTCAATTTTGATGCTGATGTTTGACCGATAAACAACGAACACCGAGAAACTAGCAATATGACTAGTTTGTACGTGTTCGAACATCGTTTCGAGCGTTTGTCTTCGAAAACATATAAACTAAGGCAGGTACAATTTATTTTCGTGCCGTTCACCTGGCCTGTTGCCAGCTAAATATTTACACCTGATATTAAAAAGGTTTCCGCTGATCAAACCCGATGTGTTTTCTGTTTGCCACGGGTTAACGGACGTTGACGTGTCCTGGAAACGCCTTACATCGAGTTTACCCATAAGATGAGAAAAAGAAGACAAATTTATCGGACTTCATCTATGGAGACATTGTAGAGTCAACTGGGTGTGTTTGCAAAGGGAAAATGAACATTGACGAATGTAGATCTGGATTGACTAATTTATTTTAATTTTAAACATTCATTTATCGGTTGACATACTTTGTAATGCAACGCACGGTGATATAATGTGTGTGCAATTTAACGCGTGGAAGCCAGGTATAACTATTTAACGTGTACGGTAATGTAACACACGATGATATATTGCGTGGATAATGTAATTCGCGGTGATATAATGCGAGGATGATACCAAACGTGACTATACAACACACAGCCAATACACCACGCAGGTTTTTAACACATGTAGTAATCTAATGTATAATACAGTGATGCAACGCGTGTAGTAACCTAACGCGTGGAGATTTAACGTGTAATAATTTGACTGACAGCGCTCTAACGTATGTGATGCTAACACGTGACATATAAACGCGTGTAATAATTTAACAAGAGAAAATCTAACGCGTGTAATAGTTAAACGCGTAGACATCGAACGCGTGGGGATATGACACGTATAGTAATCTCATGTGTGGCGATCATGATTGACATAAAATGTAGAACACTAATTTACATAATAACCTAATTTATAGCACTAAAATTTCGAACACTAATTTACATAATAACTTAATTTATAGCACTAAAATGTAGAACACTAATTTACATAATAACTTAATTTATAGCACTAAAATGTAGAACACTAATTTACATAATAACTTAATTTATAGCACTAAAATGTAGCACTCTAATTTACATAATAGCTTAAGTTATAGCACTAAAATGTAGCACTCTAATTTACATAATAACTTAATCTATAACGATCTAACGTATGGCAATCTAATGTATGACGATCTGACGCGTGACAAACTAACGGGACACAATTCAACGTGTGACATCGAATGGTCTACTAATGGTTCAGATACTAATTCATTCGACACGTATAATCGCATTAAATTTTAAAATAACATAGCGAAGAAATAATACGGGACAAATGTATGATCGCAAGTTTTTGCAACGAAATATCAGTGTCTACGTTTTTGACCTATTTTAAAGCATTTTTCGTGAACCTCAAATCCCGAGCGGTACTTAAGACGCGAACAATTATGTGACACGTCGAAAAAAGAGCAAATCGAATGCACAAAGAAAGAGAAATGAAACATTAATCGCTGTAACGTGCTGGACAAGTTGGAAACAAAGAAACGAGGTCATCCGGTGTTTGGTCCTTCTCGTCGTTCACGATAAAATGGACATGAATTTATAATTGAAGAGAGTTAGGACGTTTTTCTTACGGAAGTTTCTTGGATCAATTTGTAAATGGATTCAGTAACTTGGTTCTGCGAGATTTCTCGCTCGCACGACTTTTACTATGTGCGCAGTTATTGAACTTAATCGTTGGTCCGAGTTTATGTTCGAAGGGTTAGAAGTTTTCGAAGTGACAACTTTTTGCATTTTTACATTCTCAACTTTTCATATTATTTAATTTTCCAGTCCTCGGAGTTACAAATTTTCACATACCATGTTTTCAAATTCTGTAGTTTTCAGATTTCTAAGTTTCTAAATTGTTATATTTTCAAATTCTGTACTTTTCGGATTTCGAAGTTTGTAAATTTCTATGTTCTCAAAATTTGTTAGTTTTCTAATTTCAAAATTTCTAAGTTTCTATGTTTTTAAACTTCGAAAGCCCTAATTCTCAAATATGTAGATTTTAAATAAATTCGATCTTTTAGTTTTCTGTCAAATTCCAATAGCGGTTCGATGTCTTTCACATCGCATTGAAATGGCGTAAACAACATGAAACGTCTGAGGATATAAGAAGCAACTTTGCAGATGCGATTGACACGAAAGAATTTTTCAGGAAAGTAAGGACAAGAATTTCTGAAGAAAATACCAGTGCTCGTATAAATCGTTTTGTCAAGACTGTTGAACTTCTTTCGAAACAGAGAAGCTGAAATGTAGCATAATATTAAACAATTTTATTTATAATCACAATTTTCCAAAATTTTACTCCTTTTAAAATTATTATACTAATTAAAATTACATACTTCTTTAAAATCATAAAATTCAAAATTTTTCATTTTCATATTTCTCTTTTCCCAATTCTTAATATTTCAACCCTTCAATTCTTCAATCTTTCAGAATTTTAATTTCTACATTTTCAATTTTCTAATTGTCTAATTTCAAGATTTCCTAACTTTCTAAATTACCATATAAAATTTTCGAAATTTCCATGGGTTTACAAACCCTTTTCCCAAAAACTTCCACTTATCCAAACCACCCCCTTAAAACACTAAAAATCTTAAAAAATCATCCAAAGTACTTAATTAAACCAAATAAATTAAACTGCTTCCGAGTACCTATTTTCAAAATAAATAACGCGAATTTTTCTTAAAATGCAAAAGGTCAAAAGTGGAGTGAGCGTTGTACAGAGCATTTTATTTAAGAAGACCAGTGCAATTCCGATAAACTTTTACATTTTTTTTGTTCTGCAGTAAATGTTTGCTTCTGTCCGATCCATAACGAGCGAAACCATACGAGGGATCCTCGGATGCAGTATTTTTAGGACGTATTTAGGGGTTCCACCCCGATATGCTCGACTTTTATCATCGACACCGTAGATAGAAAAGACAGGGTGGTATCGAGAGACGTAAGAGAGCCCTCAATTTATAGCGGTGCACAGCGTGTGTACTATAAGGCAAGAAAGTTGCCATGGGAAACGACCAAGAAAGCCTTAGGGAACCGTGGTAAAGGATACCATATTCTCCTGGAATTTCATCGTCAAATTGACTTCGCTTTCGATATTACTATTCCGTAACCATTAATATTAGCTACCCCATCGAAACACGATTTATTACGCTTGTATGTACGCGATGAGTCAATCATCTCTGACAAAAAAGTGGGCGGAGATTGATCGATCAATTTGCCATCACAGCTTCGATATTATTTGTTTATTTATTTACTTCTTACTGGGAAATACTTGTTAGATTGTACAAGCGTAAGTACAGTACGAGTATAAGTGCAGTATAAATGCACTATTTGATACGTGTGCTTATACATTTTCTTCATACATGTACTTGAATATTTACATGATATATATACTTAATCAATTTTCTAAATGTACCTGGATATTTACTTTATAAAAGGCATTCGAATATTTACTTAATGAATATATTTATACATTAACTTTATAAATGTATTTGCACATTTATTTTAGAAAAAATACTTATACATTTAATTGATAAATATACTTTTATATTTATTCAATAAATGTATTCACACACTTATTTTATGAATGAAATGTGCATTTACTTGATAAATAAATTGATGTAATTACTTCATAAATATATTCATGCATTACCTTAGCAAATAAATTATTTTATAAATATTACCTGAATAAATAAACTAATACGTTTATTTTATAAATACGTTCGTGAATTTACATGGTAAATAAAATATCACGTTTTGAGCTGTACCGAATCTAAATAAAACATCGAGTACATCGATAAAACACAATAAAATATTGTTCCGTTTTATTTCGCGTTGTTTGCTAACACGAACATTTTCTCCGTGTACAATATTTGTCAGCGTTGAGTGTTTTTTGCCGAAAGCGATTTGTTTTCGAAGCGAAGTGATTTGGTGATTAAAATGCGCACTTTTCATTTCACTTTGTTTTCAACGATCGTGTAAATACTACATCGCTCTTTCGAAATTTTTCTTTCAATACGCTTTTCAATCTCTTCTCGACACGATTTAACCGCGATTGAAATTCTAGTAATTAATTTTCTTCGAAATCGATTGCATAAATTAATAACATAAGAAGCCGAAGTCCATTATCGGATCATAGGGATTAGAATCAATTAGACGGACCCGTGGAAAGTTCATAAATGAAATAAATAAAATTTGATCCAATAACTGTCGAGTTGTGAGGTCCGTATCTCTTAATGACGATTGTCCCAGAGATAAATGACTTACGGCTTCGAAGTTAATCCCAAGAAGCGTCGATTACGAACGGAATAAAAGCAACGGAGAAACAAGCCCGTCGAACGATCCCGCGAGGATTTTAACTGGTTATTTGAAACTCCTCTGTTAGCAAAAAGATTGTATTACGTTCAGTCGATTCAATCATCGCGAACAAATACAATCAAATATTTTCGCTCGACAGAGTTGTACACAGAACGATCCCAATAGTTTCTGCAACGCCGCGAATATATGGGATGTCCAATCGGCAGCTCATATGGCTGGTGTAAAAAAAAATATGACAACGAACAGGGAAACGGATTATACTCGATGACATTTGAGATTATTGAAAACTTGAAAAATTGAGAGCTTAAGAGCCCACGAAGATATTTTCCGGGTATTCGATTATGGGATTTAGGAAATTTCATACTGAAACTACCGGCGTATACTACGCGCTTATTTTGAAATTATAAATGTTATTGAAAAATAAATGGACAAACAATGAAGCATAAATTCGTTCTTTGGCTTCGTGAGAATTACGATAGATTGCAAGAAAACGATCATAAACATTGTTGCACCCTGAAATAAGAAATTTGTGATATGGTCAAATTCATAATTTTGGTAGTTTTAGTGTTAAGAAGTTTGAAATTTCGAAATTGAAGAACTTTTAAATGTATGTATGTGAAAAATATGAAAAATCAATAATCGAATAAAATTTTGATAAGAACAAATTTGGAAAGTTGTAGATTAAAAAATTTCGGAATCGACATTTTAGACATATGGGAATTCATGAAATTTGGGAATCTGGAAATTTTAAATTTGGTAACTTGGTAACTTGACAACTTTGTAATCTGATATTTTGATAACTTGCTAACTTAGTAATTTGGTAACTTGATAATTTGGTAAATGGGTAAATTGATAAATTGGTTAATTAGTAAATTGGTAAATTGGTAACTTGGTAATTTGGTAACTTGGTAACTTGGTAACTTGGTAACTTGGTAACTTGGTAACTTGGTAACTTGGTAACTTGGTAACTTGGTAACTTGGTAACTTGGTAACTTGGTAACTTGGTAATTTGGTAACATGGTAACTTGGTAATTTGGTAGTTTGAAGACACGTAAAGAGGAGATTTGTAAATTTGTAAAATTAAGAGCCACTAAATTCTTAAATTTGTGAGTTTGTAAAATTTTCAAAACAAAAAATTTACAGTGGTTCCGTATTCGATATCCTACTTCGACAGCCTAAGGTCCCCAAATCTCAAGGACCTCAAATTCTGAACTAATCCTCGAAAAGTCGAATTCCCAAGGATCTCGAGAAATAAACGAGCGATAGATCTTCGTTCTGAATTGCCATACTTCGTTCGGACGTACGATATTTCTAATTTGCTATAGAACAATCCGACAGAGTTCGTAACAGGTTTGACCCGACCGTGCATAATTCCCAGCGCGCAAAATGTTCCCCGCTATACAAGATCGTGTTAAACTGCTAATGTTAGAGTTTACCTCAGCATCGAGGATTTCGAGCGAATCGTTGCCGGTGGACGAACAAGTTAGTCGTCCCGGTTCGATTCTGATTTCGACGGGGCGCCAACAGGAAACGCCGACCTCTCGGTTGCCACTGTCAAACTTCGAATTTCGAACTTCGGATTTTGGTGAGCCGTGGTTACCCTACTACACTCGCATGTCCCTGCATGTTACCGCTGCGGTGAATGTCACGTAGTGTTTGCTGTGTATTTTGGGGGTCTCGTTGAGCGAAATATCGGGTCCCCAGATTCGCTGCATCAACGAGCGTCACTGTGCGTTGTTTGCCCACGCGTTGTAGCCCTTAATTCGCATGCTAATATTTTATGCCGTCAAACGAATCACCCACTCAAATCTTTCGTCGCAATTATCGTTGTTTGTCTGTCTCGAGTTCTTTTGTTCCTGCGTTCATTAGGCTACGTGTTGGATTATTAATCGAAAAACGACGGCTTGTCATTTTGTGATACGCAGCCGTTATAGGAGACTAACCGGGAAACTTACAGTTTTTGTGATTATGGTAGCAGAGGATGTCTGGAGGAAATATTACTAAATATTGGTAATATTTGTTAGAATTGAATTATGATGTTTGTTGAAGATTGATAGCGACTAGAGTGATACGTTTCAGAAAACGTTTGTGTAAGTGGAGCTGATGCGTTTCGGAATTTACGTAAAATTTATAGAATTAATATTCGAATGATTTTATTTTGGAAATAGAGTATATTAGAAGTTAAGAAATACGGACATTTACGGGTACAGAGATTTGGACATGTAGAGAAAATTGAATTTTGGGAATAGGATTTGAAAATATTATAATTTTTGCACATAGATGTTTGGAAATGTGCCTTTCAGACGAAGCTTGAAAATATTAAAATTTGGGGATTAGATATTCACAAATGTACCTTTAGTTACAGTTGAAGCACAAAAATATTAAAAAATTCAGAGACACAATTAGTTAGAAATGTATCATAAATTCAATTACAAACTTGATCACTCTAATTCCCAACTTTCTCCACGCATCCTCCACACATAATGGCATATTTTTGACTCCAAGTTACATAGAAACGTATCCTGAAAAAAATGATCGCTCACTCTGTACCACTGCTCCTTGGCTCTCGAGAATCAGTTATGATAGCTGCAGAAATCTTCAGACCAACACGTATTCTAAGTTCTGCGGGGTAACGCATCGCATGGCCGCACAAGTGGACCACATTCACGTGTATGATCGACGCGAACGAATCTTCGATGCATTATTCAATTGATTCTCGTGTTTCGAGTACAAGTAGATACGCCAATTCGAGAGCAAACTCTCGTGTACCTCGATGTTTTGATTTGGTAGAATTGTTGCTTATCGGAACAACGGTTACCGGAGTCTGTGATGGTTCAATGCTAATCGTTCTCGATTATCGGGACGCGTAACCAGAAATTCTTGCATTCGACATGCGGAAACGCTGTCGAAGTAATTACGAAATAGCATCACAATTTACCGAAATGAATTGTTTTCTCTTCGCTCGAGTGCTTGCCCAATGTCCCGTGTCTGTATTTGATTAAACGTCGATAAAATATCTGATAAAGAAACGTGTGCATATCAATAAACAGTATCGTTCCAAATTATTCTTTCCTATCACTACACGGTCTTGATATACGTTTAATATCTGCAATGAGTTCAGTCAATTTTGCTGCTGAAGACTAATTATCTCTTAACTATCGTGAATCACAAATGAAACAAGCTGCACGACAGACGTCGTATTTTATATTGGCTTTTTGACACTAAACCTACCGGCGTATAATGCACGTTTATTTTGAAATAAAAAATGAAATTGAAATACGAATAAACAATAGAATACAAATTCATGTACGCGTTAATTCCTTGTCTCAATGCAAGTCAACACGAATTTCATAAAAACCATCTTAACATACTTTGTAACTTAAAGTTAGAAACTTGTTAAATGGTCATTTTGACCGCCTTGGTAGGTTTAGTGTTAAGACGTGTTACACTTAATTACATTTTTGTATCTATGTATGCTATTATTTAAAATTTGAAATTGGGGAAAATGTGTTTTATTTATTATTTATCGAGTAGTAATAAACTTTGTTGAGAAAAGGGTATAAAATTGATGACGGAAGATTCGTTCGCGCGTGTAAAAATATTTGCTATCACGTTCGCGATTTCACACTTTGATGAATATCCTGATTGAATATCCTCGTCCCCGGAACAGAGATGTCAATGTACTTCTTCCGGTTGCACAACCTACGCCGCCAGGCGGAGGAGGTACGGAAAAAGCGTCAAAAAGGAAGATCGAACCAGAGTGGACAACGTGGGACCAATTGTACCGACCAATCGCAGCCAACGGCCGAATCCATGCACTGTTGCAACAGGGTCCATCGGGGTCCGAGCAGGCTCTTTGAACGGGCCCCTTTGCAGCCTAGCGATTCCCTGGACGAGATTGCCTTTCAGATACCCAGGTAACCCTATTTCACCAATGCACGATACTTTTTCTCTGTTTCGTATTCACCGGAAATTATTTACGATATACGACATCGTGTAATTTTTAATCGATTAACACTAGATTTAAGGAATGAGCCAAAATAACTCATGACATATTTCGTATTTTAAATTAGAAAAATTCTCAAGAAGCTATATTTACTTTAAAAAACACCCGAAATTTGTTCTTTCACGTCCCTTCTTCTACTTCTATGCAACGCGGCTGTTCTTGTATCGAAATTTTTTATTAGTTTGACGTAGGGGGTTTTAGGAGGAGTCCTATTTTATCGGCGACACGTCTACTGCTGTCTTTCTTATACGAAATTGCTTCAGGAGAGTAATTCCAAGGCAAAAAGTATAACAGTTTCAGTGTCTCGTAAGTAGAAAGGTCAATTTGTCACCAAGTTCGAGCAGTCTACATGTATTATTGCAGAAAACACTTTTGCTTCTTTCATTATCATAAAACAGGATCACATTTATTCATTGTGCGAAGAGCAAGCGTGTCAGCCATGTTTAATAGTTCACACGCTGACCATTAGTGTCACGTGTCAAATTTGTACCTCGAATAGCGGCCCAACATTTTAGATCGCGTCGAGAATTTCTGAAATAGTTTTCTTTGGTCGTATTGAATTTTGATGTCAAAGGGATATAAAGTAGGATATAAAATTGACAAGGGATAGAAAATCGAAAATGGTATCGAGTAGAAAGGTTTTCTTGCTTAAAATTGAAAGGAGTGTCGAGCTTGTGAACTTCGGGGTTTATTTTTGCTGGCGCTTGAACCTAAAGATTCTAAATTTAGGGAATTACGTGTTGAAGTACTGATGGTCGTCTTCCATTTGAAAGTTTTCGTCTGCACACGCACATAAATATGTACAGTC
Organism: Coelioxys conoideus; assembly: GCA_947623535.1. Taxonomy (NCBI): domain Eukaryota; kingdom Metazoa; phylum Arthropoda; class Insecta; order Hymenoptera; family Megachilidae; genus Coelioxys; species Coelioxys conoideus. The sequence goes on from OX392449.1 coordinate 11,779,541, forward strand.
TCACATAATTAACAAAAATTGCTTACTTAAAGGAAGGTGTATCAGTCGAAAACCTAACAGATTTTATATTTCAGTTGTTTTTACAAATATTGTAAGTCCTGACCAGTAAGTTATTTAGGACAATGTTCATCTAGTAGGGGCATTTGATATGAGCTTTTTTAGTGGACGGAAAGTCGGGGTAGAATATTATTTGAGAATCGAAAGGATGTTTTCTGATAAAACAACGCCCCGTCTCTTTCTAATAGCTTTTCAGTCAAATAGACGGGAATTAAAAGCAAGTAGAAGTGTCTTAAGAAGGGATATTTTTCTATAAAGTATTCTTCGATTCCTTCAACCAAAGCTACTCAAACAGTTATTTAAAAATTTCGAAGTCACTTTGTAATTCATCTTGTTGAAATAAATCAAGCGCTTATCGGGTTTGACGTTTCGGAAATTGGTGTCACGTATTTCTGACGTCACTATTTATGCACTTTTATATTATTATTCGTGTAGCTATATTCACGTCAATGAACAATATTTTGAAAGGTAGAAATTTACCGCCCCAATTGTATCGGACTGTACTTGCAAATAAATAAAAACAAGTTTTATTACAAAAACGTGATGGCGTAAAACGAAACGAAATGGTTGTAGCTTTATTCTTGCACATGTTGACTCTAAAAGTCTCTCTGTTCCAACGCTCTTGTAGTCACCTGTACTTTACAAACACTTTAAATCTATTTTTTTACCTACCTATGTTCGTCGAAATGTAGTTTTTAACCTATAGAGTGAAAATTTAAATCACGATCTTATTCTTTATACAAGGGTATTAAACTTCCTCTCTGCTCTAATTAAAGTACTTTAGAACCGCGATGCGCTTCTGTAACGGTGTAAATTTGTAACAAAGATGCAAAAGCACTCAGGTTCCTCAATCTCTGATGTATCTGACTATCCGACCACCGTAAATGTTTTAACGAAACGCATTTAATCGCGAGAAAATAGGTACGAGATCTAGCCATGCACAGCGTGCAACCAACAAACGTCGCCGTTGTTTGCAGAAAATGTTTCAATGACATTTACCAAGTATATTAGAGCGGACTGTAATTTTCAAGGCAATCCGTTGTTTCTGTTCGCTCGTCAGATACCGTCGTCTAATGGATTCATCGCCTTCCTTTCATAAATTATAAATATTGCTCCTTGTCTAGCACTCGAGCGGCTGCTTTTATGGAATTCCCAGAGAAGAAGGGATGCAATTTTCGAGGTTGCATTTTTATGGACGAATCCGAGACACTTACCGTCCAGATTTTATATCCGTGTCCCGACGCTCATGTTGGCTGAAAAGTTTAAGGCGATGCGGGGTTGCGCGGCTCCTTCGTTCCTTTAAAAGGGTCAAAGGTCGGGGGATGAAACAACTTGGAAAGGCAAACTCGTTTTCGTCGAAACTCGTATGGCGAAACGACTTTCTGGCCGGAGCGAAGGTTTTGTTAATTGTCGAGTGTGGCTGCCAGTTTGCTCTTTTACCTCGATTTCTTCTTGAAAAACTTCCCGGAAAATGGGCATTTGGTTTGATGACCGATCGAATGTTCGTGGAATTTGTCAATTCGAGAATTTCGCCGTGAAATCTGAAAAGAAATTACGTGCAACACGCACGTTCGTTTACCAGTATATTCGTTAATGAATAAATTGAAAGATATTGAACTTTTGGGTATAATAACATTCAATTTTGTAGATTTTTATTGTGGTCTTCTTCACACTTTCTTTTATTACTGATAAGCGATCTTGAGAAAGTTATTGCTTTCTTTACATTGAAAGTTAATATTTCAAAGTTTGTATAAATTTTGTAGAATTATATTACAAGAGTTTTATTGTACGGTATTATGTTGTACAATGACATAGTCACATATTCTTACCCACACATTCCTATCGTGGCAGGTAAATTTATACAGACTCTAGTTTTATAGAAATTCATAGAAATTCAAATTTACAAACTTTTATCAGTATGCAGAAAATTTAGGAAACGAGGAGTTGAAGAATTTTTAAAAGTTTATTGATATGAATATTTTGAAATTTAATTATTCCAGAATTTGGCGGACTGTAAATTTACAATTGAGCAAATTAAAAAATTGAGAGATTTTTACATTTTTGAAACTTAGAAACTGTAATAATTTAGTGATTTCTTGATTTACTCTCAACTCCTACATTTCGAGTATAAAAATCTGATAATTTTCTGCAATATAAATCTTACCACTTTTCTCGTGACTTTTTACAAAATAGCCCTGTCACGAATTCATGATGCAACACTTCTTAAAATGAATCCTACTCGTTGCTATTCGACGTACAAATTGAAAAAAGAGATTATGCTCGAAACGAAGGGAATATTGTAACACTTTGTTTTGAAAGTTTCAATCCCACGGGGTGGGTGATATGCACGTATACAGTCGAATGTGTTTGAACTTCGTGAAAGTTAGTATTCTCGGTGGATTAATCGCGCTTCCGTGACTTCGACAAGTAAAAGAACCGTTCTAATTAAACAGCATCTTCTAACGAACAAAAAGGGCGGGTCGTCGTGGTTCGCCATGATTTAACATCGAAAAGAGAAGCGGTTGGGCAACGGTAAAAGAAGATATTGGATTTTATTCGCAGTTGACAGCCCTTTCATGTTGCTCTGATCAAACAGACCGACGAATAATATTTTAATTCTGGATTAACCCCTTTTTTGTGATCCGTGGTTTTAAAGGGCTCTTAATTTTCTGGCGGAAATTGGTCGCTAAAATGCGAGCACCGTAGATAAAATTTGCACTTTCATCTACTTCTTGCAGAAACGTTCGGCACATAGGATTCTAACAAACTGTGACCTAAGTGTGGTACTACAAATTGTTTAAATTCAAATATTTATCACAGAGATAATAATATGATCAAATTTTATGTATGTACGTAAATAATCGAATAACAGAGAAGAGAATAAATTTTCTATAAATGATAAAAATTCAATAAACAATGTAAAAAGATATGGATTTAACAATGTTGATAATCACAGAAAATTTTATTCTTAACAATTTACAGTTCGATTTTTGAAGTTCAATAAACGGAATTATTACTCCATTGAAATAGTTTTATTCTATTTACACAGTAGTTAACTTTTGCTCGATTTGTACGAGAATAAAAATGAATCTTCGAGTTTTTCAAATCGGACAAGTCGATCCAAAATTGTATGTATATTTGCAAATTTTTCCTAGTCGGAATTAAAGATGACCCTTCGATAAACATGGTCCACTAATGATCCACAAAATAGAGAATTTTTATATAAACTTTCCAAAGGAAGTTTAAACGTTTAGATCATTTAAATATATTTCGGAACAATGTGGCCACATCTTTTGGAAAGTTATGCAGAAGCATATTGAAGAGGTACTTACATTAGCCCGATGAAGTTATCAAACATTTGTACGTTCACGTCATAGCCTATGTTTAGAAAGGGTGTCTGGAAAGCCGACGTAGTGGCAGAATTGCTCTCTAATGATGATCATAAAAATAAGAAGGAGAAAAGAAGCCATTGGTGAAGCTCACGGGTAAACCGATCATTCACACACCCCTTTAGCAAAGCGGCTCCACATTGCACGTCAAACTGATATCCTTCGAGGATGCTTCGATCGGAAGCTCCCATCAATCTTTGTCGTTATAAAGATTTCAAACGCGCGATCCAGGTTAAAAATTTATTCCCACTTCAATTAATATCCTCAGGATATCATTTTATTCAATAAACGATACGACGACTTAATTGGAGATATTTGCGTGAATTAATGCAAGCGTTGAATTCGTTCGTTGTAGCAAAGACGGTCTGAAGAGTCACAGTTAAAACTTTTATTCTATACAAGTTTTTAAACAATTTTTATACTATACAGAATTTTACTGTTTCATTCGATATTGTCGTACACGTGTAAGGTTATACGGACGTATCCAATTTTGCCATACAGGTGTATTATTATACTGTTTCATTCGATTCCGTTACACGAACATAAAATTATACTGTACTGGACGGTTCTCATAATAGGGGTAATACAACTATACTATAATTGATGGTAATAGAGTTACGTCCTTAATTAATTTACAATTCAAAAACCCGATAAAATATTTGTACGGATTAATCAAGATAAAGGTATGGCACAATTATCGTGTGAAAGTTCAAAGGTATAGCGATAAAGAAAGAGAGGATAGAAGGTAAAGATAAAGGGATGAAATGAAAATTTAAGACCGACAGTCTACGTGTTGTAATATATACAGCAGCTGCGATCAATCATGTGCATCCTTATCAGCTGCGAACAACAGCTCTGCTTTCTGAGAGGATGTAATCAAACTTGAAGTTCGGTGTCTATATAACCATAAAGCCAGATCTTGTCGTAATATACTATGTATATAAGTATGTACTTCTTTAAATATTTTACATCAGTTATGCTTCCATATCGGAAACACCTCCGTTATTTTTGATCAGTTATGCCTTTATGTCAATTATACCTTATGCATTCATATCAATTGCACCTTCACCATTTTACATCAGTTATTATCTACACCTTTTTGCGATTTTATATCAATAATAATGTTTAGTATATACATATACATATTTTTGGTTCTTAACATTCAATTATAACAAAATATGAAAAATAAATCGTAAAAAGCAGCGAGCAACTATTGGTGTCGTTGTCCTGTGCCAAACGATAAACCAGAATAGATGGCTGTCCTGTCAGTGAAAAATAATGAGTTTTCGAGCGGTTAAGCGACAGACAACGAGAATGATCCTTCGTTGATGTCCCGAGGACATTTCGTTCGTATATGACACGCTTGACGATCCGAAATAACGGGGTCGTGTACACCTGCAAGCGTCGTTGCCCTCTCAGGGGAAAATGACGACCCACGAGATAGAGGGTCCATCACAGGCGGATCTAAAAATTTATCAACTATCATATCTTAGCGTTCAGACATTCGTCTATTCCAGAGTTTCTAAATTTATGAATTCGTAAATTTTGCGATTAAGAAATTTGGGAGTTTGTGGATTTCGGATTTACGATTGGGGAATTTGAGGATTCGGGATTTACGATTTCGGAATTTGGGGATCCGGGATTTAGAGTTCGCAGATTTGGGGATTCTGGAATTTATGATTTTGGAATTTGGGGATTTGGAGATTTACAATTTGAGAATTTGGGGATTTGGAGATTTAGGATTTGAGAATTTGGGGATTCGGTTATTTAGGATTATGAAATTTGGGGATTTGAAAATTTTAAGATTCGGGGATTTAGAATTGTAATTTTAGAAATTCAGAGATATAGAATTTCGTATTTTAGGAATTTGGAAATTTGAAGAATTGGAGATTTAGGATTCGGAAATTTGAAGACCCGCTAGATGTAGGATTTGGAAGTTTGAGGTTTCGGAAATTTGTGAATTTGGAAATCTAAGATTCGGAAATTTCAGAATTAAAGAACTTCGAAATTTCAGTTCTTGTATATCTAGGAACCAGAAAGTTGGAAATTTGCGAGTTAAGGGCTCTGTAAATTTGGGGCTTTGACAATTTGTAACTTCACATATTGCTTTTCCTAAAAATACCCCGAAAACCTTCCTTGCTGTTCTCGACCTTAATTGAAGGAATCCTACAACTGGTTATACGTAATCTAGAAACTGGCATTTGTCGAATGTTCAGACGAAATACGTTTGTTCCACGAAACCGAAGATTCGTTGATCTCTAGGCCACTTATCAGACCCTCGCGACAGTTCGCCACCTCACCCTTAGAGTCGCCGTAATAGAGCAGCCATCGAAGATAAGGTCGGTAGATAAAATTGTCACGAAGATTTATATCAGGTGAAAAAGCTCTTTGTTATTTATCGATTCCAATTAGGCTAGAATTTACGTGTTATGCGTTATTTATGGAACTTGCTCGCCGACAGGCAAAAAGTGAATATATTTAATAGCCACTTGAAATTAATGGTGCCGATAGAATTGTATTATTTAACTGATTAATAAACGACGAGAGACTGTCTGAAGAGTTCTTACGAAGATTATGATAAATATGTAACCGAATGAATGAAAACCATTCTTGTAAGAATACAAAGATTTGCAACAATGCAAAGTTGATTGATTGAAGTTGGTTAACAGAAATATAAGTAATGTGGAGCTTATGAATTTATTGGAACTTTCATATTTCTGAAATATTAAAAAGGAACGAGTGTTTAGTTGAATTAATTCAAAAACTGAATTACGTTCAAATTATATTAGTAATTTGAAATGACTATCTGGAGAGGTAAACAGAACAATTATTTTGTAATGTAGTAATTAATAAACTGTATTATCGTATACTATTGTGTGTATTTATGATGATATATTTCAACAACAGTTGAGAGAAACGCTTTCCACCAGAAATGGCCGCAACATAAGGGTTAATAATTCTCATTAAAGTGTGTCGTACCATATGTGCTCGTTTTCACTGTAATAGCGGACCTGTTAAGACCGTTAACTGCAGCAGTGGAAATGGCCATTGCAGCAAGGCACATTATTCTAGCTTTCAGTGAACGTATGATTATTTAATTTTTCAATTTGAACTTTCAGTTTGTCGCCAGTGATGAGCAAACACACACACCAGACAATAGGTATTCAATTTCTAGGTTGAACATTTGACGGTCACTGAATTTTCAATTTTCAAACTTAGATGATTTTCCAAATCCGCACGTTTGCAAATTTATAGGTTTTCAAATTTCCAAATTTTTAGATTCTCTATTTCCTAGGTTTCCAAACTCGTAAACTTTGAGGTTTGCAAATTTTCCAATTTCTACGTTCCCAAATTTCTAAATTTCTAGATTTCAAATTTCCAAATTTCTAGGCTTCCAAGTTTCCAAATTCCCGAATTTCTAGGTTCCCAAATTCCCAAATTTCTTGGTCTGTAATCTTCCCAATTTCTAGGTTTCTAAATTTCCAAATTTCAAGGTTTACAATTTCCTAAATTTCTAGGTTTGCAAATTTCCAAATTTCAAGGTTTCCAATTTTGGACATTACGAGGTGTCCAAATTTTCAAATTTCCGGGTTCCCATATTCCTAAAATTTTAGGTTGCAAATTTTGAAAATAAGAAATTTGTAAATCTATATATTTAGAATTCTCGATTCCCAGAAACTTGGAAATTTGGAGATTTGAAAATTTATTAACCTAGAAATTTAGGAATCAGAGAACCCAGAAATTTGACAATCTGGAATCCTATAACTTTAAAACTTTACAAAAAAATCCTTAGCTCCTACATGACATATCTGTCAGGTGCATCAGTCAGCACCGATCACCCACCGCTACAATATTAAAACAGCTGCAAATATTTAAAATATTACGTTAATTATATTCTCAGCGATCCACTATATAAATTATAATGACACGAACATCAAATTAAGTATTAACTTATAATAAATAAAACTAATAGAATTCGAACTATGAGAACCAGTCAGACTCATCCTTCCCCAACTATGACTAAGGGTAAAATTCCGTACAAAACCTTTCTAAGAAACACACATATGATCAATATAGAACATATAGCAAATACATGACACACGATACATATAGTACAAACATTAAAACATTTGATGAAAGCGTATCACGCAAGTGCGTGTCGATTTTGCCGCACAGGGGGCAGCTGCTTACGATTTCGAAGCTTCGAAGTGTGCGGTGCTGCCTTCATCGAGTAAAACTGGCGGCGATTCGTCGAACTAAAGGCTACCCTTCAACGCGAAACAAGTTGAACCGTTAGAGCGCTGCCTCTCCAAGTATTGGCAGGGTAGTTTCATCGTCGAATCACTGACGACGGTGAAACGAACGAGAATACGAGAAAAAGAACGACGAGGAGCGACGCAACGAAAAAAGGGGAATAAAAGAGAGGAACGTTAAAGGAAGCGAGCAGATTGTTATCTTCCTCTAATGCTTCCTTCTACGTTAACGAAAGTCTACCGTTCTCTCGTTCTCTTTCAGATACTGCGGCAGTCATCGCTTCAAAAGCTAATGCAGCGGAAGTAGACTTTCAACTATATTACCCCCTAATCGCATCGACGTTCCGCTTTGCACGTCGCTGCGCGTAATTTCGGACTGGTTTCTCGGTTTACAGGCTAACCTTGCTCCGTCGCATCCCGAGATCGTACAGTCGCTGGCAAATCTGACGTCCTTAGGGAAAATATGCCGAGCACGACTGAGGAAATCGACTTGTTGATTTTTAGGGACTCGTGTGGCGCGGCGCGGGTCGAGATTTCGAGAGTGTATTTGGCCAGTTTCGAATTTTGGAATATACGAATACGGAAATGTGGACATTCGAGGATGTAGGGACATAGGGATTTGGATATCTGTTAGTTTTGGAACGTTGAATTTAAAGACATTTGCGATATAGCGTTATACGAGGTGATTATATACACATATGATATATGTATATCATATGATATACACTCATGGACAAAATTAAGTGGACATTGCAGAAATATAAAAAATGTTTTGTTTTATTACAATGTGGAAAATAAATTTTAAATTTAGAACGTGAGATATTTTCGTAGACTAGAAAAACATTTATTTAATGTATATAATTGTGCAATAAAGTTTTGATTCATAGGCATTATTAGTTAATTAAATTTACCTTTTGTTATTTATGATACCTGTCCACTTAATTTTGTCCACGACTGTATATGTATACAAAGATACGAGGACCAATGAATTTTAGAATGCAGGAATTTTAGGAAGGTGGGCATTTGGAGATTTTGATAGATACAAATTTGTTGGTCCAAGGATTTGGGGATCTACGAATTTGAAACCGTAGAATTTTAGGGACCGTAGGATATGAAAATCTGGGGATTTGAGGGACCAGGAGTTTGGAAATTTACGAATTTGAGGACGTAGATTATTGAAGAACTTACGATATAGAAATCTATGACTTTGGGAAACTTCAAATGTGAAAATTTAGAAATTCGAGGGTCTCGGAATTTGTAAATCTATGAATTTGAGAACGTAGGAACTTAAGAACGCTAAAATTTGGTAATCCAGGAATTTGAAGGTCTAAGAATTTGTAAATCTACGAATTCGAGGACAAATGAATTTGGTAATCCTGACATACGAAGTTATAGGAATTTGAGAATCCACAAATTTGAAGATCTAGAGATTCGAGCATACATAGTTTTGTGGATCTGGTATTTTGAGAATTAGGTAATTTTAGAGCGTAGAAATTCGAGAGTGTAAATATTCAAAAACTATAATATATAGGAATCTAAGTACTCAAGTATCTATGAATTCGAATCTGAAATTTCATAGCTATATTAACTCATGAATCTAGGGGATGTGAAGCAGGAATTTGTGGACATGGATATTTAAAATCGTCGGGGCTTCGTGACATTGGGATTTAGGAAGCTGGGGATTAAAGGATCTCGAAATTGGTAAACTTACGAGTTCGGAGATGAAGGAATTAAAAAACTTTCAACTTTCCATAAGCATACTAATCCGAAGGAAGCTGACGTTGCATCCGAGTGTACCGGCGGACTTTCTTGCCCTTTAGAAGTCACTCGATGAACTTCATTCCACGGAGATTTCCACGGTGGCTCGATGCCAACAAACGGTCCTCGACGAGTCGTTAAAAACACATGTTCCTTTGAGATTGTCCTTTTGAATGTTGCGATCCTTGTACGAGAGACCATTAACCCAGCTGTCAGGTGAAATTGTCTACGGAAACGCGTCTGATGGGATTCGACGTACCGCGTCGTTTTAATCGTTTAAATGATGCAGGAAGGGCGGCGTACTTAAAACACCGGTTTGCTTAAGCGAATAGAAAGCTTTGATAAAGAATGAGGCTGAACTGGATTAACCGATAAGTAAAATCACCCCTGGTCGGTATTACAAGGGGAATCAAGTTGGGTAAATACGTTTTCTGTATTTTACAAAGCTGGTTTTCAAAGTTCAAAGATTCGAAAATTATGAATTTAAGATCTCATTGATTTGAGAATTTGAGAGTTTGAGGGCTTGGAAGTTTGCGAGATTGAGCATTTGAGCGATTAAGAAGTTGGGGCATTGAGAAGTTGAGGGATTGAGAAGTTCAGGGACTGAGAATTTAAAAGATTGAGAATTTTGGAGATTGATATGTTCAGATATTGAGAATTTAAGAGATTGAGAACTTGGGAGATTGACAAGTTGAGGAATTGAGAAGTTGTGAGATTGAGGAGTTCGAAGATTGAGAAGTTGAGGGATTGGAGAGTTCAGAGATTGAGAATTTAAGAGATTGAGAACTTGGGAGATTGACAAGTTGAGGGATTGAGAAGTTCGGAGATTGAGAAGTTAAGAGATTGAGAATTTGAGAATTTGAGGATTTGAGTATTAAAATTATTAAATATTTGAAAATATGAAACTTTGAAGTTTGTATATATATCTAAAAATATATATACTTGAAAATCCTATGTTTCTAAATTTCTGAATTTCGAAATTTGTGAATTTATATTTATAAACGCTTTCAAGTTAAATACTAATACAGTGTGATGTATGACAATTTCGTCCTCGACACGTGTGTTGTCGGGCTAAAAACCCGCAAGCATACTTTTTGCTGTGTCATTGACTTCAGTGTGCGAGGGACTGAAGGTCCTTAACCCTTAACCTAACCCTTCGATGCTACGATCTCGTAAGAGTGTCGAATAACTGTCACAATTCATTTCTTAAGAATATTCATATACGGATTAACCGGTTGATAAAAGCTCACATATTTTCCATCATTTTACGTGACACACAGATACCATTTTCAAAGTAAGTGTACTTATTATGTACAAGGTATTTCGTTTACACGTACGCATACTATCTGTCAGAATCGATTTACCATCGAAAAGGTCAATTGGGTATTGAACGCGTTTCAAATGATAGTATTTTATATATTATTCGGTTCGGTTGTCGGGCAGTTGTCAAATATCGTAAATTTGTCGAAAATTAAATCATGGTTACTCTGACTTGCTTTCCATAAACGCAGAAGTGATAAATGACTTTTATATCGAATAACAGTTTGATGGCATGAAATATCAACTTCGGTGCATGATAACTTTACGATCGTCGGAAAACGCTTTATAAATATGCAATCGAATTTACATATTGATAGCAAATGTTTAATTGTTGCGGGCTAGAACAGGTCATTTTAGTTTCTAGTACAATTTATCGCATACGATATTCATCGAAATAGGTATAACTTTTCGATTTGAATTATAAAATTACATACTCTTCAATTTTACAGTTTGCAAATGTACAAATGCAGAACGTTATAAATTGATACATCTGCACATTTATATATTCTCAGATTTATAAATTTACAGATTTACAGATTTACAGATTTACAGATTTACAGATTTACAGATTTACAGATTTACAGATTTACAGATTTACAGTTCTACAGATTTACAAATTTACAAATTTACAAATTTACAAATTCACAAATGTTCCGATTTTGAAAATAACAAACTGTAAAAATTACAACTTTTCATTCTTTCAAATTCTCAAACATACATTCTTTCACCTTCACAATCGTTCAAATTGATAAATTTCGCATTTTTTCCAGCTCTCAAATCTTCAAATTTAGTATTTTTCAAATTTCCGAATTTAATTTCCAAATTAAAGTCTAATAAATTTTCAAGTATCCTTACATTATATAGTTCATGCACGTAAAGGTTAACCGCGAACAGTACAATAAAATGAGCCACGATACACAAAATCAGAAACTCTCCTTTCAAATATCTCAAAAATGTTGTTTTCGGACCAACATAATTCTTCGACTTTACATTTCAGTTATCATAAAGCAACGAATCACCAGTTAGTCCAGTATCATTTAGCCTACATTCATTCCTTATATCGCATTTTATTTCGCCTATCGAGTATACAGGTCTTGCGTTCATTGTGTTCTTCGCGGTAAAGGTCATCCTCTCGAATGGAATTATCTGGAAAGGGATTGACTACTCCCCTAGATAAAGCGATTTACAAGCTAGAAACAGTCTGCGCTATTACTGTGAGCATCATGAAACTGGAGGATCCTCATTTGTTACCAAGAATAACAGACGACATAAACTGTTCGCGTTAAAGTGGCAGTAGAATTTACTGCCTCCCATTTCCCTGTGATTTGTTATCGTTCCGCTATGTTTTGACATTTCTTCCTTTCGTTGTTTCGATCTGATTTGCCTGGAGAAATTGTTAGAAATTATTACGGCGCATTCGTAAAATCAAAAAATCATCGGGTTCGTTCTTAACTTTCAGAAAAATTCGCGAACAAGAAACTCCTCTGTGCAGCTTTTTACAACATCGAATTTGTATCTTCAAATTTCCTTAACCCTTTGCACTCGAAAGGTGACTCACACTGACCATTTTGTTTAATACATCAATTTGGAATAAGAGTTTTTTAAATCTATAATGTTGCATATATGGTGTACAAACATAATAAACCAGCTAATAGTGACAATTAATAACGAAAACATACTAACATAATCGATTATCGCGTAATTGATTACAATCCATAATTCGGGACAAAAATGTGCACTCGAAATATTAGGAAAGTTTAATACTGTTCCTATTGTTCATTATTGTGCGTTCCCAATATTATCACAAGTATGCTAATACTTTTTCGACTATGAATTTTTTGTTCTTTTTTTCACTTTATTTCCTTCCAACAAATATCTAAAAATTCTTAGTCAACATATCATTCATGTGTGCCCACACTTTATTGACTCACTGTACGTCATATTTTTGACATCAGGTTATATTAACCTAATGACGAGCGTTTGATAAGGGCGGTTCTTGACCACATCTGTTAAATTTCCACAAACCAATGTTTTAACTTTAATTAAGTTGTTTGCCCACCCACATCAGCATGCTAATCCCTGCCATGTACTTCTTTTTCGAGAGAACATTTTTTTCTCTCTCCTGTGGATTCTATTAGTAACTCTCAACAATTATGCATTCAAAATTATAGAGTCAGTTGTCAGTTTCGGGATGTTACTTTTTTCTGAATTGCTAAGACAAAATTCTAGTTTTAATAAAGATTACACAATTTATCTTCGCTGGTTGTTGAATTTTTTTATTGTCGACTAGTTTCACTAGTTATGTTGAATCTGAAGCATATACAGAAACGATGAAAGAATCGTATTCTTTGAAATGGGCGAGGTTTCGAACGCTCGGGGGTAGTTAGCGCAAAAGCGCAGATATTGCGTGATAAAGGAGGAAATTATTGCGAGAAAGACATTGTGACTAACGTTGCAACGGTATTACCATATTCTGCCGTTTTTATTACTCATATTTCGCTGTTGTGCGAATCGTAAAAAAGGTTTTCACGATTTAATTGCTAGGGTCATGTTCGTTTAAAAATGCATAGACTTCGAATAGAGTAAACTATGTTAATTACTGGCACTTGTAACTTTTGCAAGAAATCAGAAGTATTTCATGGCAAACATTGTTTCTTGAAATGTTTATTCAATTTTTAACTCGTAACGATCCGAAGTTCATTTGCACCCTTCGCTGCATTTTTGTGTTAACTCGCTGCATAATCCAATTTTTTTAATTTTTATTGAACTATGAAATTTTTGTATTTACAGAATGATAATATAAATACAAACAATAATTAATTATTGAATGATGATAGAAATAATAATAGTCCAAATACAGTGCACAGATAAAATTGTAATTAATAGATTTATATTATTATAAAGCTATCTTTCTTATTTTTTTCCTATTTCTCATAATTGAAATTTTTCATCCTGTTTCCTGAAAATGTTATAAGGCCGTATTGTACTACTTCTCCTTAAACAAACTTCTTAAGTAAAAAATAATTATTTATTTTTACTTGTTTATTAGTAACACTCTTCAGATGTCGTAAACATCTTTTACTTCACAACTAATTAAAAACTGAATTATTACTAACGATGTTAAGCGAAGACGCGAAACAATAAATTTGAGCTTCGATTAACTAATTCCTTAATTAATAATTAGAGTTTCAATTTTTTGTTCACTGCATGCAGCCCGTTTCTGTGCGTAAAAAAAATTTCTACTAAGCGCGTAAAAAATTAATCAGCTTACAGATACGGCAACGTATTCCCGTTAAACCAACTGTTCATGTGAAATCAGTATTTAACACGAAGCTTATTTTACGATTACGAAATCGGTAAGAGAAAAACAAATGTCAGAGTGGAAAGCATACCAGAACATTTCGTATATTTTTATCGTATCGAGCATAATCTAAACTCGAGGAGGTAAAAGCAAACAGGGAACGCAATCGTGATGGAACCGAAAGGTATGAAAAGGGTAACATTATACAGGAATAGGTTCACCGAAATAGAGAGGCTCGAAAACCTATTCCGAAAGCATCAAATGTTCCATTACGTTAATACTTCAATTAACCAGATCGCCACCATCCGAATTCTGAGAAATAGAAACAAAATTTCTTTGCTCCAAGTCTTTTCTTTGGAATTTTATTCGTAAAATTTGCCAAAGGAGAGAACTTTCGTCGACTCGTGAGCAAATTGTAAGATGTTTCTGATTGTGCAACACCGTCAGTGGCAATATAACGAGAGTCTATAGTCTACTGTACAGTTTCGAACAAAATGATTCAATGGCTAGCAATGATCTGTGCAAAAATTCCTCAATAAGTGGAACAAAATGGTTGCAATATTTTCATTGTTTTCTATGTACACTTCAAAAATAAACTCGAGGGAGCACATGAAATAAAGTTCGAAGTATACAACGACAATTCCGAAAAGACTATAGCGAAACTTGTTTCACTGAATTTTGCAAAACTATTTTTCTCCTCGTCTCTTTGATCAACGGTATTTTTCCACAATGTCATAGTTCGGCATAGAATGCTTGTAAAGGAGAATACGTTGTGTTTTCCTCATTTCCATATTTCAAGCAACGTCTCTTCTCGTTTGTTTTCGTTCCTTTGGAGGCTAGATATAATACATGTATGTATGCATACGTGTAGAAGTGAATAGTTAAGCAAAGACTTATGAGAATGCAAGTGTTTGAAATTCTCCTAGCGATCAAACGCTAGAGTTACTAAACCTCGATGAATTTCCCTATTGCGCAACTTTAACGGAATAATTAAAACAAAATGGTGACGGAAAATTTAAAATAGTGAATTAATATTCACTGTTAGGGTATACTGGTACGGTATGTATGTATACGGCATGTGTGCTTGCCGTAAAAAATAACTTTTTTCTATATTTTTTCACCCATTTTTGTACGTATTATCGCAACTACTTTTTATCAATTGTTGCCGCCGTTTCGTATCTATTTCGGTGGCTATTTTGGTTCCATTATTTTTCCATAGAACCACCCTAGTTTCGATCGCGTCGTCACATTAGATACACCCATGTGTTCCACATAAGTCAAACGTACGATATTAGAGAAACCTACGCGATAAAGGGGGGGCGCATTCTCCATCCGTTTATCCAATAGTTCGACGAAGTAAATTTGCTATGATACGACAGGCCGCAGAAGTAACGGGGGGTTAAATCGGTGAGGTGTCCCATGATTTATGAACGGAACGTACGTACCTTTGATCCACACCCCGGTGATCACGGGTATTACGAGGGTTATAGCATGGAATTATGGTATCACGATAGTAACGCGTGGCGTATAGTCGGCGGTACAGCGATTTATTATTTTTCATCCGATTTTCGTTGGTCGGCGGGTTGTTTATTAGGCGCGTTGACGAGCTAGTTTGTAGCCGGCCACGCAGGAGAAGCTTCGCCTCCGCTTCGCGAAGGCGGCGGGAACAACGGATGACGGGGGTAGGGTAACAGAAACGGTGGGAGATAGTTTGAGCTTGCGCGTACGTTTTCGGCTCGGCGTCGGAGCGGAAAGCTTGAGGCTGAACCCGCTAGTCGGCGCTAGGCCAGGCCACGCGAAGCGCCTTGTGCTTGCGGAGCTTGCTGAGAGGAGCTGCCAGCGCGGCAACCTCTCGATGCCTCTACGGCGGGCTAATGAAACCTCGAGAGCACCGCGATTCCGCTTGAAACTGCCCGCAGACTCGCGACACGCCAGACGTTCCAAAAGATGCGGTACCTCAAGAGAAAATGCCGTTCTCTCTATCTGAAGAGGAAGCACCGTGAACCGGAAGGCCCGTGATCCGCTGTCGACGTTCAGGCCAAACTTTTCGAACGCTCGAAGCATCCTTTTCAGAGGAGAGAGATAGATAGATGGAGAGATAGAGTTCATGATCGGGATACACACGAGAGAAGACAGTGCGACGAATGAACAAGTGTTGTTACGGAGCTTGCGGCGGGACCAAGAGAGAGCCGAAGGACGCGTCCTCGAAACGAGCCGTCGAACGAGTTCATTAGATTAATTATACTGGTACTACAGAAATCGACATATCAAGTAGCGGAGAACGATCCATCCTCTTGGTTATTTTTTCCCCCCCAAATAAGTAATCCGTGGCCTTGCAACGGGAGCATGAGACAGATCGGTTGTTTTACTTTTAACGGTGTCCCGCAAGACGTCTTTCTTCCAGAAACGTTCCTCGCGGTTCATCCCGCCCCCCTAACCTCGTTAGGATCATCTCCCGGGGCACTCTAACGAAATACGAGGAGATTCGATTAGAGGAGAGGGAACAATAGGAGGAGGAACGAAGGATTGGCGATGTTTGATTGACATAACGGAGTGAACGAGGGTCGAGGAAGAAGCGGGGGCCGGGACGGGAGACGTCTTCGGAAGAAGAGGATTCCTGAAGGCGGTGTACGCGCGATGAAATAAAATCGCCACCGTTTTCCCTTCTGTTTAACGATATTATCGAGCACGCTGGTTGGCGGGTCCAAAAACGTAGAGTATTTTTAATACGTGTACAGACACACGCACGGGCACACCGATGTATCTGCGTGTACGTACGTACGCGACGTGTCCAGGTGGCTGGTAATTAAGTGTAGAGTTATAATCGACGTTTAATCGTTTAACGAGCGGAAAGTGTGAAAGTGGTCCAATTAAGAAACGATTTCAACGGTCCAACTAATAGTGACTTAGATATCGTCCTATCGGTGACGCGTTATTTTTTACGAGAGTTCCGTGGCTGCGTTTATGCACACTGATCGTTAAGTGTTTCGACTTCTAAGTTCCGTGAACGAAGCGTAATTTGTACCTCGCCGCGCGAGACACGCGAGACAACGCGTTTCTCGAACGATACCGAACTTAGTGTTGACGTTATTAACGTTGTCGCGTTGTTGGGCGAACAGCGAGAGGATTTTGTCGTGGTTGAACTTCGACGACGTCGGTGAATCGAAGTGTTGTTGATCGGACGCGGAGGAAGAAAATCAGGATGTGTCATAGTACAAGACACTAGCTATGACGACTTCCAGCAGATACAGCAGTTATAACTGTCTTACTAGCTGGGACAGCTACGACAGAATACCAAGGTACAGACATAAATTATGCGAAACAGAGTTTTCCATTATGGGATTAGCTAGTTTTAATCTGGCCTAGCTTTTAAGCATGATTCATGATTCACCGTTGCCGCGGTATATCCTTCGATACATCGCGGTATCGATCAATTATTAATGCGTCGTATACAAGCTTCAGAAACTGGGGATTTTGGGAGATTTTTTAACGGAATTGGTATGTTTTTTGGTGAATTCGTAATCACGGAAGTCAATGGCGGATTTTCGCACGAGAGACGGTGATCTTAGAGACATATTTATATTATACATGATGTATATTTATATTATACAATCAACTTAATTTAATATTCGAAGGCTAATGTCTTGTTTTGATCTTGTGACTATTGAACTTGAGGAATATATATTACACAAAATATATATTATACTCAGGAGTATATTTATATTATACAAGCGAGTTAATTTAATATTCGGAGGCTAATGTCTTGTTTTCATCTTGTGACTATTGAACTTGACGAATATATATTACACAAAATATATATTATACTCAGGAGTATATTTATATTATACAAGCGAGTTAATTTAATATTCGAAGGCCGATGTCTGATTTTCATTTTGTGACTGTTGAACTTGACGAATATATATTTTCACTTGTTTCAATGGGGAACCAACGATTTGCAACGCTTCGGGCCGCTTGAAGGCTAAATTCATTAGCGATCGACGCGGAAATATTGTCGCTTTAGCACGAACTTTAGCACCGCGAGTGCTATGTTCGCTTCTGATTATACACACGTTTCGTGGTAAGATAGCATGTTCAATATGCTGATGTTTAGAGCGTTGTATATTTGATCTAGATATTTATTTAGTGACACGTTTTAAAGTTTTATCACATTGTTGCTTACGGAAGTGTGTATTATCAATGGCATGCAATTTTTGGAAGAAATGCTGCGAATAGGACAGTTCTGTGTGCGTAAGAATCTATAAATTTGGAAATCTAGAAATACAGCAACTTGGAAATCTAGAAACTAACCTAGAGATCTTGCGGTCTACATATCTATAAATGTAGCAATCTACAGATCTATGATGGTATCTATAAATCTACAAAACTACAAATCTACAAATCTAAAAATGTAGGAACCTGGAAGTTCAGGAATCTATAAACCTGTGTATCTAGAAATCTAGAAATGTGGGCATCTAGAAATCTAGAAATCTAGAAGTGTAGGTATCTACATATCTAGAAGTGTAGGTATCTAGAAATCTAGAAGTGTAGGTATCTACAAATCTAGAAGTGTAGGTATCTAGAAATCTAGAAATCTAGAAATCTAGACATGTAGGTACCTAGAAATCTGCAAATCTACAAACTTGTGCATCCAGAAATCTAGAAATATAAAAATTTAGAAACATAGATGGATATTTTGACAAAAGGGCGGCATCAAAATTTTTGTAATATAAAATGTCAAATCCGAAACTGGTCATTTCGACCGCTTGGTAATTCTCGCGTTAAGGAATGAGAAAACTTGAATTTCGTAGCGAAATTTCAGAATGAAGCAATCATCCGAAATGGGATGTCGGTGCGAAGAAAGTAGTTTCCAATTTATTTTTATGGACAAATGTACACTTTTATTAGCAAGCTCATCAGTTTATTTTCTCGCTGTGCCGTAATTTCTTATTGCCGAAGTATACCTGATTCGAAAGTGTCTCTTTAATCTTTTCGGATGAACGATGGATGTAAATTTGTTCGTTATGTTCTCTCTTATCGTTCGGTTGTTGTTGATTGTGCCGAGTAATTTAATGCGTGTATGGAAACAATTACGTTTTATATTATAAATATACAAAAATGTTTTTCCAGTACAAAGTTATTTAATGTGTGCGTGGAAACAGCGGCGATGGAGTTGTAAAACAATCTCGGTTACAGCTGTACGGGATAAGTACGCTTGAAACGTTCATCCATGTTTCTTTCGATCCAAGGAACATTGTTCTTGCTCGTCCGTTTATTTAATATTATGTTCTGGTTTGGCACTCACACGTTGAGGCAACATTTGCGAAGCCATCGTTGCTGAACAGAGTTTTAAATGAAATGCCACGTATGTAAATGTCGCTTGCAAATTAGCTTTGTTCCTTTATAATCCTTCAGAGCTGCCACGGAGAAGAAGATTTCAACACGATACTGCAACACGAAATAAATAATAACATTTTTGTGACAAAATGTTCCTTGTATCAATTTCAAGCGAATTTAGTTCCAATTTTTATTAGCAATACTTTTTCGTCAAATCATTGAAATTCACGAATTTAACCAATTTTTCAATTTCTTAAAATCATAGAAACATTGTGCTTTCAATCATCGTCGATAAACGGAGTGCATCGAGCTCTATCACGTAGAAGAAATTGTCGAAAATTATGGGAAGAAACCGTTCACCTAACAGCATAGGAAAAAGTAGGAACACTTCGTGTTTAATTGATGAATTTTTGCAATAACTTTGTGCCAGAATTAGAATTACTAAAAGAAGTTACTTGAAGGTACAATACATTCATCTACAACCGGTTGATTACTTTTCCCTGTTCCATCGCGTTCGATGCAACTTGAATTTAAAACAATCCCTGCACCGCGAAACAATTAATCACCACGCCATCCTCAAACGTTGCGTTTCTCTTTATCTGAGAAACAGAAACTTTTTCTTGCCAACTCTTTCGAACGCTACTAAGAATAACGTCACACTTTTCTTTCGCTTACAACATCAACGATAATTATACTGTAATAATTATTACTGTTTAATATGATTATCATTGTATCTGTGCATAAAATTGTTACTCTCCTTCGTTCGATATAAATGTATACGCTCTTTCATATAGGTCACATGTGATTTATACATATGTATTGTATGTATATATGTCGTTTGACAATAATTTATATATAAGTATATAATTTGTATATAATTCATATATTATACATAATTTATGTTTATTTATGTACATAATTTATATACTTTATATTTGCATATTAACGTGTATACTTTGTACATAATCTGTATACACAATTTATATGTGTATATAATTCTTATGAAGTTTGTAAATTTTTAATGAAATCTTCTTTAAACATTCAAAAAAAAGATTTGCAGAACTTAAAAATCTTCCTGACATCATAATATACCTTTCGAAGTGGTAAAAGTTATACTATCTATGATATTCAAATTCATAAACGAAATTTTTCTTCCATATTAACATTTGAAGTCACCCAAGTTTTAATTTTCGATTTTATTATAACTTTGTTCCACTCCTAAAACATGTATATACAAAAATTACGTACAGCTTTATACGAAATGTATAATCCTCAAATACTAATCCACTTTTTCCTGATAGGTTCCGTTTTATTTTCGGTCGCGCGGTTCGCTCGCCTAATTTCCATAGTGTGTTCCTCCGCCTAATCGAACAAGCTGCTCGAGTTTCAGCAACCTCCGCGAAATCGTCTGAATCGGAAAATTCTACGGATACGTTTCTATCGGCGGATTTTATAAACTCGATCCACAAAGTTTCGATAAAATAAGCTGGTTTTTATCGAAGCAGGTTTCCAGTTTTGCCGTACAGAATATCTGGGTTATTCGTGGGATCGCGTTGGAAATGTTATGGGGTTAGGATGAATTAATAAACGTCGCGTGCAATCGTGGCAAAAGCACCGAATCGGTTCATCTATCCTCGTTGTTCTGTAACAGGTAGATGTCGGAATTAAACAGTTGAATTTTTGAATATTTTCTGCTCCATTTCTCTTAGAATTTATGATGAGGAGCCTCGTGGAATTAATCTGTATAATGCACGTTACAAATAACTGTTCCTTCGCTGAGCTTTAATTATTTAATATCTCTCTATCGCTGCTGGCGAAATGACCATGTGGCATACTTCGCCGAGAATTATTTATAAATTGACTGCCAGAATGAAACTACCAGTGTGTAGATAAATTAATCAGACATGATTATTCAACGTTCCGCGTCCAGTTTGCAGTTTGTAACGTTATGAGATTAGTATGATATTACGGTGATTTAAAATTTAATTAATCTTTTGACGATGATTTAAATGATCATTCTTGTGTATCATGGTGGATGTTATTACTATGATATTTAATTGTGGTAATCATCATATTTAATGTATGACTAATAATTTTAATTCATAGGAAATCGCGGAGTGAAATATCATAGCTGTTTCAAATATCATTAGTCGGATGATCATGTTATTTATTCCTAATGTTAATTTAGTAGATTATTATTGATTTATTAATGTTATCGTTATTAATATTATTATAACTATTAATATTACCATTACAACTTATTGTTAATATTACTGATGTATTTAATTTCATATTCTTTCATTTATACATGAATCTCTAAACAATGAACTCCTCAAATTTCAAAGTTTTCAAATTTCAATGTTCTTAAATTTTCAAATCCCCAAAATTGCGTAGAAATCACCGATTGTGGACTCTCTTTCTTCTTACCGTATTTCTCCTAGCAATATCGGATCTGCTTTCGCTTGTATATAACCTTCTATCCAAACGTATTTGTTATCAATCGCTCGCGTACATGCCCAATGACCCAAATTCATAAATCGATCACTAACAACATTTCACAAGATTTTTCCACCGTGATATTTACCGTACTCGCAACATTGATATTTACCCTCGCCCTTAAATTCGACCTACGATTATTCGTGTAGACTGTGACATTTCGCATTTATCACCTTAATATATAGTAATTTGCTACGTAACGATTTTACGCATAAAGATTTAATATGTGCAGATGTGACACGTGGCGATCCGATGTGTGGATATTTAACGCGTTAAAAATCAACGCGCAGAGATATAACGCGTGACAGTTTAACCTGTGAAAATTTAACGCGCGGTGATGTAACACGTGGCGACTTAACACGTGCAAATTCAATACAATTCAAATTCAATATGTGCTGAACCATCACGCGAAAACATAATGCGGGGGATCGTATTGCGTGGCGATCGAACATGTAGAAATTAAAGATGTGGCGATATAACATGTACAATTATATCGTGTGGAAATATAACGAAATTCGACGTGTGGCGATTTAACGCGGTGAAATCAAACGTATGGCGATGTAATGCGCTGAGATCAAATGTATGACAAAACCAAACGCGTTAAAATCCAACACGTGGCGAAATCTAATGCGTGGAATTGCAATGTGTGATGATCTAATGTGTGGAATTACAACGCGCGGTGATCAAATGCGTGAAAATACAACGAGTAGAGATACAACGGGTGGCAATATAACGCGTGGCGATCTAACGTATTAAAATTCAATGGGTGGTGATGTAATGGATCGAATTCTAACTCAGAGAAACTTTACGCGTTGAAATCTAACTTGTGGCGATCGAACGCGTGGGAATCTACCACATGGTGATCTAACGTGTGACACTCTCACATATCTCGGTCTAGCTTACAAAGATCTAATTAATTCAATCACGCATTCACCGACATTTTGCATGTACAACAATCGTCACGTAGAAATAATTACACTTCCATATCATAAGTTTCAAACTAACAATAAGGTTATATACATTTAATAATAGTCCAATAAATTGTTAAACATTCAGGCGGCCCACAACGAGCGCACTATGAACGAAACGTGGTTTTTCGCGCGATTTAACGATTCAGCGGGTCGGGAAGTAATCAAAATTGCTTTTCATTATCTTACAGCTTTTAAGCGCAATTAGACGGGGATTAAAGCGGAGTACATGCCACAAATTATTCGCGGACAGCTTGATAATAAAGATAAACGAAAGAAAATAATGAGGATCTTGTTTGAGGAGGTAGCAACCCGGTGCTGGGGTAATTATTCTCGCAGCGTGTCTCAATTTCCACGGTAAAAATTGCCTTGTTACGAGACTGCGTCGACATATTACTTGTCCAAATCCTATTATCCGATTTTCTCCTCTGGTTTAGCTTCTCAGGTTTATCGCGATTTTATCGTGTCGCTCTTAATAGTTGCAATTACCGGCAATCGTGAGAGACGGTAATGTAATAGTGTTTGGCGATACGATAACTGATAATGAAAATTAACACAGTCGTCCTCGGACTGCCAAGTGCAAATATTTTCTTTCGTAGCGATGATTAATGAAAAGAACCGGCGTGTTTGATGTCTTCAGAACTATACATCACGATATTTGGTTCATTAAAATTACACTTACCTTCGCAATTCGATAAGCTACTAAATTTATTCTGTAACTATACAATATTGATTTCAATACAGATCCGATTGAACATTTATTTTATTTATTGAAAGGTGATCAATGATAATTAATAATTGTGCATAACGAGGTTTTACTTTTACACGCATGTTTTAGTGACGTCACTGAATAGCGATGGTACATTTTTATCATCGCAATTCGACATTAATTCTTTAGTGAACTTTTAGAGAATTGTTTATGCAAATTCTTAATGTAATACTATCGAACGAAGATACCGTGCACACAAATTAGAAAGATTCAGTAGAATTTATTCATACGTAGCTTCGTATACGAGCAAATTGAATTTGAAACCTTTGCATAAACATATTCATTTATGACAAAAAATATGACAATTTCATTAACCAATGGACGTCGGAAATGAATAAATTTAATTATTAACAAATATACCGCAGCATTTCCACGTATTCAAATACTAATTATTAATAAACATGGACATGTATTAATTTTGAAACTTTCGAATTATTAAACTATTCATTTATTGCAATATATCATTAATATAACCAGCAATGATGAAGAGTACCGAAAATATTTCCATTGTCTGGGAAATAATTAACTTATTCCCAGACCGGTAATGGTGCATTAAATGTGGCAGCTGTTATATCAATAACACAATGATAACTCGTACACGTCAATAATCGAAAAATAAATCATAATATCGTAATTAGCAGCGTTACCACCCGGCAAGAGTTCAATTATTACCGCTCCAATCAAGTTTTCCGTGTTCAATTATTCGATTAGCCTATCTACGACGTAAGATGCTCAACGTACTTTCGATGGTGCTTTAACGAAGCATTACTTTCTCGTACCGTGACGAATTATTAAGTGGCTGTGTGTATCCGGCGTTGATCGAATCATATTTTAAGAACACGACAGTACAGCGCAGTTCTTTGACGATCGGCAAGACGCGGGTCTTCTCGATAATGAAATTTTCATAGGTTCGAGGCGGTTCGAGTGCATGTTGATGTTCGAACCTGTTACGAACTACGGACAAAGTGTAATGCAGTTACAAAGTTAGAATTTGGCCATTGACGAGAATTTGAGGCGATGAAATCGGGGACACCTCGAGCCAATCAACTATCTTAGCCACTTGCGAGATCGACGTAAAAAATACTTTGCTGTTCGTTTATTTATTGCTGTACAATTTAGATGCGTCAGGCGAAACTAAGTATTTGTAGGTGTGATATTAAAACGAACAAAGAAAACTAAAGTATTTTTATATTTGGTGGTCCTTGTCTACGCAAATTATGATTGGTGCTAAAGCGAGTATTCAAAATTTGAGTAATGTTTGTCATATTTGCTGCGAGTGCGTCACCAGTCGAACTCGTCAAAGTACTGCAAGGGATTCAGGAATTGAAATAAATAGTTGCCCTTCATTTTGTTCTCGTTGCGATCGTGTAATAATCGTCTGTAAGTGCATGATAAGGTAACTAAAACGAACATGGCGTTTGTAGGAGGATAGGTATACAGCGCCATGATACATAAATTGCCACGAATTTTAAATGATCGAACATATAATTTATTATTTATAAGCCCTCCGTTATTATAAATAATCAGTGATGATAACTGTATAGCAACCATGTTCGCACCTTGTTTTCTCTTAATTTCTATGTAAAAACTGTAGTCTTAAACTATTTCAGAAAATAAAGACAATGTTCCACTTAAAAAAATGATTATGATATAACGAAGATTATATCACTTTTTATGACATAAAGTTTGAGTTTTAAATCGCTATTTAGTGATTAAGAATTAAGAACCACGGATATATTTAATTTTTAATTATAAATTAATAATGAATAAATAGCTCAGTATGTTTAAAATGAATAAATAGATGATCCCATTTAATCCCAATATAAATAAAGCGCGAAAACGGAAAGAAGTTCGATGGCACATAGTTAGAATAAACATATTACTAATTGTAATCTGATCGCCAGGAGTGAAGTACCCTTAATTGGATATTAATAGTTCCAACGATATAATAAATAGCAGAACAGAGTAAAGTTTCCTACCTTTGAATTAATCATCCATTAATTACGGTCCTTGTAAAGAAAATACTGTACTAGAGGTTTATAAAGAACTTCCGTTCTGAATGCAAACAACGAAGAAATATTATTCCAGCAATAATCAGTGCAAGTAGATTCGCTTTCTTCCAAGTGGAACGTCAATAAGATTTTTCATCCGCGATATTTAAATTGCATTTTAATTACCTACGATGCAATGTCACTAAACTTCTATTTCCAATTACATTTTCCTTAATTAATCCGAATCATTAAATGTATTTATTTCGTTTAACCGTCAGCATATGAAGATTAAATGTTTAAGATTTTTTTTTCTCATTTCATTTATTTGTAACACTGTTCTTTGTTATAACCAAGATTTGCAAGTTATTATAGCTGCAACATGCAAAAATTGTCCAATTTTTTGTGTTTCTTAATTTACTAACTTTTTGATACCTGCAACTTCCGACTCCTGATTTTTTTACATTCTCCACTTTTCGAAATTTTCAGATTTCTAAAAGTTTACATTTTGGAACTCTGAAATACGCGAATTTTTATATCTCCAAAAGCTAAAAATTTCCAATTTCTGAAAATCTCGCAATTCTCTTATTACAAATTTCTAAATTGTCAAACTGATTGATTCTTAATTTCGAAAAATTATCAAAATGCCAAATTATGGAATTTCACAATTCAAAAATTTCCATATTCTCAAATTCTCAGATTCTTAAATTCTCAAATTCTCAAATTCTCAAATTCTCAAATTTTCAAACTCTCAAATTTTCAAATTTTCAAACTCTCAAATTCTCAAACATCCACAAAATTTCCAAATTTTCAAACATCCAAATTTACAAATTTTAAAAATTCCGAAATACATCTAAATTACCCTCAGATATTCCCAAATATTCCTAACCATTCTTAAATACTTCCAAATGTGTCCAAGTATCCACAAATGTCC
This sequence comes from Coelioxys conoideus, assembly GCA_947623535.1. Lineage (NCBI taxonomy): Eukaryota > Metazoa > Arthropoda > Insecta > Hymenoptera > Megachilidae > Coelioxys > Coelioxys conoideus. The sequence continues at coordinate 11,806,108 of OX392449.1, forward strand.
ACAAATGCTCTAAAAAAAAAAACAGATATCCCCAGATAGCCCCAGATATCCTCCGATATACTCAAATATCTTCAAATATCCTTAAATATCCCAACTTCGTAAAATCGAAACTAACTATAGGTTAACCGAAACAGCGGGATTCCCATTTCGTTTTTGCAAGTCCAAGATTTCTTTGGTGTCGACAAATATTTGCTATTCGATTATACGTAATTCTGATCGGTCGTTCTGACCATTTAAAGAATTTTTGATCACGTGCAATATTGCCGATAAAGCAATCATTCTAGTCGCGATGCTTTTTCATGGAGACGAAAGTGCAGGAAAGACTTAATTATACCGCAAGAAAAAGTGCTCGTTATTGACATTTGTCTGGTGTGTAACGGACCGTCAGAAAGAATCTATATAAATTTCTCCTTCACGATGTCGAGATCATCGATCGGGAACTTTTTGTTCCGGATTCGATCGTCTCTCGAGAGATTGCGTTGTTCGGTAACTGCTCCAATAGATTTTCCAACGACTTCTTCTTCTCTACCATGAAATGTCTCGAACCGCTTTTTCCTGCTATGAGATTTCCCGAATCGAGTTAAGGGAACGTTCCATTCGAAATCCATTTGATCTTCGTGCCATAATCGCGATTAGAACAAAGAAGTTGAATTGAATAGGTTATGTAAATTTACGAAACTGTTGTTTGAGGATATTGCAGGTTATACGTTGTGTTCTATTGTTCTATTACATAAATATTTTCCTGCACCGTAATACCACATATTCGATTTATAAAGCGTGAATGCAGATGGTAACAATAGTAACACCTTTATGTTCTATGGAACACGGAGTTGTTGTTGCCGGATTAAGTAGGAAAATTTTTAATTGCATAGTTTGCTTACCTTATTACTGGCTCGTGCTTTATCCTAAAAACGTTTACCACTTCTTAAATAGTATGTTTTATCGAAATATTCATCACATCACAAACTGTACATGTTGTTAATATTTACCACTTGACAAATGGTATGTTTTATAAAAATATTTACGACCGTATAAACGGTATGCTTTATGAAAACATTTAGCAGTTTGCGAACAATACCTTTTTTAAATATTTACCACTTTACAAATGGTACATTTTATACAATATTTACCACTTTTTAAGTGGTGCATTTTATAAAAATATCAACAATTTTATAAACGATATTCGAACAAAATGCAGAGAAGTTGTTTATACAAGTGAATATGTGAATTTTCATTCATGCACAATTTTTTTTTTAAATGACGGTGATTTTGAAACTTGTAAATTGAAATACAGTTGGAAATATATTCTAATAAAGAACATCGGAGGATTAAAATAGGGTACTTAACTTATTCTTACACATGGTACTTCGCATAAAATTCTTAAATTTTTCTTAAAATCATTGTAAATATTAAAAGTACTATCGTCAAGAAATTATTGCTTGTAGATTTGGCAATTATGTCGTTTACTGTTTAGGCTCTTCAACAATGAACAAAGTTAGTGGTCCAATATATGGAAATCCTTCGGAAATCAAATCCTCGTCACTTTTATAGCTCGTTAAATCGGAAGAGCGTGCAAGGGGCGCTATGTGATCGTGCGAAGTAATTAAATTGACGTGGGCTGGACTGGCCATGGACGAATTTGGTCCGATAGGACCTGTTTGTGGCAGAAGGCACTCGAAGTGACGTTGAAGGACTGGCACTGATCGAAATGCCCTGTTCTCAGGAATAGTTGATGTAACAGACCGCTATTTCGTCGGAAGTTGCGCCAACAACATTTCTGATGGTCTCTGCTTCTGATGGTCCCACTCTATTTCCGAAAACTTCCAGCACAATAGTATTTGTAAACCTGACATGTGGAATTATTTAAACAAATTATTCGGATTATCTATTTAGACGGAGCACTAGGAAGGCAAGCACTGGGAACTTCGGTGAAGACTGCATAGAGGAATTCTTCATACGTGGAATTTTTATTTTTTTTATATTTATTTCTTATTTATTTTTACTTTTATGTTAACGCATTATTTATTCTCAGAGGTCTAACATTTTTGATGGTCAAATTTCGAGAGTTCGACGGTCTTTAAACTTGACGATTTCAGATTATTGGTTTCAAAAATTTGAGTCGTCAAAGTAATGAAATTTCTGATTCTAAATTTCTATGGGTTCAAGGTTCAAAAATTCTGAAATCTCCAAATTCCAAAAGCTCAAATTCACAATGTTTCAAAGTGCCAAAGTCTCAAATCTCAAAATTTCAAAATCCCAATGTCTCAGAATTCTTAAATTCCAAAATCCAAAATCCAAAATTCTCGGCGTTCCACAGTCTTAAAATTCCAAAATTTCGAAATCCTAAGATCCTACAGTTCCAAAGTCTTGAAGTTCCTAACTTCGTAAATCTCAAAATTCAGAAGTTCCAAAGTACCAAATTCCCAAAATCCGTATATTTCCCAATATTCAAGAATCTCAATATCCCAAAACTAAAAAATTCTAAAGTCCCAAGATTTTAAAGTCTCAGACTCCAAAAATTAAAAAGTTCCAAGTCCCAATTTTGTGGGGTTATCGAGTGACTATTATCGTATCGAAACGCTGTTGTGGTAGAAATACTATAATTGTTCTCACCGTTTTATATTGATTAACAAATATTTGTAATTTGAGATACTTCGTGCTCGATGATTTTAAAGGACGAATACAGGTCAGAAAATTTTTGCATACGCGGGTAGAATGTAGTAGCTTCATGAATTATTTATGAGTACTTGCTTTACAAAAATTCTTGAATACAGCGTGAATATTAATTTCATCGTTGAATATAAAATAAAAATTCGGAAAATATTTTAATATGGAATATCGAAAAATTTTATATATCTATTTTTATGAGAATTTTTTGTTTTGCTACCATTATTAAAGAATAATATTTACAATTTCTGACATTGACTTTGCAAATGATCAAATTATCAAATTACTCTTCGTGTGACTTTCCTTACACATAATTCAAAATTGATTAATCGAATAATTAATTATATAATTATATTTTTTTAATTATATAATATAATACATTACGGTATACGAATTGAATTGTACAATTTCTGTACACGAAATTTTCCTAGTTGCAACTTAAAACTCGCTGAGGCTGCTTGCTATCGCTTAATGATTTCGATTGTTCAATAGAGGGTTAAACAGCGTGTGTATCGTTTAGAAACATTTATGTAAACAGTTGTTGATTGCATACGTCAACAGCGTCGCACGAAAGCGTATTAAAATATTTCTAACGAAATTTCAGTTGGAGACGAGACGAAAATTCCAATTATTTTTTAAATTATTTTATATAAATTCAAAGTTTGACGTCAGGTAAAATAACTTCCGTGTAGCCGGTGACATAGAAATTTCGAGGTTAAAAAACAGCAGCCATAAGTTTCAAACCTACAAATTAAGGTGACCATTTGAAACGAACTTTTTATTAAAAAATACCGCGTAGCCATTCGTTGGAGTTATAAAAATGGTACAAAAAAATTGTGAGAAAAATGTCCAACGAAAGCATTTTACTTAAAATATAATATTTCATTTAAATATAGTATAAATAAATATGTTATGCGAAAAGCGCAATTCATGTTCGTTTGAGAAGATAAAAAAATTGCACGGTCCACTATTTTCTGTAGCACATTCGCAACACTGTCAAAGGGTTAATGAAACATACAATTTCACGAAACATGTTTCGTAATTTAATGAAGCATCATTTCACGAAAAATATTTCATAATGTAATAAAACATAAAATTGTTTAGCAGGGTTCATTAAAAACTAATAATTGTATTCACAACGTTTATGACTCACTGTTGTTTTCTGGCACTGGAAAGTATCTACACCGTTTCTATTTCGCGTACAACGAAAACATGCAAAAACTTTGACAACTAACTGGCCAGTATCGCTAAAGAACGAACGCAAACAAGCAATAGATACAGATTGTACTCCCATTCGCTATCAGAGGAGAAAACACAGGAAAATGCAGAGAAAGTGATCGAATCGCGTTCGAAAGCTTTGATCGGTCCACGGTAAACACGTACGTAGTTACAAGCCCGAAAAACGTTGTTCGAGATACTTGAATCGAGCATCGAAACAATCTCGTTGCCACGAAACACGTTCGATCGACTTTCGGCAGAGTTACACGGACATGTTTCGCGGAGCAAAACGTTTGTTCGGGCGCCGCAATTTTCATCTCGTTCACAAACAGTCTTCCTTGGCATTTCAATTAATTTTATCTAAGAGGATTTATCCCCTCGTTACAGTTAGCGTCGATAACGAGCACTCGAAATTATGATCGATCGATGATAATCGCGTTCCGTTGTTGCTTTTGCTTCGAGCTACGAAAAGCCCTATTTTCCACGAGATCACTTGGCTCGTTCACCCTACTCGATTTGATCCCGGGGAAAACGAAAGCTCGACTTTCGCTTCGCACCTGCGGACCGGGGGCTATCGATCAAGTTAATTGTCGAGGTCTATCCTGTTGAAGCGAAGGGGCCAGCAATTGTGATTAAGGGCTTGCAAAGAACGAGTGCTCGAACCTTTAACGCATTCGTCTTCGATAATTAACACCTTCGCACTCGAAAACTGACCATTCCAATTAATACGACAGTTTCGAGTAAACACGAAGAGTTATTCGGCCCATGTGCATTGCCAATAAATTGGAATCTAACACAAAATAGTAGTCCACTGTTTTTCTTTTAGAATGTGGTTATTTATTCATACAGTATATATAAACAATTGACTATTTATACATACAGTGTGCATACGCAATCGGCTATTTATACGTACAGTACGTATACACAATTGACTGTTTATACATACAGTACGTATATACAATTGGCTATTATTACATACAGTATGTATATGCAATTGGTTATTTATAGATAGAACATATATACCAGTTAGCAACGCCACAACCATTCAGCTAAAACATCATGCGATGTCTGCCATGCAATAACATTGATTCTGTAGGTCTAGCAGCTTGATAAGAATTAAGTTATATTTGAACAGTTATATTGAAATTATATTGAATAATTCATTGTAAATGAACTTTAATCCGGTGCACTCGAAAGCATTTTCCTTCTAGCTGGAAAGTTTAATGAATGTTTTGAAATTATTATTCTTTGATTATTAATAGCCAATCTGTTTTACTATGTTCAAACGTCACGAGTATAATTTTATAAATTCAGTTAGTCATTGTTCAAAATTGTTGCATTAAATCAAATGGTGAAAGTGAGTCACTTTTCGAGTGCAAAGGGTTAATAAATAATCCGTTACCTTTATTGCAGTGACTTAATGATACTTCGTAGTTTATTAGTCACTTCATCGAACAACGTTGCAAATAAACTTTAATAAACATAAGTTATAATTATTGATGATTGTGTATCATAAACTCGTATGTCAAGAATAGAACTTTTTGCGGGTTGAAATAACAGAAATCCTTTGTTCCCATTATTTATGTAAATCCGTATAGCTATATCACCTTATATGGTTATTCCCGAATGAACATCTCAGTCATGGTTAACATATTCAAATGTCTGTCCGCTTATATCACCATAAAAAATACGTTCCGGCGTAAAAGATTACCCCATATATAGTCGTAAACGGTTCATTTCAGCACGCGAGAGAATTTTCACGCGCGAACTGAACCGATGGTGTTTCAGCATGAAAATTTCGCCTGGATCAAATTATTCTTGGTGTTTTATTGGACTGGGTGGGATTTCACGGTTGTCCCCGAAGCACGAATTGGCTAGCATGTATTATTTAAGCGCGTGCATAAGTGTGCGACTCTCTGTACTGGAATTGCAGCTTGATTCATGGACTTCGTTAGGCGAACAAAGCCATTGCACTTCTTGTTTGTCAAGCCATTTCCTTTTCAGAGATCCACTCAAGTGTTACCTCTGTCCCTTGCGAGCTCGTACCGTGTCCCAGAAATACTTTTGTTCCGTGGTTGGGACGCAACTCATTAATTAGAAGCCGAAACTATTTCCCATCGCTGGATATTAAATTCCGTAACTGTTACTATTAGTATGCTGTATTTCGCGAAGGTCATCGGTCAAGTGATCTCCCGAATTTAGTATAATAGAGATATTTTGTGATATTTAGGTTTTTTAAAGTTCTAGGTTCCTATATTTTCAAATTTATAGGTTTATAAAATTCTAGATTTTTTAAGTTTTAGATTGCTGCAGTTCTACATTTCTAGAGTTATAGATTTCCAGACTTCCAGATTTTCAGATTTCTAGATTTCTAGATTCTTAAATTTCTAGATTTCTAAGTATGTAAATTTCGGAATTTGCAAATTTCTACCTTCCCAAATTACTATTATACATTCCCCAACTCTCAGTTTAAAAAAATTTCAATATCTAAATTTTCAAATTTTTCATACTTCTAAATACCTAAATTTGCAAGTTTTCAAAACCCCAAAGTCCTAAACTCACAAATTGTCGAAATTCCAATGTTCCAAGATTCTAAACTTTCAAATTCCTAATTTTTCCAAATCTGTAAGTTGTCAAATCCCCAAAATTCTTAATTTCTCAAATTTCCCAAAATTCGAATTGCTTTAATGTCCAGATCGCCGAATTCACAAATTATCCAAATCTTCTAATATTAAGATTTCCAGATCTTCAAAGCCTCAAGGTTCCAATGTCTCAGAATCCAAACATCTATACCAAACAAGTCCTACCATTTCTATATTTTGATATTCTCAAACATTCGAAAACTGGAATTTGCCAAATTTCCAAATTCTGAATTCCCACCCTCCCTACATGTACCAAATGTCCAAAGCCTGAAGGTTCCCATATTTGAACTCCGAAAATACAAAATTTCTAAAATTCTAAAATTCATAAATCGAATTCTCAAATTTTCAAGAAATCCAATTAGCAAATTTCTAAGAACTCAAATTCGTGCATTTCCGACAATTTCAATTTGCAAATTTCCAAATACCACAACCCCTAAATTTTTCACCCCAAAAATGACCAAATTCTCAAATCCCGTAACCTCCACATTTCCGAACATAAAATGTATTTTCATTCCCTCTGTCATCTCTATTCAAATTGTTGTCCTGAAAATTCGTTGATGATTAATTTTCCAATACGTACTCCCATACGATATAACGTATCGCGGAGTTTATGCGTCAGCCCTTGTACGTTTTAAGAGCAAAATGATTTCGACCGTTTGTTCGAGGATAATGCATCTGGGAAACGGTCTCTCGTCGCAGATTGTTAATTAAAAGTTCAAAAGCCAGTGGCAGAACGGCGTCGGATATTTAACTGTTCGCGATTTTCAGTCCACGCAATCGAAAACTTGGAAACAAACACATCCATTCGCGCACCTTTCATTTTTTCGTTTTTCCGCAAACCAAAAAATTCACCAACGCTTTTATGCTTTCGCTCTTGCACACCTTATTGACCGACGTCGAAAGAATTTTGATGAAAATTTATTTCCAGCTGCGACAACTGTTCCAATCCGATACGAAACATCGAAGACCGTATCGTGACCCCCTTTTCTGTTCGAATTTCGTCGATTATTGTGTGTCGAGCGATCAAACGGCTGATGAAGCAACGATTGATACGTGAAATAGTTCGTAATTTCCGGCCGATATAGCAAAATGCGAAACCAAACAATGAAAATATTTTCGAGGTTTGATTTTTCAGCTGAATCTATTGATTTTTATTTATAGAAAAATTATATTTCCATTAACACTTTTATTTATTTTATTCACGCGACAAATTTTTTGATATATCGATACATCGAAATTTGCACAATATATCTGAATTTTATTAACGTACACACTTTTCTACTAATAATTTCAAAATCGTTGTTTATCTGAAACTTAATTAATTATTTTTTGTCAATGAATTGCATAGTTGATTGCATAGTTTTGAATTGATAGCCGATAGGTATCGGTGTGCAATTATAAAATAATATTTGTAATGGTTAGAGGCGTGAATATAATGATATATTTTTGCAGCGATATACACAATCGGAAATCTTTTCAGGCTATGAAAATTCGATTAAACTTTATGTACAAATGAAACGAGACGATTTTATTGTTCGATGAAATGAGAAGATCTGCTAAGCTAGAGTTTAATTTTGCATTTATACGTTCAGATCGATTGAACGAAAACGCTTTGAAATTGACGCGAATCGACTTAACCGTTTCGCTCGAGAAGTCGATATCATCTCTTTTGAATCGGGCTCCTTAAACGGGGAATTTCAAGCTCTCCTTTCTGAACATAAAAGGCTTCATCTAAAAGAATCATAACGAATCGGTTATTTAAGAACCGAGGTAATTTATGCGACATCGTCGGCGGACCGAATGCAAAACTCGTCGTGTTAAGCCCTTTGGCATTTCATTCGATACATAAACAAGTTTTAAATTTGTCACTTTCGAGCGTTGTACACCGAATAAAGAAATAAAATGTGACCGTGTATCAAACGGCATAAAACAATTGATTTATCGATGCAATTAAACTATGCTATATACGAGCTCAAATAATGAATAAATAAAATTTACGAACTGGAAAACATTAATCGGCAATACTTTAGACAAATGCGATCGAGAACATGTAAAAGGTTGATCAGCAATACTTTGAATAAATTTGATTCACAAATATGTTAATTAGCGTTATTTTGAATGAATTCGAATCAGAGATTGGAAAATGTCAATCAACAATATTTTGGATAAACCCGATTCAAGAAACAGAAATTTTTGATCAGCAATATTTCGAATAAATTCGAGTGAGAAAATGGAAAAAATTACTCATCAATGTGTTGGTAGAAAATGACAAATGTTGATCAGCAATATTTTGTGTAAGTTCGATTGACAGGTTACAAAATGTTAATCAACGACATTTTGGATAAGTAAAATTCACAAGAATGAGCAAATTAATATGGGAAATTTTCAAAAATTAATCGTGTGGGTATAATTGTTGCATAAAAAAATTAGCTTCCCGAAACTGTAGTATCGTGGCTGAATTTGGCATTCAGACAGCAAGTTCCAGAAGCAAATGTATCCCCAGGAGCAACGACAAGAAAAATGAATCCCGACAACAGGGAGATACTTCAGGATGCACGATAAAGAAGTCCTTGATTCAACCAGGATTCCCTCCCGCGAGCGTTGGCGGCGGGAGTTTATCTCAACAAGATTTTTAAGCTTCGGATATTTTCATAGCGCGCGATATTGCTGGCTCGACGATGGGACAACGCCAAGCATTTCCCGATTTACGGCGTCTTACAGCGAACGACCTCGCGAGCAAACATAGTTTCCATCGGAAACTTGTTAAAACAGCTTCGGGCGAAAGGGATTTTAAGCGGAAAAGGAACGCGATGAAATTTTATCTTCCCACCTCGTCGTTCACCGCGCCATTGCAGATTTAGTTTACAACCCTTTCGTCCTGTTCGTTCTTCCGAAAGCTTAAGACATCGATAGCAAACTTGTCCTGATATTGTGAAACATTTTAGATTATGATCGATCGATTAGATTGTTGATCGATCGCTTCTACTTGGAATTTTGTAATGGTAATGCAATTTTGTATTGAATTATATAATGGCATATGCAAGTTTAGAAGTATAGATATTTAAAAGTTTCGAATTGTTAAACTTGGGAGTGTGCATATTTCGAATTTTCAAATTGTTAGACCTGAGATTGTGGATGTTTTAAATTTTCGATCGTTAGACTTGGGAGTGAGGGTATATCAAATTTTCCAATTGTTAGAATTAGAAGTATAGATATTTCAGATTTTCAAATTTTTAGACTTGGGAGTGTGGATATTTCGAATTTTCAAATTGTTAGGCCTCAAACTGTGTATGTTTTAAATTTTCAAATTGTTAGACCTGAGATTGTGGATGTTTTAAATTTTCGAATTGTTAGGCTTGGCAATGTGGGTATATCAAATTTTCCAATTGTTAGACTTGGAAGTATAGATATAAATTTTTAGACTTGAAAGTGTGGATATTTCAAATTTTCGAATTGTTAGGCTTAGAAGTATAGATACATCAAATTTTTGAATTGTTAAACGTAGGAGTATGGATATTACGAATTTTCAAAATAATTTTAATTTTCCAATTGTTTGAGTTGGGAGTGTGAATATTTCAAATTTTGGAATTAATGGATTTCACTCACATATTGCTTGTCCATCAGTCAGGATTAAATTGATCATGACATTATACCTGTATGTATGTATGTATATCTACAGCTGCTACATAATCTCATATTTCCGCAGTTTTTAACATTTCACTAATTCATCGACTTCATGAGATTGATGGGCAGGAACAAAATCATTCTTGATCATGAATCATTCTTTCATACGAACAAACCCAGACTCGATCGTGGAAAATACGCGGAAAGGTAAATTCATCTTCAGGAAGAAATCAATAAATTCAAATAAGAAATTTGAACTTCTCGTCGGAACACAATTTATATGAAAATGAATTGATTACGTCACTCGATTTCTAAAAACTTTCAGACAATCGCGAACGTATTGCCTCGACGAATGACCTGGATCCGGTGTGGGCGGTGACCTAATCAGTGTACGCAATAGTTTTCCGGGGAAGATTTTCCAAAATGAAATTTTCTACCCACCTTGTTACGTGGGATGAAGAGTTGTCACGACCAAGGAGTAAGAATCTTCCGGGACTAATATAGCGCGAATTAGGGCAACAACGGGGCAATCGCTAGGGGCAATGTCTTGTATCGTAACGCAAACAAATACGGCATATGGTTTCCTTTCGGAAGGAACACGGTTCTGACTGGTTGGCAGAGGATTTTTATTTTCAGAAATTTTCCTATGCTTCTGGTTCGTATCTCAAATATTTTACCTTTATAAAATCTAAGGTATATCGAAGTTTATTTACTTTTCGTTTGTACTCAAACATTGCCATTCTGTCTGTTAAAAATATAATTTAAAAAATCAAATGGTATTTCTTCTCGAATCCAAAATGCAAACAATGTAATATATTTGAGACGTTTCGAAATTTTGACGTTTATAAGTTCAACCGATGATTGTTATATTTGCTAATGATAGATTTAATGTTATATACGTACGTGTTTCGAATTACTTACGATTAGCATCGAGTGTTTTATGTACAAGGCAACGCGTGAGCAATTTGCTATTAATGAAAATAGAGTTTGAAGATCGTACAAAGACAAGGAGCGAAAATCGCCTTCTCGTTATTGCGGTCGTAAATGGGGGTGTAAATGGGAAGGGAGATCATTTGCTTTATAGCAAGCTGTAGTCTCTTTCGGTTCACTGAATTGCGTATATTTTTTCAATACTGCGTCAAGGGTTCAGACACCTAGAGTATTTTAGATTTCGCAACTATTTACGTAACTTTATTTTCATGAACTTTTATCGAGTAATTAATTGAAGTAAATTTAGATAAAATTCTTTTCCAGGAAGTGTAAAAATTTGTCTCGATTTATGAAATATGCTCGAAATGTTTTCTTGCTTAACGATATTAACTTGAAACATTCTCTTGTTTAATGAAATTAACTCGAAACATTGTCTTGTTTAATGAAATTAACTTGAAACATTTTCTTGTTTAATGCAATTAACTTGAAACATTTTCTTGTTTAATGCAATTAACTTGAAACTCCTTTTACACTGTAAAGTTAAAATAAAAATTTTTCATTCGAATTTAATTGAATTAAAGTTTGTAAAATTTCCGATACAATTTTGACAATTCATCATTTTACAAATTAACCCTCCGAAGATTAATATCACTTTTGTTACTTTCAAATTTTTGAAGATCGAAATACGTCAAATGAATTTTGTTTTATCGTGCACACAAAAAGAACGAAATGCTCTATTTATTTTTAATTTATTCGCAACGAAATACGCTATTTGCCGCTGGATGAGAGCGTAAATACAGAATTGAACAAATCGTCGTATTCCCCGAAGCGATTTTAAAATAAATTTTAGAACAATTTCGCCAAAACAGCATTGCCAACTTGTGCAAACACGCGAGTACAGTAATCCAAGAAACGATATACATACAACAGTTTCGAACTCTGTCATGCGTTTCTTCGAACCCATCCACTCGTGGCGCGGGTCTCTCGCGAGACTTACACGGACTTTTCCAGATCGATGCTTCCAGATACGAGAAAATGCCAAGAAGGTGAAAGAACGCGGGTGGAAAGGGGGTGGGCAAAAGAGGCAACGTCGAGAAAAAGCCGGTGGTAGGTTGCTTGCAACCGCTTCTCGAATCGAATCGAATCACGGCACCCGTGGGAAATAAGTTTTGGACGATCATACACCGACTTGCGGCTGTCTGATCGAACAGTGCTGGAACTACTTCGACAACCCAGTAGACAATTGACACTTTCGGACTAGACACATTGGCCAGACTTTTCTCGTAACGGGTTCAGTTTACTTCGCGTTCCCCTCGGTACATTGATGCAACATATGAATATGCCACAGTGGGGTATTTGTATCAAAATGCTGATCAAAGTTGCTTTCACATCGCGGGAATAAACTGTACGTCGCTTTCCTATCACAAGTTGATCGCTTTTCGGAGACGAGTGATGTTGAAAGACATGTTTGAAGATTTTTTTGCAGGATTATTTATCGTTATTTGGAAATTTATTATTTTATTCACATAAATCACTATTTTGATACGCTTATGGTGAAATGTGGCATAGTCTCATTATATGATCCTCTCGTGAAAAGGGTAATTACCCTCTTGTAAACTGATATTCATGTGTATTTTAATAATTGCATATGTATACGTGCACATATGCTGATACGTTTTCAAAAATAACATATCTTCAGACATTTTCAGATTAATTAAGTATTCCAATAATTAATACAATTTATTTTTATATCTTATAAAAGTAAATTGAAAGCTATTCTACGGAAAATGAAATTTAGGTTCACGAACGTAGGTTATTTTAAATGAGAAAAAATAATGATCACCTGTAAAAGAAAAAATTTATAATAATTGATAGTAAAAATTGATAGTAATTATTAAAGGTTAGCAATAATAATGGTATACTATTTATTATCGTTATTAGTAGCAGTAACTTTTAGTAATTATTATTAAATAATTAATAATAGTTAACTAGAATACTAATTATTATTAATTTATTATTAATATTAATATATTGAAGGATTACAACAATGCTAAGAGTATTGATAATAATAATAATAATAATAATATTAGTAGGAATTATTGTATTATAGTTAATAATGAATTATGCGCGTGGAAGAAAAATAGTTGATCTTGAATTCAAGCAGATTTTCTCTGGGAAAGTGAAGGTTCTGAAAGACAAGCATAGAAATGCCGGACAGCAATGTGAAACTGAAAGCAGCACATTTTCACTGAAGTTTACGCGATGACAGGGAACGCATAAACGTCAGACACAACGGTAGAGTGGAACAGTTAAATCTCCGGAAGAGTCTGGTTGCTTTTGTTTCCTGTATTCTAGGCTGTAAGTTTATTTTCTTACCAGAGAGAAAAAGAAACCGGACGTCATGTTAACTGGAGCCGCTTGCCTCCTACTTGATCGTATGAACGAACTTTTGTGAAAGTTCAACAAACTTTGGAAACATAACCTCTGGCCTGTGTTGTACAAGAAAAAATTGGGGGTGAACGAGAAGAGGATAAAATCTCATCCGTTAAGAACGTAATAGCGAACATGTGTAATCGTGATATTGCAAATTTCAAATTAAACAATCTATTAGGTTTAAGAAGTTTTATACATTATCGCGAAAGTTAGACGAGTTTTTTCATTATCATATTTGGAAGTTTAAAATTTACAGATTCAGTAATTTAGAAATTTACAAGTTTACATATTTACAAAATGAATTTATGGATTTTGGAATTATGGAATTATAGAATTATACATCTTGGAGAATTATAGAATTCAGAAATTTTCAAAAGAAACTGGTGGATTGAGACGTATCAAACATACTTATTTTCAAATTTACAAACCCGAGGATTTAAACATTTCAAATATACTAATTTTAAAAGTTAGAAACTCGAAGATTTAAACATTTCGAACGTACTAATTTTCAAATATAGAAAATCGAGGATTTTAATATTTCACATATACTAGTTTTCAAATTTACAAAGTGGGGGATTACAAAATTTTAAACATACTAAATTTCAATAATCTCCCAAATTTCCAAGTGACAAATTTCGAAGTTTCCAAATATATCATCATTCGAAATTACAACTTAAAAATCTATGAACGTGAAACGTACAAATTTGCAAATGTGCAAACTTTTAAATTTGAAACTACCGAATCTAGAAATCATAAATTTTCAAATTTACGAACTTCCGTAGCAAAAATTTCGGAAATTTCTGACCGATATAACAGTATCTTGTGACTCAATACGATATTGACCAGACCGTCGAATAAAAGCGGCCAGATCGTTGATTTTCATCCTGTATCTCGTTTCACGATCGTTTTAATTATTTTCCGCTTGTTATCCCGTCTATAGTAGATTTTGATTTCACGTTTTTCAATTGAATCACTTGCGTGGAAAAGGTATAACGTTCAAAAGGAAATACTTTTCGTTGTTGAATCGGCTCGCGTTTCATCGGGTACAAAAACGAGGACCATTTATGTATGTTGTCCCGTCGGCGTTGCACAAAGATGAGATCCACGGGCGCATAAAAGCGCGAGAAAAACGAAAAGAAACACACCGCGGAAGCTGCATACGATTATAAACGATCCTCTCGCGGATTCGTGTATAAGCACATGTGAATGCATTAAGGATATCGATAGGTAAATAGGAAACATGAAAGCGACCTTTTATGAATAGGGGATGATTCGCGTGGTTCTTGTTACGATTTACATAAACGAACTTCGCCACCGTATTTAATGTATTATTATTTTAATACGACGTACATTATGTGAATCGCATGCTGAAATAAAATATCGTTTGCCTTCCGATTATAGGAGAGAATGGCTTGATTTCAATAATGATATCGTATTTATTTTGCTCGATCCGACATGTTGCTGTTTAACGTTAAGAACGTTCAAATGAAATTTCGAAAATTCACAGAATGGAAATATATTTTTTTGTGACTTGGAATAATTAATAGTATAAAAATGAGTTCTCTGATTTCTAGATTCTAGATTACTAGATTACTAGATTATTAGATTACTAGATTACTAGATTACTAGATTACTAGATTACTAGGTTAATAGATCTCTAGATTCTTAAATCCCGATCTCTCTAAATATCTATCTCTTCAAGTCCTTATTTTCCCAGTTTTCTATCGCCAAAAAAATTGCTATCCCCCTAGATTCTTAGATCTCTAGATTGCTATATTGTTTGAATGTTAGATTATAATTTTCTGGATTACTTGTTTTCTAGATTTCTACATTTCTAGATTTCCAGATTCCTAGATTTGTTTAATCCTATATTTCTACATTTATAGATTCCCAGATACTTC
Organism: Coelioxys conoideus; assembly: GCA_947623535.1. Taxonomy (NCBI): domain Eukaryota; kingdom Metazoa; phylum Arthropoda; class Insecta; order Hymenoptera; family Megachilidae; genus Coelioxys; species Coelioxys conoideus. The sequence goes on from OX392449.1 coordinate 11,821,523, forward strand.
TCCCCTATTTCTCTATTTCCCTGTGTCTCCATCTTCCTGTCTTCCAATCTCTCTAGTTACACGCGTTATGATTTGCTAATTTAAAATTGAGTTTTTATCTGCATGCAATTACGATCAGAAGTATAAGTTCTGAAAAATTGCTTTAAACCTTTGTCTTCGGAAGATTACGAAACAAATTCGAAGGAATAATATTTGCAATTTGTTTCACTAATTGATATGTACGATCCGCGATTTCCGGCTATAATTCAATCGTTACGTGACCTTTCCCGAGTATTTTAATACCTCAAACAGAAGATAAACTTGGTCCGACTTTTTTCCCGTATCACTCGGTTTGAGTTATAGCTTTTATTATTCTCGAGGCATATAGTGCAGCGATAAATTTGTCGCAGAACTAAAAATACGGGATGTACTCTTACCACGTTACGTCGTATATCCCGTCAGTTAGATAACTCAAAGAATTTGTCTTTTCCTTTTAAAATTTAACGCTTTGATTATACTACATTGTCAGCATTCGTATGATTTATACTTCTACGGTATTACACTGTTGCCCATAATGTGTAACGCAGTTCAATTAAACAATTAATTTCTTCGCTGTTTTCAAATTTATGTATCTCAAAATTTCGAAATTTTCAATTTCCCTAATTTCCGAACTCCTACATTTTGTCTTTCTAGATTTCTGATATTCAAGTTTTCAAATTTCTTCATGCCGAATGTTTGGATCCCCAAATTTCGGCATCCGTAGATTCTTAGATTCCGAAATTTCCATATTCTCAAATTCCTAAATTCGGAAATTTCTGGTCTTCCGAATTTCTAGATCTCAAATCCCTAGACCTCCAAATTTCTAGCTACTCCAATTCCTAGACCTCAAATCCGTGGGTACCCAAATTTTTAGACCACCAAATCCCTAGATACGCATATCTCTACATCTCCAAATTTCTAGATACCCAAAAGTTGTAAATCCCAAATCACTATATACCCAAATTTCTAGTCATTCGAATCCCTAGATACCCAAATACCTACGACCCCAAACTGAAAAGTTTCCACATAAAAATGGTATTTCCTAGATTTCCAAATCCTATATTCCCATTTCCATAGATCACAAAATCCTACAGTCCACATACACATATCTATGTATGTACATATATCTATATTCCAAAATTCCTCTATTCGCGTATACGTACATCCCCAAATTGTAGCATCTCCAAATACCTACTTCCTTGAAGCGCTATATGATCACACCCATAGATCACAAAATCCCAAAACACTTATATATCTACGTTCCCGAATTCCTACATTCTCCGTGAAAACTTCCACGGTCTCTACACTTACCATTTGCAAAATTCGCGATATCATTCTGAACTCATGCCAAATTGACGAAATCTCAGGAAGTCCCTAAAAATCAACGAGCGTGTAGTTCCTCGTTCCCGTCTATCGTCTTATTTCTCCCCTAGGGTATCCAGATTTGCTCGTTGACTGTATACCAGAACGTCGTACGCGTCGAAGCGTTCAAAGTCCCGGCGAAGTCGCATGAATATCAACCGAAGGGACGTTCCTGGTTCGCGGTGTCATTCAGTGAAGTTATCCGTTCGACGTAGAAACGGACCGACGTAGAAACGAGAGCCTCGACAGCCACTCGAACGATCAAACGTCCTTTCAACGTGGCCCACGAGCTGCGAAAGAGAAACTTTCTCGTTCGCCTCGGGGTGTGCTAGTGACGCGTGACGTCTAAATTTCTTCACTAAATTACCGAAGCCACCACTGTCGAGTTCTCTCCTTCGTCGTTTTTCGCCGTTTTTCTTGTTTCCTTCTCCGCCTCGTTTCTCCGCCTCGCCGGAGGAATCCTCGCCGTGGGAGCGGGAAACAGCCACTTCGAGCAAGTCGATCCGTCACGTCGACTTTACGGGATCCGAGCCACGTAACTGAAACGCGGTTAATCTGTTGGAAAAGCAATTCTCAGGAGCGTGTGGTGCATCGGCTCGTGAACTTCTTTCTCCGTTCGATGGTCCGGCGTGGATTACTGGATCTGCACGGAAATCGCCGCTACCGATTCGTGTCTCGCCCCCTTTCCTCCCGATCCGCGATTGTTGTTTCGAACGAGCAACTTTTTCTAACATTCTCCTCGATTTTCAGCTTGCTCTTTCGTTCCGACCTTGCGAACGATGCAAGAATGTTCAGAACTTTCGCGATGTATCGAATATTTGTCACCTTTATGTGTCACATTTTACCTTGGTAGTTGAAGAAGTTGCATCAATGATGTACCTCTGCCTTTTAAAAATTTGAATAATCGGAAAGAGAAAGGATATGAGTCAAGTCACTTTAGAAATGCGTCGTATATCCGCTACAAATACAAATATAACACTGTATAATATATACATGTATGTAACATATGTGTAACATTGTACATACGTATAATATGTATGTATAATATATGTGTAACAGCGTACATACGTGTAATATGTATGTATGTATAACATATGTGTTGCACCATACATACGTATAATATGTGTACATATTGGAGTCATACTCTTCTGGTATAAAGAAGGAGGATGCGTATCTGCAGTTAATACAATTAATCCACTGTTATACGAAATGAAAAAGAAAATGCATTTTTGGACTCTAACTAGTAATAATATTAATAAAATACTACACAAATATTTTTTATTTAATTGTTTCAGTATCAAAAGCTTGTGGTATTAACATTTTGAAAAGACAAAATTCCATTGTGAATTTTAATTCATTTTCTTATAATGCGTACAATTTTTTATACACACGGGTGTTCGATATGTAGCTATAAAATCTGTCAAATATAACTTGAACGTCTGCATAGAGAACACTCCGCATTCAAATTAAAGATCTCTTTGAATTAAAGCGAAAAATAATTTCGTAACGAAAATGGCCAAAAAAAAGAAGCGTTCATTAGCGCGGAAAACAGATTTTTGTTAGAATTAAAACGTCATATTCGATACGTTTCGTTCCAGATTCGCTCCCGACGAGATATATTTCAATGGTCTCCGAAAAAAAAGTGGGTTGTTACTCATGCTAACTGGTTGCCTAATGGTAACGAGCATTTTCACCTGAAAATCTCGGTTTACGAGTGCAACACCGATACACACGTACGCGTGGAGGCATAAAGAAATTCCTGGTTTCATATATTGTTCGGCTAAGAGCTCTCGAGGTGATGAGAGTCATTACAAAAGATAAGGCGGCCGTCTAATTTTAGAATGAACCTGTGTCGCCTTTCTGTGCCGTATATGGCCGGTTCGCGAGTCAGCTAAACAGATGCGACCTCAAATTATCATTTTATCCCGAAATCTGTCTGACTTGCTTCAGAAATTTCTACCCGGTTGTATCATAACTTGTCTGACTCATTTTACTTTCTCCCAAGTCATCTTATTCTACTACCGATCAAGTAGAAATTGTTTCTTAACACCGGGAGAGTAATGTTCACGAATAATTTTGTTAAATATGTCTGATCATATACGTTGCTGGGAAATATTGATTAAAACGTTTTCTTTTAATTAACCCTTCGGTTGCACAGTTGCACACGGAATCAACAACACGTATAAATCGAAATGTTTACCACTGCGAAATATTGAAACACTTGCCGATGTTTAGCTGCTCGCAACAGAATGCGAAACGATAGATTGTACGTGCATCAGTTTAGTAAAACGTGAATGTGTTATAGAATTTATCGTTTCACTGTGATAGAAATTTGTTATATGCACTAAGTACATATGTGATACGTATGCACATTGTACATGGTATTGAAAATTGTGGATGTACGTATATTTATTTCGCAAAAGAATGAACTAATTAAGGTAACGTCAGTCAATGTTAAATTATAAATCTTTTATAGTGTGAAAATATCAATCGGAACGATCGTATTTTGAACAGACGATATTTAACGTGAATGTTAATAATTCTATCGCTGGAAAGGATATTAGGTTTCTTTTGTGAGAATTTATTTGACAAAATAATCAGCACGTTTCATCAGCAGGTTAAGTATCTTTTGTGCGATGGAAAGCTATAAAATCGATGATGAAAAGTATTTCTATAGCGCGCGATTGAATTTGAAGCAAACAGAGGACACCGTTATCGTCTACAGAGGTTGAGAGGTGTAACAAGTTAACTAGAAGTGTTTAACTCGGTTATCTTCCGATGTGTCTGGTTCTGGTTCTCACTATCATTTGTTTCCTCTTTGCTGGTAACATTCGTGACTAGCGTATCATCAGGCTGCGGTTACGAATCGATATTGTCGACCTCCATCGCATTGTCACCGCGTGTCTTTTGTAATCGGTTGCTCGTTTTAAGCTGACCGCTTTTAAAACTTTACAACTATATGACACATTAACACCGTCATGCTTTAGCTACCGAAACGATCAATCTCAATTTTCTGTAATCACGAGACGTGAATTACAGCCAACTACTGGCTCGTTTCGATAACGATGATTTCGTAAATTGAAAAATGACGTTTTTTGGCCGAGGGAAATAATGAAAGCTCTGCTCGTCATCGATTATAAATTAGTTTCGGTGAAATTCATTTTTCGTTTCATCCGCTTTTCGTTCGATTTTCCACGTTTTGTATTCAAAAAATATTAAACCATTTAGCAATCAGCGTTATATTTGTTAGCATGCCATTATTCAGTATAATTAAATTAGCAATTTTTACAATATTAAAGTATAATTAAATGGAAGTTAATTCATTAATTGTGTAATTTGTATAGATGCAAGTTAGGTTAAAGCATTTTGTACGAAAGGGTCTGACCATACTTTAGGTATACTCAATTATCCCCTAGTTTAGTATTTCTTCGGGTCATAATTGTACAATCAACCCGTGTGCGATGATATTCAAAATTATATAAACTTCTACATTATTATTACTATTTACATTGTATTGACAAGTATTATTCATTTAACACAAAACCGTAAAAATAAAATTATAAAAATGATATAGTGGGAAGTAAAATAATAAGGTGAATCAAGAAAAAAATGTTATCAAAATTTATAATGATTATTATCTGTGAAGGCAGCCAAGGTCATTGTAAAAAGAAAATGAAAAATTCCAATAAAAAAAATAATAACAATAAAGATACGAATATTTGAGTCAATTTGTTTCAACTATGCAAATACTTGTGTAAGGTAGTGAATATTTCAAGAAAATTCCTTAAAATCAAATTCAATCTCAAAAACATCTGAGTTTATGAATACAGCTTATTGAAAACGGTATCGAAAGTATGGCCGGAGTCTGGGTTCGTTTGAAACCGCGTTGTTTAAACCCGTCTATCCGCTTTATGAGCAGACATGCTGTCTCGTAAATCGAAATTCTACGATCCACATCCGGTCCATATATCCGTCCGGCCAATAATAAACGCGAACGTATTATCGTCGGGCTGTTTCATAAAATTTTAACGCGATTCTTTATTAAGTTTACCTGTGTACCGTTCTAACCTTTCGACGTGTCATTTCGAGGAACGTACTCGTCTCGATTCATCAACTTCATCGAATTCGTTTGTGCATCAAAATTAAATGTTTATTTCAATTTCACTGCGTGAGTTGTCAATTTATATATCGAATACAAGTTTGATGACACTCAAGCAAAAAATAATTTTAACAACACGAATGTAAGCATGTACCGAATACACATTTTATTGAATATAAAGTTCTTACAAGTGATGAAAGAAAAATGTATGTAAAAACGTATATTCAAATCCCCATTCGGAGATCGTGGCAGTAAATGGGTTAATAACCGGTATTAACATATTCTCGTTGAATACGTTTTGTCAATCCGAGAACCATTTTACAGGGTAAACGGTACTCCGTTCATTAAAATACACGTGTAACGTGCTCCTCGAGAACGTCTTGCAACTATTTCCACGAAATAAGTTCGCCTTCTGCCTAAATTTGCTTCACGGAAACGTCGTTCGCGACGATACGATGTTCTTACTACTATTAATAATAATTTTATTCCGCTATGTTCCACGTTGCGATGGAAATACCTGTCGCCAATTTAAATATCGAGTGCTCGGGACTTCGAAATGGGAACCGATACCGAAAGCTCGACAATTTTTAAAGGAGATATTTTATACGAATACAAAGTATCGTTAAAAATAATATCTCGTTGTCAGAGTATGCAGTGAATCGATTTGTTTAACGTTCGAGTATTGTTTCATGGATGTCGCGTTTTTGAAAGTAAACTTCTGCGTGTATCAAAAGAAAATTCTCGACGAGTTCTATCGCTTTCTCTCGTAAACACTATTTCAATTTTCAGATTTGTAGATCCTCCGAAACGAGACGGAAACGTAGAAAGTGATTTTCGAACCTTTTATTGATTTTATTGACCCTTATTGGCAATTTTTATAGAATTCTCTATAGAATTTCCTCACACAATTCTTATATAATACTTTATACATGTATTATATTTGAATATGAATACACTGTATTATTTGTTTATAAAAATAACCTAACCTAACGTGTATCCAGCTTGTCTAAATACGAATACAGTTATTTTAATTGTTTATTGATCTTAACACTGTTTGACCTAACTTAACCGAATATAGGCTGATTTTAGCATCTGCATATGATTACACTATATTATTTCTTCTTCCCTAATATATTATAATCTAGACTTAACTCGTTTCGTCCAAGTATAAATATATTGAATTGTTTCGACTGTTTTATTTACTAATGACGTCCGACAGAACATTCCGAAACGATAACGCGTTATTTAAAAGGTTAATAGATTTTTTATGCGTCTCTTGTGTAACATACGTGTCTTTTTAACGGACGTTCCGAACCATGACCTCTATGTTCCTCATTTTGATGGAAGTTCGTGTCGTGTTACGTGCTCGTCGGTACACATCCATGGAGGCTCTCCAGTGGGTTCACGTAACCCTGTACAATTATTTTAAAATTAATCGCATGGGAGCGGCTCGCGTTATTTTCTGTATTAGACGTATCGTGACAGTTTCGTGTTTCGTTTTACCGGGTCGCTCGTTTTCTACGAGTCAACAGTCTTCAATCGGGTTTTCATAAAGCTGTCCGTACATCGGTATCACCGTCACGTTTCGCGTCCACGCTTCGTATTCACTGTACGAAGTATCGCCGAATCGATTACATTATCTCGGGACACGTTGTTTCTGCTTACACAAAGCTCCATTTAAGGAAGGACCGCGGTACGAATATGTCAAACACCGACATTACTTCAATTTCACTTCGTCCGATGCTGTTTCGTCGCGAGATCTTGTCTCGAGCTTCAACTTCGATAATCTGCAACATTGTCACGCTTCTATGGTTTCGATTAATGGGAAAAGAAATTTATTGGGGACGAAAACTTTTGCCGTTAATATTCCGACGGATTTTATTATCCGACGGTATAATTCGTCCGATCGCAAAAACATTTCAGTCACTTTTCCGAAATGCTTTCTGTGATTCTTTTGACGCATTAAGCTGCTCCTGTTATTCCGCCATTCTGTTTGACCCGAAGCGTATGTAACTACAAATTTTCGGAGGAAGCGTATGAATATCGAGTAACCCGACCCTTTTTAATTCCGTATTTTAAATATTTCTGCTTGAATCAATAGATGGGTGCAAGAAATACAATTTTCACATATTTCGATTTAAAAAGAATTCGATGCCTGGAGCTGCTATTAAATATTGATCGTGCTTGCAATTATTACTGCTTATGAATATCGACAGATATGTTGCTGGTACAATTTTTTTAACGAATAACCGAATTATGTTCAAAGTGGGTAAGTAAATCTATAATGTAGTTTATGCTTCACATATTTTATACATATTTACAATGTAGTTTATACTTCAGATGTTTTATACATATTTATAATGTACTTGTATTTTAAACAGGCACTTCGATAATCTATAAGAGTGAGTGCATATTCCGCTGATTTTTAATAATGCAATTTTGCATCGTCTCTAGGTTCTGATACCATAGTATAAAAATTTGTAGGTAACCTATGTAGGTCAGTAAACATGTTTGATGAGTTTAATATCGTACGACATGGGTCTGGGAAATCTGTTTCTATCCAGAGTTCACTTTATTGTGTCAAGTGGCAATAGGTCCCGAGAGTGAATAACAAAGTGCAGGTTTGTTTCTCTGATATGCACTTGCGAACACTATACAGATTTAAAGTTGTCTTGTAAGTTTTAATCGATATACTGCATATCTTACTCCTCCATTTTGTAATAGAACTTCTTCGTATATTATACATTGTATAAAAAACAGTTTTCTTTGACCCTTAAGATTTTTAGATGTTATATATTATTTACTTGCACAAAATACAATTATGCAAATGGTATTTGACAACTGTTGAAAACAATTTTCATGAAAAATTTATTTTAAGAAGAATGTGATAAACAGGCATACGAAATGGGGCTGTATATTTGGTTATAACAGAATGTTGGAATAATATTCTTCTGACGAACTTGTGGTATTATTATATTTGCATTTAATATGCATATCGCCCGATAACGATAGAATTCTTGTTCATTTATTTTTTAAAAAGCTGCTTCGTTCCACCAGTTACATTTTCATTCATATCTTATAAGTGCTGTAAACATTTGCTGTGATTAATTAATGTACAAATATCGTCCAATACTGACATTACTAGAACTAGATGCAACTTTTAAAATTCAGTGAAATTTTCGATTGTTGAAGAGTACTTGTTTTAAGCTCTTCGTTAAGCATTGCAAATATATAAATATTAATCATTTAATGCACATTAATGAAGCACAATAAATTATTTATAAAATATTGTTCACGAAACATTGTTTGTGTCAAAAATGTGGACGATAAAATTTCTTTCGAACAAGAAAGTGTTCTACAAATTAAAGAAAGGTTGTATATTGGAAGGTAAATATTTGAAGTACGCGTTTTAGCGTCAATAGATCCTGCAAAGTTGCTTCCCATCGTTCAGAAATGTATTATCTTAATTACAACGAGGCATTAGCATCATTGTGTAATACTATGACATCCACTGTGAGTCATCCCTTCCCTTTAATTTGTTTATGCACGCCATAGCGAAACGGGTCCCGAACACGCAAGTGCACGCAACCTGCGAGCACGCATGATATCAACCGGCGATGTTTCATATTTTTTTTTCACTGCTTTTTCTTTGTGTAATCGTCGCGTAGATGGCACGATGAAGATAACACGCTGCTATTTCCGTAATTGGGTCTGCACGGGAATGCGACGCGACCCGGTTGTAAGTTCGCGAGATGACGTGGTGCAAGAAACAACGGTAGAAAGAAGAAAAAATGCGGAAAAAACGATATCGACGAAGAAATTATTAAAATAGGAATTAACAGGGTTCGTTTCGAGAATATTTATCGTTCCGCGACTGAAATACCTCACCCTGAGGAATGTAGGGTCGTTCTAACTTACATATATTACATATTCATGCGCAGATTGCATTATGTGCGTGTATGTGTACTTTGTTCTACCTAAATTAGTATTTGCAGCTTGAATATAATACAATCATAAATTAGAAACATAATTAAATTTACAATTCAAATATAAATCTAAACTTTTATGTATATATATTTATGCATCAGACTCACAGAAAATGAAACTATAATATAGTTTAAATTTTGAAACACGGAAATGTGATAATTTAGAAATTTACAAATTTAAAAGTGTGTAAATATAGAAATTAAGAAATCTAGTCTTCTATAAATGTATATATCTATTAATCTCTAAGTCGATAAATTAATAAATTCAACAATCCAAAAATCTATAAATCTGTAAATCTATAAGTCTAAAGCCGAAGAAAATGTCCAAGTAGTAAAATTTAGAAATTCTTAAATTATGAAGTTTGCATACGTCGAAATTCCTAAACAAATTTACATTAAAATTTCCAAATTTCTAAATTGAAAAATTGTGTCATTCTCAAAGCTTTGAATTCAACAGTGAACTTATAAAAATTTTTAAGTTATAGCAATTTGAAAGTTCTTGAAATTAAAAATTTTCTAACTGCATGTTTTTTAAACATAGAAAACAATTCTGTCTATTTTTACAGTACATATAGCGACACTTCGCTACATGTCCATCAAGAATATTTTCAGTCCACTTCAACTTTCCGATTAACACGAAGCAAGTATTATTTTACGACACTTTTATATCTCAAAATCTTGTTACGTTTTTGATGTCCTGAAATAGACCGTATAATATGCAGCATTCTAATAATCACATACTTAGCAGTTTATAGTTCGCGTTAAGGTAAATGGCCAAGGTGTTTAGTACACAGCCGATAGAAAGATGTTCAGGGAAAAAAGACATTATGAATGTTGGTTATCTTAATAAGATCGACACTTTGCACTACGGATTCTCATCGATAATAAAAAGGTATGCTTGTCTCGTTTACAAAACACGCGTCTCTATATGCGTGCAAAAATGCTGGAGGCAATTCTCCATATGTATGTTTTCCGAAATATTTTGCAAATATAACGGAACAATGACACTTTCCAACGGGTTTTCGGTCTTTTATTCGCGTTTCCGCCATGAAAAGCGACTCGCCGCGAAAACCACTCGCGGTTATTAAAAATTCACAAATCGCTATATCGTTTATAACTTTTTGTTTCGCGAACTCGTAATTCGGTACAATACTGTGAAATATTGTCGAAACGTGTGTCAACATGATTTACAAATAAATTACAATCTGACTTTGGTACGCTGCATATTTACAGATCGTGAGTTGATTTTAATATTCAACGCGTCACGGGACACTGAATTTTTGTTACTTTTAGGATTGAGCATAATCGATAATATGGAAGGTAGTTTCGAGGATATGTATTTTTTTATGGAGCACTATTCGCTCTCATTTTATGAATCCAAACGATAGACCTTTATAGCGAACATAAAATATATAGACGAGGAGTGTAAAATAAAAGTGTCTTTTGAACACTGCATACTTGCCTTTTTACAATTGATATGCTGTAAGAAAGGATGGATCAAGAGCTTTCGTGGTCCCACACACTTCATAGCTCTTAGTTTCTTAGAATTTCAATTTTTTAAACGCAATTTTTGAATTTTGTAAGGAATTGGAATTTTAGAATTTTAGATTTTTTGTTTCTTATGAGTTCAAAACCTAATGCGATAAACGTAGTAACAACAAGTTACAAACTAATAAATCAATTAACATATTGAATTTAATTATAAATTCGTTTTCATTATCATTTTTTGAATTTTGTACTACCATTATATATTACTTACATGTTAATATACTTTATACTACCATTACATGTTACTTATATGTTAATATACTTTATACTAACATTACATGTTATTTCTAAAATAAATGGTAGTTCTTCATCTAGAAATTCAAGTACCGAATTTTTATAGCACTTCGTAGGTACGGGTTACTACTGACCCAGCTACGTTCGTTCGAGGATTAATCGACACTCTGAGAAGTTTAAATTTTATGAGTTCTTAAATATTGATTTGTCGAGCTCCCACTATTGTCGAGATAAATTGTAGTACACGTTATTTTCTATATTTTCGGAAAGGTATTCTTGATTCGATCCCGATCTGAGATATCGAAGTCACCGAATATTTTCTGGTGAGGATGGAATCGGGAAAAAGGGGTAGGAAAGTTTTGTTACGCGCGGTACAACATCGAAAACCCTTGACATTTGAATACTGAATCCGAGTTTCTACGGAGATGATCTCTCGAATGAAATTGGTCCGTCGAGCTTTTATCTCTTTATCTCGTTGCGTTATTCAACTCTGCCCATTTGAATTAACAGTTACAATAGAACTTTTTTCTTTTCTTCATTTGTAAACCGCTATTTACATCGGATGAACGTCGAGTTAAACCGCTACAAAGCTTCGCGTATATTTACTGGAAAAAATTTCGTATTCGATGCCCTCGTAATTATATTAATGCATAAAGGATCAGAAATTAATTAATTTTCTGCTTTGACATTGCTGACAGACGCGTCTTAATTATTTTTATTTTCCAAGAATCCAAAATTAATTAATTCTCTGTAGTAATATTTAACGATAAATTATTGTACGCGCAGAAATCACGAACATAGCCAGAATTAAAAAATAATAGATGTCTTTACACTTTGTACAACTTATCTTTTCCTTTGCTGACTGGGGAGACGGGTTAAAAAGTACCCTATATCGACTAAGGGTGTTAATAATTAACAACCCAGACTGACTTTGAATCGATTTGCATTGTAACTAGTGGCAGACTATACCGGTATTCTATGAAATTACAATGATAAAAATAAATGCGTAGGTTACAAAAAAAGAATATGTGTTAGGTCTCGTACTGAGAAGCTATAAATCGGTCAATGCGGTGCAAGGTTGCTAGGTTTTATGTATTTACATCGATTCGTCGTGAACTTCTATTCATAGCACAGAAAGACACACAGGGTATAATCAGCTGTATGAAGTACGGGTCATGATTGCTTCGACCGTAAGGAAAGATAACTGTGTTGAATTGAAAAATTAACTTCAACCGTGACGAATCGGAACGTGTCTTCGATTCCGTATTTCAAGTTTGTTTCTCGTCAGAATAAAAAATTTTGTCGTAAACAATAATCTTCGTTAACACAACTAACTATTGCATACACGTTGAATTGTATATGTAATGCTAACAATATTTCTATACAAACATTTTGCTTTAAATAACTGTAAATTGTATTATTAATCGAACATCTATTTTTAAATAAATTTTGTAAATAGTTCGTGTATCTGAGAACAACTGACCAATTAAAATTACATGTTAATTGTATATGTTTTTATACATTTTATATGATGTTAATTCTTCATTATTTTAAGCAAGCTGTTAGATAAGTTCACATTTTTCTTCATGAAATTGGTTTAAAAAAAACGTATGTATTCAGGTACCTTGTATTATAAAAGTCTGTAATTTTCATTAACGAACATTTTCATAAAGGAACAAGTATTAAATCAAAACCGAAAAGTAACTTTTGATAATGTAACGAGTGGAATACGTTTAACTTCAATCCGTAAATGAACCGATATTCAATTAAAATTCAGAAATAAATTCCGACGAAATAATGAGCTGAATGCCTTCAACTGCAATATTTTGAAAGTTGGATCAACAGCTAGATTTATAATTATGACTGAAGCGAAATAAACAAAATTGCTCATCGATAGAACACGATTGCTAACGAGTAATTCAACTCTTTCAAATATTTCTGGGGGAATACTTCTCCCAAAAAATCTTCCAACAGACAGCGACTCGTTGATTTTCACTCTCGTTTGAAATACTTAAGTGATTGCGTCTCGCTGCTCGCTCGCCAACTCTTCGCGCGGATAAAAATGTTGACGCACGCAATTTGACAGTCGAGCGGGAATTGTTTCCACCAGAGAATCGAACAATCGTTTATCCACGAACGAAGCGAGTGGGGCAAATTCGGTCCAGGGTTTAATTTAATCATCGGAAACGCGTGGATATCGGAACACGATATTTCACGCTGGATGAAACGTCTCTTTGTGTATCCACCGTTTAATTGCGTAACTGGATCTTGCGTAGTTGTATGTTCAGCGAGCGTTGATTTCCGCCGATTAACAGCCGTGTTCGTTTATCTGTATTTACTCAGGATCGCGGGGCGAAAAACCGTTTTCCAGGATGTTTTTCAGGAGGTTGCCCCTCCCTGATGTCTTGTTTTCGCAGCAGCTACCGCGTTAAAATATACGCGGCCTGTTTGCAAACTGACAGAACAAGTATTTTCGTCGTAACGCGTAACTATCGAATCCCCATTTTTCCCGTGAAATTACGACTTTTTCGTACTGGAATTCATGCGAGACTCGGTACGATTAAAAAGATCCTCAGTAGGGCAAATTTATGCTTTTTGTTATTAAAGTTATGTTTTTAGGTTGTTAGTCGAATTTATGTTTTCATGTTGTAAGCTAAATTCACATGTGTATGTTGCTAGCTAAATTCATATCTTTACTTTCATAGTTAAATTCATATTTTTATGTTGTTAGCAAAGTTTACAATTTTATGTTGACAATTTAGTTTGTATAGATTGTTCTACACTGGAACGTTGATACTTTCTAGGTAATGAATTAGTATTATTCACTTTTGATGTAGTATTGTATTAATATTATAACATAACTTATAACAAAAAAGAAAAATGTGCTGTTAGAAAAGGCAGCATTAGTGTTTTGTGATTTTCTACTCCAGCTTTGGAGCTCTCAACGCAGAGAAATATCGAAATATTGCAATCTGAACGAATAAAGCTGCAATTTTTCTATGTTTATTAGAGAATTTGAAGATCTGGGACGAAGAAATATGGAATTGTAAGGTGTTTTGAAATTTTTGAATTTGGAGTTACAAGAAACTTAGAAGTTTATTTTAGAGTAGAAATCTGGAAGTTTTGAAATTGAAATATTTGTATATTTAAAAATTGTAGATTTTAGTACTCCGAAAATCTCAGAATATGAAAATTTCAAAATTTCGTGTGTCAAGAAATTTGTCAAGGTAGAAGTTTTAAACTTTAAAAATTTGGAAACTTTAATTTGGTAACTTGGAAATCTAAAATTTTCGAAATGCGGAAATTGAAAATTCGCAACGTCGACATATTTAATATTACATTATTGAAAAAATCACATGATAAATTTTTGTAAATCTCAAAAACTTCACCCACGTAACAAATTAATTCTCATATAATAATTTGGAATAAAAAACTTATTTTGTATCTGACACAAATATCACTCCATCATTCACGAGGTATTATAATAATTCAAATATTTCAAAATATATAACGACGAAGAAGACAGGATTAAAATTATTGTTGGCAAATGTTTGTTTAATAGAATGATTGAGAGTAATCGATGTGCTGTCGAGGGGATGTCAGTCATATAACCAAAAACACGTGACAAATATTTGATAAGTTCTAAAACATGAAACGTCGACTAATTGACAAGTAAATTGATGTTTTATTAATAATCCTGTAGTTGTTAATTTAATAGCAACACGTTATTTTGCGCGACGTTTACCGATCTTATTCGACGTGAGCTTTATCTCAATTGGTTTCAAGTAACAAATTTCATGCAATTACGGAAATACACGAAATAAATTCGTGGAATATTTAAATCCGATAGAAGCGCAGATTTGAAATCACCTTTTAGTTAGTATGTATTAAAATTCATACGGCAAGCCACTTGTTGCTATTGTCAATGTAAATTGACGTGGACTGTAGTTATAATTCTTTCACTGTCTGATTGCTTGAATTCTCTAATTCTTAGATTTCTAAGTTCTCGTATTCCCAAATTCTCAAATCCTTAAATTCTAAAATTCACAATTCTCAAATTCACAAATTTCTAAATCCGCGAATTTCTAACTTCTCAAATTTCCGAATTTCTAAATTCTTAAATTTCTAGATTCCCAGATTTCCAAATTCTCAATTTTCCACATTTCCAAAATCTTTCCATATTTCTACACTTCAAAATTTAAATATTCCCCAAACTCCAAGTTATTCAACTTCAAAATTCAAAAAATTTCCAATCTTTCGCTTTCCCAAATCCCTAAATTTCGAAATTTCCCCATTCCAGTATAATTTCATAGTTACACCATAATTAACCTACAAAAATGGAAGGCACACGCTACATTTGAAAATTTGTAAATGAACATTGATCAAAGAAAATTAATTCACGACACAAGACCCCGCACATAACAGAGGTGTACGGATACATCTCGGGGCCCGGGGAACATCTCGTACAGGTCCTACACAAAAAACTATTATCATTTATCCTACGAAATTTTATCTCACCGTCTCTCTCCTCTTTGTTCCCCCATCCACTGATATCTTCAATGTCGATTTCTCGATCGATCCATTCAATGTTTCATTGAGCCGTACAAACTGCCCGTCCCACCAACAAATCTCGCTATCTTCCACAAAGCATCGGTAGTAAATTGATCATTGATCCTCGAAGAACGTTCGAATACCTGTTTGCCCGAGAAACATGCGAGCATCGCCGCGGGCATGCAACGATATCAGGAACTAACGTTGTTACTCAATTGAAACGGTACGGAGCGAAGGGAGCGTTGTCGCATATCGAGTCATTCTCGGTCGATCGATGTTGCTGCAGGTATAGACGATCATCCGCTGCTAAACAAGCTACCATAGTCGAAATGCTGGTCTGCGGTTGCAGCTTGTATAATTCATGCGGCTCCGACAACGTGGCCGCAAAACGGTGCTCGCTCGAATTTCCCGCCGGTATGAAAGCGTTTACGCTCGTCAGGTGGCTCATAAATATCGCTGCTAGCCTGGTACGACGTATCGATTTCTCGACCGCAATCTATCGATTCCGCTTATCGAATTGTTGGCCAAGGATGCAGTAGAACTTCCAAGTAATTCTATTTGTTCGCTACGCTACGATTCACTTTTACTTTTTTGATGATGTATGATTATATTAAAAGGGCTGGCGGCCATTTTGTAATTTTGCTTGACTAGGTGTGTTTCTGTATAATTGTCAATTAATAGTTGTAGTTATGTATTGTACAACTACAATGTAATAAAATAATTATTATATAAAAATATAATTACATTCTATTATTACAGTATAATAAAATAATTACAATATAATAAATATAATTACATTATGTATAATGTAATAACTGCAACTAGTAATTGACAATTATGCAGACAGTCAAACAGATTGTCGATCAACAACTGTAACTACTACATTAGTAATTATCGATCAACAATTATGACTATTATATTAATAATTGTTCATCAATACTTGTAAGTAGTACATTAGTAATTGTCGATTAATAATTGTAACTACCATATTAGTGATCATCGATGAATAATTATAACCACTATATTTTGTATGTCAATAATTTTTATTATTATCCACGCAACAAATGATAAGACCAGTAGAATTTCCGTGACCAATCTTTGCCCAATATAAAAGCACACGCATTAGTGTCGTCAACACGGTTCATTTTACAGGATTTGGATTTTCCTTCCGAAAGCGTCGAAGAAAGTATCAGAAACAAGGGTTCATCACGCAAACGTGAACGAGATTTGGAGTCACGAAAGTGCATGATTAGTAATTAGTAATCCACGATCGTTCAGCAAACCGAACAACGTCGATACCCGAGTGTTCATAATTCCCCGGTTAGTCGAAACGATGAACGTTCCTGTTGTTCCTGGAACAACAGGGTTAATTCTCCTCAGCTCGGAATCGCATTCTGAAGGCAACAACCCGTAGTGGGGATTGGCGTGCTTCTGGGGGTGAACAAACGACTAAGTTACAATTAAACTATTTTCATTGGTTCTAGAAAATTGACGGGAAGTGGACAAGAACCGCCCTTACCAAATACTCACTCTTCACCTGAGTGACCTAAAGTAAAAAGTACGACGTCGTTTATCACCTAACGGTTCGACACTCACAAAATAATTTAATTAAAAAAAGTTTAAGAATATAAATTGCACGTTGTAAAGAGCAGCAAAAGGCAGTTGTTGATTGTTCATGAATATTCTAAAGTTAGAAATAAGCCCAATGGCTTTATGATTCTATGAATGCGCCGCAACAACCTCCTCACGCGCCAATTTCAGGGTTGTTGGCAGCACGTTCGGCACACGTATCGGTCCCTGTCCGGATTTCAGCATGTTCCGCGGTCAAACGTAATCCACGGTACACGCAGTGAAACAGGAAACAGATCCTGACCGGCATTTCGGTTGAAGACGTAAGTCGGGCGGTAGTTTTCGAGCCTTGATATCCCATCCATCTGACGGCGTAGCTTATGCAGCAGTTCGCGTGACGTTCAGCTACGGCGTTCCTTTACCTGGAGGGCATTAGCAACCGTTAGTGCGACGGCTTTACGGGTCGTTAATACACGGCGAATCTTACGTGCAGGAGGGAAAGCCGCGTTATTACCGTCGAAACATGGCTGCACGGAACCTCCACCATCTTTTCCTTCCGCAGGGCTGACATACCTGAAAGCACTGCGGAACAACCAGCCACGCACCGTGTATAAGGGATATCATTTTTGATCCGACCATTCTCGGTGCGAACTTATGTCTTTCTTTATTTTCTGCGACAAATGCAACGGAGACGTACACGCGAATGCAGTGATATTTCGCGGGAAAAAATAGCGAGGTTACGGTTAGATGTACGATCATACACGGTTCGATCGGATAAGAGCGTGCATCGGGTAATTCCTCGTGGGAGAATTAGAAAAAAATATGCAGTAGGGTTGTTTGATTTCTAATTTAGTTTTTGAGAAAATTAAGTTCGAGCACCGCATTTCCGTATTGATGCGGCTCTTTTATGTTATCCTTATGTTAGGGTCCTCAATCTTGAGGAGTACGACAGTACTTCTAAATTTGCAACTTTTCAAATTCTCAAATGTTCATATACCGGAATTTCAAAATTCAGGCGTTCTAAAATTCTCGAATATGTAGATTTGCAAATTTCAAAATTTTCGAAGTCATCGATCAAATGTTCGCGAAGTAAATTTTAGGACCGCGAAGATCCCTTTATCACCGAATATCTATATTTTTAAATTTCTGTATTCCCGAATCTCTACATCCCTGAATCCCTATATCCCCGAATTGCTACATCTCTCCAAATCCCTACATCCCCGAATCGCTATATCCCCAAATTGCTACATTCACGAATCGCTATATCCTCAAACTTCTACATCCCCGAATCGCTATATCCCCAAATCGCTACATCCCCACATTGCTATATTCCCAAATCTCTACATCCCCAAATTTCTACATACCCAAATCGCTACATCTCCAAATTTGTACATACCCAAATTGGTACATGCCCAAATTGCTGTATCCCCAATTCACAAAAACACAAATTACAACATTCCAAAATATCCATATCTCCAAATTCAGATATCCCAAAATCGCTACATCCCGAAATCCTTATATTCCCAAACCCATAAACCCCCAAATTTCAATTCTGCGTATCCCCTAAATCTCTCTTACATCTCCAAGTCCCTACATCTCTCTACCCCAACATTCCTATATTCCTAGATTTCCCAGAATTGAAGATACAATATATAATAAATGCATTAGGATGTCAAATTTGATAAAAGTGTTACAAATTGTAGGTTTACTTTACAAGTCTTGCAATAAGGTAATTTTTAATTTGTACCTTGAAAGCGATCGAAACTTAATAGTGTGTGGTAAGTTCCAATTTTGGTAAATCTCAGTAATTTCCTTGCTTTAATATCAAAGTTCGTCACGGCAACACGATAGGTAAAGTGCCTGGTTATGACAGGTTTTGATGCGGGGCGCGATCTCGATTTGATGCGCGAAAATTCGGCTTTCCAATTGAACGTAAAGGTGAATTTGTGCTTCCAGTTAAAAATAATATTTATTTAAACGGCTGATTTCAACTATCCATACCCTTTCTCAAATTGTTTATACCGGAATCAGAAAGATCGAATAGCAACAATTATATATTCATAAATTTTGACGAATAATAAAGTCAATCAAGATCAACTTCAAGCAAATCGTGAATGTACCGATAAAGCAAGACAATGAATAAACACTGTCTGAATGAATGAACGCAAAAAAAATCTTAAATTTCAATGTTGATCAATCCACAATAATTGTCCACAATAATTATCGCTCTAATATATTATCGCGCAATGAACAATTACAAGTCATTAAAAGAATAAACAGAAACTAAAAATTGCACACTGTCCCGAAAGTGCAGTGGCAAGAGCACAAACAATCAAAAAAAAGTTTAATCAACGAAAATAGCCAAAGTGTTCCGTTTTCCCTAAACGTTCTTTACAAATCGATAGATATAAATTCGAGTTTCGTTGCCGATTTCGAGGAGTCGTCTGGAAATGTCGCGGGATGAATCGGACCGTAGATGTTCCTCTCCGAAGATGACAGAGACAAGCAGGTTGCTACACAAAGGTGAAACGGAGGTGGAATACCGGAAGACGAAGAGGAGCGTACGAGGGTGGAGAGTGATCCCCTCAATTTATATAGATTGCTCCGAGTGGTATTTCGAGTTCAAGTAACGAGCTGCAATTCTGCGGCCGGACGGGTATTTCCTTCCTGAAGTAGAAAATCCATTATGTGGCCAGCCATAGAGCCGGACGAACGCAAACTGGATGATGGGCGTATGTACGCATTATCTCGCTGTATATTGTTCTGATGCTGATAAAGATGGATTGTTATGATTACTGCGTTTCGTTAGTACGATTCTAACAAATCTCCATTTACGACGAATAATGTCTGTGATAATGTTAAACGAAATAAATTCACCTGTGCTCGTTCGCCCAATTCTTTTAATATATTTTTTGAACGTATGTTCCGTGATAGGGGTATAGAAATTTGCGGACATGGAGACTTGGGAATATAAAGCTCTCGAGTTCTGGGGATATGCAGATCTATAGGTATCTGGGGAATTATAGATCTGATTACTCGGTGATCTGGTTATCTAAAGATTTGATTATCTGTGGATACAAAGATCTGATTATCTGGGGATTTAGTTATCTAGGTATTTTGAGATCTATAAATGTAGGGACGAAGGTTTCTAGATATTTAGTTGTCTAGGTATCTAGATATTACGATAACTGTAAATAACTCTACATTCATGCATAATAAATAATTCTATTAAATGGTTTTACTAATAAATACATAATTTGACTCCATATACAGTAAATAGTTGTACTGTCCACTTACGGACGCAATAATAATTATTATTTAAATAGGAACATTTACTTAATGACACCACATTGATGCACATTAATGTACATGAATGCACACCAGAACTGTGAATGTTTTTTAACTATATTTTTATCAAATATTTTAACCCTTCGTAGAATTCACGGTATTACTTTAATTTGTATATCTTGCATATTTTGAACATTGTTTAATTTCTTTCATTTGTTGTTACTTATTTCTAGTTTTAACTTGACTAATGGCCGCAGTGTAGTTCGTTAGCGAACATTTTGCACGAACCGTGCTATAAATGTCTGCAGTCTAGTAACGAGGTCCGTGAATTCTGAATATTTGAACATAAGGTCGAAATCATAGTCGGTGATTGAATCAAGCATTCGAAATCACCGGTACGTACAGATTGGTCCTATCGGATGCCCTCCGAATCAGTTCGGAACTCTCCAATTAAACCAGAAATGTCAACGCTCTAAATTCTGTAGCCGCATTTTAATTAAATATCAACGGACAGACGCTGCTTTGTGACCACTCTCTACTTAATTATCGTTAAATAAACTTGCCATGGTTAATGCACAGCGTGCTATTTCCGGTTGTACGTGGGCTGTTGTCATTTACATCGATAATTCGCGCACAACGGAAGTATAGCAAACTCGTGCGTGTCTATTTCAATTCAACATTGTGCTACTGTTTATTGCATCGATTTTAATGTTTTGTTTGATCGCCACTCCTTTTGTGTAGTGACCCTTTGTTGCGTTCTACCGCAAATATCCGTCGTCGGGCAATATATCCACTATCGAACTTTAGTACTTCGATAAACATAAACGAATAGCGAATTTAACGATTAATTATTCGAGTATATTTCGTTCACTTCTAACATTATTGAAAATATTTCTCATTCGTTTTTCAAATCATTGAAAATGTTTTTCATTTATTTATCGTATTATTGAAAAATTGTTTGCTGTTATTTATTTTATTATTAATATTATTTATGGGAATTAAAACATGAAAAATTGCATTCTTTGAAATGAAGAACAATCGATAAGGAATTAAGTGATTATTAGAATTAATTTTTGAAATGAAGATAAATCGAACTTCTGGGTTTGAAGAAAGATACTACGTATTCGGATAAGAACCTAGAAGTATGTATTTGTTTCACAACGTTTTATAACAAAGTATAAATACATAATAAAAACATGAACATCCACAAAGTTTCCTTTAGTTTGCCCAAAAGTAAAAGCAATTGAGATTATGTTTCACCCTCAACTACCCTTAACATTAACCAAACCGATCAAACAATTGATTTCCGCATTTCTTATTTTAAATTGAAAAATTTGTTAAGGTGATTCTCTGGAAAACTATGCTATCTCGTACGAAGACAAGGAATTAGCATATTCAATTATATTTTATCGTTCATTTCCAACTTCGAATTAATGTACCGCTGTACTGTCAAAGAGAACCAGCGTGTCGGGTGTACTTGTAAGTACAAAAAGCAATGTACAGTGGTCGATA
This sequence comes from Coelioxys conoideus, assembly GCA_947623535.1. Lineage (NCBI taxonomy): Eukaryota > Metazoa > Arthropoda > Insecta > Hymenoptera > Megachilidae > Coelioxys > Coelioxys conoideus. The sequence continues at coordinate 11,843,690 of OX392449.1, forward strand.
ATGAATAGATAACAAAAGATACTCGTCCCAAAGCGAAACGCGTGAACAAGAGCAGCCATTTTGGAAAGGAAAACATGCATCGGCGTGAACGGGCGTTTGTACGAAAAGTTTCCGTTAGTTCGCGTTGTGCAACGAGCATGCGAACGAAACTCGATTAGTCAGTCATGAGTAATATCGGCAGAGAAGTCGATTTAATGCGTGTCAACGGATCCGTGATCGATCCGCGTATTCGTTCTTTCGGCGGTGGAATCGATGCCGTATTCCTGGTTCACGGGATTTTTCACCTCGTCCAGGTTGATTTATCGGGCCTCCGGTGGTGTCGCGATTTTTCAGCCCCCCCCTCGGCGTATAAGGAGCGATAGAGATAACATTTCAACGTTGACGGCGTGAAACTGCGAATAAATCGTTCGTCGGTTGTATCGCGCGCGTTCCTTTTCGTTCGCGTGAAGTATGAATAATGAGAAACGTTTGCCCGCAGTCGGTATTGAATACTCGTACGCGACAGTGAATTATTTGCTCTTCGGGTCTGCGTTACTTAACCCTTCGCTAGCAACCGACGAACGCCTCTCCGCGTGAAGTGGGATACTCGAGTACGCGAGAAACCGTGTCGGAAATTGAAAATGATGAATTGCGAACGGGACTAACCATCGAGGAGACGCGCGGTTTCGTCGATTTGGAGAAGATATGACAATCGGAAAACAGGAACTCGCTCCCCCGTTCAGTTTGAGGGATTTTAAGGAACTTCCTTGTTTGGGGACGAGTTGAGAATTTGAGGATTTTAAGTTCGCGGAATTAGCACATTCGAGTTTTCTGCGAAAGCCACGAGAGTGGGAAAGTTATGGCATTTTTTGGACATCGAAAAACTTTTATGGTCATGGATATGTTGTTCGATGTGCATGGATATATTTATACATAGATATGTATAGACTTTTTGGGAACACAGAAAGTGAGGAATACTAAGATTTATGAATATAGAATGCGATAAATACCGAGATTTGAGAATGTAGAAATTTGGAGATATAATCATTTAGAAATATGAAGATTCAGAAATATAGAGATATAAGGACTGTAGACATTAGTGAGTATGAACATCTCGAAAGATTGTTACTTTGCGATTACGGAAATTTGGGAATATTGTTTGAAGAATATTGAAATTTGGAAACAGAAATTTGAAAATATACAGATATGATAAATTAAGAAAGTTTAAGCTATATGATACATGTTCGTATGTAGCCACACATATGTGTATACGTATACACTGTAGATGTACACAGACATACAAAAATATTATCACACGTATTTATTGTTTAACTATGCATATCCATCATACATTATGATACATCTACGCATATAATATATTGCAGCTATATATGATATATCTATGTATATATAATTATGTATGCATGTATATCATCATATATCTACAGGTGTATAAAAATTACGCATTATCATATCATGTCCCGCCAAGCGCAACTAAAATTAATGTCTACCCGAAAAAATGATAAATAAGAGCCAACAATTTTGTCGTGTTGATATTCACTATAAATAACGAGTGACGATAGCTTGGCCTTTACAAAACGCCGGTCATCGACGAGCAACTATCTCATCGACCAAACCGAAAGTAACAACTAAAACGTGTCAAAAGACCGCGAACCCTCAAACATGTACACCCTGATCAATAATGATTGCCGTGTGTACATCGCGCAAACAGGTACGACGTTACACCAACTGCGATACAAACTTTCCGCACGCCATCTTTCACCCAATCGTTCTGCGAGGTGCCACTTTGCAAACTTCCATTACGAATTCGCGGATTCTTTCGAAAACTCTCGTACCATCTGGAATGTGTTTCATTCAATGATTGCGTCCGTATGACTAGGTCTCGTGATGTGATCTGGGTCAAAGAACCAGTTCAACAACTTAAAAGGATCACGTACGACAGGCTGTCTGTCCACGTTGACCCGATGACGTCACGCGACGCTATTTTTGTCGGAATCGAAGTCTTTCGCGATGGTAAAAATAGCAATTAATCCGATTCGTTGGTACTCGCGAATAGCATTCCATAACAGAGTCGGTTTAACCGCATTGGTAATGTAAGAGCCCTTAAGAAGGTTCTCATGAAGCTATGCAATCTTTACTCGATCGTCTGCGACGAATGCGCAATTTGGATTTTTAGACTCGATGCAAGTTGTATTCCGTAGCTGAGAACTCAAGAGAAATTAATTTAATAATTATATTGGGTTTTATAATAATACAATCGACTGTCGTTGTATTTCAGAAACTGTAGACAGCTGTAGAAACTTTATCTTTTAGTTTATCTTCGAATTGTTTCAAAATTTTTATCGAAATTTTCCTAAAATTTATGACAGTACGATGACGCAAATTTATTGTTAACACAATTTGAAATTTATTGGGTGAAGTATTATTGTAAATAATTCTGTGTTTTTTTAACAGAATATAATGTGGAAAACATTTCTGTCCTGGTAATGCGAACAACATCAGATTCGTTCCAATAATTGGAATCATTAGACGTGCCAAGCATCAAGTAATAACTATGGTGTTTTATTTCTGATTACAGAGTGCGTGTCGAGTATTACGTGAACGAAAACACGTTCAAGGAACGACTTCAGCTGTACTTCATCAAGAATCAACGTTCGAGTAAGTACATTTATTGCGCAACTACGACCATGGATTTGTCTTATGCGATTTCTATGTTATTCGTGTTAATGATTTGATCGGATCATTTCATAAGTTCATATATATTCGGACATTTTGAAAGACTAATTAATAAGTTGATCGACACAAAAGTTCGAAATTAGAAGTTCGGACTTAAGTATTTAAACGTTCGTCAGTATCAAAATGAAAAAGTTTCGCGTTTACGTACATGTTAACCAAAAATCGACAGCAAATAATAGAAAGCACTTCCCATATTAACCCTTTACTCTCCAAAGGTGATTCATACTCACCGCTTTATTTAATACAGCAATTTAGAAAAGTATTATTTAACTAAATCTATAGCGTTGCATGTACGGTGTAAAACATAATGAAACTGCCAATAGCGACAATTAATAACAGAGAGATAATAACTTCCAAATAATTCATCAAACTTTCAACCAAAAGGTTTTAGAGTTGCTATCTGTTACCACAAAAAACAAATACCTTCGAGTGCAAAGGGTTAACTCAGATCGTACCGGAAGCTACATCTCATTCGTCTCTATTTCGAATGAAAATTGTTTTCAACGTAATCTCGATTGCAAATCAAGCGACAATTTTCCGTATCGAAAAACGCCGACGCAGCCGTGACCAAGCTAATGCAGTCAAGTTAAATTAGTTCCATTCTTCCGGAAATTCCGTCACGTTATTTCCAGCACGACACAATAAACGCTGAATGGCCGTCACGAGAGATCGTTTTCCCTCGAAAGCGTCGCTCGAGCTTTTGATCGCGAAAGAGTTCACGGCGCCGGAAATTCCTTTCGAAGACACGCATGCCAGAAATGTAATTTTGGGAACGACGTGTTAGCGTGACACGAACAACCGTACGATGTCTACCGGCAAGACATAAGCTTTTGAAGTAGCTGGCAGCAGCCGATAATGGATATCGTGCCGATACCAGCGTCGATCGTTGCGTATCGACCTTCCGCATCTGCATGTCGAGCGGAGGAAAGATCGATGCCTTGCCACGTTTTGTAACGTTAAAGCCAACCTATTAAAACTCTGACCATTTTAGATCGCCGGTTATCGATAAACCTTCAATCGATGTATTTTCCACGAGACAAATTTATTTCTACCGATTTGATCGAAACTGTGCTACGTCCTCGGGTTTTTCACCTTCGTCCATTTAACACAGAGCCAGTTTTCTTTTTTTTTGTAGCTTACATTTCGTAAATTATTAACATTTATATACGAGATATGTGTAACTATACTTTGAAGTTTATATTCTTAAGATATGTTGAATGATTTTTTATTGATTTCATTTTTTATTGTTTATTTTGTACGTGTGTGTTATGCATGTATAATATATGTGGACGTATTTCTTGTTTCATATACATATGTGTATATGTATATTTTGACTTATGCATTTGCATAACATGTTTGAATACATTTTTCATTTTTATGCACATGCAGGGTGTACAGATGGAAATATACAATACATACATTTATTATCCGCGTTATTTTAAATCGTTTGAATTTATCTTTCGATTCGGATTATATATTTATTTTACTTCTCGTTCCGTTTCTGATCACACATATTCAATGGGGTTGACGTCAGTACTTTGCGAAGGTGTTATCAGTAAACGCGGAGTGTTATATAATAACTTGGCTGTGGATATTTATGCATCTATGACATATGGAAATATACAAAACACACGCGAATCCTACACGTAATACGTTTGAAATCAATATGAGTCATTTATAATACGCAGAGCGAGTGAAATATGGAAAATGAAATGTTAGCTCGATGAACTTGAAGCAATAAATATTGTACAAACATATTATTTATAAAATCTAAATAAACTTTTAATACTTTATATAGGTGTCAATAATTATTTATGACCGGTTACTACTTAATACGTTATGAACTTTTGCGACCTACCGTACGTGATTCGTAGGTTAGGGTAGAAATAATACAAATGATTCAGTGAACTTACATGTCGTCCTTGTAATAAGTACTAATACTTACTAAATATATTTTAATTTTGTACTCTATGATTGATTGTGAGCACCGAGTTAAAAGAACTTTAAATTCTTTTCTATTATACGCTTATTATTATATAAGTACAATGATATTTATTAAAATCCTGTTTGTTGTAATTGTATATTTTAATAGTATCTTCGCTTGTATGTTCTCAACTGTATGTTCTTATGAAATGATCTAATGCAACGATATGTGGATAAAATATTTATTTAATTGAAGAACTTGGAAATAGAAATAATATAAAAGCGTTGCATCTTCGAATTTTAAGTTGTATCTCAAAATAGCTCATTATTGTATAACATTGATTTTTCTTTGTATGAAGATGATAACTTAAAAAACATTGTTTTGTTTCAGGTCTGAGGATACGATTGGCTAACTTATTTTTCAAGCTGTTAACATGCTTCTTATACATATTCAGGGTCATCACCGATACCGATCCAACTTATGCAGCATGGTGAGTGATACAGCACTTGTCATAATCTTATTTAAGTTATAGCCTTCATCTGTGTATAATCCTATTTTATTTGTTTTTAATAATGCTAGCAATTTATTCATTTACGTAACAAACTTCTGTAGTTTACTCATTGGATGACAAGCTATTTGTTCAATGCGCATTATCAAAGTTTTTGTTCATAAATCAGTTTTCAAACCGACCATCGACATTAACATTTTACAATTAATACAATGACAATTTTATCGTACGAGATCATGATATTTTATTGTGCGTATGTAAATTGATCTGTAACTTCTGCAAAATAAAATTATTTTTATGACAATATAATACTTCAATCGTTTATATTAGATTAAATAATTCTTAAATTTTGCTTTTCGTCCGTTTATTCTATTGATTTCGTACCACAGTGTTAATTTTATATCAGAGAATAAATTAATTCAAGAAAGTGACATTAGAATAAGGTTAAAATCCTTTCCATCTATTCGATGCTGTCTGTGCCTATAGAAAGGAGTAGAAGACAGAGGAAGAAGAAACAAATGAAAAAGTTAACAGCTTAACAAAAAGAAAATGTCTGAATACATGCAATATGAAGTGAATAGTTTGCAATGACACTAAAGTTTTACTACTATTTTCCGTGGAAATCTTTCTGGGAACACAAGAAGAGGAAAATTTCTTTATCCGGGGTTGAAGAACCCATCTTGACTCGCGATTTAACGATTCACGAAAGATTACGATATTTTGTAGAACGAGCATCACGGCTGAAAATAAAACCGAGATAAGACTTCGAAGCTGAAATGGTATCGCGTTTTCCTTACCGCGAGTCTTTAACAGCCCCGATACTTCTTAAGAATTCCTGGAGGACTGCACTTTACCTCCATGCTATCTCCTATCTTTCATATTTTCTAAATTACTGCCTCTCCGTGCGTAATATTTGTCTGTTTCATTTATTCTCTTCTTCTTGTTTTTTTCCATTACCGCTTCTATCTTCCTACACACTTTTCTATGCTTTTTTTAGATGTATATAGGGAGGATATTTTTATTTCTTTTACAAACTTTTATTTATTTTATTTATCTACAATTTTTACACATTTTATTCATATGCAATTTTTACACTTTTTATTCATATGCAATTTTTACTTATTTTATTCATTTACAATGTTTCCTTGTTCTATATAAAATTGTTACTGTTTTTATTTATCGACAATTTTTACCTGTTTTATTTATCTGCAAATTTTACTGATTTCATTTATGTAGAATCTTTTTTATTCTATTGAAAATATTTTTTTTTTATAATTGTAATTGATTATTGTACCCTCTTTAGATACTGTAAAATTTACAATCTACATAATTCGACATCAAACAAACTTTTTAACTACAAAATAATTGTTCACTGTCATTTTTTGTTATCGCTCCTTTTAACACTTCCAAGATTCATTTTTTTCAAAATTAAAAAAGATTATGCAGCGAGCGTACATAAAATTAATAAACTGCAAATTAGAAGACAATTGGTACAGATAGTTACTTAAACAGTACAGCGACAAGTGATAGAGTAATAAATATCGAAACAAAGGTTGAACGATACGAAATTAAGGCGTCAATGGCGTCCGTTAAGTTGAAGCTATGATTCTGAAACTCTACGATCGTAATTACAAGTTCCATTAGCCGGCTATCTGATTTTCAGAACTTTATCCGCGTCGCTTAAAAAAAAGTGTCCCCTCTGAAACTCGATCATGTGCTTTTAAAAAATTTGCTTTGTCTCCGGTTTCCTGAACTTCGTCGATCTCGTTAAAAAAATCCCTCTTTCCAGTTATGGCTGCACGCCCGGCAACAAAACCGAGTTCCTGGTATCCCAGAACCTCACCGAGGAAGAGTTTCAGGAGCACCCGACCATCAACTGGGATGCGATTTTATGGGTGAGGAGACCCTTGGAATTGTGGGTGGTCCAGGTGATCCTGGCAATGGTATCACTAACGGAAGCTCTGCTACTCGCCTATTTAGGTTACAAGGTACGCATCCTTTAACTCAGGAAATTTGATTTTATGCATAACTCTCTATAACGTAATATACGGCTATTTAGGTGAACTCTCGTTATATTGAGTTCTTCGCATTGACTTTCATATCGGTGGCGATCCTGCGTTCTTGTACAATGTTATCACCATAGATTATGCGATATCAGAAAAGAAACGTTTTCGATTACTTCAATATTTTGTGCATTTCTTACGGTTGCATCGAGTTGCAGGCTCTAAGAGTTTTCTGATGCTACAGTTTCCTCTGTGGCAATATAACGAGAGTTTACTGTATCTGCAAATACTTCGTTTCTTTTATCGCTGCATAGAACTTGCACCTTGACTACAATTAAGTCCACAATGACTTAAATTAAGTTTGACTTATCCAACCGATCATTTTTACTCATTCAACTGATCATTTTTAGTAATACAACTATAATGTTGTATAATGTAACTAGACATTTGGAGACTACTGTAACAAAGCATTGGAAGACTTATAGTTACATAAGATTATAAATAATTGTAATAGAAAGAACGTGTTTTATTCACAAAGTATATTTCTTGAAATTATTACCTACAGAGTTTTAAATATCCGTTCTGGTTTTTTGACTTACATATTCTATCAATATATAATTATAACAATAGATAGTAAATAATGAAAATCTTTTTGACAACTGTTTGAACATACTGTTTGAACGTTAAATTGAAGTACGTTGGTACCAGAATATTTAAGACATGATCATAAACCCTCAGTGTCAAAGTATATGACACTGTTTCAAGTCATAGTATTTCGAGCCAAGAAATATGACGCTGTCCTGGACATGTCAATGATATCAATTTCACGCCATATCTTTCTATGCAGCAATAAAGTATCGAACTATTTCACGTTCATAAGATTTTATTTTCCTCATCCGTCAATGTATTCTGTCACAATTTTTCTTATCTTCTGCACGAATATTTCTCTGCTCGCCTGATCGTTCAACAATCTCTATATTAACAAATTGAGTATGTAAACCAAGCAGACGCTGAACATTCCTATTGACTACTTGTGGCAAGTTTTTCGTGCATGTGACAAAGTAAAAAATTACCGTAGGCTATTTTTTCTGTCGCTGTAACTGTAACGTTCATGCGTCAAAGAGCAACTTCTAGTTTCGACTTCGAGGATTATCATTTTTATAGTGCAACGGCAGGATGTTTTGTAAAAAGCATGTACCACGGCATACAGCTTTTTTGACGGAATTTTTGCTGACAGTACGAAAAGTTATCTTGCCTTCTTTATATATTTTACAAAATGCTCTCTTCGTTCGTAGTCTCATAAGGTGTTTCATTTAAACTGCTTAAAATAGCATAGGTATTTTTTTGTCGTATAATATTCTCTTTATTTTCTTAAATATCCTTCAAATCGATCGTATTTGTTATATCAATTTGAAGAATCTTATTTCAGATATGTTGTACAATGTGATATAACATATGTATTATAAAATTATAACAAATTTTTCAAAGTACAATATGTCTGAGTATCGTAATATAAAATATTTGAGCGATATAAATCTATCTAAATATTTGTAATACTAAACTATTTCAAATTTGATAATATAAGGTCATTGAAAACCATACAACTAAATGAAATTAATGTACTTAACAATAACTTTTACCGATCATAATCAATCAATACAGTTCTTCAATTTCGCCTTTTTATTATTTAAATGTACAGTAGAAACGATGATCAATCAACGAACTTGAAGAAACCAGGCTATTTTAAAGTCAGAAAAGTCAACAACATTTTTGATTATATTTATTAAAATGTATGACGTAAATCTTTAATTTCATTTAATTTATTAATTTATTAACGGTGTTTAAAATAAAATTACCATTATTTTCTTTGTTGAACATGTACCATAAAGGGCGATTGATTTGAAGCATGATTTCTAGCACTTCGATGTGAATTGAGTTTGCCCTTAGTTATTATAAGACTCAATGTTCAGATGTTAATTTGTTTCAATTAGATGAACGTATCCTCTGTTTTATGTGTCAATTTGATTATTTCAGTGCGTACAATGTGTGTAGCATTCACTTCAGCTTCTTGCTGAGCTTCGTCGTTCTGCAGTTTCATTATTTCCTTCGAACTAAACACAGCTCATGTAAGGAAATAAATTTCGCAATGAAAGCGGTTCTTAGGTGCACAATACGTCGTACAAGAAGCCAGTTGCAGGCCGGGCATAAAAAGTTCGCAAAGGACCCGGTGAAATATAAAACCGATGCAATTTCGTCGGTGTAATAGAACAAGGAGAAAAAAATATTTCGCTAACTTTCGATCGATCCGCGGGTAATCACAGAACACGTCGACTTCCGTTTGAAAGTTTCTCCCATTTCGTCGGGGAAGTATATCGAAAAATCAGAGGAAGTCTTACGACGAAGTGGCACGAAAAAGTTTGTCCTGCGTGGTTCGCTTAAATTTCGTTCCTAGTAGCTAGTCTTTGCCGAATGAAAAATCGATGGTCATTCGATATTCTCGCGGATATATCAAACGAGAATGTTACTTTGTTAGGTGTTCATGCGACTGATTATCATTAATCATTTTTATCAACAGCGCATTCTGTAAGGGAACATTTATCACTGTATCGTGGAAGGAATGCATGTTATTTAATTGCAGAAAGAGATATATTTCACTTCGATGAAAAGGATAAAACATATAAGTAATCGCGGTCACGCAATTGCTATGACTGATATTTTCTGTACGTTCGAACAGATTGATGAACGCGAAGCGGTACCATTTTATAATTTTGTTTTTCTCTTGAACACGCCACGATTTTTTATTACCTTCGTGAACAGAATATAAAAGCGATTAGATGTTATCAATTTAAAACTATGTTTAATATTGTTATCAATTAACAACTGTATAGATACATTGTTATCTAATGAAACAATTAATCAAACAATTGTTTGAATGTATAAAACTTCTATAGAGCAAAGTGTTTATTTAAATATATATGCTTAAAAAAGTAATAAATTAGAACTCTGATTACACGCGATTGAATTACAAGTTATATTTGTATGCTCAAGTAATAAAATTTAAGAAGGAATAAAATCCCTTTTATTTCAAATTATTGAACACATCTCTGAGCCAGTGGTCGAAAATCGAGGTAAATCCCAATTCCAGGTATAGCCGCATTTCGAGTCATAAATATCGTCATTAAATTATACGGAAATCCGCGTAAATTGCGAATTTTCACTTAGCTAAACTGCATAGAAGCTAAAGTCCCGAAGCTTTCGAAGTTGCACGAACGGTACGAAAGTCACTTAACGAATGCTGCAAGCGCAGACACGATCGGTGGACGTAAAATTATTATTCAAAGCTGTGTCAGAATTTAATGAACCGGTTGTTTTGCACGTACAGAATCGACGATATGATCTGTAACTACGTATAGCCGTTATAACACGCTATTCACTAATCGAGCACCGATTGGCCACGCTGTAACAACCGATAAACTCGATAATGTTGCGTTGATAAAATATGAACATGATAATCGGGCCTCCTGATATCGGTACGTGCCGCTATTACGAAATTTTGATGTCCTGCGAGAATATAGTTAACCTTTTAACATTAAAGAAATTTATTTTTATATATTTTATATTCGTTTGTAATATTAAAATCCGAAATTTATGTATCAAATAAAAGACAGCTATTTTAAAAATTGTACTTCAGTATGAAATAAACTAATAATACACAAATAGTAATAATAATAATGCACTATATAATAATAATAATAAAAAGGTACACAGATCACAAAAGTTATATACAAAATATATATCATAATTGTTTTGTGATCGAATAATAAGTAGTACAAGGTTCACAATAATTATTCATTTTTGTAACTAGAGAAACAAATAAAATTTATTACAATTATAAAATTCAGAATAGTTCAAGACAGAAAATAGACCAAAGTAAAAGTAAGTAGTGAAGTAAATTTGGTAAAAGTTCACTAAAATAAAATTACACGTGGAAATGCTATAATATTGCAAACTTACAATATTTTGAGAAGATGCAACAGAAATTGTAATTATCAAATATCAAAGATGTTATCTACAGGTTTCTCAATAATTCTGCAATTTATTATCGACTTATATTTGACGAGCCATAAAAATTGCATGTCCCGTCTGTTGCATAATGTATCATATATGCAAAAGTATGCAAAGAAAGGTTAGTTCGTGTCTAATCCAAGAACCGGTGATGTACATATAAAACTCACCGTTGTTCGCCGATGCGTACACGAATTTCACGAGATAAGGGAAGCAGTCGTTTTTGATGGCTTTTCTTCTTTTCCTTATGGCTTTCTCCCGTGTGTCTTATCGCTGGTAACCTCTTCTTTCGTTTCATGGTTTAGCAATGTCCTCAATGGTATCGCGGATGTTGCTGTTATCGCCATTACTGTTGCCATAGTTATTGTTATCGTTATTATTATCGTCGGAGTATCGGGTTTATTTTCCCGGAAGCGTTTAGCACACGCTGAACATGGGATTTTCCTTTTTTTGTTTCATCAATATCCTCTGATGGCTTTTTTACGGTGGTTTGGCCCTCGTTTATTCCGCAAGAATTCTGTATGAGATGTCTAGCAATCGATGGATGAGCTTAGGACACGTTTTTCAATCTTTCATAACTTCAGGAACAGTTTGAGCTTTAGGTAAAATGAAATAGCGATTATTAAATTTATTACAGTTTGGTTGGATAGGGATTTGGTAATGTGGTAACTTGATAGTTCGATAGTTTCATAATTTGAGGTATTGATAGTTTAATAACTTGTTAATTTGTTGATTTATTTATTTGATAATTTGATGTCATAGATTGATGGTTTCATAGTTTGGTAATTTGATAATTTCATGATTTCATAGTTTAATAATTTGATAATTTGATACCTCGATAACATGATAAATAATAATTTAATAACTTGGTATTTTGATACTTTGTTACTTTGTAATTTTTTCACTTGTTACTTTGTTACTTTCACAAATTGATGATGTGATAACTTGATAACTTCACGATTTGAAAATTTTACAATCCGATAACTTGACAACTTAACAACTTAAAAATTTGGCATCTTGATAACATTGTAATTTGATAATCCGGTCACGTCGAATTTTAGTAACTTGATAATTGAGAAGTTTACCAATCAGGAATGCAAAAATGACGAAATTTTATTACACCAGTATTTAAAACTTTCAGTTACAATAAAGTGCTACTACCATCCAATACATCGTCGCAACCCTCGAAATAAACCTAGTAACGACTTCGGGTCGAATAGTACGATCCTCTATCTATATCTTGCCAAAAATCAACGTCGCGATTCGAAGACTCAGCGAAACATCGAGCTGTCGAAAATTCGTCGTTTCGGGTTACCGTAGCGAAGTAAAATAGACAGACAATTGGCACGGTGAGTAATCGAGTATATTTGCCGAAGTCACTGAGGCAAATCCAATCTCGACTCACGACTAATGACCGTTGAATGGATTACAGTGACGGGAAGCGACGTGTACACTCGCGATTCCTTAGCCTCCGCTATTATGTCTTCATTCGTCATTCTCGATTTACGTAGTTCACCGTCGGAGAATTCGTCGTCTGGTAGGCTTTAAGGAGATTCCTCTCACGAAGGGGAAAGTTGCCGGTGCGGTGAATACGGTGATTGAGTGGAAAAATAAATGGAACGCTCCGGAGGATTCGCTTGACTCCGTGATTTCAGATTTTGAAGCGGGCTGAACTTGAGAAATGACTCGCTCTTTGTTCTCTCGGATGAAGCAGATTTTAATTCGATCGTTAGCGCGATGGGGGGATCACTTAAAATTCGAAAGAAAATGAAAGCGATCAGGTTCCACCTGTACAGTTATCAGGAGTTACGATCAAACTTTCGATCCGTACACATTCTTTCATGAAAACTTTGTACACGTGGAATTGTTCGATTAGTTTCTGCAATTATTTAATTATGTAGCATTGGAGCGGTTGTAAAAATTTTATAATAAATATTTGTGGTAATAAGCGATAACTGATCATTCATATTCATATCGCTCTATTTTTATTGCTACAGTGATTATATTAATCTGGAAATTCTTATATTAAGTTAATCGAGAAACATTTGATCGCAGATTTTTTAAAGTAATTCGTGAATCTATTAATTATTGATTACCAATTATTAGAATAATAGTACAAGTAAATTATAGGAAGTATGATACAATGAGATGTATATTACTGCGAAAATTAAACAATAGTGATCCATATGAATATCGGTTAATAATTAATAACTGACAATAATATTGCGTACGTCGCAGTTTTCTCATTCTGAGCTAGAAAGCTAATTAAAAACGGAGCGGTAAAATTACCAGAAGCGTTCAGAAACTTTAGAATTGCTTTTCATTAATTTTCGCTCGGTCAAAAACGAAGCGGCTGTAAGCAAACAAGTCTTAGAAATTCAGCAGCGGGTTTCGTGAAAAAATCACGGGTTCTTTGTCGGTGGATTCTTTAAAAATGCGTTCCTCCTACGCGACAGCGTTTAATGAAATGAAATTCGTGGCTCGACAAGGCAGCTTTTTAAAATGGCACTCGTTCTTTTTTCGACCCTCTACAAATTGCATTCGTCTGCTTTGCCTAAATCTCAGGGGGTATTAATAATAGCAGAATCCTCGACAAGGTTTATCCAGTTATCGTATGGTACCATTTTCGGTATATTTTTAAGCTTCCTTCGTACTTTGATGAGCTCTCGAGGCAGATAAATGGTTCGATAGTATCTTCTGACTCGATTCTTTCATTTTATCTTTGTCAAGGGGTTTACGTATGTGTATTGAATGTTGAAACAAAAAGAAAACTGTTATCGTCAAACGTTTTGTTTTTAGCTTTCGTTTTATTTATTTTTATTTTTATTGATGTTCGGCTTTTTTGTATTAAATATACAATTCCAGTAAGATACCTCTGATTTCTAATGTTTCTGTATTTTCCAATTTTCTGGTTTTCTCATTTTCGAATTTTCTAAGTTGCCAGATTTCTAAATTCCTAAATCTTTAATTTTCTAAGTTTCTAAATTTCTAAACTTTCAAATTTCCAAATTTTCAAACTTCTAAATTCTAAAATATCTGAGCCTAAAATTGTAAACCTTCGAATATTTAATTCTGAAATTTCTAATTTTCAGAAATTAAAATTCTAACCCTTCAGACTTCCAAATCTCTCGGTTTCAAGATGTAAAAACTTAAAAAGTTAAAAATTGAAAATTTCCCAGAAATGAAGATTCTTAACCCATTTCTAATTTCATCAGCATCTTACATAAACCATTTTCTACTGTGTTCTTTATCTTCATCTTTCCAAATTAAATAGTAATTCCATCTTCCAATCGTTACCCCAGAATAACCATTCGAAAGGAAAAAAAAGGTGGAAAATAAGACGACTAAGTACAAGTGAAAATCCACTGTTATGGATTGAAAGGCATAGTTAATTAATGTTTAGTTGTTCTCTGTTTCTGTAATCTTTCCGCCAGCGTTCGCTTTGAAAGTTGATCGAATTGAAAGAAACTTTTCCCAAGCGGATGAGAAAAATTTGAACGGTCGACAGCTCGACAGAAACGAACAGAAGCAGAAAATGTATGCCAAGGAATATTAGTCGACATTGAAGTGTGACACAGATTTTGAGAAAGCTTCTATCGATAAGGGAGGAAATACATACAATGCTAATGCAAACGTTCCACTTTTCTCAATTTATTGGCAGTGAGGAACTGAATGATTTGTATTGGCAATTTCGCCAAGTTTGCTCCTGAGACTTCAAACTGTCTATAATAGATATATTATAAAATAAAACAGGATATAACATAAATAGAAATACATATCTTCACCTATAATATTAAGGAATATTTTAACATTGTAACATTTTTTTTAAAAACAGATTATTTTAAAGCGAAACATCGATGAAGCTAAAAATCAACAACGTCTTTGAATGACCACAATTTATTTTTTAGCACAACAAATTGTGTAACAGCGGGATATTATTTATCGACGGATGCACGTGAATCGACGATGTAATACACCAGCAAAATCCGGTTCAGTGCCGCGTAATTATAGCGTTTGTATAATAGTTTAATTAATATTCACTTATATACGAGCCAGCTTGACGGTATCCAAATCCGCGGAGAATATTAAATTAATTTTCGGCAATTAACACGGCACCTGTTGATTTTGAATTCGATGCATTTTAGCTGCGACGTAAACGTGCACGTCGGGTTGAAATTGCAGAACGATCGTGTATCGCTGTTTTGTGTGGAACGTTTTTCTACTGCACTTTGCACGTTTTTTAAACTGTCGCTGGGTTTGTTGAGCTGTCTTCGTCATGTTCGCAGGGAAACGTCTGGCAGCAGCTTCTCTCTTTCCACTTCATCCTCGAGCTGGTCAACACTATACCGTTCACGATCACGGTGAGTCACCATTGGATTCTTTACAATTGCACGATGTTTCGATTAAATGTATTCATACCACAGTCTCTATATTAAACTTAAGACTTCATTTATTCATTAATTTGACGATGGTCACTTTGAACGTTTGTAACTTCAAGTATGTAGTATCAACGTAATTTCTTTTCATTTTATTTAGTAAATTACACGACAATAAAGTTTATGTTCTTTTAGGGTAGTGGATATAGTATGAACATGATCCCTGTCCATTTTATTCGGCCACTCATACGACAATAAAGTCTTTGTTCTTTTGGGGTACTCAATGTAATATGAACATGATCCTTGTCCATTTTATTTAGTCAATTGTACGACAATAAAATCTTTGTTCTTTTGGGGTACTCAATGTAGTATGAACATGATCCTTGTCCATGTTATTTATTACATTTTGTGACAATAATGTGTATGTATTTTTAAAGTTATCAATATAGCATGAATTTAATCCTCGTCAATTTTTTTTTATTAAACGATAAGACTGTAAAGTGTGTGCAACTTTAAAGTAGTCAAGCTAGTATCAACTTATTATCTATCTATTTTTTTCTTTAATTATATGACGGTGAGGTGTACACATTTTATTGCGACACTATGTATAGCTTCAACTTTATTTTCCTTCTTTCTCCCTTATTTTATTTGGTCCCGTTTGAATTTATCACTAAATGCACGTATGTACATGTATCGATAAATAAATGCCGTAAGCTTGAACCCATTTGTACACCTTCGTATCAATAAATGTTTTAAAAAACTAGTCAATATATTATCAATAATGATAATGGCAACATACATGTACCATACGTTATAATATTTTTGTATCCAAAAGAGATCTGAAAATCAAACTCGACTTTGATTGCTCGAGCCTTCAAACGAATACCTTTTCAATTTCACACGAGAACGACGATGCTTCTCACGAAAATTACACATATGATCGCGATAACATATCAGTATAATCGTAGTGATAGTAAGGAAGAATAGATATATGTTTATTACACGTTCGAAGAATGAAGACGGAAATGTAGGAAGTCGTAAAACGGTTCGTTAAGGGGGATGTTTGATAAAGGATACGTAGGGAAAGATTTGCTGATTTGTTCGTAGCCCGGTGCCGGCAATAAAACGAATCGGATCCCCTTGATTCCTGCTGAATTCCATTTCACCAGCCGGCGATAGAAATCTGCAGGTTGTACGTTTCTCCGGCACGCAACATCAGAGACTTCCAGCGGGACTTTATTTCGTCGAACCTCTAACCACACGGTATAACCGGTCTTCATTCCGTTAACAGCCACCATGATGAAAGTGTAAAGAACTTGTTGCTTTGCATCGATTCGGTCGAACATCGATATATGAGCACCGAGTTCCAATTCTTCGTGCTATGTCTGATCGGAATAGCATCGTTTTGTTTCTCTGTCGGAGATGACAAACTTGTTGCTTTTATTGTTAGGTCAACTTTTGCTGCTTCCTCCATCGATGATTATTGTCGAGAAGCGATTATTTATTGAAATATTATTTTTACGACCGAGATTGAGCGATCGTTGTACTTTGCGATTCGATGCAAGTGATACGAGTCAATGATTTGTCGCGCGGCGAAGTAGTGAAAGTCAAAGATTCAGCCATCTATCGTTAATTTCTTCGCGATGGATTGTGGTTTTGTTCTTTAAGTAGGTAATTATAGAATGTTTCTACGATTTCGATAATCGTAAATTACGATAATTGACCAAATGCAAGTTGCAAAACCTTTACGATTACTTCATAACTATTAATAATTATTATTTAGAACATTAATATTGAACGATAACTGCAATGCTTAAATTCACCACAGATTATTAATTTACTAATTGTTTTACTAATCTGAATAATAATGAAGACCGAAAAGGATCTAAATTAAATTTGAACTGTTGGATACATAAATGAATAGTGAGGCAGTAAAGTTTATGACGAATAAAAGCATTATAAGAATTCATGAACGAATTGATAAGGACCTAAATTAAAATTCATTTGTTCTATAAATAAATGAATAATGTGATAATTAGTAATGTGATGTCCCTTTGATGGATAAAAAAAGATAAGAATCAACAAATTTATGTGCAGAATTGAAACTCGTTGTAAAGGGAGTTGCAGTATCAATTTAAAAGAAAGTGCTGTTCGACGTTTACGATGAATTACACATGATGTAACGGTGTATCGATCCCGAGCTACCTTTTAGTACCCTTGATCCGAACGAAAATGGAATTCAGCACTATCACAGGGTTATCCGTCCAGATTTAATTGGTGTCATTAGTTTTGTGTCACTTCTCTAATGTCCTGGCGAGATCCCTAAATTCCAAGTCATCGCTTCCTTTTCCGTTTATACGCCTTTTGCTTCGCGACACGTAAATTGTATACATACACAGGTTTTAAAGAAAAACGTATATCAGGCAATCATAATGAGAGGTGTGTATGAAGATTTCATACTTTTACACGGAGATATTTAGGAATTTTAAGAAGTATGCAAAAAATTGCATTTCAAATTAGAAAATTTCAATTTGAGGAAAATTGATAAATTCAGAAATTTGATAATTCGGATATTTAGAAATTTATTAATCTGAAAAGATAGCCGTTTAATAATTTGAAAAGTGAAGAGTTTGATTATTTAGAAATTTAATAATATAGAAATTTCATTGTGTAGAAATGTGGTAATTTACAAACTTGCAAAAAACAAGTGTTTCTATGATAACATTAACTTTTGTGAATCATTGCATTATCATTTGATCGATGATGAATTATGTTTTCAGTTACTTTATCCACCAATGCGAAATCTGTTCATTCCGGTGTTCCTAAACTGCTGGTTAGCAAAGCATTCCTTGGAGAATATGTTCGTAAGTAATTTATTTCTTCTTCTTGTTGATAAATTGTTATTTCTATTGTTGTTAACGCTCGTTCCAGAATGACCTGCACAGGGCTATGCAAAAATCTCAATCAGCTTTAAGTCAACAATTGATGATCCTCAGTGCTACGTTACTGTGCCTTGTCTTTACTAGGTGAGTCATTTCATAAATTTCTTATTTAAAATCCTTATTTGAAAGTTTCAGAAAGTAAGAATTTCGGTATTTGGAAATTGGAGAAATTAAGAATCTCGGAGTTTGAAAAGTCAAGAATTTTGTAATTTGGAAATTTGAGAAATCAAGAATTTCGAAATTCGAAAATTTAGAAACTAGAATATTTCGGAATATAATAGTTCAATAAATTTCCAAATTTGAGGATTTGATGAATTAGATATTTGGTAATTCGTAAAATTTAGGAATTCGAGAATGTCTAATTTTCGCATTTGTGAATGAAAGAAAAATAAGAATATCCTTGTAAACAAAATTTTAAATCGTTAAAATACAAATTTGGGAACATGGAAATGTGGAAATTCGGGAATATACAAACTTTCAAAGTTGTATATGTAATCTGACTTCCTTCTAAAGGAATGATTACATGAATGTGTTTTCGAACATTTTCTCGAATTAATAAAACAACATCTTCGTGGAAATAAAGGGTAGGGAAGTACCTGAACCACAAACGCAATCGACCGAACATAAACGCTAAAAATACGATTTCAACTGCGACTGGAAGTAGTTCACGTCCAACTACTTTATTACCCGATCGTTTTTTTTTCTATATATAGAACGGAGTTTGTAATACTGATACAGTGAAACAAAAAATAGCAAGCAATCGATGCATGTACGTCTTTCATTATGCAACTAGGAATGTTTGAAAGTCGTACTTGCTGCGTATGAATATTTCACATCCGGTGTCTGCGACTCAACCGATTTGTAACTTGACTGGTTAATACACGTACTTCATGATGTGAATAAAAGAGAACGTAATTAGTGATTTAAATAACAATATACAAAGTTCACGATGCAATTATTCAAATCACGTTACGTTCAAAATATTTATTTTAATTAAACAAATATGTGCGTTCTTTTTACATTCATGAGTAACATGTTTAATTTTTTAATTGTATTTCTAATTCATCTATGTGACTTTTAATTAATGTCGATAATTAATCTTGTTTCTAAATTTCCCATATGATTTTCGATTAATATGAATAATTACCATTTTTGAAAAGACAATATGTGTTTGATATTTTTTTCCGATAATAGAAAAAACAAATAGCAATTAATTAGTACACGCGAAGTATATTAATTTACTGTACAGAAAAATGTAATTTGTCGTTTTTGTTCATTGGAGGTGAATAAAGAAATAAGCGTAAAAGGATAATAATTCGCTGGAAAAAATGTTTAAACGAATAAATGATCGATATCTATAGATTCTTTCCCCTTACGAAGTCATGTGCAACGTAAAATTATTTGCCATTTATTCGCACTGAATCTGCTCCTGCAAGACAGAAGAGGAATTCCGTTTACCTTGATCAAAATGCAAAATATTACGCGCACGTAATTACTCTTCTGCAAACGAAAGGCAATTTCTACCGAACCTCATTACGCGATCTATTATTCGTTCGACAGGTTACATGTTGCATTCGATCGAGCATAGTGTTCCTGGAAATTACAAAATCATATATCGAAACCAAAGAGTAACCGTGACGCGACGTAGCTTATTAACATGTTGATTGTGCCATGGGAATTGAACCCGTTCCATGGAAATTATTTGCTGAACGATTAAAAATTCTAATTAAAACAATCAAGTAAGTGAACTGATATCTCGTTCGCAATTTATAAAATTATGCAACGAAACATTAATTTGCTTTTTATTTTAAAATAACTCGGTTATTAAGGACATTTTAACTTTATAGTTATTTAACCATTATTATATGAATTTATTTGCTCATCATCCATTTTTTTGGTACATTGGCCGCCATGTTGGTCATCAGTGACCACCGCTAAAACTTCGATTAAATGAACTGTTACTTAAGGGAATAACAAAAGAAGAAAAGGTTTAAATGTTCTTACAACATCAGCAGATTAGAAAATAACATTAAAAAATTAATTGTCTTTATCCTCGATTAGCTATATTATTCTGTTTGACGATTTTCACTATTAGTCCTCGTGTTATTCATAAATACTAAAGATACTAGAAACCTGTTAATTTTTAACATCTCTTGATGTATTTTAAACTTTAATAACGTCTCTTGCGTTTAAAATTAATTTCATATAAAAGTGGCTTTCATTTCTCGCACGAAAACGACTCAAAACTCGATGAACGATATTAGGTAACATTTTTTCGCCGTCGCAGCGTTAAGAGCCGTAGCTCTAAATTGTTGATTTATGCAAGAGTACGAGAGGCAATTTTTTTCTTCCTGTCGGTTTCTCCCTTAAAGCTTTGAGTCCCGGAACGAATGTCGGCACCGGTAAAGCCAGTAAAACGGTCGATATATTAATCCAATTTTCCCGGGGAATTGCTGCTCGAACGTGACATTTTCAAGGGTTCACGCGAACTCGGGTAACAACCCCTTTTTGAAAAGTTCCCGTGGCCTTTCGACAAGGGCGGAGGGAAAGTTTCGTTAACGAAGGAGACAGTAGCTGGTCATGTCGTTTTCTTCACGATATCGAAACGCCCACGCAGATTGTTGTTGCTCGAGCAACGATATTGTTCCGTGACGCTAACGCGATATTGCACGACACAGAGATCACGATCACTCGATGAAAGCGTGAAACTCGGCTGATTGACCCAGATGCAATGTGGGACAGATGTTAATAAGTAATCGTGGCGGTTCGTGTAGATGGATTGGTATCACCATCGATCGTGCGTGATTCATTATTTACCGTGTAATTCTAGAACGTCGTACTTGTAAGCTTGCCCTTGTCGTCGTGCACAAAGCGGCGACAGGGGTGGCCGGATGTCGCCTATCTTCTCAGTCGATCTTCAAATTATTCGGAAGTCGTTCCTCAAACGGGCCATCCGATAGAAACTGTTCTTGGCACGTTGTCGACGTTGGTCTTATTATTAGGCTCGAGCACGGTGGTCAACAAATTATGTCTCGTACCACGACCCTCCGAAAATTCTCGTCCAATCTTAACAGTTTCATCGTATTTGCGATTTTCCAGGCGATCGTATTCCTACATCTGATAATTTAAGATTTCTGTTTTTCTGAATATTTAAATTTCTGAACTTAAGAATCTCTCAATTTATGAACAGCTCAATACTTTAATCTCTAAATTTCTGGACATCTTGGTACCCGAATCTCCAAATCTCTGAACATCTCATTCCTGAATTTCTAAATGTCTTCATTTTTAAGTTATCGAATTACCCAATTTCGTGATATCGATAACAAATATCGAACTATTGATGCGGAGATGATTTCCAAGCCTAATAACGTGAAAATTTTGCATTTATAACTACCTCAGCTTCTAAATACCTGACCTTTTGAGTTTATAAGTTATCAACTTACTGAAATTGCTAAATGTCAGACTGCTAGTAGAAAATATCAAACAATTAATTCGGAAATGTCAAATTTCAAATGGACCAAATTTCTTAGTCTGATAATTTGAAAATTTCACATTTCGGGCAATCTGAACCCCAAAATATCCAAACTTCTGAATTCCTAATTTATCAAATATCCAAATTACCATAAATTTAAATTTCATATTATTATGAACCAGAATTTCTTACACGGTTACAAGATTCTTTTAATAATAATTTGATATGAGTCTACCTTGTTCGGTATAAAACGATTAAAATCAAAAGGAGATTGTTGAACTTATGATTCGTGTATATACCTGCGTGATATGTAATACATTCGATAAGCAAATAAATGCAACATGTTACATATAATGAGGGATATTTATTATCTACCAGTTACAATTGTGTACCAGACACTATCTATTTCAATGTTTCCGAGAAAGTCAGCAAATGTCCACTTTACGAATGGCGTGTCAAGTTTGGAGATGTATAGTCAACGAACACGCTTACTTACAACGATTACTAGCAAGGTTTACAACAAACGGGACTTTCTGTAATCTACGTTTTCTTGACGTGAAACACAGCACAAGCAACGTTCTTGTACAATCAATAATGATAACGCTTTTACAATACAGCTTCATAATACTTGAAGCCCCTACTTTGTTCTAAACTTTAATTATTCAAGATTAAAATAACACATTTTTTAATCCTGCTATCAATTCGATATTTTTATTTTTATGTTATTCATACAGTGGTAATGATATTTACTGTGATAATTTTCTATTATTCTTTTTTATACAAATTCATATTTAATTTGAGATACTTAAATTTTAATGATGAATTGTAATAATTAATTTTTGAAGTCTAGTTATAATTTTCCACGTTTGTTTTTCGTTATTTTCATATTTATACTCTCAGTAAAATAGTAATAATATTCGCACTGATTCTCTATTTTTTATTGTAATTATTCGGTCATACTTTACTTTGCTATATCCAATGTATTAATAAATACATTTTAAAAATCCACAGAAATATTATCCTCGCATATAGATAAAAATATGTACGGTGTACGTTCATATATATACCATAAGTATAAATATACATGTCATATTTATAATTAATTTCAATAGTACTTTTTCACATTTTTGTGTTGGAAAAAAATTGAATAAATAAATTAAATTACTTTATCGTTCATTTCATCGCCATGAGTTGCACAAAAATATTAATCGGAAGCTTAAATGAAATCGTAAGCAGAACTTCGTATCTCTCATAAAATTTTACAGACTCTCCGGCAAGCGTTGCCAGTATAAATCAAAGAAATCGTTTTGCGACGAATTAGGAAGGAAAGGAATACGCGCTCATTTAATCCCCTGAAAGCTTCCTCTCTAAATATATCGTTGACACTGTTGAAATAACATTTTCAATTTCATCTCGTAATGTCGCTTAGTTTAATGCAGAATCATACAAATAATTTTTCCTCTTTACTTTCCTCCGGAATAAGAAAGAAGCATCTGTAACAGAAATTAAAGATTCAACAAACTGAGTGTCATAAGCATGAATATTACGAACTCATTTTAAAACTTGTACTTTTTTCATATTCCTAAATATTCAATATTCTAAATTCATAAATTTCGAAAGCGCCAGAGTGACAAATTTTCAAATTTCCAAATACATCAAGTATCCCAAATATTACAAATTTGCAAATATTACAAATATTAGAAATTTCCAAATTGCTAAATATTCGAAATATCCCGAATTTCTGATTTCCGAAATACTTTGAATATCTGAATTTCTCAAATTGTAAAATATTCCCAATATTCCAAATCCTCGAGTCCTCAAACTCCAAAATTTCCAACTATCCCAAATATTCCAAATATCCCAAATTTTCAAGTACCACAAATTCCAGAATATTCTAAATATTCTAAATATCCCAAATACCTCAAATATCCCAAATATCCTAAATAACCCAGATTCTCTAATATTTCAAATTCTTAAATTCTCAAATATTCCAATTTCCAAATATCCGAAGTTCCCAAATGTCCCAAACTCTTCACTTAAAGAACTTCTAAAATACACCATTTTTCCTCTCAACATTTTAAATGTAAATTTTTTATTGAATTTTGAAGGAAAATAATCAAGCTTGCACTCTAATTCAAGTCCTAATTTCAACAATCAAGTGTGTTACAGAATAACATGCATATCACATATAAAATACAATTGAACGTGGAAAGCAAAAATATTCTCAATGAAACGAATAATATAATACTTTCGTAAAATAGCAAATGGAAAATTTATATTGAAATATGGACGACGTATCATGTTTCGAATAAAATACAATTATAACACGTACTTCGTATGTTCGTTTTTACTAAAACATATAATATGCTAATAATCATCGTCGTATCATGTTAGCCGGTGTTATCTGATTCAGAATATCGAAACGAATAGGACATCGCTCTTGGTAACAAACGTAAATAAAATTTTTTGAAAAAAGATACATGAAATGTAGGTACGTTTTTCAGTGCACGTCGAAGCAGTCGTTCGCGAAACGAAAAGCGTCCAATTAAAAAAGCAATATTGCTCTCCGTCTCACGCTGCTCGATTCTTTTTTTGTCAATTCGTTCGACTTATTGCCGATACGCAAGCATCAAATAAAATCGTTGCGTCAAATTCATGAGGCGGCAGTTAAAAGATCCTTGGTATCAGGATAGAATTTTATACGATTTGTTTCCACCTTTTTTGTTGAATTTGGTGAATTTTTATTTCACCTTCACGTAATTAATTCCCAAATTTCCAAATTAAAACCCCTAAATTACCAAAACAATTTAAGATAGAAACCTTCGGGAGAAAGATAAAAATTGTCTAAAGTCGATAATTGTCGGAAAAAGCAGTTTTCAATGAATGTTTCAGCGTATGCGGGATCCAGCACTTCCAAAGAGCGGGGCACAGGCATCTGAATCTGTTCCAAAGCACGTACTACGTTGTGGTCACATTTTCTACAGTTGGCTATGGGGACTTTGTACCTGACATTTGGCCCTCTCAGCTCTACATGGTTATCATGATCTGCGTTGCTCTCATTGTTCTACCCACCCAGGTACCTGCAATATTATTTCGTCTCGTAATAATATTTAATAGAGAGTTGAATGTTGATTATCCGAAACGAACGTGTACGTGTGTTTATAGGTGGGTAGGTTTCTTATGAAACATCACCTAATTTTAAATCCGCGCCTAGTTAGGATATTAACTAACAATATGACAAATTAAAATATTCATGTTCAATTACAATTTATAAACAAAGAAAATATTGTAGACAGTTACTCTGTTACAATAGGATGATATTTGTAACAGTCATCAACAATTTTTTAGTAAGTTCATATAAAGTATAATATAAATACTTGCATTTACAGTCATTGTAAATACAATTTGTATTCGCAAGAAAAAATGTTAAATGCAAATTATTACCTATGGACTGGCTATAAATTGCAATATTAAAAATTATTAAAATACTTTTTTTTCCACAAAAGATGAGAAAAAAAAACACCAAGTTTCTATTAACTATTGTAACATCAATTTTTAGTGTTACACTTATTATTAATATCTAATATTTATTAACAAGCTTAGAGAATATTAATAAACGTTACAACTACTTTTCTGCTATTGTATAATATCGATTACAGCATTTTATTATTGCACACAAACACGAACCAAGATAATGTACATAAATGAAGAATAATACTCATGTTTATACATAAATCCCCAACCTTATCTCTGCATTATATGTAGATAACTTTTACCGCGGTAAAAGGGATACTGCGTGCAAAGCGTGTTATTTGATTGAGATTTATAAGACAGTGTTTGTGCATGTATCTACGTACGTAATTAATACACGCCAGTAACAGACACAGAATTAAATCCCCTGACGGTAGAATTTAACCCAAATACGCCATTGTGCGTGTTGACCGAGATCATTAACTAATGACGAAGGACAGTGTCAAAGGGCAGCCGTCAGTCGATTGAAGATCGTGATGACTGTAATTATCGTCCAATTGATCTGTCAAATCTGTCGGTTGTACACATCGCAGTAGATATCCCGATAAACAGCGAAACCTTAGAGCATATCTGACAACGGTTCAGAAACACAATCCGTCTCTCCTCCATAAACGTGTTGATTAATTAGTTAATTGAGGGTTCACTTTGGAAGATCAGCACGAGAAATATAACTACAGCGATTAATTAATTATATAAAGTCTACAGTATTACAGTACTACGCTAAAACACTAGCATTGAAATATTAATTCACACGAACTTTTGTTCTCGTGTCTGAGGTTCATTGTTAGAATCATTTCCATTAGGTTTGTAATTTATTCACAAGGTATTCATTGAAATAGTAATTTGAACAATTTTGTTAAGTCATTTGCAACAATTTCTTAATTGGACCTCGAATGTTAATAGAATTATAATTTTGTATGTAAGTTATAATTGATAACATTACACGTTAATATTACAGTAATATATTGTATATTCAATAAGTGTTTAGATCAACGGGGAGCAAAATATGTTTTGATTCATATAAAGCGTGTTTTCCAGTTTTTTTTTACTTAATATTTTCTGCGGAAATGTGTATTTTATTAGTTATTAATAATCGGTGAGTAAGCAGTCGTATGATTTATTGTTCCGATAGTTCGAACAACTAGCATTCACGTGGATGGAAAGACAAAAGCTTGGTGGATCGTATTCGTCACATAGAGCACAGAGTGAGAAACACGTGGTGGTCTGCAGCACAACGCTACAAGCCGACACCATCATGGATTTTCTAAACGAATTTTATGCCCATCCATTACTGCAGGTGAGATATTCCATTGTTCAATTATCGCTTTAATATCTTTTATCGCTGCCTCGTCGCCTATCGTTTTAAAATCACTTTGAAATTTCAATATCCGATCATCGTACACAAGATTTCCAAATTTTTTAATTTTCATACTTACAAATTATCATACTGTCAAACTTCTCTTTAAATTATAATATTTTCCTCTTTTCATATTCGAAATACTACACTCTTAGATTTTCAAAATTTGCAATTTCCGTATCTTCAATTTTTCAAACGTTCGAACTAAAAATTCTTAATTTTTCAATTTTTTAATTTCCCCAAATCTTAAATTTTATATTTTTCAAATTTTCAAGTCCCCAAATTGCTATATCTCTAAATCCCAATATTCCTAAATTTCTAAGTCCCATGTCCCTATGTCCGTAAATCCTTAAATCCGTAAATCCGTAAATCCCTAAATCCACAAGCCCTCAAATCCTTCAATTTTGAGATCTCAAACTCCTCAAATTCCCGAAATTCTCAATTTCCCGACTTTTCAAATCCCCAAATCCCTAAGTCCCTGGATCTCTTTTCCAAATTCCAGCATCCTGAAATCCCTAAATTCCAGGATCTCTCACTCCCTGAGTTCCAAATATAAAATTTCCAAAATCCCCACGTCCCCAAGTTCCTAAGATCCTAGACATCGAAATCTCAAATTCCCGGATTTCCAAAAGCCGAAAATTAAAATTTCGTGAATATCTGAACATCATAGGGATGTTCGCGTGTTTTTTATTGTATCTAGGACTACTATGTGGTGTTGCTATCTCCTATGGAACTGGATACCACCATGAGAATGATTCTCCAAGTACCCATTTGGGCACAGAGAGTAATTTATATTCAAGGATCGTGTTTGAAAGACAGCGATCTCACCAGGGCCAGAATGAACGAGGCTGAAGCCTGCTTTATCCTTGCTGCCAGGAATTATGCCGACAAAACAGCTGCTGATGAACACACGATACTCAGGTCAGGTTATTCTCGTGGAATATTAACTAGAGAACGTCTTAAATTCGTATAATCGAACAAATTCGAAAAACATCTTAACGAAACCCATTACACATTCTTTGTGCAATGTACCTTTTGCAACAAATTTTTCATTTCATATTGCAAATAATTTTATATATCATATTTTGAGCACAATGCAACAGAGGGTTAAGCAAATTAATTGTTACAATTTATTCTCCTTTTAATTTGTATTATATACCTCCACTTGTATATATATATGTTTAAATAATCTTCCTTCCTTTTTATTTTTATACACTCGCATCCTAAACTATTCAAATGAGTATGCTTCAGAAATTCACACGAAATAAATACATATCTTTCCTTACCTACAATATTCATCTATAAAATGCTTTTTTATTTCGTTGGTTATTTTTCACCGTTCTTTTATGTTCATTTTTGCATTCACAAGTTTCATCGTTTTTCTATATTCGTTCTTGCATTCACAAGTTTCATCATTTTTCTATATTCGTCATTCTATTTACAAGTTTTCTAATACTTCGAATTTCTTGATAGGAGATTTTTCTTCATGAGTATTGAAAATAGTGTCAGCGAACCAGCGAGTTGCAACTGTAACAAGATTGTTGCGATCAATTTCAGGTCATGGGCAGTGAAGGATTTTGCACCAAATGTTCCTCAGTACGTTCAAATTTTCCGTCCGGAGAACAAACTTCACGTGAAGTTCGCGGAACACGTTGTTTGCGAAGATGAGTTCAAATATGCCCTGTTGGCGAACAATTGCACGTGTCCTGGTGCTTCGACTTTGGTCACGCTCCTGTTGCACACTTCCAGAGGACAGTAAGTCAGCAAATATGTAATAAGTCAGCAACGATCGAAAAATGTAACACTAAAACTACCGACGTGCAATACGCAATTATTTTGATGTTGAAAATGAAGATGAAACACAAATGAACAAAGAACGAAACATAAATGAATACACTTATTGATCCTTTATGTTGATGATAATCAGGAAAAGTATTAACAAATGACCTAAAAAATTTTGTCATTTGAAGTAGGAAATTGGTACAAGACCCCTGGTCCTTTGACCCCTTTGGTAGTTCTAGTGTTAAAAGAAGAAATAGGTATCTCTATTAATTTAGGTAGCGATCGAATTAGTCGTCGCTATACGAGGGTTCACACTTCGAATTAGAGAAAGAAAGCAATAATTCACGTTATCGTACACGAGAATATGTTTCTTTTTTGCAGAGAGGGCCAACAGTCGCAGGAAGAATGGCACAGGCTTTACGGGAAATGTTCTGGCAACGAGATTTATCACATCATTCTCGGAGATTCGCGATTTTTCGGCGAGTACGAGGGTAAATCCTTCACCTATGCGTCATTTCACAGTCATCGTAAATACGGGGTGGCGTTGGTCGCGGTGAAACCGGCGGAACTTCCGGAATTTTACGAAGACAGCATTCTTCTTAATCCCGGTAATTTTACTGTATATTAATCACTACAAATTACCAAATCCCCAAATCCTCGAGTTCACAATTTCCTAAATTTTCAAATTTTTAAATCTCCAAATTCCCAAGTCTCTATAATCCCAAATTCAAAACAGTAAAAATCCACTCATCTAAAAATTGAAAAATGTCTAAACTTCAAAGTTAAAAAAAAATTGCCATACAAAAGTCATTATCTTCGACCCAATTATATAATCCGACCTGCGATATATCCAAAACACAATGTACATTTTGTATATTAATTAAGAAAGTGGGTAAAAGAAATTCAAGAGTGCAAAGGGTTAATACCTGTTACAAAAATTCGATGAGGTAAAAAATAGTGTGAAATGAAACACATGAGAGCACATAAATAAAATAGCTATAAATTAATATGTATAGAATCCTTCCCTTTTCGCCCGTATCACCAGTTATCGAATACCCTGCACACGAAAATGGTCACTGCACGTCTATTATTAATTTAACGCGACTGTTCCTCAAGGTCCTCGTCACATAATGAAGAAAACGGACATCTGTTACTACATGAGCATCACGAAGGAGGAGAACTCGGCGTTCGTCGTGGCAAACAACCAAACGGGAATAACGGAGGGCACCCAGGTGGTCATCGAAACGAAAAGCGACGGCATGGGCAACGCGAACAGCGGTTCAACGAGCAACACGACCACCAACAACACCACGACCACCATGAACTCGGGATGCGGTGCCGGGACCACGACGACGACCACCACGATCTCGACCAGCTGCACGATCGCCGGCGGTGATGGGAACGGTACTGCAAACAAGTCCGGTGCCAACGAGCACCATCGTTATTCCAACAGTTGTAACAATGCTCTGAACGAAACAGCTTGCTGCAGGCAGGAGACGACCTGCACGGGGCCCCGTGGACAGAGCGTACACGGTACACCGGCACACAGGGCCCCACAGGTTATATTGCAGGTCCTCCCTAGCACGCCCACACCACTCGAACACCACAACATACTCGCATCCGATGTCCACCGTGAGTGTCGCATGCGCTTGCTCCTAACTTCTTCTTTAATTTTATATGTGTACGGAATTATATAATCTCTTATTGTCTTCTTTCTATTTCTTCGTCATTCTTGATCGTGTTCCTGAAGTAACCGTCTGTTTCGGCGATGTAGCGACAATGTTTTATTGATTGGTACGTTCGAGGGCATTGTGAAAAATATTCTTGAGACAAAAAAGATATCCTTGACTTCAGTTTCGTCAAAGGTTCTTATTTTCTTGAAAGTTGGGATTGTTTTGTAACGTTTTTAAGTAATTGCGATATTTTAACCAATTTGCTGCCACGATCCCCAAACGGGGATTTGAATGTACATTTTTACACACATTTTTCTTTTATCACTTGCAACAACGTTATATTAAATGAAATGTGTATTCGGTACATCCTTACATTCTGGTTGTGAAAATTATTTTTTGCTTCAATGTCGACCAAATTGTAAAAGTATTTGATACGTAAATTGACAACCCACGCAGTGGAGTTGAAATAAAAATTTGGTACTTAATGAGTTAATTACGAAAATGGGTTGTACTTATGTTTGAAGGAATAGGGGCAAGTTTTATTAAGTGTGTAGGTTGTTTGAGAATGTTGGTTTTAAATCGGATTTGTGGATAAAACTCTCAGAACGATTAAAGATTTTAATTATTTGAAAGTTATAATTGTTTGCCAGCTTATAATTGTTTTGATTGAATGAGGACAAATTTTTATGATTGGTTGTTTGTGGAACCGGGACTGCAAATCGTGTATACGAAATATATTTTTGAGATGTTCAAAGATTAAAATTATTTAAAAATTATAATAAATTAAGACGTTACTCTGATGGATAAGACATTAGACATGGACGTAATTGTGCATATGTTTCTACACAATATCAATTATCAGCTTTTAACGGGGAAGCTGATTTGCTTTTTTACAACAATAGCGCTGCAGATGTAAGTGCAACACTTTATCGCTGTTTTAAAGATGTTTCTATTATATGTGATTTTACATATTTGTCGGAATAATAATTGTGTTTCATCGATGTATTTATAGTTGACATAATTACTTCATTTATTACTTGGATTAATTTATTAGATCAAAATCTTGAAGTTGTATAATACTTTTGGTACGTCACTATAATGATGATATATTTTATGGGATTTATTTATTTTTTTGGTGATGTTAAATTATTTATTGTATCTAAGCACGGATTATTAATAGAATTAATTAACCAACGTATCTACATTTTGTCCCTACTAATTTCTTAATTCTAATGCACTAATCTAAATGATAAAGGAGATAGAGTAAGAAGAAATTACGCGAAATAGATGGTTATTTTAGGAACACATTATATAACTGTATTTTTACATATTCCTCTTTCTATAAGCATCAAGTATAATGCAATACATCAAACTTGATTTAGCGATTTTCGGGAAGACGTGTTAAATTATTATAATTTAGGGTAACAGTTCGGAAATTACGTAATAACGTTGACTAAGTTTTTCAATTTTTGTAATATTTTCGGTGAGATTTTTTGAAACTAATAATTCTTTTGCAAAACTTAAGATATTTTCGTTTGCAAGTAAAAAATATGTTTTTTAAATTTTTCTTCTGGGAAAATATATTTAACATAAGGCTACAGTATATTCACTGAATTGTTTACTACATTTTTTCCTGCATAAAGTGAAATAATAAATTAATACATTTGTAATATTTATTTAAAATATTATGGAATATAACAGTGTGGTAACTTGGGTAGTTTCTCAAGTTTTTAAATTTTCATTCAAGAGTGTGTTCTTTAACTAATATAAAAATATACAAAAGAGGAACTTCAGTTTTTATGACTTACTTTAACTGGTACTTTGCTTACTTGTTTATCGGATTTGTTACTTCGCATGCAATAGATTAATATGCACGAATATAGAATAATCGCTTCAAACTTTTTCTAATATTAACATTAGCATATTTTTATAACAATTAGTGTTTAACGTAATTCTTTTATTTGGTTCGTACTAACTATTCCTACCATTTCTTACATAAATGTCAAACGAAAACTAAAAAATATGCTTTGAAATGCCTCCATAATTTAAAATAAAATTTCTCGTTCGTTTTAATTATTGTTGTACTCGTCATTAGTGCAAGGTATTCGTGATTTCAACTCACAATCAGTCGTATAATGAATGTTCGCTTTTGTCAAAGTAATTTACTTCTAAAAATACTCCTCCTATTTTGCATAACCCATTTATTTTCGTATCATGACTTGAAATGCCACCTCTTAACATAGAATAACATTTTATTCGATAACGTTTTTATTAGTTATTTTATTAATAAATGGGTTATAGCGGCACATACACCAAGTAGCTTAGAACCGTAAAGTCCTAAAAAGGACCTCCACTTGCAGTGATCTGAAACAACGATAAATAAATTTGATTTCACTTTGCATTCATTGTTAGAGTCTAGAACCTTACACTGATTAAACTTGAAATGCAGAACTCGCAAACACACATCACTGCACTGAAACACTCGAGTTTACTAATAAACATAAAATTAACAAAATTGAAAGAATTATACACATTACTGTTTCATCAATTCATAATACTTTGAACGTTGGTGAATTTAACTAAAATTTCAATCAGCAACTATTTTAATTAGAACAAATTTCATGTACCATTTTAACGACACATTGTATCGCTCCCCATACTTTCAAATATTCAAACATTATTTAGGTAAGTAACATGATCTCCAACAAATGGCTGACAAGCTCCTTTTCAAAATCATGTATCAAAACATTGCTACCAAAGTGTTAATAGTTCACCATTTTGAATGCAAATTACTGTGTTTTTCCAAATTCGATCGAAATATATCTCGCAATTTTAACCCTTCCTTTGTGAATTTACTCCTCTTCTCTAAAGATCAAGGGCTAAACAACTTTTGCTGAAAATTCTCTAATTTTCTAGCCACGTATTTAGATCCCGGAGGATTCGACGACTCGCGGCAATGTTTGAAAGATGGCGGATCCACGCCGCAAACGCCGATCACTGGAAACCATTTGGACGTTCCCAGATCCATGGATCCGAATCCAAATCTGCTGAGTCCCGAAATTCTCACTCAAAGACGGGGTAAACTAAAATGCTCCAAGAAAAATGTATCACGAATTTCGGTTCAAACGTTTCTTCCATCCGAATTCACGCAAAGCTTCCGGATTGAACGATTGCAGGAAGCAGAAGACCAAGTATACTACCCGTGCCAGACATGTTGACGAGTTCGGCCTTGAATCTTCCCGGTCAAGAGTCCTTGGATCACGAAGCTGACGAGTCCGAGGACGAAATGGACGACGACGTTCCATGGAGATCGCCCAGTGAAAAAATAGCGTGAGTATAACCAATTAATTTTCGTTACTTATATCATCGTGTTACGTTTAAGATCGCAAGGATTGAAGGTACAAGGTTTTTTAGTACATGTAATATCCTCGTGAGCGTGAAGAAACGGATGATCGAACTTAGATTGTCACATGATCTTCATAGATATACATATCTATTAGATACGAGGGTAGGCAGAAATGTTCTGATAATTTTAGAGATTGCACTTTGAGACTGGTAAATAAATTTGTTATTATAAGGGTTGAAGATATATTTGTCGCAGATATTGTAGATAACGTGTTGAAGTATTAGCACGTAGAGATTTGGAAGTTTGGGAACTCAAGAATTTGAAATTTGGGAATTTGAGAACTTCACAATTTTATAATATGGGAGGCAGAGAATTCGGAAATTTGAAAGCTTGAGAATTCGGAACTTTGGGAGGTTGACAAGTTGGAATTAGGGATTTCGAGTTTTGGAACTTGAGAATTTAAAAATTTGAGAGCTCAAGAAAAGTGAGAAGTTAGAAGTTAGGGTTTTAGAGATTTAGTAATTGGAAAATTGTGGAGTTTGAGAATTAGAGAAATCGGAAGTTGAAGATCTGAGAATTTGAGAACATGAGAAGTTGAAAATTAGGGATTTAGGGATTTGGAGATTTGGGGATTTAACAGTATGTCAATTTGTCAACTTGGAAATTTTATAATTTGGGAATACTAAAATTTAGGGATTTTAAAATTTAGAAATGTATGACTGGACAAAGCTATCCGTGTTAGTTTCACAAATATTAGTGGACCTTCCTGCCTACTCTCATAGATAAAAGAGTCTCATTTCCTCTTTTTCATTCGATCTTTTTTGATACTGAAGCACGATCGTTAGGTCTTTAAAAATCGAAACGATCTTGCACTGTCTCATGCACTTGCATGGCACGGTCTCTTGTGCGTATTTGATGTAAATTATTTATACGCATATATATCTATTTATCAGATTGTTGCAAATGAAATAAGCGAATTCTTAACTAAACAATTAATTGTCACATAATTTTCTATTAAAGCTGATATTTATATTTTTAGTAAACTTCAAGTTTCATATCCACGAGCAATACCTAAATGTAGCCTCACAATACTTTACTGTATAAGCGTATTAAGTATTAGTAATTTTGTTCTTAAAGTTTATCGATTATTGTATTCTAATTAAAACTCGAATTGCATCAATACTATCATCCTAAATAGATATGAAACGTAAGAAACTTGTACAGATACGAAATCGCTAATTTCATATGCAACAACCTAATATATCCGATGAATGTATCTCCTTTGACACTCTTAATTTCCATTTTAAATATTGTATATTATATATTTCGATATTAGCTTTAGGAAGAAGATACTGGCCAACGTCGATAAGTATTCTTACTCATTTCGAGAATTATAGTTTTCGAAGTAGATATTAGTCACGCGTTGTTTGTAAACTTTTATTATATACTTTGAGTTAGCCAGTATTTTCTTATAATCGTATCAGAAATCCGCCATAAGATCGTACAACTCGAATTTCTGTTTACATTAAATAAGATTAAAATTTAATTAAACGAGCTCCGTACGATCTTATCGATCGACATCGTCAGGAACAAAGTTCTACAGCCACGCTGAAGGAACTTATGTGCACCATGCTCCTGTTTCTGCACTCTTCTCTTAGATGTTACTTCCCCTGTGATTGTCAACTCGACGTAATTGCGTCCCTCTGTTCCCTTTTTTTTCTTTTTTCTAGTATTCTCACGACGTTTTGAAAACCGAATCTATCATTCTCACGACCGGCTTTTTTAATGATAGTTCAAATTTGACTTCGATTCACTTCAACCATTTTCTGCAATCTTCTATAATGTCACTATTCATTGTAGAAATTTTGTATAATGTAATAATTCATTATGGAAATTTTCTGAAATGTAATAATCAATTGCAACAACTTTCTGTCATAAAATAATTCATTGTACAAAATTTATATGCATAGGATGAACCACTCGATATGGGAATTTTAAGGTATTCTATTTTTGATGAAGTGATTAAATAAATCCTTTTTGCAACGGTAGTCGTTAGTGAATTCTTCAATATAATTAAAAAGCATTTTGTATTTAATGGCATATTTACCAAAACTCATAATAATATTTCAACCTTCTGTGCACCATTTTCAACTGCATATTAATTCCTTTTGACTATTCATGCTACAATAATTGTAGTATGAAAATTGTAGTCACTTTGCAAGTAACACAATTATCAAACGTTCTATATCGAAAATCTTACACCATTTCTCTACATTGCCATAAAATTTATATTTCAATGAAATAGAAACAGTTTGCCTTTGCACATGAACTAGTACAGTGTTAAAATTGTTATCCGCGAAAAGCCTATACTTCGTTAACGAACGATGATTAAAAAGCCGATGTTCAACATCGAAGAAAAATCTGTCACAACAACGTTCGGTTTTCGAACGTTTAGAGAATCGATGTCCGAAAAAGAGTCACGAGATTTCGTTTCGAAACGCGAATTCGAATGCAAGTAACGTCGAGTGGTCGGAACAGTTCGAATATCTCGGTGACAAGAAACAGACAGGGCAAAAAAAAAAAATATGGTAGAAAATTTCGAAACAGGGAAGATCGATGCCAGATTCGTCCGTCATTCACCCCTCGAGATACAATTAAATGCAAGTTTACGTTGATGGTCGATCTGTCCTGTCTGAATGTCTTTCGATGCCTGTGTCACTAATCGGCGTCGATGGTATTGAATCCGCTGCTCGATGCTGTCCTGCCTGACACCCTATATGTCCTCGTGGATGTTTTCGATGTCTTCTTTCCTGCATCATCTTTATGCACTGCCGTCTTGACGCACGACCTTTGCCCAGCAGTTTCAAGGGGTGAGTTTACGTTTCTACGCTTTCATATTTAATTATTCCGTCGTTGCGCCTGCCATATGACGTTCCGGACGTTTGGAATCTAAAAACGGAATCTTTTTCAAATTTTTATGACGCCGAGTCCCGAGCATTCTGACTTCCAGAATCGAGAAGTAAAGATGAAAAAGATTATAAATACTATGTTCCTTTAAAGTTCTGTTTGACTACAAGAGTGATTAATCAAAGAAAAAGGTTGTATAAATAGGAATGAAAATGTTTTGATAATTGTTTGTAAATTTAGGAATTGTTAGTTCATTAATTAGTTTCGCGAGTTAGATTGAATTTGTGGCGAACAACAGCATAGATCGTGACAATACGATGCGGGGATGCACAGCGTGGTTATTCGATGTATGGAATTACAATTCCTGAGGATGTAATTACTACGTATAAATTCAATATGTAGGAATATATCGCTTAGTTACTCAACGTGTGATAGGCCAACGTATGGTTATTCAACATGTGATAGGTCAACGCGTGGTTATTCAACGTATGATGCTCCAATGCATCGTAGTCCAACGCCTGATAATCCAACGTGGAATAATCCAATGCGTGATCATCTAATACGTAATAATCCAACATGCAATGATCTAACGTGTGTTGATCCAACGCGTGATGATCCAACGCATGATGATACAACGCGTGATAATCCAACGCGTGGTAATCCAGTGGACAATTATATAGCGCGTGATTATTTAGCGTGTAATTATCCAACGTGCAATAAATCAACACTTAGTAATTTAACACGTGGTAATATAGCATGTGATGACTCACTGCGTGATAATCCAACACATTATAATACAGCGCATGGTAATTCAAAACGTAGTAATTCAATACGTAATAATCCAATGCGTGCTTCATCATGTGGAGACATAACACGTTGTAATTCAACACACCGCAATTTAAGAGGATAAATCCAACGCGTAGCAATCCAGTGCGTGATTATCCATCAGGCAGTAATCCAACGAGAAATAATCGAACGACTAATTATTTCACGCGTGGGACTACAGCATTTAACAACTCAACGCGTGGTAATTCAACGCGTGATAATTCAACGTAATGTAATTTAACGTGAGATAACACAACGTGTAATAATCCAGTACGTGGCAATCTAACGGGAAATTTAACGAGCGGTAATTCCACAGGTAGTGATCCAGCAGGTAATAATCCAGCGCGCTATAATCCGAGTGAAAAAAATTTGAAATCCAAAAATATGTTCTTTATCCTCCAAAAATGGGACAATAGTAAATAAATTTGTGTTGATGAAAAAAATTAAGTTGGAATAATGAAAATTTAGAAAAAACGAAATTGATTCGGTTATTAGGTTCCAAATGATCTTGTTAGTTAAATAGCAACAATCAATCTGATAATATGAAAGACACGTGAAGTAACCTGTATCCTGTACTGATCAATAAAACGCTTCCTGTAGCATGCACACCTTAGCCAATTTTCCAATTCGAAAAGGTGTGGAGCAAAGGGGGATGAAATTGACGAAGAGATCGCATGAATTTGTAGCTTCGAAATTTGGGAACCGATCGAAATTGAATTTAGTCGAGTACGCTGTTCAAGTTCGTTATTTAATTATATTCGAATCGCCTATTAAATAGTTTGCCGAAAATATACTATTTCGATACGAAATGCAAGATTTAATCTTTCCGGAATATAACTTGATATGGTTACATATTTTTCGATACTCGAGATATTCATATGTCATGTATGCCGCATTTTTCGCGTTTTTCATTATCCTTCATATTTATCAATTTTTTCACACTTCTCTGCACTACTCTTTTCAATATTTATTTTATCGTGTTATTCAATTTTATCCTTCGATGATGAATCGAATAAGACATTATCTCTTTGCCAAATTTTTAACGCAAGAAGAATTATAAATTTTCTAAGAATTTTATTAATATTCTTAGAGAATAGTGTCAAATAAATACATTTTTCTGAAGATTGTTGTAAATCACGGTTTCTAGTTTCTTACTGTTGCTTATTAAAATTTGTACAGGATCGTCAAAGGATTTCCACCTGTTTCACCGTACATAGGCGTGTCACCGACGTTTTGTTACTTACTCAAAGAAAAGAAACCCCTCTGTTGCCTTCAATTGGCACAGGTATTCGATTAATGGTCTTCTTATAATTCGAATGTTTTATTTAAAAATTCTGACTGTTATCGCAAACATTTTTGAATTATCAGGTTTGCCAACACTGCAGCTACAGGAACGCCAAGGAATACAATTGGCAAAACAAGACTATAATTCTGGCTGCCGATTATGCCAGCAATGGGATCTACAATTTTATAATTCCATTAAGGGCACATTTTAGGTATACTTTTTACAATTCGATCCGTTTCTACAGATTCGTTAAAGTATTCATACTGTCTAATGTAATATATTATTATTTTTTAAATAAACAAAAAATATATTGGTATACATTGCAGAGAATGTATAATAATTACTGAAAATATCAACGTTCTCCCTAAATTTTGTATTTTTTTTAAGTTCACCTTGAATGTACGATTTACACATTTTGTAGAATCATATATCCTCTGTAGAATCTCATATTTTGTGTATATAATTGAATATTACTTGTGCCATTTTGTAATTCATGTACGTTTAACAAATTACATCGTACAAAACACTTTTTGGAACAGTATAATTAGATATTTGTTTAAATATAATATGGGGGAGGAATAACCTTATTTATTAACATTGCATATCATTATTTATGGTATTTTAAAATTCATCTGCGATTAAAAAATAATTAAAATCAAAAATATTTGTATGGTTCATTGTTTACATTTGTTAAAATATAATTTGAGATCATAATACAGAAGCTGCGATTTACTTACTATCAAATATTTCATAAAAAGAATTTTGTAAAAAGAAAGAATTCGAATATTACATGTATGTGAAACGCGGACACAGTTAAACGTCGAATGTCAAAAAGGCGATCGCAGTAAAAGAATGTGGTCGATTTAATGTTGATGAATGATTGCCAGATCAAAAACCTCGCTGAATCCAATCATTCTTTTACTGGAGCGGACACCGGAAATTGCGTTCCTTGACGCGGTGTCCTACTTCCCGTTGGTATACTGGATGCGAGGTACCATCGACTGTCTGGATGATCTCCTTCGCGCTGGCATCACTCTCGCTGAAAATGTCGTCGTCGTCAATAAAGAGCTCAGCAATTCTGCGGAAGAAGACACATTGGCTGATTGTAATACAATCGTTGCGGTACAAACCATGTTCAAGTAAGTGTTTAGATTTCTTCACCAGAAATAGGAATACAGTAGAATTCCCAAATTTGGGGATTTTGGAATTCTGGAATTTAAGAAGTCAGGAATGTAGATGTTTAGAAATTTGGGAACTTTTGGGAACTTGGGAATTGGACAAGAAATCTAGTGATTTGCAAATTTAGAGATTTGGGAATTTTGAGGCTTGGAAATTTGGAGATTTATAGATTTCGAAATATGAAGACTCAGGGTGTTAGAAATTTGGGCATGTGACAATTCTGGGATTCAAGAAATCAGGAATGTAGAAGTTAAGAAATTTGGGAATTGGGAATTAGAAAAATTAGAAATCTGGAGATTTAAAGATTTAGAGATTTAGAGATTCGGAAATGTTTAAACTTGGGAATTTGGAGATTTAGAAATTTAGAGTCTCAGGGTGTTCGGAATTTGGGCATGTGACAATTTGGGAATGTAAGAAGTTGGAAATTTAGCAATTCAGAAAAAGGGAATTTATCGATTTATAGATCTGGAGAGAACTTTTGAAATTAAAAAATTCGAGTATTTGGGAATATAAAAATTTTGAAAAATCACGTATTTTAAAGTCTTTGAAGATGTTTCTGGATGCGAAAGTTAGGAGACTCAAAAATTATCCGCCTCAAAAGTATAAAGGGTAGTAAACTAGTAAAAAAAAGTTGACAAACTACATGAAAATCTGGCAGGAGTCTAAATTGCAAAGAGTACAAATACCCGTCGTATGTTCGCAGATTTTTTCCCAGCATAAAAAGTATAACAGAGTTATCGCAATCCAGCAACATGCGATTCATGCAATTCAGAGCGCACGATAAGTATGCTCTTCACCTCAGCAAGATGGAAAAGGTACTTGTTAATACTACTACCATCGTAAAATATGCGCTTCTATGTGCTTTCAAATTATCATTTCGCTTGTATCGATCTTTCAATGATTATTCATCGATTAATTGTTCGATCGCTCAAAGTTCTTGTTCCGTTCGAAGAAGTTCGTTAATTAATGATCGTAGATTCAATGTAATATTAAAAATTAGTCGCTTTGAATACTGTTCTATCGCAATACAGCTTGTCAACATTATAAGCGCGTATACATTTACCTTTACTTTATTACATTATACGTATAAAGAAAATTTTATTGCAGTATGGGAGGCAACTCGAAGCGTTCTTTCTTGTAAGAAAGCTAATCATCTATGAAGCTTTCCTTCCACAGCACCTTTTTTTCCAAATATAACACCGTACCGCTTTTCGACACTTTTCAAACTTACATTAGAAGCCTTATTTCCGTTTTTCTCTTTTGTTCGATGTTATGTTACTGTTTTACCATAGTCATGTAAAATTCACAGATATGCAAATTTAGTTTTATAACAACTACTGTAAACAGCTTGTTAGAGCAAAATCTCGTAATCGGACTAAGAATAAGATAAACATAGCGTACGAGTTCAGCAAGAACGCAACGCGAAACGAAGGGAGATTAATCGATCTCGTGTTTACGAACATTTTAACAGAGAGAAAAGGAAAGAGGTTCCCACATATCGTACATGTTTCGGCTGCCATTCGCTGCTGGCAGTGTATTCAGCGCCTCCATGTTGGACACGCTTCTTTATCAAGCGTTCGTCAAGGATTATATGATAACTTTCGTGAGATTATTGCTGGGTGTGGACCAAGCACCAGGATCTGGTTTCTTAACATCGGTAAAAATATCTTTTTATAGCTTTCTCTAACAATTTTTTCTGACATCGACCACTTTCTGCATCATTGTACGTCCACTTCTCAAGAACTTTTCACATAGACGCAACCGTCACACGGAGTTAATTATATTTCCGACTAGCACTAATTGCACCCGCAATTAGTCACATTTTCCAATTTGACGTAACTTTCTAATTAGATAATAATATCCCGATCATCGTTAGAGATTGCACGCACCATTCATCAAATT
The DNA here is from genome assembly GCA_947623535.1 of Coelioxys conoideus. Classification (NCBI taxonomy): domain Eukaryota; kingdom Metazoa; phylum Arthropoda; class Insecta; order Hymenoptera; family Megachilidae; genus Coelioxys; species Coelioxys conoideus. Next base: position 11,885,503 of record OX392449.1, read on the forward strand.
GCATTGCGCAAATTAAATAATAATTATCGTTTCGATTCCGTATTTATAGATGAGGATAACAAAAGACGATATGTGGATCCGAACTTACGGCAGATTGTATCAAAAACTTTGCTCGACGACGTGTGAAATTCCGATTGGTATTTATAGAACGCAAGACACCACCGTATCGGACACATCTCACGTGAGTATAATTAGTTTTTATATTTTCATTTATTCGAAAGCGGAGCGATAAACAAGCGATTGGTTAGTATACTATTTTATAAGGGCAGGAAACAACTTTGTATGGCGGCTGTGAGTAGCGCATGGTTGTACCCGCTCTACCTTTCGCTCTATGCGGTGGACTTTCGTTATATTGCCATTGAAAGACTAGAAAGACTGAAAAGCCTTGAATTAGCAACGTAAATAGAAAGAGTTTCTTGTTTGTATGTTTCATTGATAGATGGAGATTTAATATTAGATCGATACCGTGTGTGAGGATTTAAAATTTTGTCATATATTGCATAGTGATATAATACTTGATTGTAGCGTAGACAATCTTTAATTTTGAGAGATCAAATATGTGAACTTGTGAACCATTCAATTTTTTAGTTTGTAGAATTGTGAATTTGATAATATGATAAATTAATGAGCTGTTTGATTGATTTATTTATTCTTTAGATCAATGGGTGTCGACTGCTAATAGTCATTAGGCCCACGGATAAGTTGTAAATTTGCAAATTTGAAAGTTTGATCATTTTTAGTCTTCTGAATTTCAATATCCAAATTTCCGAATTCCTAAATTTTCAGCTTCCCATTTCAAAACTTAAAAAATGTTAAACTTCCAAATTTTAAGTTTGAAAAGTGAAAGCTTCTGAAATTCAAAAATCTCTTAATTTCAAAGTTAATATGTTTGAAAGTTCATAAATTAAAATATGGTTATTACAGCGGTCCGGCGAATTCGTTGTTTCCGGCAATATAACGAGAGTCTACTGTATTTCTCCCCCGTGTGCAACATTTAAAATACTAATCCTTACTATGAGAATAAGATAAATAGGGCTCTTGCATCTTGTTGAAACGATGCTTGTAGCACGTCCTACGATCCCGAATATGTTTTCAAACCTGCATCGTGTTAAACATTATACGTGGTCTATTCCAAAAGTAATGAGGCTATATTTATTCAAGATTTCTTCATTACATCAAAATTACTCCATTAATAATCAAAATGCTCGCCTTCAAAATGGTTCTTTCAGAGAACGATGAAGATGGGTATATGTACATATGAAGATGCTTTCCACACTTCTTGATGTAATGTTAACATTATTCGTTATATAAATAATTACTACTAAATGATTTTTAAGGTTAATATAATTATCTTCAACCGGTGTTCAACCTTATCGCTATGACCTTACATAATTAGTGTTTAACGTAATTCATTTAATTTATTACATAGAAAAGGGTTGGTCCTTTGAGCACATAATAAGGCACGGAAATTTTTTATTCATTCTCAAACATTACTTTATATACAATTAAAAACAGTTCGCGAATTTATAACTGGTGCATTAAATTTTGTAAAATATGTAAAGTTTAAAATATTCAAATTTATTAAACAGTGTATTTTATATCGACTATAATATATTCATATACGAACAACCATTAACTTCATGAATCATACAAATTTAGTTATGTTTTATTTGTTAATGATTTATTGAGGAATCAGTTTTATTATTTTTTGGAACAAATTGTTCGTTAGAATTTCTTCTGACGAAATTTGTAAATTCCATTCGTAGAACACGAGAAATTGTGCAGTTGTTTCACTTTTAGTCATCATTTGTACCAAATGGTCGCCATCAACAATATATAGAAAATTGCAACTTGCTACTATTAGAAATCATAGACGAATGTAATGATTCATATATTTGTTCATGTATACGGAAATCATATGAAACTCTGCAAATTTTATAGAGCAAATATTTGTTTACCCTGAACAAATGTACGAGTCATCGTTGATATAAAATAGAATAACTCAACGACGTAATTTGTTAGCATTAGATTATAGTTTGTAGATGGCATAGCTCATAGCTGAAAGCAATTTGCAATGTTCATGAAACTTGAAAAAGAATCATTAAATTCCCATATCATCACATTTCTATTCTTCGCCAATTCCCACATATCCAAATTTCCATTTACAAATGTATAAATTTCTTGATTTCAACTTGCGAAATTTCGTACAAAACGCATAAAAATTTCCATACTTCGAAACAGATCCCTTCAAAAATTTCCCTATCGAGTCTGTAAATTTGAAAACTTCCGTATCACCGAATCTGTAAATCCAAAGTGTCCATATTTCCAATTCCGTAAAGTCGATCACTTCTATCCCGTCAAATTCGTCAACTCGGTAAAGTACAAATTTAAGAATACATTAAACTCGCTCAGCGAATACCCTCCGTTCCCTAGATCGCAATTTATCCTAAGGAGGTCCATCATCTTCACCCCATTACCAAACAACCAATCCCGAATAAACGATAAAGGGGGAAAAGAATGTAACAAAGAGGAAAAATGCAACAATAATGACCGATGACGTGTAAAATCGCGATAACGGCAGGCTACGTTTAATAAGGGTAGAAATGCTTGTCGTTTTGGCAGGGCGACTCAGACGCGGAGAGCGACGCCGGCGTCGGCGTGACGTACAAGGTGCGTCATTCGGCGGCAGCCTCATGCCTTGCGAATTGCGCCACCCGTGACAAGGGTGCCTCAGCCGTGAGTACAGAGTCGACGTTGTATGGCTGCCGTTTCTTGCTCGATTTACCCCATATGTGTATAATACGACTCGCTATTCTCTCTATGCGTCACGTGCGTCGTCTCTACTGTCTCACTATCTTTCATCCTATATTGTCTCTCTGTAAGCTCGTCCACACTGAACTAACACGTTGCAACTCGCATGCTCGATGTACCACACAGTGGCACACAGTCCGATGCTCATCGCCTTCAGGATTCTAAATGCTCGTACTCGACGCCAAATATTATTATCTTTTTGGCGATCGAGACAGCACACGCCCGTGCGATTTCACGTAACACGTTGCGTTGATGTTTCGACAGATCGTACTCGATAAACCTCGTCCAGGGACGTTGATTCATCCTTTCTGTACGCTTTTCACGCTAAACAGCGTTTACATCTGTAAATATAGGGTGACTCTTAATTCATTGCCTGGTTAAATTATACAAAATTGTCACTTTTAGATATGTTTTTATTCTAGTACTTTTATATTCGTGTTTTGTAAGGTATGCTTATAACATGCGTTTACAATACACGTTCATAATTACACTTTTACAATTATCCATCTAGAATTACACCTTTACAATTATACGTTTATAATTATGTATTTACAATTGTACATTTGTAGTTGTACATTTACAACTGTACATTTACAGCGTAACAATGTTACAAGCGCAACAGCCTGTCACTTATACCACACATTTAAAATATTTCTAACATACATTTGGAACATATGTGTATTCATAATATGTATTTACAATATGCATCATAATATGCATTTGTAATATACATTTAAAATATACATTTACTATATGCATTTATAACATGCAGTTGTAGTATGCAGTTATATTATGCATTCATAATATCCATACACATATAATATACGTTCATTATATACATTTACAACATACATTTATAACGTATATTTATAATGAGCGTTTATAATATACATTTACGACGTACATTTATAACACACATTTATAATGTTCATTTTTAATATGCGTTTATAATATACATTTACGACGTGCATTTATAGTAAATGTTGTCGAAGCAGTCAAAATCATAGACGTTCATCGACGCGTCTGTCTAAAACATCAACAGCGTGCAACACCGTCGGCAAAGAACTCCGAAGGAGTAAATCGCGAGGAGAAATAAAAATCGCTATTTTTTCGAACAGTACTCCGTAAGCCTGGGGGACGAGGCACGCGACAACCACGCGCAGAAGATCGAGAGGGCGGAAATCGCGAGCCTGGTCCGTTCCCGTATGGAGTCCCTGAACTTGCCGGTAGCCGACTACGACGTGGTGTCCGAGAAGCGTAACAGCCTGTCGTACGTGATCATCAATCCCAGCTGCGACCTGAAGCTGGAGGAGGGCGACATCGTGTACCTGGTGCGACCGAGTCCGTTCTCGGCTCAGAAGACGTTCGAGCGTCACAATTCCAGACGGAAGAGCAACATCAGCTTCTGTTCCGCCCAGTTGGTGTCCCAGATGAGCGCCGCGGTGGCTTCCGCCGGTTTGCCGGGTGCCGTGCCCGGAAGTCGTCGAGGTTCCGGAATAGGTCTGCCCAGAGCTCCTCCGTTGGGCACCACCAAGTCGAACTCCCTGTCCCTGCCGGACAGTCCAACGGTGGCCGGGACGCTTCGGGGTCGTTCGAACTCGCTGAGGGTGGTGGACGACATCCTGTTGCGACGCAGCAACTCGTTGAGGCAGGGATTGACGATGAACAAGCGGAAGAGCAGCCTGGAGGACATAGGTCTGGGCGCGTTATCCCACCCGTCTAATCACAATCCCATCAAGATAGCGTTGAACGGGTCCATCGGTCTGGAGGTAACACCGCCCGAGGAAGGTTCCTTAACGGGTGTAGCCACCAACACGGGTATCCTGGATGTCGGTCTGCCCTCGATGCCCGAGCTGAGCGCCGCCCTGGGCTCCAACATCGGACCTGGTCTGGGTGGATCTCTAGGAGGTCTCTACGACCCGCCGATTCTTCAGGGTCCACTGGGTTCGCAGTCCCCGCAGATCCAAGGCGTCACACAGGATCCCCAACACATACAGGGGACAATCGTATGATATAACCTTATGTGGGGACGCAGGCTCTCCGGCGTGGTGCGAAACAAATGGCTGTAGCGTTCCCACATGACACGTCATGATCACTAGGTGGGATGCCGCGATCATCGGCATCCTGACTGTCGACGAATTTGGTGGGACTAGGACGGTTTGATTACGATCACGCGGATTGCGAGACGGCCGGAGAGCAAGGTGTTTCAGTGACACATCGACACGGATGCTGTGTGACTGGACACGGACGGACACGATTAACTGTTCGAATCGTTTTTCTACTCAATTCCTTTCACGGTTTCGGTTTAGCTTAGCGACGAACGGATGATTCGCGAGAACCATCGGGGACCTAACGCATGGCGTCGTGAATGCGCGATATCGTACGCCAAAACGCTGAATTTTGTTTGCGCGTGTCTGCGGAGTTGGGCTGCGGCGGGATCATTTTTGGATTCGGTTCATACTTTCAGTGATCGTGGTAGGTCGAATTAGTGGAGTTTGGGCGAGTGGACTATTGTAGATCAGCGATTGGGCAAATGGAATGCATTCACAGGCACCAACGAATATGACGAACTCTCGTTATATCGCCACGGTCCAGCTGCGAGTCGAGAGAATTCGTTCAATAAGAATTTTTAAACACTCGGAACTTTGAGAATTTTCAAAACTCACAGTTTGAAAAATTCTCGATCCAAACTTTTTCAAATTTAGGCATTTGAAAATTTCTCCACTCAAACATTTAAAAATGTTTGAATTTATAATTCTGTTTATATGAACATTTCTAATTTAAAGATTTGTAAGTTCAAAAATTGGTAGAATGCTAAATTACAGAAATTGCTTTTGGAAATGTAATTTGCAATTCGTCTATTGCTTGGACGTATTCGTGAGATGAACGGTGGACACTGAATCTGCTCATTATAACCAATCGATGATACGATCGATTCAATAAGTCTGCCCACTTCCTAATAATTATTAATAAAAATTATGAATACAATCAAAACTATAATCGAATATTCATTCGACGACTGGTTTTATTAAAGCTAAACCCAACTCTGCGGATATACTACGGTTGTTTCATCGAAGTTACGATAATATTTTACTATTTAATAATTCTCTCTTTGTAGAAAACGCTGACACACGTTCGCGAAGAAGTTGATTTCAAAAGGTTTAGGTGATATTGCGAGTTTTATTTTGAAAACACCTGTTAATCTCTTGTGGTGTGCGTAGTGGGCTACGTTCTTAAAACGTTTTGCTCTCTAGTCGCCTCTGGCGTCTCGACCTTCGTCAATCCAATCGGAATTTTCAGCGAATTAGCTGATCGCGAAGTATAGTAGTCGGATTGAATTATGAAACGCGTGATGGTGCGTGCCAGAGGTTATTCGGCGAGATACATCATCTCAAGATAATTAAATTAGTGAGATAAACGAGAGGAAATCTATGACGATGGACAAGAGCTTAAAATTCCATATATATCATAGATTATGTTGTATTCTTAAATCCTAACCTTTTATCGACATTGCATTTTTAAACCTCATTTTTTATATTTACTTTTCTTGTTCAACCCTTGTTTTATTCGTTATATTATTCCTTTTATGCTATTATTCTTCAGCAAAATAAAAATTAAAAATTTGATGGATAAAAATATTCTGAAAAATAATGAAAATAACGATAAATTGCTATTGAATTTTTAATAAATAATGTATGAAATATTTAATTTACGGCCACTGTGTATGCCCATTATGGTCCAGTACATATATTCGACAGAAAATCAAAAACCAAATAACAAGATAACAAATTTATAACCTACAGTTTAAATTTTCTTAGCATGTTTTCAAGCTAAATATTTCCTATCATTATATCTTATTTTAAATTTTCTGTGGAAATTACATTTGTTGTGTTTTGTATGTTGATTTCTTTCTGAACGATAAAAGAAATCCGGATAGAGTGATGAAATTAGGTGATACAACATCGAAACACTGAAACGTTGAATCTTTGTTTAACAAATTCTAAGAACAATTACGCGAATGAAGCTCTTGTTCCTCGTCAGATTTCGCGTTTTCGGGAGTAGGTAAAAAGAGTAGGTAAGAAAAGAGGAACGTCTTCGTAGGTGCAAGCCCCGAATCCTACGTAGGATCATATTCCACGAGTGAACGCGAACTAATTTTATACTAGAACCAATTTACGACGACAGAGATGTCATATAAATATGATTTATAATTATAAATACGCGACCATTTTAATCATATCACGCGAGAGAGAGAATGAGAGAGAGAGCGAGAGAGAAGCACCGAAAGGTGTGGTCGTACGTGTGTAAAAATGAACAGAGGACTTTAATTGTGCGATAGAATCATCGAATCGAGAATTCGGAGCTAATCAAAATCGTTCAGAGTATCGATCACAATCGATAACGTCTGATCGAATTAAAATCGGAATGCTCGATTCGTCGTTTGTAAAGTGTGAGAGGTAATCGTTTAATCGAGTTTAATCCGATTGATACTCGCTTTCGTGGATACTTTTTCTTCTCTTCTATTAGTTCAAAGGGCAATCTTCTCGGTACCTTTTATCGAACATTTCGGATATGTGGTTACTCTGAAAAAATCGTTTATTCTTAGTTAGCGGAAATTCGAGAACGAACTACACATTTTCGACAATCTGTTTCAATCGGTTAGTCAGACATAGACGTCGTTAGGAACGATTTAAATGTATCTCTATATTTCTTGACTCGATATCTCGAGCCAGTTGCAATCGTTTGTCGACCAATTTACACGTTTTACCGACCAAACGTCGTATTATCGAGTACCTGCTTTGATGCTGCTTCCTCTCAGCCGATTTCAATTAATCAGCGATCGGATTGGCTTCACTTCCTGGTTGTAGGCCGCGAAACTGCTTCGATTATACGAAACGATAGTGAAATTTTTAATTGAACGATCATTTGAATTTGCATGATCATAAATTGTGCGTCTGTGATCCACTATTGTGTTTACGTATTTAAATAATCTTTTCGGAACAGCGTAATATTACTTTCTCGATAATTATGGTGATAGATTTCGAATTCGGTTGAAATTTAATTGAGAATTATATTTGGCTTGTATAATCAGTTGGTCAGCTGTATGGAACGAATATGTAGATCTGTTGTTATTTGAAATTTAAACAAAACTGTGGTGGGATCTAAAACTTTATCTGGAATCTCCTTTTTCATTTTAATAAGAATTGCATGGATTACAATTTGCATGAATTTTATTCCAGGAACGTATCCAGAAATGAAATCTTAGAACAATTAATTTCTTGATTAAAAACAAGTTTCTTCAATATCTGAATTTTTTCGATCTTAGTTCCTTTTTGTCTTGATTTTTTATTAATGAAATAGTTTATTTAATTATTCTTGCTCGAGTAATTTTGTTTTTTATAGTGAATTAAGAATTTATACAATTAATAATTTAGACTAGTGGTAACACGATTAAGTGTGCATAAAGATTTTTAATTTTTTGATCGAAATATTTAATAACCTGGAAATTTGAACATTCAAAAATTTGGAAATTGGGAAATGCAAGAATTAGATAAGTTGTAAATTTGAACATTCAAAAATTTGGTAATATTTGGAAATTTAAAAATTTGCAAATAAATCCGAGAATCTATAATGCGAAAATGAAAAGTGTTTAAATTATCGAAATGTAAAGTTTATATATTTTATCCCCCATCCTTAAGAACGAATAATGTTCCGGATTCGCCCCTGGATTAAATCGAAATAAAATTTTCATTATATTCTAGAACAAAGTAAAACGGTCAGTCTTGTTCGATTTACATATGCACATATGTATATGTTATCCTACAAATCCAGATGCAAATGAATTTTTCGTAGCGACGAGTCGTTGATCTGACCACGTGTATTTTACACTCTCTTCGATATAATTCTCTGGCCTATTCTTTTTCGCTTTAACTTTTTCTCCGCTCATTAACTCTCTGTCTTTCTTACCTTGATTAACTTACGGTCTGTTTAAAATAAATTTATGCGTTTTGATCTATTGATTATTACCTTTCTTATTGTATGCTATATGTATAGTTATATGTATACAAATTGAAAATATAAAAACTTTCTTGAATATTTAGTGAAATTCTCTTGTTAAAACTTTTAAACTTCTCTATTGCTATTTTTCTATTGATTGTTTATTATGTATGTAATTAATTGTTATGTAAATAATATTAGAGGTTAATTAAATAATTAGAATTTGCAAGAAATTACATAAACATTCGTCAGTACCTAATATTAATTATACAAATGTATCATACCTATGTTACATCTATGAATGTGTTTCATTTTCTGAATTATGATATATTATGTGGATATTTAATGTTTTTTTTCTATTTCTAACTCTATACTAAAATGATAAACGACGTGTTATTACAATGAAATTTATTATGCCGTGTCATTACGAAAGATGGCTACTGGCACTTAAAAAAATCTCATATAAACCGTTTTTAACGAGAGGATGTTTAGTGTCTAAAAATGTTTAGCATTTATTTTAAACAGACTGTAAAAGAAGCCCGTCCTAAGTGCGAATATTAACCATCTTCGTAAACGCTGGTGATTCACAAAGATTTTCTACATATTCAGCATATGGCCATGGTGATTTTTACCGGAATAAGATGACTCTTTTTGTGCCCTAATGCGGAATCACTCCGTCTGATCCGAGCGGAACATCTGTGTACCTTTCAGAACGATACAAGAATTACGACAAAAATTTTGGATATTTTAGAACGACGTACATAAGCGTGATCGAGATATGAAAATTAAACGAATAGGGAAAAATAAGCTTTTGAGTGAGGTTTATTGTAATGGGTAATATAAATTTTGAGCAGCCTTTATGGTTGCCACGCGTTGCGAGGATCTGCTGGTTTTATAATTCTCCATAGGGTGTGAAAAGTTCGAAATTGGGAAATTTAGGGATATTTCATATTTTGGCGTTTGGGGATTAGAGGATTTGAGGATTTGAGGATTTGGGGATTTGGGGATTTGGGGATTTGGGGATTTGGGGATTTGGGGATTTGGGGATTTAGAAATTGGAAATTTGATAATTTAGAGATTTTGGATTTGAAAACTTGATAGTTGGAAATTGAAAATTTAGAAGTTTAGAAGTGTACAATATCAGGAATTTGGTAATTCAGTGATTTTATGAATTTAGGATTTGGTAGTTTGAAAATTTGGAAATTCATGAATTTGGAAATTTTAGGATTTTGGAAATTTAGCATTTAAAAACTTGAGATTTCCTAAAATACTAATACAAAATGTGTGTAATATATAAAGTATCCAATGCCCCACTTCCCCCATACTACAACCCAATGACTTGATCGAAGGCTTCACTTTTATGGAGAATGAAATGAAAGCAGAACCCTCCAGGATAGTAAAATAAGATTACGAAACGTAATGTACAAATAAGATTAAAAAAGGAAATGCTTGTATAAATTGTCGACGTATACTCTAAATCTTGGCAGATTCAAATCGAATCTTGCATTTTCGATGGTTAACAAAAGTTATACGACCTGTCCGCCGATTCAACGATCGAAGATAAAACGAAAAATCCAAGAACAATAAAACCAACGCGGAAACTGTAGTTAAAATAAGAGTAAACATCCACGGGGAATTATAACGATGATAAATGAGGACATTGTTTCGACGGGTGTACATAGTTTAATCGCCGTAGGATCGATCGGAAACCAATGTGACCTGAAATATCGAGCGAGTAGCGTGTTATTACTATGCGTTGTCGTTTACCAATGTGAAAGTAAACTGTTTTCGAGTGTATGTGAAGTATCCCAATGTGAAGCCCTAAACGATATAAAAAAAAAAAAAATTGAATATATAAGAGCAAATTGTCTGTTCGCATTTGTATAAACGTTAGTGACCACATGATATAAAACGCGAAATCGATGTAACGGAAATTTTCTATGAAACAAAAGTGCACGAGAAAAATGCTACGAAAGAAAATAAAAAAAAAGATCGAGTGAAACGAATGATAGGGTAAACGTAAGAGTAAGAACTAAAGAGACCGCGATATATCATTATGTTAATAATGGAGATTAATATACGGTAATTATTAAGAAACCTCAGATGAGTATAATGTCAGAACAAAAAGTATCATCGTGTCTTCATAGAGAAATAATAAGAAGAAAAAAAAGAGGACGTTGATTCATTGAGTTAACGACCCTCCGCAAGTTCCTTCTCTCGACTGGTATGTTGATTGTATCGATACGTGTCCATCAAACGATTATTGGGGAATATTAATTTATTGCCAAATTTTGCTGTATAGTAGTTCGTATTAGAGATCTATAGAGAATACAGATTCTCGAGTTTCGAAATTTTTGAGTATGGAAGTTCAGAAATGTGGAAGTTTGGCGATTTTTGGGTTCGAGTTTTTGGAAATGTGGTAATGTGACAATTTGGAGAATTGGAAAGTTGTTAAGAGATTTGGAAATTTGGATATATGAAAATTTCGGGGTGTGAGAATTTGGATATTTGATAAATTGATAATCTAGAAATTGTCGAACTTAAGGGATACAAAATTCAGAAATTTGAGAAATTGAGAATTTGAGAAATAGGAGATCTAAGAATTTGGAGATCTTGGTATTTGCAAATGTATAAATTTGTATAACAGAAAATTTTGGTAATTTGAACAATTAGATAATTTGAGAATTTGAAGATATGGAAATCTGAAAGTTTGGTAATTTAAGAATTTGGAAAGTTGAGAATTTGAAAAATTTAATGAATTGAAAGTCTGAAAACTTGGAAATTGAAAAATTTGAAAATTCTGAAATTTGAGAATTTGGAAATCCGAGAATTCAACAATTTCTAAATTCAATAATTTGCAAATTTAAATGTCCAAGAATAAAAGTTAAAATGTTTATTTATATACAACTTTATTCACAATTAATAATATCACAAAATTTTTATATTTTTTTTCTGACAGCAATGATGAAGTACACTGAAATTATTCTCTATAAAAATGATAACAAAAATATTGCTTTTCGTTATTGTGATGGATACGTGAATATAGGGTTCAGCGAATTCAATTGTATCGTAAACTGCCGAGCTTGCGACATCGAGACGATGCATTTTCTCGTTTTAAATACCGAATTATTCTTTACTAAAGAATGAGTTCGCCTACCATCAAAATAAGCGAGAACGATCTACAAATTCAAGAACTAGGTATCGATTTAGAATAAATTGGTTTTTAATAATTAAATATTTTATTGAAAGTCTATTCTACAATCTTGTTGATAAACTGCAATTTATGTCTACTTATTCGATGAATAACTAAAAATATTTCCACTAAGTATACATGTTGCTTTTTTAAAATTCATTGCAACTTTTTTCACAAATGGAAAAATTGCAACTTTGGTCAAATTTGCTTTGGCAAAATTCAATCCTTTATATGTCTAGTCACTTTTCTATTCTGAGTCAATTAACGTGTTCTATTCCATTACATAATTTACAGTCTCGAGTAACAGAATTGCAAAAACTTGAATATTTGATTCTAATCGTTTTTGTCTCAACTAACAATTATTGTACATAAACTGTTAAGCAAAACTGGTGCTTTTCACATATCATTTTTTTACAGACAGAGCTCTGCCATTTTAGCTCTGTAAAAATAAAATTATTTGACGAACGAACCAATCTCAGCAACAAATTCAATTCTTACAATATAAGAAACGATTAAATATTATTATAAAAAATTATTCCGAAGTATTGTGGCACTGATTAAGTAAACGGATAAATTTATAAACAGGTATTCATTAAGAATTCTGTTTCACATTCTATGTTTCAGTTCAAATCGGCAAAGTTTAACTGAAATTAATTGTTGAGTCAATTCGTTTCACACACTTCGCATAAGTTGCAAAATTGTATTAATACTCTGTTATCAAAGGCTTCTTCGTTGTCTCAAATTGTGTCTCGAAGCTGTGCTTCTTTAATGTTGTCGAGCTCTATTTTAATACTTTGACGAACGATATATTATGTTAACGAACTGAATACAATAACTACTACAAATGTATGATAAATTACGAGTGTCATAATCGGATTTTCCCTAAAACAGACTATATTTCTCGATATTGTACAATCATAGCAGCTCTGAAACGCAGTTTCCGAAATAATATTTAAAAAAACGAATACTACAAAATTACGAGATACATTGAGTGCATAAAATATGCGATTGTCAAAGTGTTAATAAGAGTTTCAAATGAGAATTAAAAGATAATCCTCGACCACGAAAGGAACTACGAACGGCTGTACGTAATGTAAAATAATAAGAGTAGAAAAACAGAGAGAGAATGTACCTATTATCTATTATACACGTGACACGCTGTCACGCGACGCGTGCATGTAAATTTATTATAAATAAATTATTATAAAGCAGCAATCCCCTTTTTTCAGAAAAATAATTCTCGAAGCTGTATTAGAACGTAACTTAACTCACTTTATAATTCAAATTTACATTCTTAACAGAAGTATCGCAAGGTTTTAATACATAAGAAAGATATAAGATACAGTAATTTGTTCTGAAATATTGGTGCAAAAAGTTAAAAACATTTTCGGAGCTTCGTTCTTAGGTGTATTTAAAAATTTATACTAAAACAGGCAATCAGAGTCATCTTTCAATAAATAGTAGAATTATCTAAACAAAAAGTTGCGATCTTTTGTAAAATGGAGTATTTTCGAGTTTTATTGACGAACGTAGATTGCTCTACGGATCCGATTAAATGGAAAATTTCGTTTCATAGAGAGCTTAAAGCTTTATATTGGAGACTTAAAAAAATTGCATTTTATGGACATCAAAATGCTTAGCCATCTAGTGATGGAAGGTAGAAAGCATTCGAACTGAACTTCGAATTCAACTTTTACATTTATTGACGTATCTGAGGTATTAATGATTTAAAAACGCTCTAAAGAATAGTACTACCGACTTGCGAAACACTTTGATATTTTTAATTGCCTATTAAATCGTAAAAATCAATTAAAACTAGGTCCGATTAAAAATTGTACAGCCAGCGCCATCTCTCCTGCGAACAGGGTGAACTACACCAATTTCAAATTACACTTTCATTAGTTCCAACGTTTCACCGCTCGATGGCGCTTCATATACAATTTTCGAAAAATTCAAGATAGTATTGATTTTTTTTATTAATAGGCGATGAAACGCGGTAAATTACATCAAGAGAAACGTTCTAAAGAACATTATGGTTGTTTTACGAAACACTCTGTTGCATTTAATTGCCTATTAATCCGAAAAAATCAATTAAAACTAGGTTCGATTAAAAATTGTACAGCCAGCGCCATCTCTCCTGCGAACAGGTTGAACTACACCAATTTGAAACTCCCCCTTCATTAGTTCCCATCTTTCGCCGCTAGGTGCGCTAGTAGTAACATTTTTCCGATCAAAATTAATATAACACTTAGAAAAAATTTAATAATTTTTGTGAAGCTATTTAACGTTCATTCTTGGAATAAAATGACGCATATTATCGTGAATTATACCAACAAAATCAGTACTAATTGGTTTCGATCTAAAATGGTACTGCTAGCGCCATCTATACGTCGAAAGGGCAGAACTAACGAAGGTTGAGTTTCAAAAATGCGTAGTTCACTCTGTTCGCCGGACAGATGGCGCTAGTAGTAACATTTCAGATCGAAATCCATTAATACCGATTTTTTCGACCTATTTTTCGATAATACACCATAAATTGTTTCGAAAAGCAACATTAATTTGAATCGGTAAAATTATGAAGTGTTTTCTATTTAAAAATTAAATTATTTAATTCAATTCGATAAAAAAAAATACTACTAGCGCCGCCTAGCGGTGAAAGTTAGGAACTAACGAAGGGGGAGTTTCAAATTGGTGTAGTTCACCCTGTTCGCAGGGGAGATGGCGCTAGTAGTAGCATTTTTGTGGGCTCCGAAATGCGCGCGAAAATATATTTTGAAATATGTTTAAAAATGAAGCTTTCAATTTTTTAGATTAATTACCTTACGATAAACTTGGTTGCCATTTTTTTCAGGGAAAGCAAATTTGCTCTCTAACGTACTCTTCGAAAGAACCTGTAAGTTTGTAATTGGGGAGATTTGAATTAATTAAAGCACGAATAAAAGTCGATTGAAATCTCTCTCATAATTTATTTCGTTCGTCCAACGTAAAAACAAAATGTTACATGTGTTTATAAATTATAAGAATATTTTCGTCCTATTCTACATGCTACGCGTACTTGTATTGTCATCAGAAAAATTACAAGTGTGTCTCGTTACTCGATATTTTGAGGTACAGGGCAAAGGAACGATCAGTCACTGACCAATTTTATTTACCATTTTCTCGTTGATTAATACTATTTCGTGTTTCCCGGTTATAGATTACTGTCACGTCACAATTCCTTGACAGCCGGCATCCCGAAAACAATCACACCCGCTAGAAGTTTTTGTCTCAACCTCATCTTTCAACGTACAAAAAAATTTCTCAACTAAATTTCAATCGTTGTCTCCGCTTCATAATAACTGCGCATCGTTTACGAAATACTATTTAACATGAAAATTTCACGCGAGTCAAATACTTATATAAATCTAAAATTAAAAAACTTATATTCAAAAATCAATTTTCAACACGTTCCATGCCGTGCAAATTAAAAAAGTGGACAACAAAAGTATGAAATAAAAGTAAAAGAAAAGCATTTTTATTGCGATATTTCATCACCGTTGCTTTCATGTTTTATTCGTTTTTAAATTTATTTCGTATAATGTTGAACCGAACAATTGCGTTTTCGATGGTCACGGAACGTGTCAAATTTCGCCGCTCTAAAAACAAAAATAAAAATTTGTATAAAAAGTAGCCGGTTCTCAAAATAAGTCGAACGTGCACCCACACGTGGTTACCGATCAAAATCAACACTATCTAGTGTCACGTTATCGACTACTAATTTCAGAGAGACGAGGTTCTTTCTATATTACGGTGTAATACGTGGAATGTATTTAATTCTACGTGTATGCACATCTTGTGTTATATACATATATTATGCGTATCGTCGTCTATGCACGATATATAAATATAGCGTTTTAAATACATTATCGACAGGTGTGTGGGTGGTGAATCGTTACGGACTAACACGATGTTTTCATCGGTTTCAGGACATTTTCCGTGAACTGACCGACTATGTTACCCCTCGGGTGATAACACGCCACAACTACGCAGGTTCCGTCCCTCTTCGCCATTGCTATTCCCATTTCGGTGGTGTTTTTCCATACGATTTGCGTGAAATGACCTAAACAAACGAGAAAAATAACTGTGAACGCGAATCGCAATTATTCAAATATGGCTGAATGATTCGCATTTTGAAAGAAATAGTTCAAGGTATATTTTATGGACTGGGTTATCATGTGTTGTATGCAAATTTGGGAATATGACTACTTAAGGATTTCGGACTTGGGTTTAGGGTATTGGATAGATGGAAAAATTTAAAATTTAAAAAATATAGGGGTTTAGTGATGTAGAAATTTGTGGATTTAGAGGTTTTGAAAATGTAGAAATTTTTGAGTATATGAATTTTGGGATACAGGAATTTGGGGATATAGGGATTTGAAGATACAGAGATTTGGGGGTGCAGGCACTCCAAGATATAGAAATCTGGGTATATAGGAACTTAAGGAATTCATAATAAAAAAACTTGGGGATTTCCCAAGTTTTCCAATTTCCAAATTTCCCAATTCTAAAATTTTCGAATTTCTAAATTTCCTAATTCCAAAATTTTCCAATTGATAAATTTCCCAATTCCAAAATTCCAAACTCTTACATTTCCCAATCTCCTAACATCGTAATTCCAAAATTTCCCAATTCCCAAATTTCCCAATTCCTAAATTTCCAATTCCCAAATTCCAAACTCTTACATTTCCCAATCTCCTAACATCGTAATTCCAAAATTTCCCAATTCCCAAATTTCCCGACTCCCAAAGTTCCAAATTCTCAAATTTCCCAATCCCTAAATTCCGCCAATTCCCAAATTTCCCAATCCCTAAATTTCCAATTCCCAAATTTCCCAATTCCTAAATTTCCAATTCCCAAACTTCCCCAATTCCCAAATTTCCCAAAAACAATCTCCTCCCATCATATAGACCCACAAGAGAATATCAAATTTCACTAATATCAATATAATCATGCTAATTTACCCCATCGTGTTCTACTGTACCGGAACAACCCATATCTACGAACAATTTAAAAGGCACAAAAAGTGAATGTTGTGGCAAGGGGTTAATCAACGGA
Source organism: Coelioxys conoideus (assembly GCA_947623535.1). NCBI lineage: Eukaryota > Metazoa > Arthropoda > Insecta > Hymenoptera > Megachilidae > Coelioxys > Coelioxys conoideus. The sequence continues at coordinate 11,902,598 of OX392449.1, forward strand.
TACTGTTCTACAACCCCGTCTTACTTACACGTGTTCAAGACCTTTGGCTCCGTTCCAAACTTGTGATCCTTCTTTTCGGAATACCACTTCGAGACAACTTCCCGTGCCGGTACAATCAGCTTCGGATCAGAACACTGCATCGAGTAGATGTTCTCCCCGTACGGAGAGGATGACTGTGGGATCAGCTTGTTCGTATTCAGCAACGTGTTCGCCCACGCCTGTTGACAGTTAAAAAATTCGTAATCGAGCATTACTCTTGCACCGGGAATATCAGCTAGCTAGGCCAGGCTCGCGTGGGATCGGCGATAAATTGTAATTATGTAAATTGCAGGCACTGTTTATCAACTGGTTGAGTGGTAAAAAAATATCTTTTCCCGAGATCATCGTTGAAAACGAACAATTTTGCTGGGTAAATGTTGCGGATGTGCATATGCATACGAAGGGGAACAACCCTTGCGTTCGTTTATTCATAAATATTTGTCAAGTTTTTAATGTTTGGGAGTTGGTACAAAATTGAAAATTAGGAGATATAGACATTTGATAATTCGGGGATAAGGACTTTGAGATATGAGAACGAAAGAAGAATTTATGAATTTCATTTTAGGATTGTTGGTACTGAAATTTGGGAATGTAGAAATTTGGAGGAATAAAAAGTGAATCTAGAGATTTGTAAATCTAGGAATTTGGAGACAATAGCAGTGGGGAAGTTTAGGATTGCGGGTGTCTAGGGAATTTGGGGATGTAGGAACTTAAGAATTTATGAAATCGGAAATTTAGAAATTTAGAAGTTTAAAAATCTGGAAACTAGAAAATCTAAAAATATAGAAATTTAACAGTCTAGAAACTTGCATATTTCGAATGTTCAATAGTTTGAACATTCGCAAAATCTTAAAATTTACAAATTGCAAAAAAATATAAAAATTATATTTCGAGAATATGATGTAAATACGTGCAAATAAAACTGCTGTTCACACAATATAAGCCAATATAAAATATATACCCTATAAATATATTATGTTCCAATACCTTAAACCCTAAACTTAATTGAAAACTAATTTCCCACAATTGATTTTGTCCGTTGTTCCTCGATCAAATTGTTACACCTTAAATAAACAAGTCAATTATTTTCATCCAAGTCTGTTTAAAATAAAGCGAAATCACCCGACAATAAAGTATTTGATAGCACTCTGTGAAATGTCAAACGTCACCCAGACATCTAATAATAATTATATTAAATAATCATGATAAGTAAAATGATTAATAATAAACTTACCTTTGCAGCAGCCGTCAAATCAGAACTCAATGCCAAGTCAGGAACACGATGTTTCCTCCTGTACTCATTGTGAACAAGTAAAGCTTCCTGTTGCCAGGCTTGCTCGTCCGAGTGAGATTGTTTGACGTCCAAGAAGGTGATCTTTTTGCTTGGACTCGTACATCCCGGTGGAAGTACATTTTCCGTAAAGCTACCCAAGAAATTTCCAGCTGGATTGTAATTACAAACTACGTAAACTTCTCCGTTTCGATTCCTCGCCATTCCGACGCCTAATTCCGTGCTGTCCCTCCACACCACTTGGGTGAAATGTCCGGTTTTTAGGGTTGTGGGCTCTTTGCCGTACTGATGTTGCGCTTCTTCAGCATACCTGTATCGAACGAATCATGCATCGATATGTAAATGAGTAGTGAACGTGCGAAGTTCGTGTGCATATTCCTATTTTAGTAAATTCATCGATTACCAAATCTTCAAATGCCTGAATTTTTCAATTTTCAAATTACCCAAATCTCCAATTTGAAAATTTCCTAAATTTCCTATTCTAGAAATTTCCAAATTTTCAAATGCCTAAATTTTCCAATTCCCCAACTTCCCAATTCCCAAATTCTCGAATTGTAAAATTTTTAATTCTGAAATTTCCCAATTCCTAACTTTCTCAATTCCCAACTTTCCCAATTCTACAATTTCCCAATTCCCAAATTTCCCAATTCCCAAGTTTCCCAATTCCCATATTTCCCAATTCCAAAATCTCACAATTCCCAACTTTCTCAATTCCCAACTTTCCCAATTCCCAAATTTCCCAATTCCCAACTTTCCCAATTCCAAAATCTCCCAATTCTAAAATCTCCCAATTCCCAAATTTCCCGATTCCCAAATTTTCTAACATCCAAAGTTCCCAATCCCGTTTTCCCAAATTTCCCAATTGCCCAATTCTCAAATTCCCAAACTCTTGCATTTCCCAACCCCATAACTTCCTAATTCCCAATTTCAAATTTCACAACCCTTACATGTCCAAATTCTTAAGTTTTTTAATTCCCTAATTTTCCCGATTTTTTGAAAATCCAATATTTTTAAATGTTCGCATTAGCCAAATTCCTATTAGTATAAACGTCAACGATTATAGCCCCTTAAGGAAACTGCTGCTTAACAGCCCCATTAACAGTTGCAAATAGAATGTGCAGAAATATTTCCAGGATTTTAGGTTGCGTAATAAAAAGTAACTAGATCAAGCGACGCACACGGTGTTTCTAGTGTTAATTACTCACCATTCATTCACCGGCTCGTCGCCGCTCACAACAGTCTTCGGATTAGAGCTCCACATACAGTAAAGGTTCTCACCGTAGTCGATGTTTGCTCTGTGTTCTAACCTACCTCTAGCAGCCAGTATATTCGCCCAGTCCTGACTCGTTTTACATAACTAGAAACAAATAATTAATTCCAAATTTTTCTAAATCACGAACCTCCAGTTTTCTAACCTCCTATATATTTCAATTTCGTTGGATTTCTAAATATCCGAATTAGCAAGTCAGATTTATGAATTATGAAATTAACAATTTTTCAGATTTCCAAATTTCTAAATAATGAAATATTTACATTCACAAATTTCGAAATTGTCAAATTTTCTAAGCTTTCTTAAGATACAACAGTAATACAATTTTTTATTGACCCTATATATTTTTTATTCGAAGGTATGATTAAAAATGATGAATTACCTGTTTGCTGAGACGTAGAGGTGCCACCCCATGCCTCGCGCGGTAGAAATTGTGCGTTTCAAGGCAAACGCAGATAAATTCCCTAGGAGGTCCCAATCTGCGCACAGATGGTTTACGTGTGTCAGTCTTTGTGATCTATAACACACAGAGAGAGAATGACGCGTGACAGATAAAACTTAGATATACAATATATTTTATATACGTCCTAAGTCTAACATCGTTTCATTAGCTTACTAGGTTTCTAATGATTCCAACACATAGTTGTTTATATTCATCGATTTGCTTCAACAATCTAGTGACAAAATAGAAAATTATGTATGTTGTCAACATAAGCAAAAAAAGTGAATATTAGACATTTATTTGAAGATTCGGTGATTTAGGAATTTGAGAATTTGGGAATTTGAGAACCGGAATGTTTGAAAAATTGAAGATTTGAGGATTTAGCAGTTTCAGAATTTGGGGATTTGGGAATTTGGGAATTTTGGGATTTGGGGATTTGGGAATTAGAGGATCTGAAGATTTGCGAATTTAGGAATTTCGGAATTTGGGAATTTGAGAATTTGAAAATTTGTGAATTTGGAAATGTGGAAATGTGGAAATTTGGAGGTTTGGAGATTTGGGAACTTTAGCATGAAAGTGGTTTCAAGGTTACCAAATTTGGAATTTGGGGGTTTAGAAATGTTAAACACTTGGGAATTTGGAAATTCGGAAATTTCCACGTGCAGGAGTTTGAAAATCTGCAAACTAGCGTTCACTTTCCATACATCTCAAATCCGACAATCTGCCATAACCATATGCCACGATTTCATGTGCACCGATATCACAGAAAAATTTCGAACGAACCAATCAATTATCTCAAATTCAATTCTCCAAGACTACCTCTCATAAAAATGTATATCCATCCTAAGAGTAACATCCTCGTGCTTATTTAAAAACCATCGACCTAATAACATTCTCCCATCTAAAATCGTGCAAACTGACCTACGTCCCACGCATTTTCCCAAACGGAAATCGGGGAAAGCCAACAAGAAGGCACGCTTCGCTATGATAATTTCACTCGCACTATAGCAGCACGTGCACGAACGTCGTGCACGCGTACGCGTCACGGTTCGAGCAGAATCACGCGATCGTGCGAGCATAGGCGGCGATAAAGCCGGTGACGTCCTCGATAACCTAGATGCGAAATACTGAATGGGGAGTAAACTGACTGGCAGAAACGATTTCCCATCATCCTATCACGACTTGGTCATTTCCAGTACGGCAGCCAGGAGGAAACGAGCTATCGTGAAATCACTGCGTGAGTTCCTCTTCTTCTTCTTCTTCTTCGGCGCCGGACTTTCCGGTCGCGCGTTTCTCTTCGGGTTTCGACTCCCCCGTTACCAATTAACGCATTGATCCCGTGTAATTTACAGTTTCTTTTGTGTCTAAATGCGGTCAAACGATTTCGTCACCCTGACGGATGCAATAGACAACGAAGACGTTACCAACTTCAGATATTTCTGTCGACGAAGCGGTATCGACCGGTCGACGCGTATTTTTAATTTCCTTGCAAATGTCAGACGACGATTCGGTCGATCTGATACTGGTCGTTGCCAGATGTTGCTGAATTCGGTTGTTGGATTTGACAGGGTGCATTGAGATGTTGCAGGAAATTTAGTTCGAATCTGATAAGGTTATTGTATCTATTGGCCGATATTTTCATGTATTGGTCTACGTCCTAAATTGTCCGGTATAGTCGTATATATCGTCAAATATCGTTTTATATCATTCTATATCATTCTATATCATCCTATATCGTCCTATATCGCCCTACATCGTCCTACATCGTCATATATCATCCTATATCGCCCTATATTATCTCCTACCATTGTATATTTTCCTATACCATCCCAAATCATTCCCTATATTGTCCCAAACCGTCTTATATCGTTCTATATCATCATATGTAGTCATATGTAGTCATATGTCGTCCCATATCTTCGTATAAATCATGGTCTGATGACCGCTTCGTAAAAAAATTCGTAAATCAGGAAAGTTGTCGATACTTTTATTTTTGTTACCTTTAATAGCGATGAAGATAAGTTATGTGTTTAATTTAAGCTGAACATCCTGTATATGTAACAATAATTAAAGCACTTGCGAAACTTCATCTTCTTTCAGATGCTGATTAAAAAATTGCTATGATTGAAGATCGTAAACGTACATCATCAACTTTCATTAATTTCTCATCCGCAAATTACTAAATCACCTCCAACGATCATCAATAAAACGATTCTGACCCAAATTACACTTTAACCCCCCGTTAAGCGTCCGAGGTGCGAAGAAGCGCTAGGTTCTCGGTAATTTACGAGTCTATTTATAATCTTTTCTCTTTAGCGCCGGTGTAGCTCATTGTCGTAAGCTCGAGATCGTCGCACGGCGAAATAGAAAGAATTAACTAACAATGAGAATGCAATATCGAAATGCAAGATTTTTAAATGTCAAAGATCTATATATTATAGAATTTGGGGAATTTTAGGATATGATTATATAAAAACTAGATGTAGGGATTAGGAAAGGTGATAATTTAGGAATTTTTAAATTTGAAAAATTTGAAGATTTTGGACTTCGAAAATTTCAGGGTTTGGAAACATGAAAATTTGATGATTTGGGGATTGCAAAACTTAGAAATTTGAACATTTGTAAATTTGGGGATTCAGGAATTTGAAAATTTAACTATATGGGGACACTGAAATTTAAAAACTAAAAAACTTAAGAAATCGACGATGTATTATTTTTTAAATTTAGAAAATTGATAATTTAAAAATTTTGAAAATTGAAGAATTAATGATGTTACTATTTGGGGACTTAGAAATCCCGAAACTCAAAAATGAAGAAATCCGAAAATGAAAAAACAGGTACAGTCAAGAACTTGAAAATTAGAAAGCACACAAATCTGGAAACATAAAAATTTGGTAATTCAGAAAACTGAGAACATAAAACGTCAAAAACTCTCGAGTTAAAGATTTCAAAATTTTCAAATATAAAATTTGAGAATCTAAGATCCAGGAATATACAAATTTCAGAATCTGTAACTTGAAAATCTAGAACATGAAAATGCAGGGAATCGAAATCTCACCAACTTACGAATTATGGACTTAAAAAATTTTGAATTGTAAACGTCACAAAAATTAAAAAATTGTAACATTCGATGATCAGTTCATATTTGATTAACGATGCATCATTCAGTAAATGATTATGAAGTAAAATAGAAAGAGCAGGCAGTTAATGGGAATACGGCGAAGACTGCGCCGCTGAACGAAGCTCAAAGAGGGTTCAGAAAAATCGGCAGCACGCGAAGCTGACTCTCGAAGCCGATTAGTCATCGTTGCGAGAGTAACGATTTCCCGAGGCGGTGCACGAACTGTTCGGTCGTGTGTCTCTCGAAAAGGGAACGATCCTGAGTCATCGACGAATGCCAACGTACCTCGATGAAGACTCGCTGGCTGCCAGGTAAACGTCCAAGAGGTGTCACGTGCGAACGTGGATGCGCGACGATGATTTACTTCGCTGCTTAATCCTTTAAACGGTAACCGGTTACGAAACTCGTTCGTCCGCTCCCCTTCTCATCGATTTAGAGACATTATACTACTCGACGACTATGAGCGACGAGCATCGATACGCTCCGTTAGCTTTTATGCTCTTTCCGCGCTGACGATGATGATTAATATGCACTTCTGAGGCGGAGCGAACTTTTCATGAATGTAGAGCTGAGGTATTTGAGAATTTAGAGATTTGGGAATTTGGAACTTTGGGACTTTGGGATTTGAGGATTTAGGGATTTGGGAATTTGGGACCTTGGGACTTTGGGATTTGAGGATTTAGGATTTTGGGATTCGGAAATTTGGTCACTTAGTAATTTGGAGTTTGGGAAAGTTGGAAGTTGGTTATTTAGGAATTAAAGATTTTGCGAGTGTAGAGATTTTGGGGATTTAGAGATTTAGAGATTAAGTGTCTAACAATTTAGGGATTTAGAACTGAGGAATTTAGGAATTTAAGAATTTGGGGATTTAGAGACTTGGGGATTTGGGGATTTAAGGATTTGGGAATTTGGAAATTTGGTGACTTAGTAATTTGGGGTTTGTGAATGGTGGAATTTGGTTATTTAGGAATTAAAGAATTCGCGAGTAATGAGTTTTTGGAGATTCGGATATTTAGAGATTCAGCTTCTGACAATTTAGTAATTGGCCCTAGCCTTTGCAATATGAAGTTTGGAAATTTAGGGATTCGGGGAGTTTGGAAAGTCGGAATTCAGGGATTTTACAAAATGGAATTTTGGTTATGTAAGAATTTGTTATTTAGAAATCTTGTGACTTTGGAATTGTACTATTTAGGGATTAGGGCATGTTCTAATTTAGAAATTTGAAGACCAGGTTTTGGCAATATGGGAGTGTCAAGCTTTTTGAATCTGAGAATTTTGATACTCTGGAATTTGGGGACTTACAGAATTACGATTTGTGGATTTGGGAACATTGGAACTTGTTTATTTAGAGATTTTAACAAAAATGTTGTCACAGAATTATAACCTAACTGCACGAACCACGCAACATGCCGAAGACAAAATAGTGGGACGTAACAAAAACAAAATGGCTGTTCGATTACAGGGCTAAAAGTGTTTATATATATCAACTAATTAATTTCTTTAAAATATTCTAAAAATGCTGCTTTTCACTTTTCATATTTGATAGGCTACCAACTACAAACTACAGCGTAGAATCAATCGAACTTTGTCATAAGCAAGATTGTTGGGAAAAAACGAAATCACTTTCCGAACAACGCAATATAAGAGATACTTGTCTCAAAAGTATCTATGTACATAAAGTCGACTAAAAATATGTAATTACCGGAGTCGACGAGTATCTGGCAGAATCTGGAGAGGCTGAGGATGACCTGGCACTACTACAAGACATGCCATCGCTGCCTAAGCTGCCATGAAAACTGCCGTGCAAGGAATTCGACAATGGCCCAGGAGAGGCTGGTGACGCTGTCAAAGGTGATTTCGATCTCACTGAATCCGTCCTCGACCTGCAAATCAGCAAATCGATTATGTCCCGGACGCAGAAATACAAGGTATCCATTCAGTTTCGAGACAGTGTGACTCGGCCAGCGCGGTGCGTGTTCAAACAAGCTGCTTCTATGAAAACTGTTTTCTCGGAAACAATGGGACTATGGTTGTTCTGTTGCATTCAAAGCGGCTACGAGTGTTAACCCTTCCTTCCTATTGTATGATGTACCAAGTGCTTTGTATCGCGAAACAAACGGTGTATTTCTGTATGAGTGAGTACAATCGTTTCGGGTAATGGTATCACACAAATTTTAACGAGTGTTTTCAAATTTTCGGATACTGCTACTTTTTCAATTTTGAGAAGTAAATTACGTACGTGTACAGATTCGATAACGATATGCCCATTCGAAAAATATAAATTGTTGTACTTATATTGTGTGATATTAGTTGCTTCAATAATTTTCGCAGACAAAAAAATAAAGTGGAGATGTTTCAGAACTCCGAATAACTCTTTCTAAATTCGAAGATTTTCGTGAAAATCTTAAAACATATTTTTATTCGTGTGTATTATAATATTATTGTCGGATATGTTTTTTACTGAAAATTTTGTATTCGAGGATTATTCAAATCATGATCAATTCAGTGTATGTTATAATATGATTCATAGAAGTTGTATTTTAAAAAATAGAAGAATTTTATTACTTGTATAATCAACGAATGAAAAATGACATTGAACGCATTTAATTATTTAAAATATTGAAACGCTTTTATGTACAATTCATACATCTTATGACCATTATACCTCGTAAAAAGAAGTTATTTTATTTACAACGCTTGAATAATTTTGGAATGAAAGGGTTAATTCAATTGGAATCCTATTGTGAACGGGAATGAAAAGCAGTGTGATTGAAATCTAAATTTATGATAAATTACAGGGTAATTAAATGCTGGACATAAACTATGAACAAGAAATATTTACAAAATCATTCTTTCGAGGAATACAGTTGCATCTAATCTAATGGTGGAAAATTGTTAAATGTTAAACAGAGAGTTTCAAAGATATTCATCTCATGAAACAGAAATGATCGCTATCTTACAAGGTTTTAATTCAAAGATTTAATGACTTGTCCAACTATGGAAATTGTAATAATTGTTTGCTTTATCTTCGTGAGACGCAATTGCATATATTTCACACGCTGCACATCGCGAGGGTCATAGTACCTTAAATTTAATCAAACGAAATTGATTACTCAAATCGAATAAATTTAACACGATTAACATAAGCAGAGAAAAAATTAGAGATAAATCTTGCTTAACATTAATATTGTAATCGCTGGTAAACATAGCAAGAGAAAGCTTAATGCGTAAAGTGAAAGGATTGTATTATAACAATCTCTCATTATATTGCCGCAAAGGCTGCACTTGGAGTTATAAAATGTACCTCATACATATATGAGATATATTAAGTTGATTAGAAAGTTTTCTACTTAAAAATTACGGTGATCTTTGTAGATCTTGCATAATATGATTGTATGGAAGCTTCCCGACTGTACGGTCTATGTAAAAATTGCAATATAACCAGAGACTTTAAGAATTACAATTACCACGTGATACGGACGTCCATTCTTAAACAGTTGGAGTCCCAGTTTCAATGAAATATTAAATTTGTAAGACAAAGCGATTCTTCGACTAATTTTGAGCACACTCGACTTGTTTATTAAGCAATGTAGATACAAATACATATTAGACAATACAGGACCTAATTGACAATTTTGTAATTCATATTATTGATTCAATCAACGACTTTACAATTCATATTATAGATGCAAGGAATCATTTTACAATTTATATTGGAGATACAATAAACAACATTAAAATTCACATTGAAAATGCAACAAACAACTTTATAATTACCATTACATGTACAAAACAACTTTACAATTTATATTGTAGATTCACTGAACAACTTTCTGATTCACGTTAAAGCTACAATGAACAACTTCACAAGTCACATTACAGATACAATCAACGACTTTACAATTCATATTATAGATGCAAGGAATCATTTTACAATTTATATTGGAGATACAATAAACAACATTAAAATTCACATTGAAAATACAACAAACAACTTTATAATTACCATTACATGTACAAAACAACTTTACAATTTATATTGTAGATTCACTGAACAACTTTCTGATTCACGTTAAAGCTACAATGAACAACTTCATAAGTCACATTATAGATACAATCAACAACACTATACTTCACGCTATAGACACAACGAACAACTTCTAAACATATGTTAAAGCTACAATGAGCAACTTTACAATTCACGTGATAGATGCATTGAACAAGTTTATAATTGACGATATAGATACATTCATCGATCATCTCCATAAGTGACGCAGCATATACATCTAACAACTTCATAGTTCGCATTACATATACAATGAAAAACTTAAGCTCGCTGGCATTCAGATCCAGTAAAATAAAGATCGATAGAAATTTGTATTCTGCCAGCTGAAAAGCAAGAAACTCGACAAGATGGTTGACGATGTCGCCGAAACGCGCGCAAAAGAGTGTCGGAATGCTCGAGTTCGTAAAGCAAAGTAAAAGAACGATCGTTCGTCGGGGATCGTGTTAAATTAACGTCCGTTTCTCTTCAGCCTCGTTTCTCGCTCATCGGGACGCTGAATCAAAGTAAATTAAACGGAGCGAGCGGCATTAAAGTCAGCGCGAACAGGGACGAGGATTCTAGCCTTTTGCGCTTCGAGTGAACGATCAAAAGCTGAAAGGTCGAGGAAAGCGTGCACCAATCATGATCTTTTCTCGGGAACGGAACGATCGTTAGTCAACGATGCATGCAGAATGGAGGATGCGATCGGAAAGTGCTCTGAGAAATTGGACCGGTGCCTCTAATCTATTTCTAACGGGTACTCCACCGTGGGCTGAATACTGTATTTCAACCGCGGATAATCGACAATTCCGACGAACATTAAGAAAGTTATTAATATTCATATATGTGCGCGATGTGTGTATAAAGGCAGGAGAAATTATACCTCCTTTGAGGAGATATATAATGTACCGTATGGTTGTTCTTTTTGAGCCATCTTTGGAGTTTCAAATAGAGCATTTGAGGTTGCTACATGCTATATAGAAATTATGAGATTCTAGCGTACTAATTTTTACCAGTACGAGATTGTAATGTACGAAGTTCCATTTTTTCCATTCAACATTTCCAAATCCCAATATCCCCGAATCTCAATAGCCCCGAATCCCAACATCCCCAAATCCCAAGAACCACAAATCTCAACATCCCCAATTCCCAAGAATCCCAAATCTCAACATCCCCAAATCCCAATATCCCCGAATCTCAACATCCCCGAACCCCAACATCACCAAATCCCAAGAACCCCAAATCTCAACATCACCAAATCCCAACATTTCCAAATCACAATATTCCCAATTCCCAACATGCCCAAATCCCAACATCCACAAATCCTAAATCCTCACATTTGAAAATTACTTGAGCCAAAAATCCTTATATCCCCAATCCCCTAAGTCATCAAATGTCTACGCTCATAAATCCCTATACTCCCGTATTCCTACATCCTTAAACACGTCTGTTTCTGCATTTTTCCATCTACAAACCGTCAACTCCCAATATCCCTATATTCCCATACCTTTACACTCTGAAATATCTATGTCCCTACGCTCGAAAGTTGCCAAATCTCTGCTTCTCGACTCATCAGAATCTCAACTTCGTCCCAAATTCACCACTCTTCCGGTTGTGTCACCATACAGGAAACATCCTGCACAGGATAGGAAAGTTCGAAGATGAATCGAGAGAAAGTTGATCTGGGAATCCAGCCGGTGAACAGGAAACGCGTAACTGTTAAGTTAGATGCGTAAGCATAACCAACGTTCTTCTTATTCGTCATTAATTTCCCTAGGTCCAACACCAGGACCTTCTTTGAAAACCTTTCGAAGTTCGATCCCTTTCTTCAATGTCTAATACTATACGCTTCTTTTCTGCGTTTCACAAATTACACATTTTTTTAGCCTACCCGAAGAAGCAACCGTTAACTCAAACTCTCTCCCTCTATGTATACATATACCTAACAGCGGATTGGTACAACCACCACTCTGTAACCTAAAAATTGTTTACCTGACAGTTACCAAATTGAAATAAGGGCAGAATCGCTTCAGCGTTTAAACCTAACACTTTAACATAGTACAACCGGCGCTGAAGAAAGCAAATCAGCAACTTATTTTCTTTGCATATTCTTTTAAACCGATCAAAAATACAAATTCCACCCAATTATATTGGGAGTGAACTGTCGTGTTGTCTTCGAAAAATCATCGAGAAGACCACGATACAACATAAGTAGTATACTACATTCACAATACTAGTATAGTATATTAACTACGTATGTTTACCATAGTAAATACATCCTCGTAAGTTTTGCAGGTTTTATACGTGAATTTATAATTTCGTAGTCGGACAGGGTTTAGAACTCGCAAATCCAGGGATCGAGACGCGATGGTTCACTTAATGAACAGCAATCTCCCTCGGGTGTAGCCGGCTTCGTCTCGTGCGAGATAAACGACCGCGCGTAAAGCAAAAACGAGGATCGAGGCGGGTAATTGTATCTGACACGGGCCGGCTTCGCTGCAAACGCGATTCGCCGCCGTGACGGATTTATACGATTCGTCTCTGTGAGAACCCGTACGCGATCTATTACACGGGATTCCCGTAAATCTATCGCGATCGACTTCTGTGCCTTCGCGAACACGGCACTTGTTCTATAAGGAAACGCACCGGAGCTTCAACGTTGCAAAATTTCAGGCGTTGCGAAATTTCAGGCTCTGATGACCCTAAATTTCGATATTTCGTGGTTCGAAACCGAGGTTCCGATGTTCGAAAATTTCAAACGACGAAATTAACAAATTTTAGTCTCGGAGTTTTAATATCGTAAAATCGCAAAATTTTGAAGTTCCAAAGACTCGCTATGCCAAAAATGACAAAATTTCACAATCTCATATACGGAAATTCACATATTTCTACAGATTTATATATTTTGTTTTCTGCATCCTCAAATCCTCCAATTTCCACGACCTCAAATCCCCCGTTTTTCACGATCTGAAATCCCTAAATTACCGAGTATCAAAATTTCTACATTTAGAAATCGTCCAATTTTTAACTTCAAGCACAAACGTGCAAATTGTCAAATTTTTCAAATTTCCGAATCCTCTGGTATTCGAATCCCATGCCGCTAAACTTCTACATTCCCAAAATTCTCATACCCATCAATTTCTATATTCCTAAATTTCCGTATCCCTGAATTTCCATATTTTCAAATTCTCACACCCCTAAATTTCCACATTCCCAAGTTTTCACACCCCTAAATTTCAATATTCTCAAATCCTCGTATCCCTAAAATTACCATACTCCCAAACTCTGATGTCCTTAAATTTCCATATTCGCAAACTCTCGTATCCCTAAATGTCTTACATCCATAAATTCCTATACGTTAAGCGAACAACAGATTTAACGATGGTTATTTATGTCGTAGTTATTCAAATTTCTTTTTTAATGCAAATAAGTAGCTCCTTAAAAGTTGAGGTTATTCTGTTTTACGATTCACGGTAGGCACTTTGCAAAATATCATCTTGAAGTTACACAGAGCATGTATTGTAAAATATAACAAAGAGGAGCATTCATCTCATAAGTAAAACGAAGTTTAAGGCACGTGTTTATTATACGCTTTTTACTTTCTTAATGACTATCGTATGTCAGGGAAATACGCGATTTTAGTTAACATGTTGACGTCTACAGCGAAAATGGATGTATGTGGACGCGTTCAAGATATAGTAGTCTAGATTGTTGTAGTCCAATTATTATTGTAGGTACCATATTGATAATTATATTTAATTATTATAGCCTAATTATAAACATGGTTTATAAAATAAACTAAAGAATAAGTATATATTTAGACTATAATAATTAGATCTAATTATCAGTGTATAGAGAAATTAGGAATCTAAAAATTTGAGAACTTGGAAAATTAAAAATTTCAAAATATAGAAATTTGGAATTTTGGAAATTCAAGATACACAACTATGAAAAATCAGGAATTCCGAATATGGAAATTTGACAATTTGAGAATTCTGGATCTGCAAATTGGAGGCCTGGGATTTAGACATTTACGAACCTCAAAAGATGACTGTTTTAACTTTTGATAACTTGTGAACTTGATAATCTAAAAAATTGGAAATTTAGCAATTTTTGAGAGAACTTAAAATGCAGAAATCAGAGGAACTGGAAATTTAAAAACTTAGGGATTCAATAATAAAAATAGAATTGTACATTCTGAAATTGCGTGACTCCAAATTTTACAGGTTTACAATCTTACAATTTTCAAATTTTATAATTATCGAATTGTACGATCTTACGATTTTCAAACCTTCCCATTTCTCCATTTTACAATTTGTTCACTTTATCGTTTTCTAATTTCCGAATTCCCAAATTTTTCCCATAATTTCTCATTTTCAAATTTTATGTTTTGCAATATTCAACTTTCCCATTTTCTACTTTACCAATTTTACAATTTTACAATTCTGAAGGGTTAGTGCGGCAGTCAACGTGTTAAACGTATTCGCGGAAGGGTTAAGCCGTAGCAATTACTTGGACCTATGAATAATAAATAAAGCAAAATATTGTGAACATATTTGGTAGAATTTATTCATCATAAAAATACTACCTAGCAAAATGTTCAACCGCGTTAGCGTGGCAGTCAACGTGTTAAGCGAATTCGTGGAAGGGTTAAGCCGCCGAAATGCAGAAACGCGACGCGCCATTGAATGTCAGATTCCATTGAAAAGACCGGAGGCCAAACGAAGCTCGACAGTTTCAAGGTGGCTGCCGGTCCGTTTGTCACGCAACAGCTCAGCGTATTTACAGTATCAGCATTCAGGCGGTGAAGTAACGACGAAGAAGCCGAGAGAAAGCTGTAGATGAGAGCTCGTGAAGCACGCGACGCTCTCTGTGGAATTACGCGTTCGTCCGCTTCCATGCGAATCGTCGTCGTGCACACGTTTCAATCGCATCGTTCCCGTGTGTACACGCTTTTACTTCCTTCTTCCTACGAGCTGCCTCGACCACGGCCACGGTCGACCAGAAGAAAGGTCGCTTCGTTCTTCTCTACTGCATTTTACTCGTTCCCGGCGTGATTCATTTAACCCTTTGCACCCGAAAACGTTTTTCTTGCCGATTCCACGCTCAAAAATTTCGACTCAAAAACTTTGGTGAATTTCTTTCGACTAAAGACTATTTAAGATACATAAAGCGAGATACATTTGTTCTTTTAACCCTTTGCTTTATAACAACGTCTCCCACACGTGACGCACACAACTTTGACTCGACAAATTTGACTCGCATTTTCACCACGACCGAATTGTGAGCTCAGCTTTAATTCGAACCCGTTCACAGATGATCGCCATATCCAAAATATTCTTAACATTCCAGCAATCTTTATCCGTCTTAACGTTACAAGGATAATTCAATCACTCTGTCTGACGCACTTGCCAGCAAAATCATAAGTTAAGGGATTAACACTAACACTACCCAAAGAGGGCCCTTCTACAAATTTCCTACTTCGAGTGACAAAATTTGTTAAGCCGGACTTCTTGACATTTATGCCGATTGTCATCGAGATGAAGAATCTATAAGTTTATTCATTTATGTTTCATCGTTTGTTCATTTATTTTTTATTTTCATTAGTTTGGATGAGTACCGTTTAATTACACTGTACAACAGCCAAATGATTTTATAACAGCCAGTATGAAATTCTCATAGATTTTTGAGAGCTGAATACTAATCTGAAATCCGTTTTTCTTGAGGACGAACAGTTTTTTACTACATCAATGTTAAACAAAATTGCAAATTTTGAAACAGAAAAATCTGTGAACTTTTCTGGATAAAACAATATAAATTGTTATTACATTGTAAACATTTAAATATGTTTAAACAATGATCAAAGTAAGAAAGACCCCAATCAAATTTTGTTGTTATTTTTAAATTTATTTAAAAAACTATGGATGTAGGCGAAAATCCAAGCGAAAATCCAAGAATCTCGTAGAAAGTGCAGAGGTATAAAATTGTTATCAAAAATTGCGGAAAAGATTAGAAAGGAAATTTTGCGAGAATTTAAGCATGCAAGGAGAAACAGAAATAATTATTAGGTGAACGTGGAAGTTCTGCATGATCATTAGATTGTATACTAGAATTACCTTTCTATTCTGAACTCAATGCTAATAAATACGATTCTTCCCATTGTTCGAACGACTCTTCGATTTCTTCATGAAATCTGTCTGCTATTCTTCGGGTTAACTATCTTCCATTTCATCTCAATTATACAGCTCTCTTCTGCTCGATACAGAAGTTAATTTTTTTTCAGACGTTTTAATAAAATCTCTATTTTCATTTTGTTCAGATTGAACGAAATCAAAATTTTATTCAAATAGAATGAAATCACAGATTCGTTCAAATAAAATGCAATCAAAGATTTATTTAAGTAAAATCAAATTTAGGATTTTCTTTGCCACGGTGAATTTTTAAAAATAACGTTTTTTGTGTTTTCGAGTTTTGTTTTTTACCGTTTTTTATATTTTTTACGATTCGTGAGCTTCGGAAATTAGGGAATTTAGGATTTGGGGGATTGAGAAGGTTGGGAAATTTAGGATTTGGGGGATTGAGAAGTGGGGACATTGAAGAATTGGGAATATTGGAAGCTGAAAAATCTAGGATTTGGAAATTTAAAAAATGATCAAACCGAAAATTTGATAATTTCTTACCTTAGGAATCACAAGATTGGTAAAGTGACTACTAAAATAAACGTGTCCTAAAACGAGAACGAGCAGTGTCTGGAAACAAATTTCATTTCTTACGATTTAGAAACGATATCTAACAAAAAATAATAGAATCTGGTTCCTCAAACCCTTTGAATCAAATTAGTAAAACAAGAAAAAAAGCGTCTTATGTAAAATACGTATAGCTTGAATATTTGTAAGTATGTCTGAAGTACGGAAAGCGAAAGTGCTTCATCGTGGAATAAAATCATGTTGGGAACGAATCTTCTAATTATTTCAACCAGTACTTCCACGTTCACCCAAGTATAAGACTCGGTGCAGCGATTCCTGCAATTTCAGTTTCCTCTGGTAACAGTACCACCTACTCGATGTACCACTCTTCGTTTCCCACAAGGTACCCACATAGGAACAATACGCCATGCGTCCATTTTTATTTCGGCATTCTGATCGATAAGTGAACTTTCTCTCGGCTTCGTGCTCGCCACCTACATCATTACTACCAAAAACTAACGACCATTCGCCGATCCTAACGAGGCACAAAAAGCTTCGAAAATACTTTATCTTTCTACGAATCGTGAACGGTTCTGGCATTGTTAGGCTTCGTTAGAATCGACACTTGGCTCGGGTAACAATTCTGCACCCATAGGTGAATACCTTTCAGGCGACAGCTGGTCGACAAAGCCGACCACCTTCTTTTTCGTTCCATTAACGCTGAGCGAGGGCATACTACAAGGGGGTAACGATTTACGATGTACACAAGGCGAGTTATAATACTGATTTTTACTTAGACTTAAATCGTGCTCAAGATGTCCCGAGAGAGATTAATAACCGTGCGATGTTCGAATCGTGAATCAGCTAGCGTTTGTAAAAGGTTTTAAGCGAAATTTTTGCTCGCAAGAGCGAAACTTGAGAATGTATTCGTGAAAGTATGCATTTAAACATATTCTGGTGAGTACAGTTCCGTGTAATTTCGGTTTTATTGGTTTTTCGTGTACAAAAAGGTGTAAGGTTTTTACTAGAGCATGTAATGGGAGCATTTTGGTAGTACCGAGATTAGTGAAATAGGTAAATAGCTAAATAAGTGGATGATTACAGGTTCATTTATATCGAGATTTCAGATTTCTAAATTCTGACACTTTTAACAATGAAAATTTGCAAGTTCAAGATTTTTCCAAACTTTCTTAATTTTTACATTTGCCAAATATTCGAATTTCTAAATTTCTATGTACTTAACATCTCCGATTTTCACATTCTCAAATCCCAAAATTGTCATAATCCTAAATTTCTACCTTTTTATATATGAACTTTTTGAAATTCCTATATACCTAAACTTCTACACCCCAAATTTTGATATTCAAAAGCTTTCAAATCCTCAAATCCCTAAATTTTTGTATGCACACATTCTCAGATCCCTAAATCCCTATACCCACAAACTCTCAAATCCACCCATCCCCCAGCCATAAACTCTCAAATGCCCAAAATCTCCGAATGCTCCGATCCCCAAATTTCCAAATCCTTACATTCTCAAACTTAATAATTCCCAGATTCCAGAATAACCAAATTTTCAAATCCTCCAATTCGTTACTTTCCAAACTCTTAAATGCCAAATCTCTAAATTCCCAAAAATGAAATTTCCCAGGTTTCCAAATATCTGAATCCACAATTTTCAAGTCCAAATATTTTCAAATTTTTTAAGTCTCTGTCTCCCAAATTCTGCACTTCCCAAAATCCCCATAATTTCTATTTCAATACTCTATTAATAAACGAGCAAAGCAAATAATATTCTATTCACCAAAACAAGAAAGAATTGTTAAAGGATAACCGTAAATATAGATTGGAAATAAAATAAAAAAACATGTGACTCGTAAAATTATTCGGTTACGTAAACAAGGACGGTGTAAATCGAGTATAAAAGTAACAGGTCAGTCTCGGACAGATTGGACTCGGTCGTCAGTCAATCTCGTTTAAAAAACTTGTTTTCTCCTTAAGGCATAAAGATTTGTATTGTCTGTATATGTTACCGGCAAAGTGTTAAATATGGCAATGTGTATATTCTCTTATACCTCGGCTAGTTGCTGTATACATTGCCAATTTACGATCACACAAAGCATCAACACGTTCAATTGCTAATTGAATTTTTATTACCTCAGCCATCTTCTTGCAAACAAACGTCTTGTCGTATGTTATATCGCCGATTGTTACATGTATACGCACGTTAATTGTCGAAACGTTAAAAACGGAAAAGAAAATTTATGGAAACCTAACCTGACTTGACGTCAATCTATTTTTAAATAATTTTGTAACTTGCAAGTATTTCTGTAAGTTTCATGTAAAATGAGTGATACAAAATGTTATGTAATTATTGTCTAATTATAATTTTGATTGAAATGATCTTTTAATCTTCCTGATTAATTAAATTTACTGTAAATCAATTTTGTTCGTTCTATGTGCATCGGACACACTATACATTTTCTTACAGATATAAAATAAAAGTAACGTATGTTATGTTAAATAAAGATGGAGGAACAATTTGAAATCATAATTTATAACATTAGCTAGCTTCACTTTATCGAGAACAAAAAAATACATGAATAGTAATTGAAGATGGTATTAAATAATATTTTTTCGATTATAAATATTAAAAAACAACGAAAGAATTGTTCTCACGGAACGTGTAATAAAATTCGTATAGAATGTAGGAGAAGCACTATGAAAATATTTGTTCCTGTTTCTCCCATGTCTGGCGGGGTTGTAAGATCAACAGAAGTCCCAAGTAAACGAATCCCACCCTCTCTTCTCAACCCTCATCCTTATGGGTCTACCGATAGACGTGTTTTTAATTCTCTCTCGGGATAACTTGCACTAACATGTATGATATGTACACATCTATGTATATTTTTACGAGTGAGAAATCTATATGTATAATAACTAATTACTAGATAACTCGGAAATACTAAGTATACTATGATCTACGACAAATCAAACATTTATGAAACTTCGAATAACTGTATAGACAAATTCGATTACATGTCGTGCACTTTTTTAATTAAAATTTAATAATTCTTTGTTATTGATGCGTTGGGACCATCTCGAATTATTATGTTTTGTAACATATACTTTACGATAACTCTAAAAGTCAAAGACTTTTAATAATAATTTTTTATAGCTTTTTGTAATTTCGCAAATATTTATATAATTTATAGGCCTTTTTATTGTTACATATGTGTACTTTCTTTCTTATTAGTGTGTAAATGTACAAAAATAATCTTCTATATGGTCTCTATAATCTTTTCGGAGAATTTATAATTCATTTAAAATTGAGAAATTTAATTATAATACAATTTTATTAGAATGAAATCGTTTGCTCTGACGATAGTTCTCGTTCACTGTTTTTTGCCATTTCCGAGTGTATACGTAACAAATATTTGTTACTAATGGCTTAATCAACTTTAATCTAAAATTTAAGCACGAAGATGTAATAAATTACCATTTTTATTGCACAAATGATTTGCGAGAGGTAATAATTTGTAAGTAATAAATGGTATCAGGAAGTATGAAAATCAAATTATTTCCGTATACATTTCGCTAACTATTTCAAGAATTTCATCGTGGATATTTATCGATGGATGGTCCCACACTATGTGACCGGTAATATGTATCCGCGTCGAACATACCGCATCGTTTACATTCCAGGAAGTGAATTTCTCTTGCTTTTCCCTTTCGATAGCTTAATTAAGAGAAAATAATACGTACCTGTTTGATTTTGGCGTAACGATGTCTCTGGTTTCAGACGTGTATTTCCTTTCTGCTCTCCCGCCATTGAAAAGCTCGACTGTTTCCCTGGTAACGGTTTCCAGGAGAGGCTCTCCACCCCGTCTGCCCTTGCTGAAAGTCCTTTGATCCGTTTTACGGACCATAACCACCCTCGACAGGGGTTGATTAAATTCGTGGCCGTGCATCGTTGGCGGAATCATCGCTAACGATTGCGAGAGAGGTCCTCCGACGCGCGGAGACCTGAAACAGACAGTTCAAATTGCTAAAATGATGGATGCTGTCTCTTTAAATTGAAATTCTGGTAATTCCACGCCAAACATGCAATTTTGTATGTTTTCGTATGTGTTATGAAGTCGTACCGAGCAATTTTATGTGCACACTCGAGTGCAACGTTTTTTTTTTTTTTGAGTAACGCCTACGTGGACTTAAGTTTTTAATTCTTATATTTATATATTTGTAAATTTGTAACTTTCGAAATTTTAAATTTCACAGTTTTACTATCTTACAATTTTCAAATTTTATAATTTTTATGCGATTTTACGATTTTGCAACTTTCCATTTTACAATTTTTTCACTTTATCGTTTACTAATTTCCAAATTCCCTATTTTTTATTTTCCCAAACTTCTCATTTTACAACTTTACATTTTCAATATTCATATTCCCCTTTTAGCAATATTCAACTTTCCCATTTTCTACTTTACCAACTTTCCAATTTTCCAATTTTGCAATTCTGAAGTTTCAAACCTTTTATTCCTAAAATTTCGAAATCCGCAAAATCCCAATTTTTCTGCATCTTCAAATTTTGTTGTTTCCAAACCTCAATTTTTTCACATCTAAAAATTGTCAAAAAAAAGATGACAAATCACCAAATTTCTCAATTCCTCGAACTTTGCATCTTGTAATTACCCAAATTTGAGAATTCAAAGTTCTAGATTTCCAAAGTCTCATCACATCTCTAAATTTTATAATTACTTAATTGAACGTGAGATTCAGAAATCCATCTAGCAATCAGAGGAATTATAGAAATAGAGAATTCAGTGAACCACGATACAGCTGCAGTGGTCATTTCCGAGGAAACATCCAAACAATAGTCAGATTACGTTTGTCTGAAAAGTTCGTATCGGGAAAGAAAATTGTTATCAATAACATACAATGCCATGTAGCCCTAAGTCGACTCCATTGTTTCCGATAACATATCTTGATTGTGTGTTTTCTTGGAACAATGACTCTAATAATAACGGCATGTCTACAAATGTAACCACTTTGGTATCCGCATTACAAAAACGGAACACGTGTGTTACATGAAAACACATATCTCAACATTTTTATAAAAAGCAGATTACTCAGAAAATTATGTATGAAAGTATCATAATATTAACTGGTTACTTAGAAAATTGTTTCTGAAAGTTCCCATAATGATCAGACATTACTCAGAAAATTATGTATGATAGTTTTCGTAATTACTCGATCAATTAAATACGAAAATATTCATATAATACAAGGTTATTCACAATCAGAAAATTACATATATAATTTTTCGTAATGTACAAACTGTTAGTTAGCATAGTAATTATTAAATTGTTCAAATGAACGTTTTCAAGTTCGTAATTTTAAATTAGAAAATTTATTAAAGTGATTTCTTTCTAACCTGCTCCTTGCGAAGATAAAGAATTAATGTGTATATTAACCTATGTTTGTTATTTTTCAACTTCATTCTTAATTTCAAAGTATTATATGCCAGTAGTGTTAAGTGACATTATTAACGCCATTACGTAAATGATGTCACGCAGTGAATCGAAAGTTTAAACAATGTCTCGCAACACATTTTCGATTTTCTAGGTGGCCGCGGAGACCGGTTAATCAAATACTTCAATAGAAACTACTTTCGTTCACGGTTTTCATTTTCGCGGAGATTTCTGGCACTCTAACAATCGCCGTAACGAGCCGAGTATTCGCCCGGCGAAAACTTTTAATTCGTGCGATATTTACAGACAGTCCGTTCAACGATCCGACGTTGGGCAATAAAGTTCAATTAAATTCCCCTTTTACGGAAGTTCCTGGAATTCTTATCTCGACGAATATTCTTACAACTACCACCGCTCTTGCGACAGAGACTCCGCTGTAACGGGAAACACGTTTCTGTGGCCTGCGTGTCTGCAACGATAGTTAGGTGGACATGTCTAATTAACACGTATGTGGTAATCACATTTTCTCGGACTATGAGCTCGGTATTCATAGAGATGAGTGAACAACCTAACTCCGCGTGTGATGTATGCATAATAGGACAATTGGAACGAAGGCAAGTACAATTGGTCCAAATTCGTGGCTGCTCGTTAACACGGTTTGGGAACGGGATAGGTGCCGTTACTATCGCAATAATTTAGAAAGATTATACTTTATGGAAGCGTATGTTATGCTGAAGTAGTCGGTGGGTTCTTGGACTATATTGCACGAACTTCAAAATGGGGTTAATAGATGTACACTCGATGTAGACTTAATTTAAGAGATTAAGTTGTGTCAGTATTATAATAAATATTGTAACTAGAACAATATAATAGTATAATAAATATTGAAACTATAATAGTTATTTTAAGTAACTATGACACATGTTGTAATAGTACTTATTGTGTAACGATTTCATTCCCTAAAATTATAGTAACATCAGCTACAATATTGTAAATTTGGAAACTTTTAATCCGGACGCTTTCAGAATTTCAAATTTCACAGAAATATCGAAATTCCTAAATTTCTAAATCTTTGATTCACTGAATCTCCAAATCTAAAAAATTTCAAATTTCTACATTTTTCCAATCTTCAAACTTTTATTTCTCCAAAATCCCAAACTCACAAATTGTATTTCCCTAAATTGTAAGATTCCCAAATCTCTCCCAAAATATCCCCAAATTTACAAATGCATAAACTTTTCACATTCTCAAATTTTCATAACTTCATATCCCAGTACCTCCAAATCCCTAAATTCCTACATTCCTAAATTTCCAAATCTCTAAATCCCTACATTTCTAAACTTCCAAATCTCTAAATTCGCGAACCTCTAAAATTCAAAATTCTTAAATTTCCAAATCTTTCAAATCCCAAATCCCTAAATTTTCAAACCCCAAACCTCCAAAATACCTATATCCTCAAGCCCTAAATACCGATGTTCCTATATTTCCGATCCCAAAATTTCAATGTCCCTATACTCCCAAATAGCTAAATCCCAACTTCCAATATCTCCAAATCCCTAAATCGCAAAGTTCCTAAATTCCCAAATTTCTACCCTTATACCCCAAAATCTTTACACTCTCAAATCCCTATATCCTCCAATCTTCAAGGACTGTATAATCGGTAGAGTTTGTTACAATGTTACAATGTAACAATCCCTATATCCGCCAATGTTTAGATCCCTAAATCCAAAAATCCTCAAATTTCCCCGCTCTCAAAGTCCAAATTCAGAAATATCCACATATCCAAAATTAAAAAAATCGAAATGTCCAAAGTCCTCAATTTTACAAAACGCACCTTTCGCTACGCAAATGCACGCTAAACTGACGTTACAAAATTCAATGAAACATCGCGACAATAAAAATCTCAGTTTACTATCGTGTAAGGAGCGCGTCTCAAACGTGACATAAGTGCATGGCATTAAATGGCGCGAAAGCGAGCGAAGTTGTTACAATGTCACGACAGCGAAAGCCACGACTTTGAGCGTCACGCGAAAACATACCTTTAGCTACCCCCACGCTAATTCTTTGCTTTTCCTTCGTGGTTGGATCCAATTACCCGAAGGGGGATTCCCTCCGCGCGCACGATCCAACCCGCTAAACAATTTATTATCCAACGAAGCACCAACGTGTACCTTTCGTGACCGAAGGACGACTCGAGTTTTCATGCTATTTGCATCGCGCTACAATGCAGACCGCGGCTCTCCCGGAATTTCCTTTCGACAAAACGGTTGTTCGCGCGCGAAACCGCTTGTTACACCGAAATTATACGCTCGATTAAGCTGTCCGTACACAGAGACCTCGTTACTTTTTAACTTGCCTCCTTGCTCGTTCCTCGTTAATTTACTCATTAACCGGTTCGAGTGTACGCCCGAAAAAGAGAACGTTAAACACGGCGGTGGGTAATGTTACATATACGCGTAAACAATATCCTTTTCGAAGAATACACCAAATTCTATTTTTATATGAATTCGATTTAACGCGAATTAGAACAAAAATTTAACTCTTTTTACACGACTTATTTTGATTTAACACTAGAACTACCAATCAGTCAAAATGACTGGTTTCGGGTTTGGCATTTTTTATTACAAAATTTGATTGCCGTCCATTAGTCAAAATGTGTGTCATGTTTTATTGAGCTAATAAATGGTTGTATATGTTAGGTAATGCTGCAATATCTATTTATTTATTTTTCTACTTTATTTACTTTTATTTTTATAACTGTGACACTGGAGACGAGGAATTAATTTTGCGTATAAGTGAATAAATGGTAAGTTATATTTTTAAAACTTTTGTTTCATTAACCCCTTAGTCTACAATATCGCCTCAGAGACGTAAGTCGAGCGGGCCAAATGTAACCAACATTTTGTTATTCGTTACTTTTTACATTTCAACTACATTATTTTTTATGATTAGTGGTTATTTACGAAGAAAGGTTATTGTTCGTGTTTTCATCATCTGTTGCTTGTAAGATCGTGTTATTAATTACTATTATTTATTTTGTAATACCGTTTAACAAATTAAAAATGACAAATTAGATTACGAACGTATCACTTGAAAATTGAAATTTCCAGAATATCTCAGGCACTTTCTGTACAAGATTTTCGAAGAAATTCATCGCCGGACCAATTAACACTCGTCCAGTTTCTTGTTCCGTGGCCAATTGAGCCACTGACGGTTTTGCAAAATCCAGCTCGTAAAACGAAAGTAACGAGTGCGGAGGATCGTGAAAAAGTTCGAGGACGATTTTACGATCACAATGGAGTCGACCGGAATCGGTGAAATTGCGAATTGCCGATTGGAAAGGAAAGAATTATGTTCGGTTCTGGTACGCTCTGTAAGCGGAAAAAGTAAAGCTTGTTGCGAACGGGGTTACCGTCTTATTACGTATAATATAAAACCTGCAGTGTCATAAAGTACAATCCCAAGTCGGTAAAAGGAAAAAAAAGTATCGGGCGCGCATTTATTAAAACCTTTTCTTCTTTACTTTTTATTTCCTTTTAGAAACCTCTCACTATGATAGATATAATCTACGTTCGAATGCCTGGGGCATTCCCGTTAGGAATGTTTCAGACATAAATTCATTACACAGATGACGCTATTACGTTCTTATAAATCTTAAATAATATTTGTCCGTAGATATCAAACACGTTTCTTCTATCTCACAGATTACTAACACTAAGGCTGAAAAAATGACTAAAATAACAAAACAATAAAAAACTAGCTAATATTTTTTATTTTCAAAAATTACTTAGATATTTTTCTTGAAATCTGTGCTGATCAAGATGTAGAATTAATATGTACATACATGTATAATTTGTATATAGACGTACAATTATAATGTTTTAAAATTTATTAATCTATTCTTCCCTATTAGTTTCAAATTAATTCATTTCAATATCAAGTTCAATTTGAGTGTGCACTACATATCGATAGGTAATTAGCGTTTTAGTACTAGGATATACAGTCATGGACAAAATTAAGTGGACACTGTAGAAATGTAAACAATTTTTTGTTTTATTACAATGTTTTAAATAAATTTTAAATTTAGAACGTGAAATGTTTTTGTAGAGTTAAAAAAACATTTATTTAATGTATATAATTGTGCAATAAAGTTTTGATTTATAGACATTAATAGTTAAATTAAATTAACATTTTGTTATTTATGATAGCTGTCCACTTAATTTCGTCCACGACTGTATCTAGATACAAGTAACTCTATTAAACTGTTCCATTAGTATACCGTTTGACTTGCTCTCGTCAGTTATAAAAGTGCTTTGAACTTATAAATCTGATAAGAAAGATTACAGGTGGTACATTTAAGTGTGCTATATATAGAACCTTAAAATTGGAACGATAAATGAAAAATAAATTTCAACCGATAATTATGTTATTATCTCCGCAACTGTCAACGTTTTTATGTGTTTGCATCGAAAAAGATTCGAATCAGAAATTGACCAAAATTCGTGAGCGCAGCTGTAAACAGATACAAGGAAAAATCACGATCGCGTTACGTAAAACGGAGTTGTTTCGATTCAACTTGCATATTCTGTCGCGAAAAAACAATTGCGGTCAGTCGGTTTTTCCCGGGGATTTATAGCATCAACTAGACTGTTTCACGAGTTTAGTTTTTTGTTTCATGGTTTCCGTTTGCTGGAAGCTTTTATAGTTTATGATTATATTATCTGTCGATTCGCGTAAGAAGTGAGATATAAAAAAGAACCGTGAGTATACATTTTTTTTTTCTGTGTAACAATGCCAATTCGAATGTGACAGATTAATGGGTTGAAATTAACATTTAAAAAAATTCAAGATAGACTCTAACTCTTAGCTGATCATTGTTTTGCTGTATTTCTTTTATCGCACGAGGAAGGAGTAAATATAACCTCTGCCGTCATGAAAATAATGATAATGATTTTAATATGTATATTTCACCGGATGCGGCGTACGCGAGAGAATACTTATTTATAACGTTTATCATTACGCTTAAAAATGTTATTATTAACAATATTTTATATTCTATATTTTACGTTCAATCATAAAAAATATTTCTGATACTCTGATTACTATTGACTGTATTCCCAAAATTTTTAGTTGCAATATTCGTATTATTAGTTAATCATTTATTCCATATGATATACATGTTGTAATGGTATATAGTGTAAATGAAAGTTTCAAACGTTAGCGCTAGATTTTTGTTACATGAGCGTTACATAAGCTTAGGAATTCGTACGAAGAAGTTTTATGCATATTTTAAAAAATAACCTTCATCCGTTGAAAAGTCAACAGAAGTAATTAATAAATACAACTACTTCATACACGAGAACAAGTTGAATATGTGAACATCGCACATGTATCTCATTCTAATTGTAAGATTATTCAATGCATTAAAATCCCACCCTATAACTGTCACCCTTGTGCGATAAACATTCCCCACGCGTAACTAACACACGAGTGCATAAAGGGTTAACACAAAACCAATAATTAATCACATATTTCCACACAAAACCTAATCACAGTTCATTCAAAAGAACTTTACTTCCATTCAATTTTCAACTCTTTAATCCTGGTGCATTCGAAAAAGAAGCTATTTGTATTACATATAATCGAAGCTTTAGAATGTTAAGCATAAAACAATACTGACAGTTCTTTATTCCACCGCTTGATTGATAGTCACTCGACACGCACACGTACAACATTATGTCTCCATAAAATAATAAACGCGTTTGAAGAAAATGTACGGGACGTATATTCTCGTATTTTGTGTGTACGGGTATTAATATGCATATGTATGATAGCGTATCTACATATCTTTCGTGCATAGTAACCTTGATATACTTCTCACTTGTGCTTTCATATCAAGACATTTGAAACACTATGTACGTACATGTCACAGCCTTTTCAAATTTTGAAATTATTTCTGAGAACATGCTGCATCCTTTTCAATTATCAAAATCATTTCCGAGAACATGTCACATCCTTTTCAATTATCAAAATAATTTCCGAGAACATGCTACAACCTTTTCAATTTTCAAAATAATTTCTTAGATCATGTTACGTCTTTCCTAATTTTTAAAATAATTTCTGCGAACATATTACACTTTTGACAATTTTAAAGCAATTTGTGGGAACTGTCAAATGCTGTAGTGGTGAATGCACAATTTAAATACTTTGAATAATGAAAAGAAATATACACTCACAAATATAGTATTTATGGAATCGTAATTTTGTTAGACACGAAGGAAGACAACAGGGCTTATGATTATAGAAAAACGTATATATACGTTTCTTGCAGTAAGAAGGCTAACTCTTTGCATTCGGAAGTGCATTCATGTGCAAATGTTGCACTTTTACTGTCGAATAATAACTACGGAACAGTTTTGCAGAAGAAGCGACGATATTTATGGAAATTATTTTTCTGTATTCATCTGGGAGATCCGAGTCTGTGTCACTAATGTTTAAAAACATCGTTCGTAGAATTATGGACATTTATTCCAAGTTTTTGTATTGACACTCAACTTGAAACTAAACGTAAAGGAAGATAAATAAACAGAAAGTAAAAAGTGAACTAATACCTGCAACAAATTTTTATCTCGTCGAAAATCACCACAGATTTCAAGAAAAGAATTTTTCACAATTTGTTGAACGACAAACGTATTTGACTATAAATAACAAAAGCTTGATTCTCGATTAAACAGGCACCACGGATTAAACATCGCGATCACCACCCCTTCTTTCTTTCGTTAAATCGAACAACAAACGTATTCGAATATAAATAACAAAATCTTCATTCTCAATTAACACTAGTTTTACGAAACGAGTCACAATGCGTCATGACACGTTTCTTGTTTTACATTCCAAAAGCTATAAAGAAGCTTTTGTCCAATTGTATGTTAACATAAAGGATCATCTTTATTTTTCTTTTCTACTTTAGCTTTAATTTAAAAATTTACACGTTCGTAAATCTAGTGTTAAACAGGCACCACCTCTAAAACCTCGCGATCACCCTTTCTCGCATAATGAACGCCGTCGAACTAAAGCGATCCCAACGCAGGAATTTCGAAATTCGCTACAAACCTCGAGGCCCGAAATCCACGGAGTGAGAAACGATCAGACCGGGGAAATCTCGCGTCGGATGCAGTTCAGCGACGGCGTCGAACGATTTCACGGAACAATGGCAAAACAGCAGAAAACGGACACGGAACGTCGTGGACCGAAAGAGAGAAACAAAGAAGAGAGAGAGAGAAAAAAAAAAGAGTAACGTCGTTGTCGCGGTCAAAGGAAACGTCCTCGTTTCGAAGCGGCGCGCGTACAAGGCTCCATGGTTTGCAAACTCGTGACAGAGCTCTAGATGCTCTCGAAGCCGGGTCTAACTCGGCTCGATACAAACCGCACGACAGAACGAACAAAACTGGCACGAGTCGGGCCACGAGAAAGAGAGACGGGCCTCCGCCGTCGGAGAGGAAAGGTGGCCAATTAGCCGTTACTCGGCGCACATGCCTTAACCAACTATCCGGCGCAGCTGCACCGCCATTGCCCGCTGCACGCAGCATCGTGCACGCTGCACGATGCACGCTTCTACGGAATCGCATTCATAAACGCGCTCGATGCGACGCGACGCCAGCGTCGTTCCGCTTCCAGAAGCTTCAATCTTTTTTTTACTTTATTGCACCCTGTCCCCTTTTCTTCGGCGTCTCTCTTTCCCGCGTTCGTTTTTTCAGCGCCGCGCATTCGCGGATTTGTCTGCTCGCCGCGTTTCGCGGATTTGTCTGATGGAGTTTCGCGGTTCGCGCGTTCTATGGGTTCTGGGGATGAGGGCGAATCGATACGAACGAATACGTGCACATGTTCCGGGTGAATCGAGTACGGTAGACGGGAATTTCTACGGGCATTAAGAATTTACTGGGGATAACGTGGTAATGGAAGGGCTGGAGGTGTTAGGGTCGTTGACTTCTTTAAGGGATTTTTGTTGGGATGAGTTTACAGAGTGTTTGAGAATTTTAAGGTTTCGGGACTTCGGATTTTGCGTTTTGCGAGTTTGGGTATTGAAACTTTGGATTTTGGTACTTTGGGATTTGGAACTTTCAATTTTGGGACTTTAGATTTTGGGAATTTAACGCTGAGAATTTGGGTTTTCACACTCTGGGTTTTGGAAAATGACTGATACAGGAATATCATGGTGATGTAGAACGTTGTATACCGTTGTTGAGCCTTCGAATTTGGAAATATGGATATCTGGAAGTTGTAGGACTTGAAAATCTAGAGACATGGTGATCTAGGAGTTTGAGTGTCCTTGGAAACTGACAGTTCCTGGCTGTAGGTGTTGGGAGACTGGTCATGTTGAGATTTCAGGATGTTGCAATTTGAAAATGTACAGATATTGGTATCTATGGGTTTGTGGGTCTGCCAAGTTAAGGATCTAGGAAATCTAAGGTTTAGGTATTCGGGAATCTAGGGACTTATAGACTTGAGAATCTGTAGATTTGGTAGTCTAACAATTTGAGTATCTATGGATTTCGATATCTGGGAATTTGGAGATATAGTAATCTCTCATGTATATATTATGGATCTTGAGTTTGAGAATCAACGAATTTAACGATGTAAAACTTTGGACCAGAAGTTCTCAAATTTCTCAAATTTCCAAATATCAATACCGTCAACTTTCTAAATTTCTAAATTTGCAGGCGCCAAAATGATCGTATTCCTGTGCAACAGTTGTTTTGACTTAATGCAAAAAATCGACCCTCATACCTTGTTCCTGGATCAAAAAGGAAGCATTTGTTCGTTGAGCAGGTGTTTGCGAGCCGCACGTGTTCTTTAGGAGTACAGTTCGAATACCGAAGAAAGAGGGAGGTACAGTGGTGAGCAAATCTGGTATTCCCAGTGGAAAGAATCTTTTTACTTTTTGGAGTATTTCTGACGATTTGAAAATGTGGAGATTGGATGTAGGATTTGGGCGTCCGGAAATTTGGAGATGCAGATTTTTGCGAATACAGAGATTTGAGAATATAACTCCAATTTATAGATCTAGATATAATAAAATTTCGAACTATAAGGATTTCGAGTTACAGAGACATTAATATCTATTTATCTAGACAGAAATACAGTCGTGGACAAAATTAAGTGGACAGGTATCATAAATAACAAAAGGTTAATTTAATTTAACTAAGAATGCCTATGAATCGAAACTTTATTGTACAATTATATACATTAAATAAATGTTTTTTCAAATCTTAAAAAACATTTCACGTTCTAAATTTAAAATTTATTTCAGACATTGTAGTAAAACAAATAATTTTTTACATTTTTACAATGTCCACTTAATTTTGTCCACGAGTGTATAATAAAAATGGGTTCAAAAATAGATACAAAAATCTAGCGATTTTCGGAATACAGAAATCCGCAATTATGGTGACATAAAAATTTTTAGATGGGGAAATCTCAGAATGCGTGTATTAAAAATTGTAGAAATTCGGGGGATGTTAATACTCGAAAATCGAACAATTCTGAAGCTTGGAGATCGGAAAATTCGAAACCACGATGACTTCGAGTGCAAATGCGAATATTGAAAATTGAAAAGTGACGAAGTTTATATGTGTCTCGTTATCGAAAGGAAGCCTACGTTGCAGCTCGATGTACCAGTACCGTGTTGTTCCAGAGCAGTGATTCCGGTCAGCCGGAATAGCGGTACTCGCTCGGCAGCACATCTTCGTTCTCCAATTATTACGCCGCTTTCCGCGGCGCAAACCGTACTTACACGTTGTCGCGAAAGCGGAAGAAACCGCGTTTCGATAAAATCGTTTCGGTTTTTATTTTTCTTGTTGTCTTTCCTTTCTCTCTTCGCTACCCCGTTTGCCGGAACTCATTGCCGCGTCTCGACTCCTTCCTCGTAGCAATTTCAAGTTGCGAGAGAGCCGGATTAAAATTAAAATCATTCAAAAAATCTTTACTTCACTTTTGAGTATTAAATTTTTTCTGATGTGGGTCAGTTTAGAAGTTGACTGTACACTGTATGTAAATTGGAGAAAATGTCTGACATCTGGAAATTTTTTATTTTCGTAATTTAGAACTTTTAGGAATTGAGGATTGACGATGACGAGTTTTTGTATTTGAGAATCGACAAGTTTAGGGATGGAAGAGTTTGAAAATTTCAGGATTCAGTGATTTGGGGATTTGAGAATTCGAGGATTTGTGAATTTAGAAATTTGGGATTCTGAGAATTTATGGATTTAGGAATTTGGAATTGATAGAATTTAGAAGTTTGGAGGTTTGAGAATTTATGGATTTAGGAATTTGGAAATATAGAATTTATAAATTTGGAGATTTCAGAATTTATGGATTTACGAATTTAGTAATTACAGAATTTGGTACTTTTGGAATATCAGAATTTATAAATTTAGAATTACAGGAATATGGAAATTTCAGAATTTAATAATTTGAAAATTTGGAAAGTTGGAAGCGGAGAAAGTAGATAAATAAGCGAAAATAAATAATTTGTCAGAAATGGTTGAAATTGGAAATATATTAAAACTTGTCAATATTTGTTATCTGATGAACTCGATCGACTCACCCCATTGTCTTTCTAGAGTTAAATACTACACGCAAATTATAGGATTGTTCATTTGACTTTGAAATTCAATTTAGCACCTTTAAAGGATCATCTGATAAATGAATCATACTGTTATTGTTGTTTTGAGTCACTCTTTATCTCAACAAAGGTTCATTTAAATCGATGAGTAAGGGTTCACCGAGTTCTTTTGTTAGAGGCGTCGGTGTTATAATCAAAACATCCTAATTAACTCGTTTGCGCGTAATGTGTATTATCTGTATGAATAGAAAGCAGTTGATAATTTTAGCATTTCTAGTTTACGATTTATTGTAAACTAGAGGATATATTTATGACTTCAGAGAGTGCATATTTCTTAAATTACTATGTTTCGAAATTTCTAATGTCCGAACTTCTCAAGTTTTCAAAATTTTCAACGCTCTGAGTTCACAAATTTTTATATTTCCAGCGTCCCGAGTTCACAGATTTTCAAATTTTCAACGCCCCGAATTCCCAAATTTTTATATTTCCAGCTCTCCCCAATTCTCGAATTTCCTAATTTTCAATTCACAAGTTCCCAGACCTTCAACTCTCCAAATTTAAAAATCCCCAGTTTCCAAATTTCTACATTCCCAACATCCTGAAGCTTGAAGTTCCCGTATTTTCTACGCCCCAAGGCCCCAAATATCCGTATCTCCGAATCTCCAACTTCGAAACTTCGCAATTCAAGAGAAAAATTAGCTGAATCTATCCTGGCTGATCTACGAACCACAAATTTATAATACTTGTCCACAAATCGAACATAAATCATGCAAGACTGCATATTACAGATGTAGATCCACACGCGTTGCAGACATCTACAAATGATGAACATCCACCGTCCGCCTGCTATCGGAGTTTCAATACCGTACAAATCAAATGAAAATTGTTCGTACCTCGAAAAATAGCGGAGTTAATTAGCGGAGCACAAAGTTGTTACTTCACCCTGCGTATGCGCTCTTGGCTCGCTTTAACGATTGCCTTTTCTCCATTCAACAACGTTCGAGTCACGTAAAAAGAAAACACTCTTGAACGAGACCATCCAGCAAACATTTCTCCGTTCCTCGTGCGCGATTTTTTCTTATCTGCATGATTTATCGGCGAATTCAATTCACTAACAGCACGTGGTCATCGTTCACCACGGAGCACGATCGTGTAACGAGCTATACTCGTCATTGTGAAAAACACTGAGGCGCAGAATGGCCAGTTACGAAGAGGACAACGGAAACCTTACGAGATGCTACGCAGAAAGGAAGGGCTTCGATGAATAAATTTTGCCTGCATTTTCTACGCTTCCACTGAAATTTCTCCTCGATGTACGGGGTCAATATTAACCCCGTTACGAACTCAGGTGTTTGATGAGCGCACCCCTTTAGAGCACATTACGTGTGCGCACCTGACAGCATGGAAATGTGGCCTGACCCCGAGCGAATACTTCTGTTCTATTTATATTTTCGAAAAGACTTGAATAATTAACACGGAAGCTACCAACGCGGTCAAATGACCATTTTACAAATTTTGTATTTCAAATTACAACATTGTTTATGATGGTTTTCTTGACATCCATGCTAATCCTCATAAAGATAGAGAATTAATATGTGTATCAATTTATGTTCCGTTGTTCGTTCATTTATTTTTCAACTTCATTCTTAACTTTTAACTAATCATGCTTTATATGTTGGTAGCTTTAGTGTTAAGTTTGTTAACATTGATCTTACCAATGAATGCACACGAAATACAAAATCGAAAATGAAATTAAATAACGAGTGAAGAAATATTAAAATATGAATTAATAGTCGTGTTGGTTCTTTATCTTGATGAAAATCGACGCGGACGTCGAGAAAACTCCGTTAATAACTTTTTTAAATGAAAATAAGGAATTTGTGAGGCGATCATTTGAACGCTTTGGTAATTTTATTCTTGATAATTTAACTCACGATAATAGCTCAATAGATTCACAATAATAGCACAATAATGTGGAACTTTAAACTCTATTCATATTAATGTTTTTCAGTATCGGGTATAAAATATAAGTAGTTTATATCTAGATTTGAACGATGAGATGGTTTAGTTGCAATGTAATAAATCTGCGAAAGTTGTTATAATTTTAATTCGAGTTAAATCGATTTAAGTTAAGTAGGTTGAAACTGTTACTGGAAGAATTTGGAGCACGTTCCACAGCTTTGTATTTCGTTTTTAAGAGCTGAGAACGCTTGGCATAAATTTGATGCGAGTAAATTTTAATATAATTTGTACGAGTAAACAGACGCAATTTAAAGCAAATGCTATCCGCTTCTGTTTAATTAAGGTTAAGTTGCTGTTTAACACGTTTGATCACCGTGTCTTCAACATTTAAATAAAGCGCAAATTCATACTTGAGGTAATCGCTCATTGTCGGACGAACATTTTTACTTCTTCAAGGATAGATTATTTTAATAAATATTCTAAAATATCTCTGATAAGCAATATCTAAATATTAGCGTTGCAGTTCTATATGTATAATTAGCGACCGTTCTCATTGTC
The DNA here is from genome assembly GCA_947623535.1 of Coelioxys conoideus. NCBI lineage: Eukaryota > Metazoa > Arthropoda > Insecta > Hymenoptera > Megachilidae > Coelioxys > Coelioxys conoideus. The sequence continues at coordinate 11,938,105 of OX392449.1, forward strand.
AGACGATGAATATGTAACGCAAATGACATGAATAACGAATATCGTGTTAACAGAAATTAATGCAAATGACATGTAACATGAATAATAAAGGGGAAAGAACAATGCTAGCTGCGTATAAATAAAATTTTGTTTGAACTTTAGCCTAGAGATATTTACCTGAAATGACGCCCATCTGTGGGTTAATAAAAATTTCGTTAGACTGAAATATCGATGATCAATATCGTGGTTCAGTAAAGTTTATCGTTTAGGTTTGCTTCACTTGATAATGGAGAAATATCGGTGACAGATTCAGAAATCATGAATTTTGAGATTTTTACATTTAGTAACTTTGGAATTTTGAGATTTTGGAACTTTGAAACTTTGGCATTCTTGAGCTTTAGAATTTTAAAACTTTAGGATTTCGAAATTTAGTATTCTGGGATTTTTGAACTAAAAAGTTTTAGAACTTTGAGACTTTAGAACTTCAGAATGTTGGGATTTAGTGATTTTTGAATTTAGGAGGCTTGAAACTTCGTAATTTTGAAACTTGGGGATTTTTACATTTCGGATTCTTAAGATTTTGCAACTTTCAAACTGCTGAACTGTTGAATTCTTATATTCTAAAATTTGTTAAATTGCAATTTTGAGAAATTGAAAATTTAGAACTTCGGAATTTTTTGTACTTTGAGACTTCAAAATTTCGATTAATTTTCTTCCATTAATTATTAAAATTTATTTCGATTACTTTACAGTAAATTTTATTAAGTCACCGATAAAAATTTTAGAACATTTATCGTAACAGTCTCCATGATTTTCCAAGTATTCCAAGTAGTCGATCATAAAATCATTACAAGCATAAAATCGTCAGTACTTAATGACTGAATAAACCCGTAATTTCAAAAAATTATCAATAATTAACAATAATAAAGCATGCAGGGTAATTGATTAGAGCTTATTCACACGGCCGATAGTTGCACACGCGATTATGATAAGTGCAGCTTGAGAACAGCTGGGAGTTGATAAGTCAAACGTTACATAACAGTCTTCTGGAGAACGCGACACTGTATATCGCCGGTAGTTCAAGGTCGAGCGAGCTTACTATATGTATGTACGTAGAACCGCAGTCTGCATCATAATGTCACTCGTTGCTAGTCGGAACACGAACGAAAACGTAGTATAGCCGTTCGTTGCTGTTATCGAACAGTACAAATCTACTTCCTCTTGTAAAAGTCAAGAAACGGGGCAAAAGCACTTGCGAAATTGAACGATAATTTACAAATCTTTTAGTCGTTTATTTATCCAGGCTTTTAGTTTGAGAAAATGAGTGAATTTCGGAATTTTAATGTTTGGTAATTTGGTAATTATGGAGAGTTCATGGATTCGAGAAATTTGGTACTTCGAAAATTCGTGTACTTGAAAGTTTGGAAAGTTGGTAATTATGGGGAGCTTACGGTTTCGAGAAACCTGGGAATATTGGAAATTTATGAATTTGGAGATTTTTAAATATGAGAATTTGGAGATTCCAGGATTTTGGAATTTGGATATTAGGGAATCAGAGTGTTTGTAGATTTGGAAATTTGAGAATTCGGCAGTTTTAGGAATTTGATATTTCAAAAATTGGGAATTATACATTCAACAATTCTAGAACTTAGGGATGTAGAGACTTTGTGTTTCCGGAATTTAACTATTTAAGAATCCTGAAATTTGGTGATTTACAGATTTGAGAATTGGAAAATATGAAAATTCGATAGTTTTATGAATTTGGAAAATTTGGAATATAACTACCTAAAAATTTTTGAATTTAAAGGTTTAAGAACTCGGAGATTAAGGAACTTGAGGATTTGAATAATTAGAAATCTGTACAGTTAGAAATTAAACATTCACCGATTAAATAATTCAGAAATACGAAACCTTTCAATTACGTACTTACAAATATAGTTGGACGTATTACTTGCTATGCTTTCATATTGGAGTACCGACCTGGGATAACATATCGTTTCAAATTGCGCGCGTCGGAAGTCGCATATCCGATTTCCAGTAACATATACTTCTCTCAAAACAATAATCTACGATCTATTTTAATCAAAATAATCACCTTTTTCTTATAATAAACCAATCTTATAATTTGATAAAGGAGAAAGAAGTAGTCAATCAATTTGTTAAAACGAAAGAATTCGTGCACCTGCGGATATAAAATCGCAGCTGATGTAACGGGGCATCATTATCTGTCACAACTCGACGCAATTACAGTGCATAGAGTACAGACGAAGCTCCAACATGGCGTTATCAAGATCTCCGGTTGGACTTCCGGTGATCGTTACGAGAACACCGCAATTCGATCCGCGAGGTCGCGATGCAAAACTAATAGCAAAAGGTGGGATAACATCGACGCAAGGAAGATCGACGAGACATCGGAGAAACATCATAAGCTAAAAAGTCGCAGAACGGTGGTAGACGTCGTTATGCAACCGCAGTTGCGTTACGTTGCACTTTAGACCAATGTAATGAAACAGCATTAATTAAAAAGTAGATTGATTTACGGCTACGGGAGAAATGAGGATAGAAGTAATCCGATCGAGCAAAACTTGGTTGCTTTTTCTTACTAGCGAATTATGATCGTGTCCAAGTGACAGAACTACTGCGAATTTTGTCGAATGTGTGGAATATTGTACTGGAGCTAGAAAAATATTTTATTTTTAATTTTTTTCAGTTTGCGGACTTACAGGTTTTCAGTGCGATAAGTATCGAATTTTCTAATTTTCTGAATCGGAAAAGTCGAAAAATTGAAAATTTTTGGTCAGGTAATTTGGAAGTTTTCAAATGTTTAAATTTTTATATTAAAAATTTCCGAATTATTACATTTTTACAGTCAAACCTCCAATTTCTAAATTACTAAATTTTTCAAAAATCAAATTTTTAAATAAATAAATTTTTATTAATAACATTTTTAAATGTTTAAATCTTCAAATTCTCATATCACCAAATTTCTATACATTCGAACTTCCAAATGTCAAAATTGCCGAACATTTGAACAAGATATTTTGTTAAGTATAATCATAAATTTACAACATTTCATGATTATCATACTAATCAAAAAATTGTTAAAACTATTATTTTTGTTACAATCGACCAACTTGCTTATAAATTTTTAAACAACGAACAACTGTATGACACAGTTATAACAAAAATATGACACAACCCAGTTATGCTACAAAAATAAAATACGATCGTGCATGAACAGGTGCTGCCTCAAATTTTTTTAATAATTTTGAAACGGAAGTTTATAAAAATATTTCTTTTTTTCAAAGACAAACGAAAATTTTGACAAAGCAAACATTCCACGACGTTCAAGGTATTACTCGAAGAGGTATTAACGAATTGCAGAAATAGATTTTCGAGGAAAAAACTAATAAAAATCGTATTATTAGATAAAGTGAGGAGAAACCATAAAACGGCGGGTGCGCGTGTTTACAGGAAGGAATTCAGCTATCGGATAAATTTACAACGTGCAAAAACAGCGGGGCATCAATGCCCCGGAGGCATCGATTCACCGAGAATTTCCTTCTTAATTACATTTCCGACAAAGTCAATTAATTTACGGCGTTCCAGCGCTCTGATCGCGCGTATTAATATTCAAACGATCGTTCCACGAATAGTCGATACCTAAATGAAAATATTCATAAACCTTGAAAACCTTGTTAAATTCTTCTCGAGTTAGTAGATCGAATATGACGAGCTGGATTCGATTCGATTATAGTTCCAATTTATCGATTATAGTTCAAAATTTATCGGGGTCTACTGTGCAAATTAATGCAAATTAAACGATAATCCGATGTAAATAACATCGATAATTATAACTGCGCTGTTAATTTACTAAATTATTCGAGGTCGATTAAATACTACTGACATACTAATTAAGTACAGCATGGTCGGATAATAATAATAAAGTTATTGTGAATTTAAGAACTGGAAGACTTGTTTCTGGAGCATTTGAATATTCAGTATTTAGTATCAGCATTTTTAATATTCGGAATCGATCTGCAACTTTGCCATGGCAACGAAATCAACCTTTAGCCTCTCATGCATGCGTTACATTCGCATAATTCGATTGCGTAATTCAATTCGTTGAATAACATTTCATATATTTTATAAATATTACGTTGGTAATTCGTGACAATTCCATTGTCCATACATTTACTTATTTCGGGCAAAGAAGCGACAAAGCAAAATATTAAACATATTTGTAAAGGGAAATAATATAATATTTTTAGCGATACCAGCACTATTTAGTAATAATTATAGAATACCGTAGTGGAATAAATCTTTATAGCATTTATTGAACAGCTTATAAATAAAACAAAATTGTTAGAATGTTTCATTACATTTTGCTTCAACATTTTTCTCGACATACGATATGGTATATTAAAAGGAAGGGTATATTTACTGTGCAGGTAATTTCTAAGCTTAGGTTTATTGAATTGAGAAGCTCATTAAGTAGCACGAATAAATGCTTTCGGTCGTCATTTTTAATATTTTATTTGCAGTCGAGTTATTGTTCGAAGTACTGCACTTAACCCGTGTAACGCTTGTTTCGAGTTACCTTCACGGTCACGATTTCGGTGTCGTGAAATCGTTCGTCACGTCAGCATTTGCATTGATTATTTTCCTAAGAGCCTCCTCTTTCCTGTCTATAAATTATTGTTTCTTGTGTGGCCTCGAAACCGCGTCTTCATCGTCAAAATTTCTCTTTTATTCGACGCGAGCCACCGTGCAAACGGGCTACTGACGCAACTGAGAATGCGCCATCGGTATCGCGTAATGACCGATAATTAGTCGATTGCATAACTATCGCTATTGTCGGATAACACGTACAAATGAACCATTAGGCGAAGATACGTTCCACGAACATGAATTACTTGCGAGCAGTCGTTCGATTCGTAAAGCGAATACCAACTGTAAGTGAAAAAGTGCGAGAGCCACTTTGAATAAATCGGTTTGATCGAGAGACAATATCAGATTTATGCAATAGAATACTGTCTACTTTTCTCAAAATTTCATATTATTATAATTTTGTTATCAGGAAGTTTATACAATTTATTTATATTATGAACATTTATTAAATCTGCAGTTAATATTCAGACTTTGTTCGTCGTTGAATTTATTTCATGATATAAAAAATCATTTAAATATTGTGTTTCTAGTGATATTAAAACATTACTTATTAAATTTGTATAAATACATAAGACTTATATAGTTCGCTAGCTATATGGTCAATTGTCAATTGACAATCAAACAAATCTACACAGATCATTGAGAATTCTTTACTATGATAAGGAAGGAAAAGAAACAATTGTTTGACTAACTCGATATATTGCCATTTGAAAAATATTTCGATCTTACAGCTTTGGTGGAAATATAACGGGAGTCTACTGTAGCTCGTCAATACGAAACACGTCGTTTAAGTGTTTATTTTGCATTCTCTTCGTTCTAAGAAACTGTTTAACCTACGGAATACATTTGCTGTGTATGTTGTATACAAACTTCGTAAATATAATTACACGTCAACATAAAGGTATACCTTGAAATATTAATAACAGAAAGTTTTCCGTCACACAGAGAGGAAAGAACATTACCTTCAAGAGACAACTTGTAATTTATCACGAAGATAAAGAACAGGGTAAAAGTTAGTGTGAAACAGCAGAATTATTATTAATAAGGAAAAGTATTTTCGTAGTTAATTTCTTTGATGTTTAACCCGGATTTACACCTGCAAACCATTAATGAAATTAACTATACTTCAAGATTAGAATAAAAATGAAATTAGCAAAAGAGCAACACTCCGGAACCCCGGATATTTAAATAAAAATTATTTCGAACATTATTCAAATATTTTTATAAAGTTATTAAACAAACAAAATATACATGCTATAGAAATCATATTTTATTATAACACAAATCTTACAAGCGATGTATTTATTTCTTAAAAAGCATGAAAATATTTGTGCAATGTAAAAAAAGCAATGTTCGTTCATTCAAAGTCTATTATAAAAATAAATATTACTATTAAGAAGAGACTTGTGTCCTCGTAAACTACAACTAGTAAACATAAACAAAACGATATTGAATCACTTTATAGCCTCTCCATACGAAGCGGCAGATATGAAAATGATTTTATCAGTCACAATAGTAATCAAAGCGATTCATATAGTATAAGTAAAAGTCGATTTTTTCATAAGGAAGCATAAGTAGAAACGTATTAGACGAAAGTAGAAAACGGTGTTAAACAAAAGGTAAATAGTCAGGTTACAGAAGAAAGTTTCGACTTTTTAATTTGAGCAGCGATCGTTAGAGTACGTAGGTATCCTGATGCGTCATCGATCATGCACAGACAGTTGTTATGAACACTTGACGAAGTTCCAGATACGCTCAAGTGAAGATTAATTTTTTCGATAATGCGCTGTTCCATTAACCCGAGTGCCAAGTCAATTTCAAGATCTAGGATTTTCACTTCCGTGTATGCATTCGTTATGGCAGAAATTGTTCGTTCGAAGACATTCTCCTATCGATATCCGTCATTCGATGTCGGAGAGGTCAACATCGTTCTAGCCTTTCATTCGTATTAAAATGAACGGTGTTTCTTGGAACATCATTGTACCGATTCATTTGTATTCTATAGAATACGCGACACGCTGGTACCTTACGTAAGGTTCGACTATTGAAATTCCGAAAAATGAAAGAATACTGAGTCACTTACAACGTGGTGCGGTTAGGTTCTTCTACGTGGAACATCGTTCAACTGCACGATTTGAAACTCAAAAGATTCTGCCGGGAACAAACAAAATTGTTAACCACTCTTTGTCAGTCCATTTTTGAGATTGGTCACAATTTTTCAATCTTAATTGAGATAATTAGTATCACAGCGATTCCTTCACGAAGTAATTCGAACACTATATAAAACCGTGAGATTCGTTTCGGAGTTTTGTCGTTCGTTAGATCTTTTAAATTTCGTGGGTATTGTTTGAAGAAAATGGAATTCTCACACGGACACAATTGTAAACCATAGGTTCACTGTTACGGTAGAAAATAAAGAAGATTTCATTGAGTAAGAGCAAATGGCGTCGAGTGGTTCTGCAAATGGAGAGCGTTTTAATTTTCAAATCACATTCGAGTTTTTACATGCAACTCAAAAACGATGGGTATAATTTCATGTGTCACCATTCGCGTTTGTAAAAATCACCAATTTCTCTGAAGTGAATGTTAAACTGTTTCAATTACTTCGTTCAGAACATGGATAGCACTTTTTAATTTCCAATGGATTAATTACCAGAAGGCATGATACAATTGCGAAGAATAAAATACTACTGACACAACCGAGTCGTACGTTTTGTTAGCAAAATGAAAACTGACAGCCACCTCCACAGTAACCGCACGATAAGATTAGAAGTCGAACCGAACGTATATTCCAGAATCATCGTCATGCGATTCATAAAGCTTCCCACATTTTTTTCTTATCAATAAAGAATACATTATTTCCGTTGTTCAGCAACGTGCGAGGGCAGAAACGATCGAACACTCGTGATTCTTACGACGCATGGTGCGCGAGTGGTAATAACAGTTGTATAACCTCGCGTTTGCTATAATAGCCGGAAAGATAAACGCGGATAACAAATATGTGAACTGTTTGATCGATCATTTTGAACTTTTTATACCTGTTCTTATCGCTTGAGCAATATTTGTCAGAGATAAAAACGGTGAACGTTCTAACGTGTACCCCGATTGACTTTCTGAATTCTTCGAGACGAACGTGACGCAAAAATTTAAATAATATCGTGACACAAAATATTTATTTCGATATTGATCGAATTTTGTTTTAGAGATCTGTTGTACAATCCTATAACTTAATTAAATTCCGGAATAAATCTGAAAATTCAACTTTTCACATCAACTTTTAAATCATAACTTGAATAATTGAGCGTATGTTAAAAACATCCTTACTGAATTTTAAGACTGAACTACACATTTTGAAATGAAAATTAAATAATTTTTTAGTGATTACAATATATTCTACGATGTAAGATAACAGTGTATTCAACAATATTTTATAAACTTTTCTATTTTCTATTTTCGAAAGAGTTTCCTTTCCTCACTCCAAATATATAAGAAACATGAAAACATGTAATTATAAATTAAATTAAAGTTGAACTCATAATCTGAATATATAAATATCAGTTTATACTATAGTAAATAGTAAAAATATTATAAATCACAATAATAATATGTAATATAATAATAACAGTAATAAAGATAATATAATAATATATAATTATTATAACAAGACAAATTGGTTTCAAAAAAAATTTAAGGAGAAAGAAGAAAATCACGGCGATGGCAAAAGAAAAATCGGAGAAAATCGGCATAGTATTACAGAAGCTCGTAAGAAAACTGGAAGTCGAACAGATAGATAACATCTAAGAGCAAACAAACGTTTACATAATAAGTTTATATTGAACTATGACGTGCCTTTGAAGCTAGCGGAAATCGCGTGTACAATGTAGAATTCACACGGCGAGTCAGAAACGCGTGACGAAACCGTCGCACTTTACGCTTCAAGATGGTGTTTTTGGGTCAAGTGAAACAGTTAAATGGTCGATGCCTTGTTTTTGACCCGGCACACACAGAAATACCTGCCTCTTGTTTAAAAAGCAGGCTCACGAAACATGACTTCTTCATTTTTCTACCTTTTGTTCCGTACAGGACTCTCCTTGATCCCAACCTAACCAAAATCTTCTTTCAAAAGTTTACTTTCCATCTTCATAACATCACTCAATTTGTTATTCAATAAGCGTATGCATTCGATATGGATGTAGATTTGTTTTAACAGATTTGTTTATGCAGATTTTTTTTAACCGTTTTGTATTTACAGCTTTGTTTGGCAGAAACGCTGCATTATTCTTATTACATATACGATGTTATATTACAGTACTTATTCAGGTGCTGCAAAATTTATATTATACTCATTTTTTGACGTTACAATTATCACAATCAAACGTAATGCATTAATTGTTTATAACATTGTTAAATATAATTTCAAGTTACAAGAGTATCTAGGTGCAAAGTTAAAAATTTAATTGCCATTCTAGTAGGATTGTTTAAACAATAGTATTATTTTTAACAAATAGTATTTTTCATCATGAATCTACCAGAAGTTATCTAGCAGAAATTATTAATTCGTTCATATAACATCAGTTAAATAGTGAGTTCAGCTAGCTAATTGATCTTTAATCTTTATAGTCCGTCATTTATGTTTTCCGTGTATAAATATACTTAATCTTTTATTTATCAATTATTTATTCAGAGTACGTTATGAATAACTGAGTCGTAAAATATTTCTGTTTCAATATCAACACAAGAGAGTTTGATTGAAATTTTTATGCGATTCATTTTAATAAATGTACCATTGTGTTCGTTTTATGAGTCGGGATCGAAATTAATCGTGCACTGTCATCCAAGGGTTTGTTCGTGTCATCCATGAAATGGATGACCTTAAAAATTGATTCAGTTTCTCGATGTTTCAACAGCATCTTTCAACGTATACCTCTGAAGCATGTTAGAAGTAATACGTTAATAGCGGTTTATTCTAACGATAATTAACCTTGTCATCGTTGAAGAGTGATCATTCTTATGCAAGTCGCATCATCGCACGAAACCAAGGGCTTCTCGCAAGAACCGCGGTTGATTTACGATTTGATCGACGATATATCCGCCAAGTTATTTGAAACACACTCTTAATTACCGTGAAACGACCATTAGAGTAATGCAGCCTTTGATAATGATCTATTTGCTGCTGCCATTATATCGACGGAAACGCGAATGGCGTTTGTGAACGTTTCAAAGGAGCATAGATAATTGCAAACTAAATCAATCGCCAGAATTTTCCGTTTAAATGAAATGTTCGACGTCGAATCGATTTAATCTGTGAATTTATTTCGTGTCCACGAGCATATTTTTAGGATCACAAGTAATTAACTAATTTATGTATTGAACGTTATTTAACCAGCGAACGTATTTGCATCATAAAACGGATATCTCCATTCATTTCACCGGAAGTGAATGGAACCGTGATAGTCAAGATTAGATAGGAATTTATGTGCATACGTGAGTTGTAGGCAGATTAGCCACCTGCCAAAAGAATAGTGGACACTGTCGTGCATAAATTTGAAAATTTAGCAATTTTGAAATTTGGAATCTTTGAAATGTAGAAAATAGAAATTTGGAAATTTGGGTATTTAGAAATATAGGTATTATAAGAATTCGGTGATTTCGGAATTAAGAGATTTAGGAATTCGGGAATTTCAGAAATCGATTATTTAGGAATTTTGGGATTTACGAATTGGGAGATTTATGAATTCGGTAATTTAGCATTTAGAGAATTTATATATAAACCGGGCAATTCACGAATTCGGAAATTCATAAATTTAGAGATGTTAAAAACATAGAAATTTGGAAAGTTAATGACCCAAAAATTCAGAGATTTAGAAACTGTATATTTCAGAAACGTGAAGATTTCAAATTATTAAATTTCACTAAAATGGCGACGGCCTTCACCTCGACCGTTCTGCACGCATTCCTGCCAGAACCATAAAGTCCACAATTTGTTCGATTCGATCATACTAATTTTATCACACGGCTTACACGACCGTTCTTATTATGGTCTTTTTAAGGTTGTATAACGTAAAAAAGTAACGAAAAACTTGATTGCCTCTGCTCTGATTCCCAAACAGACCATTTGGCTGTCTCCGTTTTTGGCTCGGGTACCCTATAATCGATCGATAAACTCTCTTCCCAAAATTACCAGAATCCCAGTAGGTATAAATGGAGCACAGGTCTTCGACATGCTGTTGACCCGAATATTTTTTTTTCCGTTCAAATGGCGCTGCACACCCTCCACGAAAATAGGCCTGGTCGATGAAATGACCAACTGTTATATATCTCTATTTATAGATATTTTCCCCTATCTCTAGCAGAGAAGTGTAAGTACATAGATAACGATATCTATGACCGCATCCCTGCATCTGGTGGAAGGTACGATGTATCGAACGAAGGTTCGATAATAGTTAATCACTAAGGGTGTGGTTTGTACTTGGATGTAATCGCTTAGCTGATATCTACCTAACGTTTTTCGCCTTTATCTGGCTATAAACGGACATGGAAAAATAATTGAGGAGAATTGGGGCAATAAAGGGAGATCCGATAAACCAACCCATTATCTAACTGAACTTTTTACACCAACATTTGCAGATAATGATAGATATATAGATAATAAAGCGATTAAAATTCTGTCGAATGTTTAAAAAGTGATCGATGCCTGCGAGCTTCGTGAGATAAGTGCCATTTGCATATTAATTGCATATTTATGTACAATTTATAATTTAAACGGTACGTAATTACTGCTCGATGTATATGGCCAGTCATTTATAAATTTAATGCGTGCAAGAATTTAATAGTGGTGAGAAAAAAGTATGCTGGCTATAGAACGTAGCTGTAGTCGTAGAATGTATTTGTAGATATTGCAAACTGCTAATTTCTAATGCAACGTTGAAAAATGGTGGTTTAATTGTCGTAAAAGTATCAATTTTATATACTTTCGTAAATTTGTACAATATTGTTTAAAAAATTATATGCTTAAATTAAAAACTCAACGTTGAAATACAATGCTGAAATTACTAAATAAGAAAATTGATACAAAATCGAGTGTAATTGATAATTATAATGATTAATGAGCTAACTTGTTCCTTAACAAAACTTATTTGAATTATTTATCATTGAAATTACCGTAGTAGATTAGTAATTCATAAGTCGTATGATTATTTCTAGTTTGTATGTATTTATTTATATTCTAATTCTTGAAAGTCAAGTTCTGAGGTTAGAAAACCAATCGAATTCATTTTTGTTTTATAACTTCTCCTGTGTAATGAGAATTGTATCGTGCAATAGCTGTACATTATAACTATTCGAACTGTATATGATATATTATAGCATGTATAAGCATACTGTATGTATATCATGCTATATAAAATAATGTAGAAATATAAAAATCTGTAAATTTGGCAAAATATCTCATAATGTAAGAAACGTTCACGCGTTTATCATTTGATAGCTCAAATAATAGTAAGACTATTTATTTTTTCACTTTCTTCATTGTCTGTGTTCCCATTTGTGATTATATCACATTATGTTCGCGTTCCTTAGGATTTTCGAAAATCAGAAACCGTCAAGTTTGTGCAAAACCGGGGCACGATGCTTTGTCACTCCCAGTGAAAATCAAGTTAGAACGATGAAGAATCGCGATACCGATTTTTCATTCATAAGAAATATTATTTTCTCACGTGGCAAGCTGTTACATGTACACAGAAACGGTATTTTCGAAACGACCACGGTGTATTCTAAGAAAACGTTCCGTCGCTCTTGACGCGCGAACAATAAGCTTATTGATGGGCGTTCTTGCTTTTACTGCAATTGCTTTTATTGCAATCTCGTATTCAGAGAAAGGCACGGCATGGGAATGGTAACTCGCGCATCATTCGCTTGCAATTTCCTCTCTATTTACTTATTCATAAGTTGCTGTATTGATCCGTTCGAATCCGTCACTTTAATTAACCTTTTGCGCAACTGCACCACGTACACACTTATGAGTTGTAAGTTGTAGAAAGTTATAGTTATTATTCGTAAGTCATAAGTTATAAGAACGCTTGCCAGTTACGCTTTTACCTTTAAATCAATACCGCTGAATTTTCGCAGTATTCTTGTACCGAGTCAAGCAATTATTTCTAAGGAATCTAATGATCGTAGTCGCCATTTTATTTATTCAATACGTTCGTTAGATATAGTGTTTCAGAGGCAGTCATTTCGTTCGAAAATAAAATTCATACATCATGAATTCAGTTTGTTTTCTTCTGACCATAAATAACATACAGTTACAATGAAATATGTGTACACGTTTATGTGCAATATCTAGATGTATACCTGAATCCGCATGAACTTATTTTCCGTTTCAATTTGTATACATTGTATGATTATATAAATTGTATAAATTGTATAAATTGTATAAATTGTATAAATTGTATAAATTGTATAAATTGTATAAATTGTATAAATTGTATAAATTGTATAAATTGTATAAATTGTATATACAATTTGTGTATGTATACTTCCACCTCTGTATCCCTAATTCTCACAGCATGAAATAAATTCTTAAAAGTTTAAATATGAAAAGTTTAATTGTTAAAAAATCCGTACTTTCGATAACTGCAACAACGGTCATTAAAATTATAAATGTCTACAAAGTCTCATTTTTCACTGGTATCGGTCAAGTTATGGAACCAATAAAGATGTTCGAAGCTTCCCAAAATTTATGGAACGTAAGAATAAAATTAGTATGTCGAAGGAAGTTTTACGCGTCACCTTTTGGGGTCTTTTCAATGAATCGCGCGAACGAGGGTGACATAGGGAACGGAAACGAGTTGTTTACGGTAAGAACGTGGTCGATGTAAGACTCGTAGCGAAGGTCTCGAAAAGTAGGTGATTCGACGTAAGAACTCGTGTTCGATAGAAAAAAAAAAATAAATGACCAGACGATCAGTGAGCCAAGAAGATAGTATCTCGCGACGAAGCTCTCGGTCCCTATTCGATCTTTTGAATTGTAAATCTTTCGATTTCGTCGCGTGACGCTCTACTAACAAGAAACAATCTTCGTTTTTGCGCCGGACGAACATTTTGCCGAGTCATTGGATTCCGGAAATGTGTATTCCAGGGAAATTAAGTGGGAATCTGTGAAAAGAAGGAAGGGAACGGAGACCTGTCGGGTGTAGCTGCGACTATTCGTCAATGGTGGCCGGTGAAAGTACCGGATACGTTGGGAAAAAGGAGCAGAAATTGTGAAATAACTGACTCCATGGTGTACGTCGGTAGAGGAATTTAAACCCGTAAAGTCGAAACGTGTCGAGTAAGAAAACAGGAAATATTATTTTCAGAAATTTTGGAAACGTCCTATTGCTTGCTCGAATTTTTGTTTTTAAGTCGTTTTAGATTTATTTTGATGAATTAATTAATAGGAATAACAGTCTGTATTTAGGATAATTTTAATTTTCTTTATGAGGAATTATATAATTTAATAATAATGTTAATTATAGGAAACCGTTTTCATTGAAGTACTGCGTCATTTAATGAAGCTATTAAATGTAGTATCATTTCTATATGATGAAGAGATAAAGGTAATACTATTTCTATGTAATAAATAATTAATACCACCGTTTCTATATAATTAACGACTAAATGTTGTACCATTTCTATACGCTGAATAATTAAATGTAATTAATGTAATATCATTAATAAACCATTGAATGTAATAAGATTACTATATGCAGTGAAAATAAAAATTTCATGGATGAAATGAACGAAGAATTTTCTACGACATTAATTCGCGCAGTCATTTCATTTTCACAATTAATTTTCTTGACTTGCACTAGGAACGGAAATGCGTTAATTCTAAAATATTAAATTAATATTTCCGGTTTAAAGTCAAGATATTCCTTCATGTGGCGCAATTAATAAGAACGAATCGATTTTATAATTTCTTTGCTGGCAATTGCGGAAATTAAAAACTTAATGTCTGACAATCAGCTTAGACATTAATATCAACAGTTTCTTGTTGAAGAGGAGTTACGCCATAAAATTATGATTACCACAAAGATTAGTGCTATATCTTTAATTTACGAGCTTGGATATACTCCATTTCTATCGTGTGTTGCTGTCAGCAGAATACAGAAATTACTTCTTCGATATGAAAACAACTTTAAAAACTTGCAAATCCTCAAAGTAAGTCCCAAAATTGTCAGGTCCTCTATTTCGCAAATTTTTAAATACCTAAACTTCCAAATTTTGAGGTCATCAAATTTCTAAAGTTCTAAATCTTCAAATTTTCAAATTCTCAAATTTCCAATTTTCTAGGTTCCCAAATTGTTAAACTAAAAAATATCGAAATTCTGCATTTTCCAAATTCACAAATATCTAATCTCTCAAAAATTTCAGATCATGTAATAACAAATTTAGTACCCACTACAATCACTAATACATGTCATATTCGCTTAAAATTCAATTTACATGAACAATATCGTACTGTCATCAACATATCTCACCAAATATCTCATCAACATATTAATCAATATCATAAGATATTGATAATTATAGTACAGATACGATATCGATAATCATTAATCTTGCCTACAACTTGATTCCCAAATTCCACAAGACTTTTTCGCAACGTATCAACAAATACCCCGAAAAGATTCTACGACGTCGTTCACAAAAAGTGAGCCACGATAGAGAAGCAAAGCGAGCGATTTGGAGGGTAACACCGCGTATCATCATCGTCGTTTCATCGTCTACATTTCGCCCTTCGTTTTGAAACGACGAGCAAAGGGAGCGACGATGTTTCCCGACCGGAAAGCCAAGGGGTTCGAAACGATCGTTTCCCCATAAACGACGGCATCGTAAATTCCGCGCGTGCACCCGAAGCTCGATCGTAGAACCTTAAAGCCGGCTCGCATCGGCGTTCAACTTTAGACGGGCCGGTTTAAAATGCAGCCGCGGAAAGACGGGGCCGGAAGTGAAATAGAGAAAAACGTCGAAGCGAAACACCGTAGACGCCGGAACGTACGGCGAGAGGGGAGACGGTTATTTTCTCCTGTCTCCCCCGCCTAATATTTTTCTTCTTCCCTTTATTCCTCCTCTTACCTCACGCTGTAGGACCTTCCCTGTTTCGAGGTCATTGCACTCTTCGGGGACCGGGTGGTTGCAACACGGGGTGGCACAACACGTCGGATCGATTTTCCACGACGACGTCGGGGCGCCAGGAAAAATCCCCTCGACGGTTTCTGTCGTTCCCGACCCTCCCTTCGATCCGCGGAATCCCACAGGTCTCCCACCGGCCAACTACGCTTCTTGGCACGTGACTGCGACGTAAAAACTCGTATCCGCTACGTCGCGAAACGGAGCATCCTCTTCAACGGCAAAATCGATCGGGCAACCCTGCTCTGGCGCCAGTCTGCCCACCTCCTCTCCTGTCCACGTCGATCCTTCCAGAATCGCCGCCAGGATTATTCCACAACAGCGACGGGATATATAGCCCGTAAAAAAAAAACCTCGATCCTTTTACAACGAATAATACCGCTCAACTTCGCCCGTCTATTTATTTATTTATCAAGGCCGAAATTCGCTCAACTTTGCCCGTCTATTTATTTATTACCGGCGTGATTTGAAGTTACTGCCGACCATATAATCGAACGTCGCAGAAAACGATCGGCGGGCGATTATTCGCCGACTGGCCGATTGGCTAACACGAACGTCGATAGTGATCGATGGGTCGACGTGTTACGTCAAGGATGGGGATCCCTCGTGGCACGAATCACGCGTAAACAGATTCTACGTAGTCCAATGTCACGGCACGCCACGCGGCCCCTCGATCCATCTATGTTTGCACGATCGGTTATAGTTCTTTCCGACTAGAATCGACGCCGGTATTTCTCACTTCCCTCTCCTTCCGGTATCCTCGTGATTGCGACGTGGCCCCGTACCTCTTCCAAAACGATCGATCATCCTCCGACTATTAAATCCTAGATGTTTTCTCGCGTACCGAGACCTCGAACGAACACATTTAACCCTCTCGAATCTTCTGGATGTCCACAGATCGATTCAGGATCTCGGAGAATTAATAAATTCGCCAATTTTTACGAAACTTTGTACGTGTATGTACGAAACAAACCACTTGGCGATAAATAACTCGTAGATTCATGAACACGTTATCGTGTGAAACAATAACGCGAAACAGATGGAATGTCCATTACGCAATCCGACGGTGTCGTTGTTCGAGGATAAATCACTTGGTACCGGAACATGTAGATCGTTCGACGGCGATAACGACCCCTTTAACGAGTTCTCACGAATTAACCCTGGTAGCACCGATTAGGTTCCTGCGTGACCTTCCGCGGTACGATGCCGCCCGCGCGACATCCCGGAGCGAAATGACTCGTGCACGATTGCCCGCCCCCGAGGGGTGGAAAAGACGACTGGCGTCGATCCGGTGATTCCGGGAAATTGATGACGTCGCTTAGGGAACGAACGTCGCGACCGTGTGTGTGGCAGCTGCAACCACCGGAGACTGTCAGCCACGTTTTCTTCTATCGACCGTATCGCATTGCGGCGACGAATAGCACTGGCGGCTTCACCTCGTGGCGCGCAGGTTTCATATGGGCGCGCGCGCGGGCATGAGCGCACCCTTTGTGCACGAGTGTACACACAGGTGGCGGACGCGAAACTGAACGTGCTCCGATACCACGGAAATATGAGTTATGGAACACTTCGACGTTCGGTTCTGTCGGGTCTTGGAATACGTACCAGGCGTATGCATAAGTTTTTTCCGGTTGACCTAAGAGATGGCTCGAGCGAAAAGTACGCAGCGTATTAATTCGAGTCATACGTCATTATGTTCGTCTGACATTAAACAACAACCACGTACAAGTTGAGTCCGCCAAAATCTAGTGTCTTTGTTTTATCGTCCTAGATACATCTTTCAATTTTTTACATTTGGACAATATTAAGTTTTTAGAGTTTTCAAATTGTCAAATTCAAGAAATTTAGTGTTCAAATATCGCGAGAATTATTAATTCTCGAATTTTGAAAGTACGGAATTTTGGAATCTTGTAATGTAGGAATTCGAGACATAGGCACTTCAAGAGTTCGGGAATGTAGATATGTAGCAATTCAAGAATTTGGGGAATGTTGAAATTTTGGAGTGCAGGTATTTAGGAATATAAGAACTTAGAAATTTAGAAGTATATAAATTTGAAATGATAGAAACATGGGAATGTAGGAATTTGCAAATTTAGAAGCATAGGCACGTAGGAACTTACAAATGTAGTAAGTGAGAATGTACCAAGTTAGGAAAACGGAAAATTACGGCTATATGGATTCAAGAACATAGGAATTCGAAAATATAGAAATGCATAAAAGTATAAATCCAAAAACATAACAACTTGAATATATACAAATTCCTGAATGGAAAAATGGAAAAATATAACAATTTTCCAAGATCAGTTTAAAAGAAGCTCCTTCTATACAACTGGCTTAAAAAATTCGTCACGTACAAAGTGTAACACGTGGGAAAACAGAACTAGGGTGAAAACATGGCATATATCCGCGCCATGCATACATAGTGATATCTCGTTCGATGTATCAGTAATCCGAACATTTTTCGGGCTTAAAACTATTTTCTTTGATTATCGAACAATTTATTTCTTCAATGTTTGCATGCTTAATTTATATTCTCTCGGTAGAGACCTACATCTCATTATTCTTCGTGATCGTTATTTGCCTGCTTCCGTTCGTGATTAATGAACCCATAATTAATATCCCCGGCAAGCATTGTACGTGAAGTTTAATCAAGGTTTAAGGGCGTTTAACCTTTTCTGCCCCTAATTTGTTTCTACAGGCGAGGAAAGTATTTTTATACCTCGTGAATCATCTAAGTATTTAACCTGCAATATATAGCCTATGTAAAACGTATGATTATGTGGAAAGACGATTATAGACCATAGTTAATGATTTTGAGGTAAACGAAATTCAATGTTACTATTTTTTATACGTACATTGTGGAAGACATATGATGGTCAAATTACCTTTCCTTCATTAAACCGTGTAACTTTTTAGACATTAATCAATTTAGCTTATCAAACGCTATATGAAACTATTTCATTGATAAGCTCGATCGATTAACGTATACAAAGTATATAGTAATTCAGTGTGAAAAACAAATTTAACATTCTTACATATATTACCCATTCGTCTACCTAAATAAAAGATCAGTCTATTAGATTATGTTCAACTCGAAAATTTTTAACTATAATCTGAAATATTCTTCGATATAATCAGTAACTTCGAAGATATAGATTATGGTTGTGTTATCATCACGGAGACTGTAAAAATAAACAAGTCATGAGCTTAGCAATATTGAACTGACCTAAAAACCTTCTCCTTCAATGCTATGACCCTCGTATCCACTTCAATGCTTGTAATTTGCTATGAATGCGATCAGAAAGAAATACTAATGCTACGTATGATATTTGATGCGAAGATGCCAATATAACGAGGGTGTACTGTACCTCAATTTAAAATCTTCAGTGATTCGACCTGCATACTTTTGTAATTGCTGAACGTTATATAATATAATGTCACGCGAAATCTTTGAATCGCTAACGTGACTTTGAAACGTCATGTAAATTAATGATTTCATTCGAAATCGCACGAGCAGAATGGGTTCGAAACGAGGGGGCTGCTCGAAAATGCGACATGATTAGACCACGATATAAATTTTCATTTGATTTTTTTAACGAAGTGAAACTTGCGGGATAGAAACTATGCACAGTACGTCTGCGCGATCGTTATGCGAGCAATTAGCAAGCTTGCAAAATATTCGCGAGCTGGCAGCCGGCCATGTTATCTGCACAATAAACTTACAGATAAATCCAAGGTCCGCGACTGCACATAATAAGCGATTCGCAGGAATGCTACTCACAAAACTATAACTCCGTGAGATTATGGTTGAAAATTAATTACGGAAATGCGTTGCCTATTAATAATATGGCTGAACATTGTATGCGAAGGAACGGGCTACTTTTTGCGACATCTCGAGAATTAATAACCACCATGTGTTGTTACATATTTGAAATAACTTAAATTTCAATTCTGGGTACATGGTAATTTTATGGTATGATAAAACGTATCAACGAAATGCCTCGATGTGCAGTGGGTCATTGGAGTATCGATATATCAAGCTTCGTTATGTTTATTATAATTAAGGATTAAATTGTTATAGGTGTTCAAATTTATGATTCAAAGGTTTCAGAATTTTAAACTGTTAAATTTTACAAGTTTCTAAAGTTTCGATGTGTCAAATCTACAATTTTATCACTTTTCAAACTACTGAGTTCTCGATTATTCAAATTAATAAGTTCATCAATTTTTCAATTATAAAATTTCCAAGTTTGCGAGTTTCAGATTTCCAAATTTTTTAATTCATTATTGTTTTAATCTTGAAAAGCTGACAATTTTGCAATTCTTCGATTCTTTGATTCTTCGTGTTAAGACATTTTAAATTCGATTTTATTCTTCATACCAGAGCAGTGTGCACTATAATTGTACACAATTTTGAGACCTTCTGCAACTGTATTAATTTTATGAAACCGTTTTTTAAAATTTATGTATTACCTTCAATCGCCATCTATTATTAGCCAAACACGATACAATCAAATTTACGATAAACGAATTATGTAAACCAAGTTCATCTCACAATTTACATATTGTTGCAAACATTTTCGTCGCGTGCATTGTTATAGACGGTAAATAGAGGGTGTAGAGTACTGAACATAAAGTTACTAATTGCTCGAATAAGAATGTTCGTACGCATCATAAATCAAAGCTTGATGTTTATTGGCTTCAGAACAACAGACATGCAAGCACATTTGCGAGGAACGTGGCAGAGTTCTTATTTAGAAAAAGTTGGGTGTGTCGCATAACTGAGTTGGGCTAAATGGGGTCTGCTAAATCCGTTCTGAAATGCATAAAGAAGAATAAAATAACTGTTCGACATCGATGCGTTCGACATTCATTACCAATATATCCATCCATCTTCCGGAATGTTCCTAAACAATCTTCGCGTCCGCGTTTATCCGCGTACCATGAAAATTATCTTCTCTATTGGACGCTGAAATAGCTAGTATAAATAGAGTATCTCGGCGTTTCATCCAGAAACGATTAATTCACGTTTAATCAAAGCTAGCGTAACATCGGTTGAACGTCCGGCAAAAGGAAGCAGAAGTCTAATAGCCAAGATTTATCGTTCATAGGTGAAGTCGAATTCTCGAGGGGTTCAGCCGCCGCCCAGTATCGCTTAATTACCTTCGTAATTAACCATCGTCCTCGATAACGAACGAGCAATTAAATCAGCTGGTAAACGATTGATTTTCCCGCCGATTGTCCTACGTTCTCGATCGTGATTCTCTGATCATAGTCACATGTAGTTTGCTTAACTCGTTCTTGTATTAGGCGGAAAGGTGTACCACGTATTAGATAATTGCGCAGGTTATGTGTTATACAGATTGTATAAATTATGTAGGTTATATAGATTATGCAGATTATATCGATTATTAAGTTATATGTATCAATACATGCTGTGCTTTTGTCCGACGAAATATTGTATGTTGTTAATTTTTATTGCTAAATTTATTTGATTTGGATTATT
This sequence comes from Coelioxys conoideus, assembly GCA_947623535.1. NCBI lineage: Eukaryota > Metazoa > Arthropoda > Insecta > Hymenoptera > Megachilidae > Coelioxys > Coelioxys conoideus. Next base: position 11,959,436 of record OX392449.1, read on the forward strand.
TTATATATTGTGGATTGTATCTGAGTGATGATGGTATAGTATTTGCTTATTCCTGTTTATCTCGGCTAGCATTAGATTAGGCCAAACTCCCAAATGCACAAGAAACTTTTCAGAATCTCTCGATCTCCATCTTTCAAAATGTCAAAATCTCCAATTTCTAAACCTCCAAAATTCTGACTTCTTAAATTGTTAAACTTTTCCGATTTCTTAGTCACTACATTTTTAAAGCAGAAGATTTGAAATTGCTACATTTTCCAATTGTATCAAAGATCCCCATAAGATACCTAGATGCTGTGAACAGGCTCAAAAGCATTCATAAAAATTTGGTATTAAACGTACTAATCTGAATAAAATTTCATATACACCGTACAAATTTTTTGACGTCGATCGACCCACATATTAAAGGTCAGCGAACAAAATGGTGCATACGGAAGACGTTCGTTCGCACGAATTCACCGTTGAGTTTCGATAAAAAGAAAAGTACCTTAGAACTTTACGGGCAACCCAGTACCTGACCCGAGGTTAAATATGTCGTGTTAATTATCGAAGCAATCTGTAACGAGGCTGCAGACTGGCGATTAATTAGCAACATTCAGAAGGCTGGCGTTTTGCGCTTCGATTTCGTTGAACAGCGAACGTTAACGAGCGATTGGACGCGAACGATGAACGAGATACGTAGTCGGTGCTTATGATGCACGCGAGCTTATTACTATTAGGTGATGAGAACGGAGACGGTAAACGAATACCGCATTTATAACGTCTCGCGAGCACCGGCACACGAGAATCTGGCCAACGGCCACATAACTCGACTTTCGCTCGAAACGCGAGCAAATCGAGGAACAAGAAGAAGAATCAATCCGAGCAGTGGACTACGTACGAACGTGAACTATGCAGAATGCGTAGAAGGGGGAGAAAAAATCACGCGTGACGCTCCCGTGAATTATAACCGCGATCAGTTTCAGTTCTTGGATACATTTCACTCTGAAAGAGGATATGGCTTTTCGTTAAAAGCGGCGCGGAGCGTGGATCGTTCGCTCCTTTTCGTTATCGACGAGTATCGACGATTACCGATGATTCGATATCGAAGTAGCAATAATTAACGGATATTTTTATGGATGTATGCGTCAATGATGGTGGCATCAGGTGTCGGCTAAGGAGAAGATGGACTGCGGTAGGTACTGAGTGTACAGCGATGTATATGGGAGATTTACAGAGATTTTATGCTTTTTAATGTTTAAATATAAGTTCGGGCAGACATTTAGGTGTTTGGATATTTTGAGTTTTGGAATTTGGGAATTTTAGATTTGGTAATTTTGGAGTCTGGGAATTTTAGAATTTTGGATTTGGTAATTTTGGAATTTGAAATTTTGGAGTCTGGGAATTTTAGAATTTGGAAATTTTGGATTTGATAATTTTGGAATTGGAAATTTTTGAATCTGCGAATTTTGGAATTAGGGAATTTTAAAATTTGGGGATTTTGGTATTGGAAGTTTCGGAGCCTGGGAATTTTGGATTTGGAAATTTTAGAATTTGGGAATTTCGGATTTGGAAAGAATCTTGGAATTTTGCAATTTACGATTTGGAAATTTTAGAATTTGGAATTTTTTGATTTTGAAATTTTAGAATATGAGAATTTTCGATTTATTAATTTTGGAATTAGGGAATTTTAGATTTGGAAATTTTTGTACCTTGGAAGTTTTAAATTTGACACCGTGAAAATTTGTAATCTTGAAAATTTGGGAATTTGAGAACCTAGGAATTTGAAAAGTTAGACATTTATGGACTTGGAAATTCCTGAACTTGAATCATACTCTTGATTAAGTACGGTAAATCCTAAATTCCGTCCTTTGATTCTACCTGCAACAGCGAACTAACTGCAATTTCTTACTAAATCTCCGCAAAATAGCATCTAACAGACGTAACAGCTTCCACCTCATTAGCCACGATCCTCCCCAGAGAAATACCAAATTGGTTACAATTGATTCGTTACGTTCGTCCTCGACCATTCCGTGCGGACTAAATTTAAGCGTTCAAAAGCTCCAAAAATTTAAATACTCCAATTTTAATTTTCTTAATATTTACAAATACGCGAATGGGCAAAATTTAGAAAGGGCTTTGATATTTGGGAGAAATTCCATATTTAGGAGAATTAAGATATTTGGCAAATTTAGAAATCGGAATATTTAGATATTTCGTAGATTTAGAAATTGGAATATTTAGATATTTCATAAATTTAGAAATTGGATAATTTAGATATTTGGACGATGTACATACCCGATAATGTGAAAGCTCAGTATCCCACAAATTTTCAAATCCACGTACTTCAAAGTACGAATATCAAAATATTTGCTAATTTCGGAAGTCCGAACGTCGAGAATAGAACGTCTACATTACGAAACTCGAAGGTTCACCGATATTTACAAACGCTCGAGTTCGTTTTATGGCCGTAGCTGAAAGTCCCACGTGACGCGGCGTTGAATAGCGAGTCACCCGATCGCGCGGGCAATTTAAATGTCGGGCATAAATTCACGGTCGATGGCGTCGCGAGATCAAACGGCGATCGCGGCGTTTCGATGGGCGACATAAACAGGATTCCAGGGCGGCGCGTGGCGTCCTCGTCTATCGGGAATTCACGGGTCGCGGACACAAAGAAAGTCCCAGCGGAATGCTGGGAGTTCCAGACGCGTAAATCGTTCAGCGCCTCTCCTGCGCATAGGTGTGGACCACCGCGGGCCAAATATAGAACCCGTCCAGAAATATGTCTTTCGGGCCGCACTTAAAATCGTCGCTTCCGCCGTGGTTGTCGGGGACTTCGTTACCTTTAGGGCCATTTTCGCCGCCTTGCCCTGTGGCGTTTTTTACTCTCGGCTCTTTGCTGTCTCCCTCGGGCGTTCGGGAACAACCGTTCTTCTCGCGGCTCAGAACAGAACTCGTGGACAGAATCTGACCACCCAGGTGGGACAGACTCGAGCCTACTCGAGGGTCACGATGATGGATTCTCTCGCGAACAGAGCTTTTTGCGACGAGATGTTTGCCTGCTGACTTATTCGTAACGTCGTATGATGTCTTTGTTGGGTCCCCGATTTTGATCTAGCTACTTCTGAATTATGACTATAAATTTGTGGATTTAGACTTAAAGATATGAAAATGTAGGGATTTAGAAATTTGATGACATAGATGTTTGTTGATTTTGGTGTTTTGAACGGGGGAGTATGGGTATTTATCAACGTAGGGATTTGCATATGAAGGGGTATGGAAAATAGAGATTTGATGCTCTAGAAATTTGGGGAGCTAGAAAATTGACGATATAGATACTTGTAATATTAGAAATTTGTAGATTGAGGTATCTGACCACCCAGGTGGGGCAGACTCGAGCCTGTTCGAGGGTCACGATCACGGACTCTCTCGAACAGAGCTTTTTGTGACGAGATGTTTGCTTGGTGACTTATTCGTACGTGGTAACTTCGTATGATGTCTTGGTTGGGTCGCCGATTTTGATCTAACTACTTGTGATTAACCCTTTGCACTCGAAAGTATTTTTATGATAGTAAATAACAACTGTGAACTTTTTCGATGAAAAAGATTGATCAATCTTTTTGAAATAATTATTTCTTTATTATTAATTGCCAATATTGTCTGTTTTACTGTGTTCATATGCCACGCGCATAATACTATGCTTGTAGTGAAAAGTTATTTGTTATAATTTGTTGTATTAAATCAAATGGCGAGTGAATCCAATTTTTATTTTTTCTTTGGAATTTTGTCATAAATGTCGAACAAGAAAAGTATTCTTCGAAGGAAGAGAGTTTTGTTACGTGATTCGAGTAGCAAAAAAAGTTTGAGAGATTTTATAGGAGCTCGTTTGTAAACAGAGGCTGCAGGCGGAGCAATTTAAGGGTGAACGTGTTCTGGAGGCCAATGACATAGGGCGTGACTGATTCTTTCAACAGATTTAGATCAGCTTCCTTGTTATACTTTGTTCGAAGGCCTCTAACATTCTTGTAGCACGTGCTACTCACATTGTAACACGCCTTTCATATATAATCTTCGACAGAAATGTAATAGAGTAACTTCAATGAAAGATACATCGGGGATAGAATTAATTATGCAAAATAATAAACTGAAATTTTAATTAAAAAATAAAGCAATCACGTTTCGAATAATTACAAGTATAGTCTATCCATTTAGGACTGCTTTTGTGGCATTGAACATGTTAATTAATTTTGTACAGTTACTTTTTAAATTTTAATATTTAGATAAATGTTAATTGAACTTTTAGTTTCAAGTTTATATAGTGCTGTTTTGTAGTACTTTTATTTTAGTAAATCGTAAATCGATGTTTGTAAAACGGTTGCTAAATAAATTCATGAATTTCACATTAAAAAAAAACTTCAATACAGAAGTTCAAATATTGCGAGTGTAAATTTAACGTGCGTCATATTACGGTCAGTGTGTGAACTAATAAAGATAGCTGACGCACGTGTACTTTTAACATTGTAAAAAAACGTGCTCCAACGTAATTATAATAATAAAAAAAGTAAAAATATTCTCAACGATGTTATGTAACATTTCAACCGTTCTCCAATACGTTCGTTCATAAACCTTGAATATCAACTCAACGTTAACGCTAAAATTATTAAAGCGGTCGAATAACCAGTCCACAAGTTTCTTATGTCGAGTTATAAAATTTAAGATACTTTTCTTCAAATCTATTTGATGTTTTATCAAGATTAAGAACATTAATCATGTACTGTATATATCGTGTACAGTAATTTATGTTTCGTCGTTTATTTATATATTTATCTATTTTATTTACAATTTGTAAGTCGGTGCAGATTACATAATTGTTTAGTATTAAAAGTACTCTAACATCCATGTATGTTCCCATGTCATCGACACGATTATTTCCTTTTTCAACAGAAACGCGTATCGAATGGAAAGCTATAAAATAAATTACGCACACGATACAAACGCTATTAATGCTCATCGAGTGTAAAAGAGAATTACGCTAGTTTATGATCTAACATTTCCTGCTGTTTCGCGTGAACGATCGAGAAGACGTTCGATTTACAGATGGAAATCGATGGATTCAAATGGCAATGGGAATCGAATAAATTGAAACTCCGTGTGCCGTTATCTCTAGCCTGTCTCCATGATCAACCGAGTGAATCCAATTTACTCATCGAACGAGCGATTCACCGAGCGTCAACGATCTATGGGATCGATAGATCTTCTCTCGACTGAGAAGACTTCCGTCGGATCGAACCAAGAACGGTCTGTGACGACCAATTTCACGGTGAAACCTTCTCGAGGTGGTCGACGAAACTCGATCAGTGCTACGTAATGCAATTTGTCCGGTGGTTCTGAACTTTCAGCGAACTTGCGAACTGTTGCTTCTGTAAACCGACGAACAACACGTACTCGCCGTTAGTTCCTCTTACGTTTGCGGTTTGTCGCGGGAATGCCGAGATCGTTCTACGAATTGAGCAAATGTTGATTTTATACAGAATACGCTGTCAAATTAAATCGTTCAGATTCGAAAATTATCTTACGGTAAAATTATACTGTTATCGATATACTAATTTTGACGGTATTTGATTTAGTAATATTATACATATGTAGTTTTGATTGTATTCCGTTTAATGTTATGATATGTAGATTTAATCACATATGATTTAATAGTTTAATATTTGGTTTTAACTATATATGATTTAATAGTGTGACACTTAGTTTTGATCATGTATGATCTAATAATATAATATGTAATTTTGATCATGTGTGATTTAATAGTGTGACACTTAATTTTGATCATATATGATCTAATAATATAATATGTAATTTTGATTATGTGCGATTTAATAGTGTGACATTTAGTTTTGATCATGTATGATTTAATAATATAATATGTGATTTCGATCATGTGTGATTTAGCATTATAATATATGTAGTTTTGTTCATATGTAATTTACTATTACAGTATGTAGTTTTAATCATATGTAGTTTAATATTGTAATATGTAGATTTAATTATATAGAACTTCTAGCACTTTATTTTATTATTCGATTGTTGCATATGAAGAGATCGATTTCAAGTGTCCAGATATGATTTGATCTAAATTTCTACATTTTTAGACTCCATAAATCTGTAAGTACCCAAATTTCCTGAATCCCGAAATTACAAATACATCGAATAGAGTGGTTAAAAATTCTAATACTCGAAGTTACCAAACAATGGCCATCCACGTAACCATCGATTCTCTATTTTTGGTCGTTCTATATTACACTGCAGCAACGAGAAACTTTTTGCCGAGATATCAGTATAACTCTCGTAACGATGCTACTTTCGCGGTAGATACTCGCGTGACACTGTCTATCGTCCGTGTCAGCTCCGAAACAACGAACAGTTTTCTGCAGCTGCAATTGTATTCCTTATCGCGGCTCGTTATGGTGTATGAACACGCTTGCGCGTACTTAATTTCGGCGAATGTTAATTAGTATCTCGTTAGAGGAAATTTCGTGGTACCGTGCATTCGAAGATAGAGACAACAATCAGCGCTGTTTCTGTAACTTTCTTCCTTGCTTTATTGCCGCCAATTAAACTCTGACGCGAATGACAAACGCAGTTTACAAATTTAACAAACGTGGACCACGAAAATGAAAGCAATGTCCAATATTTCACTACGTTCAAATTGTTAAATTTCTTTTTTTTAATTAAATGCCTAAATCCCGGTCTAGATCCGCATATTCTTAGTCACAATTACACAAACAAATGTCCAAAGTTTATTTGCACGCGCAGATCTGAAATGTGCAAACGAATAAATATTTTCCGACAATTGGTTACAGGCAATTTTTATACTGAACACTTGTTTGAATACTTGGTTTCGTGTTTGCGTGCGAATGTATCGTAGCTCTGGATTGCAAACGATAGCAGTTATTTAATTCCATGTGAACATGGGACAAATATAGAGTTTTATTTATGTTTTCATTTATTCTGCATCGTTACAGTGCAATAAAAAATTGGTGTTACCAATATTTTCTATTACTGGCACACAAAAAATTGTCATACTAATGTTAGTTATTAGGGGTACGAATAAAATTGTGATACTAGTGTTAGTTATTAGTGGTACGTAAAAAAATTGTGGAGGTTTACGTAATAGTTATTCCGTTGATATATCGAGTACATCAAATTAACGTTAATGAATCGCATATTATTAATAGATCCTCGCTAATAAAATTTACTATCAATCAAATTCCTAATAATATACAGAAATAGTCGCAAGTTCAAATAGGTTTTTCAACTTGCTCATCCACGGCTTTGAATCCCACACGATCGATTAACTGTCTGTCACCGTTACGGTTAATTCCAGTTAGTAAACACTAATTAAATGTGACTCTACGGAATCGAAGGTTAATTGGAAGTGACCGAGGTTGGATCCTCGTGTAGGTTGCGTTAATTCCGCTCCAATGGATTTACAATATAGGCACGACATAACATGAAACTGTTCTAGACCTTTGTTTGCTGCTTCGCACGAACGAACAATAGATTTCGCTAAAGAGTACATTTCTATTCGGGATTAGGGGAATCGTTCGTATGTTACCTCACAATGGCCAGAATGACCATCTGCCGCAATAAAACGCAGTCATCTATGGGGGAAACCCCATAAGCTACGTGATACTTACGCCGGCTGCAATAAATCACTGCTCACGAATCGGGGTATTTTCTTGAAAGCGTGAAACGATGATTAATCGTTCGCGGAACGAAAGTAACTATGAGGACACTCGATCGTGCGTTTCAAATTTCATTAATGACGATAGACGATGTTACGACTTCGCTTTATGTAACTGATTAAATATTTGCGACTGTCGCTACGGGTTTTTCAACAAAACGAAATTCGACAATTTCGCGCGCATTCCGAGCGATAACTTAAATATTTATGTAACGTAGCGACATTATATAAATCAAATGGCGAGCGCGAGCAGCTGTGTCTCGACATAGGAGGTTAAATTACATAAAAAAGTTAAACGCGAAATTACAAGAATCATTGCATAAAACATACTTCTATCAAGGTGTTAAGATAATTATACCGCAGCGTCGATGTAAAAAGAGCAACATTTTTACACGAGGGCAATAATAATGGTTATTTGTTTTATCGCAACCAAGGCGTTAACCGTCAATTCTCTTTCCACTTACCAGCCGAAAGATACAAATCTATAGGAAGAACCAGTTCTCGGTATCGTCGAATTAAAGCGTTCGATTTCACCAGTATCGAGACACCCCGAATCGCTCCAGGCGCCAAAGTGTTTAACAGGTACATAATTACGTGTGTACTATGTACAGTCAACAACAAATGTGGCTGGGAAATACACGACTATTATGGTGTAACAGGTCTCTCACGTCGATTTAAGATGATTTGTATCGTGGATCTGAAAGTTTACTGACGCATTCGGAATTTTCGGACATTCATTGATTCGTATACTTGGGGGTTTTTAAATTTTCGATGGATTGGAAATTTAACCTCGAGATTCGGGGATTTCAGAATTCGAGGATCTACGGAGATGGGAGCTTCAAGATGTGGTGGCTGTTTGATGTAGGGATTCGTGGATCTATGAATTTGTGGATTTAGATTCAAAGATATGAAAATGTAGGGATTTAGAAATTTGATGACATCGAAGTTTGTGGAGTTTGGAATTTCGAACGTGGAAACACGGGTATTTGTGAACGTAGGGATTTGCAGACGAAGGAATATGGAAAAATAGAGATTTGATGTTCTAGAAATTTTGGGAGCTAGAAAATTGACGATATAGATACTTGTAATATTAGAAATTTGTAGATTGAGGTATTTGAAGACGTTGAAACTTGGACACATAGGAATATGAAAGCTTAGTGGGTTAATGGTCTAGGCATTTGGAGTTCTAGGTATTTGTACATCTAGGGATTACAGTATTTATGAATTTTTATATGTAAGAATTTGTATATCCAGAAATTTGAATGTCAAGAAATTTGTGTATCTTGAAATACGTATATTTTGAAATTTGGATATCAAGAAATTTGGATACCTAGAAATTTTGTGACATAGACATTCGTAACTTTAGAAATTTGGAGACATAGATGTTTGTCGACATTGAGACGTTGAAAATCTAGGGATTTTGAGTATCTACGAATTTGGTCGTGTAAAAACGTGGGAGCCTAGAAGTTTGATAACATAACAATCTGAGAATCTAGATATTTGGTGGTCCAGGAATTTGGAAATTTGGAAATTTGTAGTACCAATGATTTGAGAGTCCATTAACTCTAAAAAAAAGAATCATTTGTGGACGTAAGTAGTTAAAAATCTATGGTTATAAATATGTAGAGATTTGTTAGCACAGAAATTAAGATCGTACATGGTGCATGGACATTTGGAATCGAGAGATTCTTGTTAATTCGATAAATTCGAAAGGTGAAAATTGTCAAAATACATGTCATTATCCAACGTGATGCTCCGTTTCAGCCGACTGTACACGAGCACGATCGTGTTTCATTTCTTTCCGATGACGTGTATTGCAACAGATGTACCGTATAGAACGCGAGTTATTGTCCTCTAACGCTCGCAAATACCTTCGGTAACACCGTCTACATAAACCAGCTCGTATTACCATAGAACGGATTCTAATTCTATCTGTAACGTCGTTACGACATTAACGCCTGTCTTAATGCCAGCTGACGCAATATTTCTGTAAATGGATGCTTGTTAGAGCTGAGAAAACGTGAACGAGAAAAGGTCTTCCTCGAGACGGGGAGAACGCTTCATCTTCGCGAATTCATCTTCGAAAAGGTCGCGCGACTTGTCGATCCGCGCCGGAGATTAGAATTCGCGTTAAGATTAATTGTCGTTCCCTTTACAGCGTTATATTATTAGACTACAGGATGTTTGCGAAGTTGAAACGCGTCAAAATATTTCATATATGCTAATTCAACACCTATGACCTTTACAAATGCGAATTATGACGTGTCGGTTGACAGTAAATTGTAACACACGCACGTGTTATCTCGATGACTCTCGATTAAGCACTTCACTTTCGAATCTAAATATAGATTAAAGAAGAATCTACGCAATTCGTTCGATGTTAATTAATAGACACGTTCTAATTTGCTATTGATACGGTTCTGAGAGTCTAGAAACGTAGAAGTATAAGGATCGTTTCTTGCAGGGGATAATAAAAAATATTGCACTATTGGAGGCAACGCGATAGAGTCGAATCGACGAGTAGATCGAATGACATTTTCTATCCCTTCAAGGAGATCCAGAGATCTTTCCTTAGTGTCCTATTATTACTTTCAGTTATCACTTGATCGACATCGGTTCGAAGCATTGTATGCGAAAATTACAGCACGACTTTTCAAATTTCTTAATTTTTAAGTTCTGGGAGTTCTAAATCTGTAAATCAAGTTTATAGGATACTGGTGGATCAAAGTTACAAATGTTCAAATTTGGACGAGCACAAATTTTCAAATCTCAAATCTCAAGTCTCAAATTCCCAAATCCCCAAATCTTGAAATTTCCAAATCATCAAGTTCCAAAATTCCCAAATTTAAAAATCTCCAAATTTGCAAATTCCCAACTTCACAAATACACAAGTTCGCAAATCCTTAAATTTTTAAATCTTCAAATCTGAAAATTCCCAAAGGTTCAAATCCTTAAATCTCGAAATTCTTATATCCCCAAAAGCCAAAATTCCCAAATACACAAATCTTCAAATTCCCAAATCCTCAAGTTCCAAAATTCCGAAATTCAAAAATCCTCAAATCACCAACTCCCCAAACTCGCCACTTCACAAATCCTTAAATCTTCAAATCTCAAAATCCCTATATTCCCAAATTCCCAAATCCCTAAATCCTAAAACTTGAATATCCCCAAATTCCTAAATCCCTAAATCCTCAAATCCCCAAAGCCTGAAATTCCCAAATTTCCAAATCCTTAAATTTATAAATCCCCGAAGTCCCAAGTCCTCAAGTCCGCAATTTCCCAAATCCCCAAATCCTCAAATTCTCAGAACAGGAATACCTTCGGTTCCAAATTTTCCACATCCCCGGACCTCCAAATCCCACAACCGAATGTTCAAACTCTCAATTTCCTCAATCACTCCAAAATCAAGACCAAAAATCCTCGAACCGTCAAATTCCCGTCTCTTAAAATTTACAAATCCCTGAATACCCATTTCCTCATTTCGCATCCGTACCAAAAACTTCCTCGACCACATTGCCATCGACGTTGTTCCAACAATCAAGCATTCGTCAATACCTGTAATAAAGAATTTTCCGCACCCTTGGTCGAATCGATTGCTACAATAACAAGTATTCGCAAGTATCCACCGTAATTTGAATGCAACGATGCGGCTCGCTAAAATCCGACACCATCGCGGCCGGATGGAATGCTCGCTTCACTCTCGAGGCAAACCGGCAGGTTACATCTAATACCACTTTGAAAGTTATCAGCGGGCCTACGAATGTAGGTCAGCGGTGCTCGCAAAGCTTGGCGGATTTTTCTCGGGATCCCCGACCGGCTTGCAGCTGGGACTTTCCCCGATTGACCTCGCAACTTCGTTCACCAGACACTTTGTCGCCGTGGTAGCAAAAATAACGGGATACCGTTGAAAAAAAAACCCACGAAGAGTTACGACCTTGTACTTGGTCCAGCGTCTGACTCACGGCTCTCGCCGTGAAATCGGTTCGGGTTCGAGGAAGCTGCGTTTTATCCAGTGACGGATCAACACCTTCGAGAACCCTATTGCTTAACAAGCGCCAAGTCACCGATGACTAACAACACACTTTTTGTTCAGATTCTAACAACGTTCGTTAAAGTTTTTTCTAGGCAGTAACTAATGGTTTGGTACATTATATGATCTTTAAATTATCTCACACTTTACAATAAGATAATGGAACATAATATATAGAACAAAAAAATATAATGAAAATATAAAATTTTGTTCTGTTTATTATTAACAGCGATTGTTGATACAGGATTAGAAAAATTATATACTCTTTTGTTAATGAATTTTAAATGATTTGGAGATCGTTGAAGAGTGTACATAGATATTATTTGTTGCCAAAAAGAATTTTCATGAATATTATTAAAACACAATGTACATGGAAATGTGCAGATTTGTTGTCCTTTGCAAGTTTCACAAAATTTTATACATTGTTCTGTTAACAATAAAACGTGCGTGGCGTTGAACGTGTTAAGCATTTATGTCTCATGTAATTAAAATAAATACAATGTCCTCGTATGTTTAATTCTCGTTCCCGTACATGTAATCCTTGTTTGATAATAAATATAGTACAATAAAACATTTTGTTGAACAGAACTTACTAACTATTTTTACGCATGTACAATTCGCAAATTTTTAATTCAGGAAGATAATTTTATCACGATATCGTCTTTACCGTAACCTCGCGTTTAACTCGTTAGTTAATGCAGAGCTGGTTATATCTTTCGCTGAAATACGACACTCAATAATGATCGTTTACGGCACGAACGATCGGCCGGTGTTCTGAATACACGCGGCATGAAAGAAGAGCGTTAAACAGACTGTAAATATGTACATAAAATGGAAATGGAGAGAGCGAATTGGATTCGACTGCAATGGAAACTAGGCACGTGACTCGTGCTTGCTAGCTGCGAATGAATACGCTGTTTCACAGCTAATTACGGGGATTGTACTAATTAATTGTATCTTAATTATCTCGACGTCGAGCGCAGAATGTTCTAATTCCCTTAGGTGTACATTTGGTTTTTCTACTTTAACGTTTATTCAGTCATGTTGAGGTAATTTGTACGCGTCGATGACTAAATTATCTAACTAGCAGTTAGATATGTCGGCGTTAAGTATGACACTATCTAAATCGGAGTTGTATAAAATTCTGTGCAATTACGAGCGATGACATCTGAATTGGTTCTATGCAAGTACGATAGAATTAGTTCTGTGCAGGTATAAGTAAATTGTTTTTATGCAAGTGTAACTGAATTAGTTCTATGCAAACACGACTGAATTAATGCTATGCACATACGACCGAATTAGTGTTATGCAAGTATAAATGAATTAGTTCGGTAAAATTACAACTGAATTAGTTTACGAACTATAGTTAGAAAGTAATTCAACAACCTGCATTGTAATCTATGGTTCAGATCTGTAATACGATTAACTTACGGACACAGAGCTCTTGAAATAATATAGGGATCTGAGAATCTGGAATATAAAAATCTGGAAGTGGATAAGTCGGAAGATAGACGAATACGGTATTCTTCTGATCGGGAGATATGGAGATCATGAAATATGTAGATTTGACGACATAGGAATCTGATTGTGATAGTACAAGAATATGGGGTATAGGGGTCAGGGAATATAATTATGTACCGTGATCTGGTGATATAGGAATATGAACATACAGAGTGTCCCACAAATATGGTACGAGCCGGAAAGTGGTGGTAGGTTGGGCTATTCTGAACAACTTTTTCCTTTGAAAAATATTGGATCAGGCTTCATTTTTAAATTATTGAGGAAAAATACTGACCAATAAGTGCGCGGGAACCACGCGCGCTCAAGGGCGTAGTGTAGGGACGAGTAACAGTGACCGTCAGATGTCCGTGTAGTAGAAAGCTATTAGGTGAAAACCGGTTAAGCAGAAAAATCGGAATAATTGTTGAATTATTCTTCATTCATGAATAATAAATAAACTAATTCTTCTTTATTCACGTAGTCAGAATTTATAACCATACTGTAGTTCGTTATCGCAAAGAAATAATAGATAAAATATCGAAAATTACACTGGATAAATATTATGATGATGAAAAATGACAAAATCTCATTCTGGAAAAAATACATTTTTCCATTTTGAAAAAGAATTAACTTTTTCATTTACAGAATAATATTTTAAATCGAATGACTAATAAACGTAATAAGTCCTGAGTACATTAAATGAAAGAATGATCAAACAATGCGAATACGACTTACATATTGATTCACAAATAATCCTTCCGGGTCAATTTTTCCGGGCGCGGTTTTTTTTCCGCCAGCGGAATTTATTCCGCGCGCGGTTTTTTTAATGTTATCCAGATAATATTAATTTGAAGGTGCAAGTACCTATGTGTAGACATCTAAGAATATATTCTTAGAGATGTAGTCAAAATCTGAGGTTCTAGGGTTTTCGAATACAAAGGTCTATCTGGTATGAGAATGTACAAGGATCCAAGGATCTAAGAATCTAGATTTTGCTATAAACTTGAAAATCTATAAATTCATAAATATAAGGAAACGTATGATATTTTTATAATACCAATCAATATCCCCAAAATTTTCGAAATGATACCACAAACCATCATAATTACGTTAAATCTTGAAATTCATCGATGTTGAACAAATAACTCAAAGCAGTTAACCATTATTACATTTGACTGCACTAACAAATATCTTCAATTGTTTCGTCGTATAATTGCGGATAAGGAACAACGGCGATGCGACTTATGTCATAGAGCGTAATTTCAAGCGAGCGGCGTACGTCAGAAAAATACATCGAATTACTATAAAAGTGTAATGACGGGATTACGCAACTCATCGGATTACGTAAGATGTGCCTGGAGGCAGTTCAGGTGCGGCACGTGCGGCATAGGTCGACGAAAAGGGTTACGAGAAAGGTTGCCAGGGGAAAGGAGAGGGTTGGGTCAACGTTGGATAAGATCGTGAGAGAAAAGAGCTGATGTGTACGAGAAAAGTTGCCGGAACAAAAGAAGAGAATGCACTGCAACGTGACCGGCTTTCGAGAGCGAATCGAACTCCGAGGAACCTGACTCGGTATCTCAATGGACATGCACGGCCGCCTTACCGCGTGTTAAGAGCACAATTTATTTTTATTACGTGGACGGGTCATTTACCGATTCCGAATTTTTTATTTATTTCAAAACGAACGTACACGCTTTAAAATGCTGCACGATTATTTATTTGCAGCATAAAATTTTCCTACTCGAGTTTTCATGTATGCTTAGTAAACGATTTTATCCTTACCGTGAAAATCTGTATACGGTTGCTTCTGATTAATCTAAAGTTTAATTAAAGCGCATTCGTTCAGCAAAATCAAGTTTTTTTTTTTTATAAATGCAGCTACGTTTCGTTCTCAGTTAATTGTACAACCTAATTAGGGGGATATTTAATGCTCGTCCGTAACATTCGTTTGTTTCGTTCGGAATACATTCGACACGCATGGAAAAATCGAACAATCGTTTCGATGTAACGCTTTTCATCGGTACTTGTAACATCCACCGTAGAATCATATTACAGTTAGAAAGTATTTTCATCGTGAATGACAGATAAATAGTTTTGCGATAATTATCGCGGTTAGATCGTAGAATGCGCGTGCTTCGATCAGCACTTCAACCGTGCACCGAATACATTTTTCGAATGATCGAGTTGAACCACACAGTGTACCATTAACGCGAATACCGATGATCGTTGCTAATAACATATAATTCCATGTGAATCTGCACTTATGGCAACAGGGATTTTATTTCACGAACGAGAATCTGCACGTTAAGGCCCCATTCCTAACGAGATCTTGTGAACTTAATGAGCGGACAAGCGGAAATAACTATGCCAAGAATTGATTTCAACCTGGTGCGTGTACTATAGTGAAACTTTTTATTAATCCGCTTGAATTTGAACTTTATGATATCGTGAAGAAGGAACATTAAGGTTTTTCTGGTCTTTTACCTCCTTGATGGAATGAAACTCCAATTCGTGTTCCGAGTGCGATAAAAAGAATGAACATCGTTAATTGCAATTAAGAACATTGCCGTCCGTTAAAAACAAAGATGAATTACCAATCCAATCAAAAGTTAAACGATAGATTATGAAATTTACAGTTAAAAATAAAAAAATAAAGATGAATACAAGTGGATTTTTGGAAGACTCGAAGATTTGGAAAAAGGATTTAGAAATTTGAGTACTAGAAAATTGAAGAATTTGAACATTTATGAATTGGGAAATTTTAGAGTTGAAGAATTGAACATCTCAAAATTTGAGAATCCGAGAATCTGAGGATAGGGAAAATTAGTAATTTGGAAATTTGGGAGTTGAGGAATTAAAGAACGTGTGAAATTAGCATTTAAGTCTAGAGCTTTGCAATTCGAGTTATTTGGGGCATAGAAATGTGGTGATGTAGAAATCTGGGGATACGGAAATCTAACGATATCAGGATCTAGGAATATAGAAATTTGAGGATATCGGGATCTAGAAATATAGAAGTCTAGAGATATAGGTATCTGAAAATGTAGGGATCTTCGGACATCGGTGAAGTGAAAATTTAGAAATCTAGAGATCTATATATTTATAAATCTAAAAATTTTGAAGAATGTAGACATTAAGAAAATTGGTAATTTGAAAAATTAGAAAAGTAGAAATGTAGAAAAGTAATAATTTGAGAATTCCACAACTTGACATTTGTTACTAAAATATTCCCAAAATGATCCTAAAGCCAATATTTGAATAAATAAAATGGTCACCATAAATGGTAAAACAACTTTTTGCGTTCAATAATTTCTACAAATGATCGCAATCATTGAAACAAGAAGCGAGTTCTTTTTACTACGAACTGAAGTCGATTTTCTTAGGTTAATGATACATCTCATTTGACGTGAAGTTACACACGATAGCAATAAGATGTTACAGGGTTCTTACCCAGTTTCTTGTATATGCTCAAGAATGGTTTGACAGGGTCGTGCTCGATATTTATGCGCCTTGCGGTTTACGCGAAGAAGGCACGCAGAAAAAGAAGTGAAAGAAGCTTTTTTATTTTCCTCGAGAAATCTTTCAAGCGCCGGAGAAAGTATCTCTCATCTTGCTGAAACGATTAACAGCAACTGAAAGCATCTTTGAAAGTTTTTAAAACGATGAAACGTCTTTTCTTTAATTCAGTTCCTTTCAGTATTATGCGATCAGTTTATGAATAGAACATTTGTAACGTGTTTTAGTAAAAACTGAAATTATGAATCGTGCGAAATTAACATTTACAGGATGAGTAAAAATTTAAGATCGCAATTAAGGATAACATGTTGCCTCGAAATTCTGTAGTCGACAAATTTCCAGTAATTGTTTTACAAGAGTACTAATTGCTCTCCATTTACTTTCATGAAAACGAAATTGATATTTGAGACTTTCTAAAAATTTCTTCTCGATCTAATAATAAAATGGAAAACCGTTCTACTTTAATTTTGCTGTTCGCGGCAGCACATTCTGCTACTAGAATTTCATAATTTGGGGAATTGGAAATTTGAAAATCAGAATATTTAAACATTTAGTAAGTTGAGAAACAGAAATTTTCAAGTTCACAAATTCATAAATTTTCAAACGTATAAACTCGGAACGTTGGAAAATGGGAAAATAAGAGTGAATATTATAAACTTTACAAATCCTGAAATCATTAATTCCCAAAAGCATGAATGTTCAAATTTTTCTTTCATCTTTCGCAAGTACTCCTACAACTGTTTCACTTTGTGTCTTACTCAATTTGTTTTACAATTACAACAATGTGAGAATATCATTAATTTTATACAGATAACTTAAAATGTATAATATTGAAAGCTCAAACTTAAATAAGTATTCGAAGTATGTGTAAGAAACTAAAAAAGAATATCTTTGTACACCAGTTTCACCCTCTTGCATGGTCGACTTGATGGCCACCCAAGGGCATCGTGGAAAAACCATGGATACCGATCGGTCGAAGGAAACATTGTGATAAACGGGCTCGGGTATAATCCTATTAATTATTACCGCACGATTCCGATAAGCTTTAATTACGAAGGAAGGCTGATACACGTATCGCGTGGGCGTGTTACCAGCGATATGATCGAGCGGACGGAAATCGCGATGGGGAGTTGAATTAACGAGCGCTTTGAATTCGTTCGCAACCACGCGGTAAAATACCGCGATACGTGCCGAGAAACATTGCACCATTTCTTTTTTTTCCTTTCTTCTCCCTTTCCGAAAGATCTGACTCTCGCGGCGCTCTTAATAACACACAACGAAATAACAATAAATAATTGCGCCTCGTACAACAAATTTATCCGAGCTAAAATTGCGGAACAACGTTAACACTAGGTTTACGGAAAATGTCGCATCTTTGATTTCTCATTTTAAGTTATAGAAATTATTATTATACAATTTTAACTTATATTACAAAAATAGTAATACTATAAATGTGTTAACTTCTATCGAGGAAAATTGTGTAACAACATCAATACTAGGTTTGTGGAAAATGTTGCATCTTAGATTCCTCTTTTTTAATAATAGAAATTATTATTATAAAATGTCAACTTATATTATGAAATTATATTATAAAAATGTTGACTTCTATTGAGATGAATGAATAATTGTATAAATTACTTTACGTTTCATCACTTATGCATACTTATGGTCACTCAAGCCCGTATATGTTTATCGAACATTTTTAACCTAAAAATAACACATCGGACATTCATAAACACTTTAAATATAAGTAATTCGATGAATACAAAATAAAACATAAAACGAAGTAGAGGTGATTATTATATGAAAAAATGTGTGTGGTGTTTGCACTTCTAATAATAGCAAAATGTGCAATTTAGTTGTATTTAACAAAATACAAAGTATGTTGCAATTTATTAATGTAACTAAACCTCATGACCCGCATTTCAATTGTAACCACATAATTCATGTATTCTTTCGTTTTTTCATTTGTTTACGTAAAATATATGTAAGGTAATCGTTGCAAAATAACCTCAATAGAGGTTGATAATGCTTAATAATAAAAAAAAAAAAAAATACATAGTATGTACTATTTCGTACAGTGTATTTGCAACGCAATGCAACGAGGGTTCAAATAAATCAATCCTCAGTAGATTAAAATATATTAAAAATAAATTAACTTAGATTAATTAAGCCGGATTAGGTTAGGTTACGTTAGACTAGATTAAATTACATTATAAGCTGCTAATTTTTTCGCGATGTCGTATTAAACCTTGAACGAATATATCGTTCAGCTCCGAGATCGCGATCGATTATTTTTCTAATTATTTTCTCGCGGTGAACTAATGATCTAATGGTCGCGGACAGTTGGCTACGGTCACACTTTCACGTGACCCTGGAAACTTGACCCGTGGAGTGAAACTGTAAAGAAACGATCCATCTAGTACAGGTGAGAGCGTTTAACACTTTGACTGCCATGTCACCCATATATGGGTGACACTCAAATTTGTAAAACGATATAACAACTACATAATTAAAAATTTGTTCACCTTCCTGACTAAAGATACCCGCATTAGTTACTTGGAACCGTGAAAAATAAATATAACAAAGTATCGTGAGACTATCTTGCAAGATTTGTTAAAAACGTAAGTGTTACCTAATACAATTTTCAATTGCTTTCGTGTGGCACTCAACGTTTTAATTCGATTACCACGTGGCCCTCGTCGCAAATTGCAAACAGCATCGTCGCAGAATCGCGCCGGGTTTTGCTGTTGTTTAGATAAACCGTATACAACGAACGGGCACATTGATATTCCTAGCTGACAGAGACAATGACCTGGATAACCGCCGATAGCAAAATCGGTGTCAATATCGGCGCCACGAGCTGCATTCAACGAAGACCGGAAGTCGAGGTTACAATGGAGGAGCACGTGGGCGACGATCAACGAATGAATAACGCGTGGTACGTTGCATCTGACGATGTATCAATTGAAGAGCAATAGAATTTAATAACCGTCGTGTTTTCGTTCGGGAGCGAGAACAGGATTCTCTCTTAATACTCGGGACTGCAAAAATCATTGTGGTATAAGTTATCCCTAATCCCTGTTTCGAGAAGTGTTACTAAATTGATAGAACATTATTTCCGCTTCTATGTTACGAACATACGAGTAAATCCGCTTAAGCAGATTAGCGTATCCCCTGCTTACTTTACTAGTAAATCTGGTAAATGTACAGTATATCTGCTAGTAAATTTAGTAAATTTACTGTTTACTTGCCAGTAAATTCAATAAATACTGTATACTTACTAGAACATTTTGTAAACTTATTGTACATTAGGAAAAAAAATAAGGAAACTTATAAATAAAAATTTTACGTTTTATAAATAAAAATGATCTCGACCAATTTGTATTTTATTTTATATCCCATGCGAATTATAGCATCCTTCGTTATGGTTTCGAAAGAATAATTCCTTAACCGACAGGTGAGAAACAGTTTCATCTTTGACAAGTAACATTTGCAAATCGCATTACAACGGATACATTACTATGGTTTCATTTCGCAATCCCATTTAATACAGACATCAAAAAGATGGAAGCTCTATGTATCGTGTTAAATCGTTATTAGTGTTGATGATCGAATGTGTCATAGTCTTCGAATATTAGTTCCATTCGTAGTTTCATTATTTGTTACATTTGTGAGTCATTGTATCGTTTTACAGAAAAATTAAAAAAACTTTCGCTGATCCTTCTATTAAAATTACATTCCGTCTGGTATGTACCACAACACGTATACTTTCTAGATGTATAGCAAAAACATAGATTAAATACATCGAAGAGCTCATGAATAAATGAATGTCACGCAGAAGGATAAATACTTTTAAGAACAACAACTTGATTCCACGAAGCGAATTTATCTCGACGCGTTTCGAATAAGACAGGAGATCAACAACATCCGATATCCATTACACAATGAACAAGTAACTCGAACGCGAGAAAAACAGATTCACCATTTCCGTTCTTTAATAAAAACACATCAAAGCAACGTTTTAATTCCACCATTGCTAATGTCAATTTTCCACTCGAATAAATGATCCTTGCGCCCTATACGGAGGTTCGAAAACGTGTTTTTACAAGCGTGAAATCGTGATCGGTCGCGGAGAACCTGTCGTCTCTCCGCAGATGGGTTTCACTTTCGCGAAAAAGTTTCAGGGAAACAAGTTCGTCTTCGGGAAATCGATCACGGGCCCTTGTACGCTCTTACTTTCTTGTGGAATCTCGAACTCGAATAGGGAACCGGTTTCGAACTATAGAACGTAGATCCTTGTGAAGTATCTATGCGGAGGCCATTAACGACCACCATTTTCCATGAAAATAGACTGCCTCGTACATACGGTGTATTATCACAGATAATACTAGGGGTTTTATAGCCACGTGCAAATTAACCTGAATTTGATTTCTAAATTTTTTAAGTTTCCAACTTTTTAACTTTCTAATTTTCTGATTTTTTGATTCACGAATTTACGAATTTACAAATTTGCAAATTTACAAAATTACAAACTTACGAATTTACAAATTCCAAATCTAGGAATTTTCAAATATATTATTCTCCAAATTTACAATGTTTCTAACTATCAAGTTTCCGTGATTTCGATACTATTAAATTTCCAAATCCCAGTTTCCAAAGCTCCAAAAATCCGAAATTTCAGTTTTTCAAAATTTCCATATCTTTTTTAGAAAATAAAACATTCATTTTTTTATTAGAAATTCCAGTGTTTCTAAACATTCAGCTTTTAAAATCCCTAAATTCGAAATTTTCAAACTCTCAAGACCCCAAATTTGAAATTTTTAAATCCTCAAGTCCTTCAATCTTCAGATTTCCAAGTTTGCAAATTTTGAAGAGACAATATTTCTGAATTTCCTAATTTTTGAATCCCTGAATTTAATAAATCAAAATTGTTTCGAATCTCTGGATTTAATAATTCGAAATTCTCAAGTCCCTAAATTCAATCAAAAACTGTCAGATCTCCAAATTTAATGATTTGTAATATTCAAATCCTTAAATTCAAAAATGAATTTTGTCAAGTCCTTAAATTTAGTAATAAAAAATTTTCGAATCTCTACATATCGCAATAAAATATTAATCAGATCATTTTAAAGATTTGCAATTTCAGAATAATCAACAAAACGTAAACTTAATCTTTGTTCATTTTATTTACTAAATTGTGTCATAATACATTTGGGTGTACATTTTATTGAAACACGCTGTATTTCTACCAGAGTGGCCTCTTTCTCACTGTTGAATTAGATCAATGAAAACATTTCCGTGCTAGTAATCTGTGGTTAGACTTTGTGCATCCCCATTCTTGTTATCATTATCGGTGCCGCTAATGCACTTATATTTACTTTGTATTTGCAGAATAAATTACCTTGATACGGCTGAATTAATAGGTTTCTGCTGGTAATTTATTGAAAAGATACTGCTGCTTTTATGTTTAACATATTGCCACCTACCGCAAGGTAATGACACGGATAAGCACTACCGCCTTAGGGTTTTAGTACCGAACCTAATTACTATAACACAAGCGTTAATAACACTCTCGATATTTTGTTAATTAGCATATTATAGTGTTTTAACCCTGGAATTTCAGAATTCGGAAATTTTCAAATTTGAGAGTTTGAAAACTTGATAAATTGGAAATCTCGAAAATTAAAATATTTTCAATTGAAATTGGAAAACTCGAGAATTCGAAGATTTAAAAATTTGGCTATCAACAATTTTAAAAACAGTTGAAAGTGATCTTAAATGCATGCAAAAAAGGTTAAAAGCAATATTAAACATCTTAAATAAGCAATTCATCAGCGTTGCTCCTGAATGTCCAAACTCCGAACCTTCGCTCGGTTCGTTCGAGACAATCTGACTGTAAAAAACTCATCTCATTATACAATCCTCTGCAGCAAGTAACCGCAAGTGAGCCGTGCAACGGAAAGAAACAAACACCTCCATGGAAGGAAAGCTTATATAACCGAATCCAGAACTTCGTGTGTCTTCCATTAACATTCCACAAATTATCACCGCCACACGTACACGCATACTCGTTCATATATTCGCGGAAAAAATTCTGCTGGCGTAAAAAAAACCGCTGGCGGAAAAAAAACCGCGCGCGGAATAAATTCCGCTGGCGGAAAAAAAAAACGCTGTCGGAAAAAAAACCGCGCGCGGAATATATTCCGCTGGCGGAAAAAATTCCGCTTTTTTTACGGGTAACACCCTGTATACGGTAAAACAATTTGCTCGGCGATCCACCGTGAAATACACGAGTTCCATCGTTCGCGGGTTCAAAGACCCGACGTATCCGCGGCCGCGGACGAATTTCGTTCCTGAGAAATGTCCGCGAAAGTAGCGTGACAATCGATCGAGCACAGACCGTAGGCTGTTTCGTTCCACCGTTTTCGTTTCATCGAGGTAATCGAGCTACCGACTGGTTCAACGAGGTTCAAACGAATACGTCGTTTCATCGAATTAATAACTGCCTTATAACGCGATGACATCGAGGAAAGAGGAACAAGACGTGACGTCGACGGTGGCACGAATTCTGCTGACCGCAAACAGCTTCTACCCGCTATGATATTTAGGGAGACCGATGATAAGCCTACTTGTCAACCCGATGACATCGGTTACATTAAAACCGGGTTAATGTGTATGTGGAGCATTGCACTTCACTCTAATAGAATCGTGACGCACCGTCGGCTGTTACTCTACTGTCGCACCGTTATGGATATTCATAATTTGCTGAAAATTTTCATTTCGGCTGTTTATGCGGTTTTATTTTATTTCTATGAAGTAGTCGATATATAGAGACGCAAGAATGTCGATATATAGAGGTCTAGGGATGTGGGAATATATAATGATCTATGCATATAACATTCGAGGAACGTTGAGATCTATGAATATACCGGTTAAAGATGCAAGGGATCTATAGATCTGGGGATGTAGAGATGTTGAAATGTAGAGGACTGGAGATATAGACATCTAGGAATATAGAGATCCGAGAATGTAGATAGAAATCTAAATCATAGATTAGCGGTCATAGGGATCTGGTAATGTAGAGATCTAGGAGCGTGTGGATTTAGATGAATAGGGAATCTAAGAGTATAAAATATTGGAAATATAAAAATTTATGGATTTTGGAATCGAAGAAGGTAGGGATCTAGAGATGTATGAACCTAATAGTTTAGGGATTTAGTAAAATAGGCATTTAAAAGCAGAGAAATCGGGGGTTGAGATTATAATGTTCGAAATTTCAAATCTAAAAATTTTTAGTATAGAAATTTCGAAATTTCGAAAGTTTAATCTTAATCTACACATCTAGATTGTCGAAATTTACAAATTTAGGAATTCAGAAATTCAGAAATTTAGTAATGCAAAAATATAGAATGTAGAATGTAGAATGTAATATAGCACATAGAATAAAACATTTAAAAATTAAAAATCTCAGAAATTAAATAATATAGAACCCCCCAAATCTAGAGATTTACAAATTCGCAACCTCGATAGCTTGCAAAGTTGAAAACTTTGAAGATCGAAAATTTGGAAACTAAATACCCTCGAAATTCGAAAGCCATTGCAGAACCGTCGAATCATCATACACATCACATACATACTCCCTATCATCCAAGGATATCGACTTCATTAAAACATGATTCCTTTGATCGATCACTGGTACCTGTACGCCGCATTAACATTCGAAACCAGCGCACAACACGAGTTAAATACGGAAAAAGAAAAAGCAGAAAGGAACTCACAGCAGCTTGACGGGACAATATCCTATTTGAATCGAACTTCTTTGTTCGTCTCGACAGACACGGACACGAAAAGTGCATTACACGGTGGAATATGGGGACGGCGTGGTTACCGGGCTCCTCTTAATTATTCGCAGCGCGTGACAGAGCGCGTGTCAAAAGGAGTCGTTAAAATTGTGCATGTCACCGGCAAAAACCGACGAGAAAAACGAGTACGTCGCGTCTGCATGCACACAGGACGATCCGCTCGCGAAACTGTGCGAATACGAGACACTCTTGACAGGCTGAAACCTCTAAATATTCAGAAGACACAGTTAGTACGGAATGTTGCTCTCGTTATCAGTGAAAGTTTTGTAACACATACGGGTATGCGAAACGCGTAGCGGTTAAACGTCACCGGGTACGCTCGATGAATGTCAGGTGATCGAACAACTTGCTACTTTCGTAGGCAGAATACGTATTTTCTGGCTAATTCGATTCCTATTTCGTCGACACGAATCCTATCGATCGGTCGCCATCGATAACTTCTTCGTCACCGAATCGATTTTTTTGCAATAAGAATCTATTGCGTTGCTCGTGAAATCAGTGTTTCTTATTATTGTGTTTATGAGTGATAAATACAGGGTAATTCGTTGTAATCAGTTATTGGAGGAACTGATATGTGAAAATGGAATGCCAATGTTTGTTTATGGTACATTCGAAGCGAAAGAATGTCCCTTTCGAAATTTGTAGCGAAATTGAATTTAATGTGGTATTTTATTAAGCTGGGAAATTCAAAATTTCAGAAGTTCAGAAATGCCGAAACGTAGAAACGTATAAGCGTGGAAATTTAGAAATGTAGAAAGGTAAATGTTCAGAAATTTGAAAATTCTTCAAATTTTACCTTTATCTATACACAAGTGTAATAACAACTCGTTTACTGTCTGATTATCGTGTTGTTAGAAGAGATCAGTGCAATCTCTTTTCTATGAAAAAAAAAATGTTGATACACAATTCTCAAGAATGTTACATTATCTTATCAAATCAATTGCGGATATGTCATTTCATTTACGGTGAATGCGCCTAACCTACGCGAATAATGTAAACAATACAGATATACTTAAACATAAATTAATAAAACGTCCGTTACACGAATAGAAGATACATAAATAACCTTATAACGCGAACCATATGAACCGGAGAAAAATATCTAAATACTTTTAATAAATAAATAAATCTTCTGTAGCATGAATATAAATATAAATAATTTTATGTTGTAAAACTCACTCCAAACTGAGATCCTCCAATTCTTCCCAAAAATACTCCAAACTGTCGTCCGAGTCATATTCGTTAAACAGTTCTTCGGATGTTACTCCTTCATGTTTGCTGAAAAGTACAGACAGAAAATACATTGTAATAGCACAACATGGTCCATGCTTTTTACGAGTGCCAGACAAACGTTCTTCGCATTCTTTCATCGTTTCAGACGCATCACGCTTATTCTACACAATGACACATGCCGCAAAAATGGCTGGCACACTATTCACGGAGTACAATGAAAACAGCCACCCTTCGTCTGCTCTTACATAATACCCGTCTAGAGCTTAAACGAGTTTAATTGGCTGGGGCATTGTTCTTCGAGCGGATGAGCTAATGAAAGGGTTCACGCGAAAGCTCCTATCTCCGCGTGTCAAAAATGATAGAACGCAGCTACGGTTGTTATCGCGTGTTTTCTTCTTCGAGAAATTATGTTTGGAAATTTAAAGATTGGCAAATCCGAAAATTTGGGAATTTTTGGGATTTGGGGACTTTTGAATTTGTGATGATTCGGACATTTGGACTTTTGGAGAATGTGGATATTTGGACGATTGTAAATATGAGAATTAAGGAATTTCAGAACTTGGAAATGTGAGAATTCAAGAATTTAGGTATTTGGAAAATTGGGAACTTGGAAATATGAGAATTTGGGAATTTGGGAATTTTGAAATTTTGAAATTTGGTGATTTGAGAAATTGGAAATTTGGGAATTCGGGAATTTGGGAACTTGGGAATTTGAGAACTTGGGATTTTGGGAATTTAGGAATATGAGAATTTGGGGTTTGGGAATTTGGGATTTGGGGATTTGGGATTTGGGATTTGGGATTTGGGATTTGGGATTTGGGATTTGGGATTTGGGATTTGGGATTTGGGATTTGGGATTTGGGAACTTGGGAACTTGGGAATTTGAGAATTTGGAAATTTGGGCATTTGGGAATTTGAGAATTTAGGAATTTCAGAACTTGAGGGTACGGAAACTTTGAAATTGTGCAGCTTAAAAATCATGAAGTTATGGGATTGGGAAATTCGAAAATGTAAAGATTCGTGAAATGAAGCTGATATCAAATTACTCTTCCTACACATTACCACTTGTAACTATCTTCCTCCTACAAGCCTGTCTGGGGCAATATAACATAAGTCCGCTATAACCACATAAACTGTGCAAGTTGTTCGAAGAATGAATAATTTAAACTAGTATTCTACTATCCGCTCGGCATGGGTCACACGGCGACGAGGTCAGTGTAGCATAATGTCCTTGTGCCATATTGCGCTTATGTTCGCGTCTAGAGTTAATTGAAAGGAAAGCAGCAACGGCTGAAACGAAACCAGGTCCTCGTACTTATACTCGAAATTTCGATCGTTGTTTATGGTTAAGAGAATTCGATTCGCGATTATGCGACGAACGTCTCAAAGACACGAAGAGAGAGCGCATTCACGATTACGACAAAGGCCGTTGCACTCAAGTGCATCGAGCCTATCGTTGTTCGCGGTTCGGCGAGCAGGTGCATGCGATTTTTCGACGAAGGAAGATCGATATTCCATGAATTGTTTGAAGAAAGAAGGTACGGACAGTTTGAGAGAAAAATTATTCGAGAGAAGAAAATAATAGTTTGGAAGGAAAAGGTAAGGATTGTTTGAGAGAAGAAAATGACAATTTATAGGAAACAGCATTTGGGAGAAGAAAATGGCAATTTGAGATCAGAAAGAAAAGATAATTGATGAGAAGAAAATGACAGTTCGAGAGAAGAAAATAAGGATAGCTTGAGAGAAGAGTTGTTTTGGAGAAGAAAATGATAGTTTGAGAGAAGAAAATTATTGTTTGAGAAAAGAATCGTTTGAAAAAAGAAAATTATGATTTGAGAGACGAAAATATGGATGGTTTGAGAGAGAAAAAAATGATAGTTTGATAACGATATTTATGAAAATGTTAGCATAATGAAATATGATAGTATTAACATTATTTTTTTAGTTACTCCTTCAGATACAAAATGACAGTATTAATTTATTCCTTCATTTATTGGCAAAATATTTTTAATTGTAATGAACTATTTTAAATGAACATTATATAGTAAATACATTTAATGTATTAAAAATGAACATGTGTTATTAATATATTTATTATATTACAAATAAACGTATTATACTACAAGTAACTTCATTACGTTACAAATAAAAATGTGTATTATTTTATAAAGCATGCAATAATCTCTTATTTGTTATTTTAATTTTACATAAATTAAACAAGAAACTCCGCTCAACAATTCGTCTTTTGTTATTTATTTAAAAATTTTGGAAGTATGAGTACTTCCAAGTACTACCTTCATCACGAAAAGTTTAAACTAGTTTCTTGTCAATAAATAATAGCACCGTTTAAAATTTATCGAGTGTGAGAAAGTATATCATTAGACACAAAAGGTATTTTATTCGCTTCCATCGTTCTATATTTCCTTGATGTTTTTATTCAAGGCAATACGATCTGTCCATGAACATAGAAATCTGTAGACTGAGTAAGTTTCATTAAATACTAATTGATTAATCTATACTGTCAATCTTTCCGCGTTTAATAACGACCACCTTCGTGTGATATGCGATAATAAATGAACAAACTAAACCTTGCAATCATGGACTGCTTTTCAAACGCCTTGTCTCGGACATTTAATTAATCACACTTTACGAGGAATTCGTAATGAAACATAATATTTGCACAATATAATCATCCGTATGGCAGTGATACGATAATAGATAAATGGATGTTTTATCCTTTCGCATGACCTACTTGCAACGCGACATTTTCAACGAGAAATAGTTATCTGTGTCAATAATAAGAATTTCTTGCTTCATCTATTCGCTTTATTTTATCGTTACTCATCGGTTTAAATTAGCTCTTCAGCTTTAATCACTTTTCACACATCGAGTCTTTCATTAATCGTCCCTAAGAGTGTTCGATCGGACGAACGATAATTTTTAATCTTCGTTTGCTGTCTGATACTATTTTAAATAACGAAACACTGTATCACCTACCTGTTGTCGCGTCACTCACACCTTTCCGGTCGTTAAACATAATTAATGTTATAAACGATCTCAATAATCGTCGAATTATAATCGTAAACATTTACGATCGCAATTTATTATTATATACAGGGAGGGACAAGAGTATTCGCACACTTGGAATGTAAAAATAAAAACAACAATATTTTAAATATTATTATATATATTTAAACGTATACTGGCTGTATATTATACACCACATTTACAACAATAAATGAACATGACATAGCGTCATTTCAAGCTACTAAGTGTTATGTACAATATACAGCTATATGTATATGTTCAGATATAATTAATAATATAGAAAATATTGTTGTTTTTATTTCTGTATTTCAAGTGCATGAATACTTTTGTCCCTCACTGTAGATGTGATAGATGTAACGTACAATTATAATATTGTAGATGTACGTATACATTTAATAGATGTAACGTATAGATGTAATAGATGTAACGTATAGATGTAATAGATGTAACGTATAGATGTAATAGATGTAACGTATGGATATAATAGATGCAACGTACAGGTATACTAGATGTACGTATAGATGTAACAGAGGTTACATTAACCTTTTGTACTCGAAGATATGTTTATTGCTAGCAGATAGCAATTCTAAAACTATTTGATTTCAAAGTTTGATGAATTTTCTTCAATTTTCTTATCTCTCTAACGTCAATTGTAACTATTAGCTGTTTCATTATATTTATACGTCATATGTACAACACAACAGATTTAGTTAAAAAATACCTATTCCAAATTGCTACATTAAACAAAGTGGTAAGAGTGAGTGACCTTTCGAGTACAAACGGTTAATAGACGTGACGCGTTAATAAATGTAATAACTAAAGCGTGAAGTATCATGTTTAAACGACGTTATTCGCACGATAAACGAAAATGTCGCGAAGAAGGAATGAAATGGGCGAATCCTACGGCAATTTGTATCACGGAAGTTGTTTCGGGGTGTGCCGGTTAGAGAGATCGTAAGTATTACTTACTCCTCGTTAAGCCCAGAAGATGACATCGCTGACGTCCGCCGTTAACAAACTACTTGTCCCGACAATGCGAAAAAACAGAGTGCTCTCTCTGCCCACGTAACACCGCGACACACTACACCGTTGCTTTGGGCTATTACTGCATTAACGAGTCGCCACTTCGTACGTTTATACGGCACCGCCACTCGCTGATAAGAGCCACGCCGATGATAATACGCTTTGATACCTCCTCGACGTTCACGACAAACTATTGCAAATCGCTGCAATTTTTTATCCGATTATGAAACACGTACGCCCCTAATCAGCGATATCTTACAAGATACTTCGACATACTTACAGTACTTGGGTACATCGCGGCTAATTTCTTATTTCTGCTAATTAACGATGATTGCATTTTTAAGAAAAAGGTATTTCACCGAACTTTTGTAAACACTGTTAGTTCACAAATTGCTCCTATCGATAGAAATTTGTTTTGATATCGATGTAATTCGTTCCAGACTTTTTGCCACAGAATTGAAATCATTGAACGTGCAACTAAAAAATTGTATGCACTATAACAGATTAGTGTTAGTAAATATTTAATTATTGGAAGTCTTTTATATTGTTCAAAAATTTCTTGCAAAAACATTTAAGTACATATAAAATCTTGTATAAAATCTGATCTAATGCCTTTAAATAATTATTTATTAGACTATTGCACAGTCAGCTGTATGAATTCCCGCTAGTTATTTAACCGCTAGATAAGTGACAGTTAAGTAAGTACCGACTTGATACGATACGCAACCAGTTAAACCGTGTCAGAAGTATTTCAACTATGAGTGATAAACATATGAATTCTGTTCATTGTTAAATAATTTGTCAGAAGAATTTTTATATAGTATCATTGTTAAGAAGACTTTTTAAATAGTACAATTTTAAAGAAGAATTTTTAAATAGTATTATTTTTAAGAAGAACTTTTAAATAGTATCATTAAAAAAAAAATTTTAAACAGTATAATTTTTCAGAAGAATAATTTTAAATAATATAATTTGTAAAAAGGATTCCTAACATTCCTGAAGAAAATTGTATTCGATGTATCATTCGGACGCCACCAATAAATTTTGCAACGAAGATAAATTTTCTGCATAAAGCGAATACCATATTCAGAGAAATCGTCCGAATTCCGACAAATTCGTTGTCGTCAACAAAATTTCGACCAAAGAAAGTATCATATCCCGAGATTCTGTCGGAGAAATTTTCTCGATGGGCATTCGCGTGACATCAATTTGCTGGGTTAATTGCCATCACAAATCAAGCATTTGCAATTCGTGGACAGCGAAGGTACAAAATGGTAATAAGAATACGAGTCTGGCCGGTGTTTATAGCGTCACCGCGGGAAAAGTGGACGCGCATAAATGTTACGATCGGAGTGAAAAGTGGACCAGAACGTTTAAATGCCGGCAGTGAACGACTTAGAAAGTGTTAATCGCGAAATTGAACGACGTTTCCGTTTTAACGCGACGTCCCCGGTGAACAGGTTTATCATAACGCGTGTAC
The DNA here is from genome assembly GCA_947623535.1 of Coelioxys conoideus. NCBI lineage: Eukaryota > Metazoa > Arthropoda > Insecta > Hymenoptera > Megachilidae > Coelioxys > Coelioxys conoideus. The sequence goes on from OX392449.1 coordinate 11,990,857, forward strand.
GCGAATGTTTACGATCGCAACAGGCAGTTAATAAACACGCGAGAGTGTATCGCGACTGAATAGTGACGGCTACCGAAATCGCGATAACGATAGCGCAAGTACGCCTACGCAATTTTGCGCCGGTAAGAGGAATTGAAAGTGGAACATGACACGGATTTGTATATAGGCATTTATGAATTTTTTTGCGAATTTAGTCTTTTAAGATTAATGTAAAAACAAAATTGAAAGTAGAAAGAATTTATAATATATAATTTTCTCTTGATGATATCTAAAAGTATAATTAATTGAAAATTTGAATCAAATTAGCATATAAAAATTAATAAAAATCAATAAAGCCCAATAGAAGGATTTGTATATAGGCATTTATGAATTTTCTAGCGAATTTAGTCTTTTAAGATTAATGTAAAAACAAAATTGAAAGTAGAAAGAATTTATAATATATAAGGTTCTCTTGATGATATCTAAAAGTATGATTAATTGAAAATTTGAAGCTAATTCGCATATAAAAATTAATCAAAGTTAATAAAAGTTGATACAAGTTGATAAAAGTTAATAAATGGTACAATGATAAATTTTAATTGGTACAACAGTAATTAACAAAATTTTGTTTGTATGGATGCGTGAAATTTGAAAGATAAATAAATTGTTATAGATACAAAAATAATTCAAATGATAAGCAATTGCAAATAATTATATTGTTTGAATTTCTCGTTAATGAACGCAAAATATCGATTACCTTAACCTTCACAAAAAAAAGTATTTATCGCTCTCTGGGAGACATGCAGTTATTTCCTTTTTTTTAACATTTCGTTTTAACGTATGTATAATGAAAGATATTGATATTAAATTAAGAATTATAACAAAATAAATTTTAATATAATTGTTAACCGCTATTTTGTTAGTTATGAGAAACTTATGAAACTAATAAATTTTAATAAATATGATAATCTGTTAAATAAATAATCGAAACGTTGATAATTAAAAAATTGAGAAAATAAATTTGAGCGTAGTAATTAACAGTTATTCTATAATATATCCACACAAAAAAGTATTAAAAACAATAAATTTTAACAGTTATAACAATAACTAGATAAATAAATAATCGAAAAACTAATAATTATAAGCAAATAAATTGACCTGTGCAAATTAACAACTATTCTACAACAAGTCCACAGAAAAAAGTTATAAAAACAATAAATTTTAACAGTTATAACAATGACTTGATAAATAAATAATCGAAAAATTAATAATTGTAAACAGAAGAATTGAGCTGTGTCAATTAACAACTATTCTATGACAAATCCACAAAAAAAAGTTATAAAAACAATAAATTTTAACAGTTATAACAATGACTTCATAAATAAATAATTGAAAAATTAATAATTATAAGCAGATAAATTGACTTGTAACAATTATCAACTATTCCATAGCAAATCCACAGAAAAAAAACACTATGAAATTAGTCAATTATATAATTGAAAATAAATAAATAATTAAAAAATTTGTAACGGTAATAACATAAATTATAACAATTATAACATTCGGTCAAAATAGCTGCACGCGATTGGTGCGTTCGACGATTGGACACTGTCAACTACCTATCATTGCTATCGGTTTGTACTTGACAGGGTCATATACACTCAGTCTTATCGCTGCCGCCACGACGGTTGGACCTACCCCGTCAAGTTCACCGGTACGGGTTATAGATACAATTACGCGATTGTGTGCTCGTATTAATGTTACCCTAGTGTTATCTTAGTGTATCAGTGCAAGTGTTTAGTGTGTTTTATACAATTTGTGCATATATACGGGGGTGTAATAACACGTTTTATGGTGATGGTCTACACGTGTCACAGTGTTTAATACAGTGTTACTACATGTGATTGTGCATACATATACGGATATATTAGTGTGTTTTACGGAGTGGTTACCTACGTGTTTTGGCATATTTGTGCAAGTGTTTCATAGTATTTTATGGTGAAATTACCTGTGTCCTGGGATAATTGTACAAGTGTTTTGTAGTGTTTAGTGGTGGCATATTTGTGCAAGTGTTTCATAGTGTTTTATGGTGAAATTACCTGTGTCCTGGGATAATTGTACAAGTGTTTTGTAGTGTTTAGTGGTGGCATATTTGTGCAAGTGTTTCATAGTGTTTTATGGTGAAATTACCTGTGTCCTGGGATAATTGTACAAGTGTTTTGTAGTGTTTAGTGGTGGCATATTTGTGCAAGTGTTTCATAGTGTTTTATGGGGTAGTTACTAATGTGTTTTGGCATATTTGTGGAAGTGTTCATAGTGTTTTATGGTGTAGTTACCTATGTGTTTTGGGATAATTTTACAAGTGTTCCATAGTGTTTTATGGTGTAGTTACCTATGTTTTTTGCCATACCAGTATAAATGGTTTAAAGTGTTTGATGGTGCAGTTACCTATGAGTTTTGGCATACTATTAAGTGTTTTACATGGTGTATGGTGTAGTTACTTATGTGTTTCGGCATAATTTTGCAAACGTTTTAACATAATCTACAAAGTGTTATAGTTAGTCAAGTGCTGTGATATACTTATCCAAATTTTGTATCCCCTTTAACTGCGTGATTACCTACAAGTTCTGATACACGTTTGCAAATTTATTGCCGGTTTTTGTAATGTAGTTGTACGTTGTTCTGCATGCACGTTTTTCTATACACTTGCCCATTGCAAAGTAATAAGAGCTTGTTTATTAAATGTTTGCACGAATAAATTTGAATATGTTGTAAGAAAGTGTACGTAATTCGAAATGCGAATCGATAAATGAAGTTTATTAATCGTTGTGATTTTTGTATGTTTTCAGAAGGACATTTGCCAACCTGACAACCAAACTACCAGATCCTGATCCTGATCCTGATCCTGATGCTGATCCAGACCTGACGAAAGCAGCCGATCGATCGTGAATCAATTCCTGAGACGCGTCCCGGCTGTAAGACGATTGCAGTGGTAGAAGTCAGCGATCGGTGAGTCGCATGCTTTACGATTCCTCCGGTTCCCATCATGTCGCAGGACGAATGGTCCGAAACGACACGGGAACCGGTTGTATTTTTATTATTTGAAGCGAGCATAGTGACCACGACTGTACGATCGTGCAATATTCGTACAAATTGTATTTTTGTGTATATCATTTATTAGATCAGGATAGGGTTTTCTTGTACATCGCGTTTTAACTTCCTTACGAATCGAACGTAAAACTGCATAGAAGTCGGACGACCCTCCGATTTCGTGGCAGTTTAATAATCGATTCATTTTCAATTTTTCCGTACGCGTGAATTCTTTTCAAACATACATATGTACAAGAAAGTTTCGCGAAGAACAGATTTCGATATCAAAGTTGATTATCATGAATACTCTCAGTTATTTAGCGAATTTACTTTGATATTAGAAATCTGTCGAGAATGAAAGAATCGATATACGTAGATATTTTTGCAAAGCGTTTCTCCATTTTCCATTTTCAAATATAAAGTTAATTTTTCTTATTTGAGGAGAACGCTTTATTAGCATGTTATTAATCACGTTTCTTAGCTCAGGATTTTCAGCACACATGAAGAAAACTGGTAGGTCAGAATACAATTGGCCGTGTTCATTTTTATGCTCTAACTCATACGCGTGCTTAGATGCTACTCGCATGAGTTAGGGCAGGTGAATACGGTTTTAGTTTTAAGATGTTTTCGGCGACCGACAATTTGACAGTGAATTATACTCGACACAAGTTACACGTGTGTGTGTGGTTAGGTCGTGGACCTTGTGTCGATTAAATATTACATTGTTTTATTATAAAATCACGAATTTGGAAAATGCTATCGAAAGACGCGTATAGAATCAATAAGATCAAATTACAAAATTAAACAAGTAGAGTCAGTACACGTTTCAAAGTTATATCAACTGAACAAGATTGATTTTGAAAATTGTACAAGTTGAGTAATTACAAAATTATTACGACATGCACATATTACATTAAATATTCGAGAGAATAAGTAAATGAAATATGTTAATGTTCAATTAATGTTCACTGTCGATTGTCGATCGATTTCAGCGAAAAAGGTATGAAACATTAGAGTGTGAATGTTGTATTGAACTCGGGTGTCGGAGACGTCCCGGGACGTACTCCCTAGGAGTAGGCATTTTTGCACCCGGGTGGTTGTGTGAGAACCGTGGAGTGTGTTTTTGTGAGAATGGTTTGCAATTTTTTAAATATAGCATCAGGCAGGCAGGTAGCATACTTCTGGTGTGATTGAGTTAGTTTTTAAGTAGGTAGGGCCAGAGCAAGCATTCATGTTTCTCTGTCCTCCGTAAAACACACGTGAGATGCTTGTATCTGGAGTGTAAAAGACGAAAAATCGAGAAGAGAAAATCTAAATACGACTTAATCGTATTTAATATTCTCTTGAGCTCGATTGTTCGTAAGGCCAAGCCTTTTAGATTGTAAGTCGCAGTCGTGGTGCTAGACCCGATTGCAAAAATGAAGTATACAGTGAAGTGAAGTGAAGTGCAGTGAAATTAAATAAATGTTCTGCTCGGATATTCTTTTACGGACAGCGCATTCTGAGAATCGCTGGTCGTATAAATTTCAATTTTCTTTCCTTTCTTAAAGTATCGAATTTGCATGATTACGTAAAATTTTGATCTCTTTGTCGGCGATCGAAGGAAATCGATAGCGGGTCATTTTTATTTCTATAAGTGTCCGCTGTCCGTTTCTCGAGATCGACCGACAGCGAAATCGAAAATTTATGTAATTAATATTAAAGCCAAAGAATGTCCGAGTTACCGTAAAATTTCGCGAGTGAATATTTGTGAGGCTGCAGCCGAAGAAAGAAGAGGCTATATGCCGAAGAGCCCCGGCAAAATTTGCCAAAGAAGAGGGGAACTATCAATGGCTGTCCATCTTAGGATGGAGAGTCATTTTGTCACTATGCTCGCTATTATTTTTCTGTATTTTATGTGTGTGTTTTTTTCTGACGGTACGAAAAGTATCGTCGAACGCGCTTTGCTCGAACTTGACGAGCACACGATCATCGACTCGCGATTTTATTGCGAATTTTGAAAATGTAGAGTCACGTCGCGATTTTATTACGAATTTTGATAATATAGAATCACGTCGCCAATTTTATTACGAACTTTGAAAATATAGAATCACGTCGCGATTTTATTACGAATTTTGAAAATTTAGAATCACGTCGCGAATTTTATTACGAACTTTGAAAATGTAGAATCACGTCGCGATTTTATTACGAATTTTGAAAATTTAGAATCACGTCGCGATTTTATTACGAATTTTGAAGATATAGTATCACGTTGCGTTTTTATTACGAATTTAAAAAATGTAGAATCACGTCGCGATTTTGATCGAGGTTTTCAATTCTCGAAACATGCCGCGATTTTATTTTCAGCTTTGAAAATATAGTATCATCGAACGCGTTTTGCTCGAACTTGACGAGCACACGATCATTGATTCGCGATTTTATTACGAACATTAAAATTTTCATACAATGTCGCGATTTTCATCGAGATTTGCGATTCTCGAAACTTGCAGCGATTTTATTTCCAGCTTCGAAAATATTACATCACTTCGCGATTTTACTACTAACTTTGCTATTTTCATCTCACTTCGCGATTTTATTTCGATCTTCGAAAATATTGTATCGCGTCGCGATTTTGTTACGATATTTGAAAATATAGATTCACGTCGCGATTTTATTATGAACATTGAGATTTTCATATCACTTTCCGATTTTATTACGACCTTCGAAAGCATTGTATCGCGTCGTGATTTTGTTACGAACTTGGAAAATATTAAAATCACGTCGCGATTTTATTCGAGTTTTGAGGGTTCAAGAACTCTCCGCGATTTTATATTCTTCTTTCCACTCATTATGTTAAAAAATATCAATTATTCTTACTTCACAAATCCCTGTATGTCATGAATGGTAAGAAATCTGCAGTCTCTTTAGAATGGTAATTGTACTTTCGTTTCAAATTTCGGTGATATGTTTCGCTTTGCTTCGAGAAAAATTTCGCTCCTCTTCCGTCGACTTCCAATCTTACTAATATTTTGGACGTTTCAGATTTTCATTTTTGGTAAGTTTTCACATTGTTCTCCCTTCTAAAATCCGCAATTTTCATTGCGTTTTCTATGTAACTGGTTCTATATCGAATAAAGAAAAATTTCACCCCCTCTCCTCCAACCTCCTTTCATAATAATATTTTGTATGTTTCAGATTTTGATTTTTGGTAAGTTTTTACATTCTTCACTGTTACAAAATCGCCAATTTTCATTGCGTTCTATATGTAACTTGTACTGTATCGAATAAAGAAAAATTCCACTCCTCCTTCAATCTCCGTTCTTAATAATATTTTGTATGTTTCAGATTATAGTTTTTGGTAAGTTTTTACATTGTTCATTTTTCCCAAATCCGCAATTTTCATTGCGTTTCCTATTTAAATTGTACTGTATCGAATAAAGAAAAATTCCACTCCTGATTCAATCTCCGTTCTTAATAATATTTTGTATGTTTCAGATTATAGTTTTTGGTAAGTTTTTACATTGTTCATTTTTCCCAAATCCGCAATTTTCATTGCGTTTCCTATTTAAATTGTACTGTATCGAATAAAGAAAAATTTGACTGCTTCTCCTTCAACCTCCTTTCTTAATAATATTTTGTACTTTTCAGATTTTGGTTTTTGGTAAGTTTTTAGGGAGCTTTTAATAATTGTCAAATAGGATTCTCAAAACTCTTAGAGATTTATGTCGCTCATGAAAGTTCTCCCGGTCTTTCGAACCCTTCCAGAATTTTATTTCGAGTTCTGAAATGTTCTTATCTATCCTTAATTCTCGTATCTCTCTGATTATATTTCAACGTCTGAGATTTTCATACCCCTTAGTGGTTTTATTTCAGGTTCTGGGATTTTCGTGTCTAATTGTGCACTTCTTCGAGTTCTGCGATTTTCGTATCTCCGATTTTTGAAGGTGCTGTCATGTATATGTGGTTTTACCTTCTGAGAGAAACCTGCAATTAATATTTTTTATTTTCAGAATTTAATTAATTTCTGGTTAATATTGAGCTAGTGGGTGGGTGGATGGGAGCTCATGGGGTTTTCACTTCATGTGAATCCGGCTTTTTTCTTCACGAAATTCAATTTTAATTTCTCTTTTATTTTCAGCTTTGAATTTATGATAATGAGCTAGAGGGAGGGTGGATGGGAGCTCATGGGGTTTTCACTTCATGTGAATCCGGCTTTTTTCTTCAGGAAAATCGATATTAATTTTTATTTTATTTTCAGATTTGAAATTATAATACTGAGCTAGTGGGAGGGTGGATGGGAGCTCAGGGGTTTTTCACTTCATGTGAATCCGGCTTTTTTCTTCAGGAAAATCGATATTAATTTCTCTTTTATTTTCAGGTTTGAATTGATAATAATGAGCTAGTGGGAGGGTGGATGGGAGCTCATGGGGTTTTCACTTCATGTGAATCCGGTTCATTTCTTCACGAAATTCAATTTTAATTTCTCTTTTATTTTCAGGTTTGAATTTATGATAATGAGCTAGAGGGAGGGTGGATGGGAGCTCATGGGGTTTTCACTTCACGTGAATCCGGCTTCTTTCTTTTCGAAACTCGCACCTAATTTTTTTATTTTCAGGTTTGAATTGATAATAATGAGCTAGTGGGGGGGTGGATGGGAGCTCATGGGTTTTTCACTTCATGTGAATCCGGTTTATTTCTTCACGAAATTCAATTTTAATTTCTCTTTTATTTTCAGGTTTGAATTGATAATAATGAGCTAGTGGGTGGGTGGATGGGAGCTCATAGGGTTTTCACTTCATGTGAATCCGGCTTCTTTCTCAAAGAAAGTCCGTTCGTAATGACTTTTATTTTCAGGTTTCATTTATTAATATTGAGCTAGTGGGAGGGTGGATGGGTGCTCATGGGTTTTTCACTTCATGTGAATCCGGCTTCTTTCTCCTCGAAAGTCCGTTCATAATACCTTCTATTTTCAGGTTTTAACTAATTTATATTATTTGCAGGTTTTAACTAATTTCTATTTTATGTTGTAGGATGGGTTTTACCCGAAGAAAGAAGATAGAAGAATACATCATCCAGGGATCATCGAGGAATCATCGTGGGACCATCGTGGGATCATCGTGGGATGCGAACCTCATTTGTATCTTAGTATTAAGTTCGTGGGCGGGCGGGTGGGTCCCCGTACCTCTTGTTCGGAGTTGCACTCATTTTCACGACCGGTCGTGAATTTTTTATCGCGTCAAATAGTAGAGTCACCCAGTCATTTTCTGTTGATTGTGCCGGACCCGAATGGCCATAGGTGATTGAATATTGCAGGGATCGTGTGGCGGATGATGGCTGGGAGTACTGGTCAGTTCTTGGGATATGTAATGCGTGGCGGTGCGCTGGCGAACGCTGTCGTATAACGACTGAGGCGGCCTCTCTACCCTTACGGCTGTGGAGCAATGGGAGCCTGATCGCGAACGTTGTCTGAGGACTAGGGATCCTCTCCTCGGTTGGACTGCCCTCACCCGGTGGCGGGGGAGAAACGGGAACCTGAATGCAACATCCGTCGTCCTTGGGACTAGGGTGTCCTCTCTACCTTTTTGTTGTGGAGAAATGGGAACCCGAACGCGAACATGTCCCTTGAACTGCCAGTGTTCCTGGTTGGATTCTGTCGCACGATTCATGTAATTTCAATTACCTTTTGGTCCAGGAGGGCGAGGTTCTCTTGACAGAGAATGCTTATACTACCCTTTTGCGAAAGTTCTTCTAACTTTCTTCCGGCCCTCTCCCTCGCCCCAATCCCCTTTGCTTGTTTTCATCGTAAATAATACGAGTGCAATTTTCGAACAAGAGGTACATTCGCGTTTAGTATAAGTATGCGTGCGTGATTATAGAATATAGCGCGGGGCCCCATTAGTATTAGTGTTAAGTGCGTGCGGAAGCGCTTTCGTTTCTAACTTGCACCCATTTTCACGATCGGTCGTGATATTGTTCGCGTTATAGAGTGTAGTTTTCACGGTGATTGTCCGTCGATTGCTCCGGACTCACGTGGATCGAACGTGGATTGCATAATGCGGTGAATCCGGGTAAGTTTTGGGCCGGAAATGCTGGTAAGCGCTTGGGACACGTCTTGCGTGGATAGCACTGAATGATGTCTCATCATCTCATCTATCGCCTGACGGCTAGGGTATTCCATGTTTTTCTGTTAGACCCCCTTTCAACGGGGGCAGGAATGATTGGGTTTCCTGACGGCAGACGTGTCACTCGTTCTTATCGGTATTCGAGGTTCAATTCTGCAAGTTTTGGGCTGAAAATGCTGGTGTAGCGCCATGGAGGCGTCTAGTGGGGTAGATTGATTGATGTACCATCTCGATCTACTGTCTAGGGTATTCCCTAGGCTAAACCTCGGACGTCTCACTGGTTCTTATCAGTATTTTTGGTTCAATTCTGCCCGAGGTTCACGTAAGTCACGATGCAATCACCGTTTGATTCACGCGGGCGAGGTTCAGTCGATTGACAACGCTGTTCCTCCCTTTTTCGAAAGTTCTTCTAACTTTCTTTTCGAATTTATTCACGAAAGTTCTTCCAACTTTCTTTTCTAATTTATTTGCGAAAGTACGTCACACTTTCTTTTTTTACTTAATTGCGAAGGTTCTTCTAACTTTCCTTTTTTTACGTATTTGCGAAAGTTCTTCTAACTTTCTTCGCCCCTTTGCTTGGTACACCGTTTTAGGTAGCATGGGTGCAAACTTAGAACACGGAAGCGTTTAGTTTTAAGTAGTGTAAGTACTCATTTATCCTTCCGATAAATGAGGTAGTTGCAATTGGAGGGTGGATGGGACTTGGAGATAGGGTGGGTCACTTTCGTAGTCACCTCCGCGTGGTGTGACCTGGTAATCGATATCGTTTTCTAAATTTATAATTTTTCTAAATTTCAAAATTTGTAATTTATCAAAACTTCAAAATTTATAATCTATGAAAATTGCTGAATTTATAGTTCGTTTATGAATACGAATGTAATTCTAAATTTTATTTTTCGCGAGTCGAAGAATAGAAAACAATATCGAGCTAAGAGCTACGATTTACGTTGTAGTTATAATTTCATGTATTCCTCGATATTTTCAAAAATAATTGTCTTTCTTGGTAAGTATCCAGGAATAAATGAAATTATAAAAGAAAAATATTTGCAACACGTTATGTATTTTCAAGTACTTTATTACAAATAAATTAAACTGTCGTTTCCTGTACCCCAATCTCCTGTGTTAATTATGTTTTTATGCGAGTATTAGTTTTATTTCAATCCCGAGCTTGTGGGAGGAAGGGTGGGCTCGGGCGCAAGTTTTCCGTCACGATATTGTGACGGAAAGCTTGTGTAAATTGTAAGTGTCTCCTGTTCTAACTTACACCGATCATATTTACTACAATTTTTCAATTTTTGTCATATTATTCTGTGGCAATAATTTGTCATTTTTTTTATCACTTGGTACAAATCCAAAAGAAAGTCCTTCTGACTTTCTTACGTACCGCTGTCTACATTTACATCTTTTTCGATTGTACAAAAATCCAATCATAGAACAGGAGATACATCGCGGTATGTAATATAAGTATGAGTGTGTACGTGATTAGGGCGTGAGTGCGATTTTAATATAGAGTGCGAGACCTCAAAGTGTTAGTATTAAGTGAATGTGCGAGTACGCTCTCGTTTCTAACTTGCACTCATTTTCACGACAAAACGTGATTTTTTCTACGCGTTAGATCATAGTATTATTCAGTTACTTTTTGTCGGTTGTTCCGGACCCAAATGGCCAAAGGGAATTGTATGATGCGAGGCATAGGGCAGTTGAGGCTACGTAGTAGTAGTCAGTGCTTAGGATATGTCTAGCAAATTAGAGAATTGCTGTCGGAATATTCCGGTCGATTCTGTTGTCTTTATGGCAAAGGTATCTTCTCTTCAGTTAGATCTCCTTTTAACGGAGAAACATTCCGCTGATGTATCGTTCGTTCTGGTTATTATTCTCGGTCCGATTTTGTCTTCTGTTTCTTGTATGTCAGGATTCGATCACCCTTTGGTTCAGGAGGGCGAGGTCCACTCGACAAAAGATACTGATCTACCTTTTTGCGAAAGTTCTTCTAACTTTCTTCCTTATATATTTATTTTATTTTACCTTTCTTTCGTTCCAACTTTCTTCCTTTTGCTTGGTATACCGTTTTAGATAACATGAGTGCAATCTTAGAACGATTGGTACATTTGCGGCGTTTAGAATAAGTAATGTGTTTATAAGTATGCATGGGAATGCGAGAGTATGCGATTATGATACGAGCGTATATACATCCGGCAAGCGATAGATTGTAGTATGCGTAAGCGTATCCGTGTAATGTATGCGAACGTCGAATAAATCATCGGGGGATCATCGTGGGATCATCGAGGGATCTTATACAATGTCTAGAGAAGTATATGTTGAAGTATGAGTGTAGTGTGAAAGCTTAAGTATGAGTGATTGTATAAGTGAAGCGAAATTATGGAAATTATACATGTCATCGTACTTTCGGTTTTATGAGATGCTTTTATGTATCTGTCGGTTCATATTCTCCTAGAAAACTGCTCTTAATTTTTATTTTATTTTCAGGACTTAAATAATTCCGATTTAATAATGAGCTAGTGGGAGGGTGGATGGGAGCTCATGGGTTTTTCACTTCAGGTGAATCCGGCTTCTTTCTCCTCGAAAGTCTGTTCTTAATATCTGTTATTTTCAGATTTTAAATAACTTGTGGGTAATAATGAGCTAGTGGGAGGGTGGATGGGAGCTCATGGGGTGTTCACTTCATGTGAATCCGGCTTTTTTCTTCAGGAAAATCGATATTAATTTTTATTTTATTTTCAGGTTTGAATTGATAATAATGAGCTAGTGGGAGGGTGGATGGGAGCTCATGGGTTTTTCACTTCATGTGAATCCGGCTTCTTTCTCCTAGAAAGTCCGTTCGTAATACTTTCTATTTTCAGGTTTTAACTAATTTATATTATTTGCAGGTTTTAACTAATTTCTATTATTTGCAGGTTTTAACTAATTTCTATTTTATGTTGTAGGATGGGTTTTACCCGAAGAAAGAAGATAGAAGAATACATCATCCAGGGATCATCGAGGAATCATCGTGGGACCATCGTGGGATCATCGTGGGATGCGAACCTCATTTGTATCTTAGTAATAAGTTCGTGGGCGGGCGGGAGGGTCCCCGTACCTCTTGTTCGGAGTTGCACTCATTTTCACGACCGGTCGTGAATTTTTTATCGCGTTAAATAGTAGAGTCACCCAGTCATTTTCTGTTGATTGTGCCGGACCCGAATGGCCATAGGTAATCGAATATTGCAGGGATCATGAGACAGATGAGGACTTGGACTACTGATCAGTTCCTGAGATGTGGACTGCGTGGCGGTGCGCTGGCGAACGCTGTCGTATAACGACTGAGGCGGCCTCTCTACCCTTACGGCTGTGGAGCAATGGGAGCCTGATCGCGAACGTTGTCTGAGGAATAGGGATCCTCTCCTTGGTTAGACTGCCCTCACCCGGTGGCGGGGGAGAAACGGGAACCTGAATGCAACATCCGCCGTCCTTGGGACTAGGGTGTCCTCTCTACCGTTTTGTTGTGGAGAAATGGGAACCCGAACGCCATCACGTCACTCGGACTACCAGGATTCTTCGTTGGATTCTTTCTCGCGTTTCATGTAAGTTTAATCGCCTTTTGGTCCAAGAGGGCGACGTTCACTTGACAGAGAATGCTGAAACCACCCTTTTGCGAAAGTTCTTCTAACTTTCTTCCTCCTCACCCCCTCCCCACCAATCACCATCCTTTGCTATTTTTCATCGTAAATAATACGAGTGCAATCTTCGAACAAGAGGTACATTCGCGTTTAGTATAAGTATGCGTGCGATTAATATAGAGCGCGGGGCCCCATTGTATTAGTGTTAAGTGCGTGCGGAAGCGCTTTCGTTTCTAAGTTGCACCCATTTTCACGACCGGTCGTGATATTGTTCGCGTGATAGACTGTAGTATTCACGGTGATTGTCTGTCGATTGCTCCGGACTCGCGTGGATCGAACGTGGATTGCATAATGCGGTGAATCCGGGTGAGTTTTGGGCCGGAAATGCTGGTAAGCGCTTGGGACACGTCTTGCGTGGATAGCACTGAATGATGTCTCATCATCTCATCTATCGCCTGACGGCTAGGGTATTCCATGTTTTTCTGTTAGACCCCCTTTCAACGGGGGCAGGAATGATTGGGTTTCCTGACGGCAGACGTGTCACTCGTTCTTATCGGTATTCGAGGTTCAATTCTGCAAGTTTTGGACTGAAAATGCTGGTGTAGCGCCATGGAGACGTCTAGTGGGGTAGATTGATTGATGTACCATCTCGATCTACTGTCTAAGGTATTCCCTAGGCTAAACCTCGGACGTCTCACTGGTTCTTATCAGTATTTTTGGTTCAATTCTGCCCGAGGTCCACGTAAGTCACGATGCAATCACCGTTTGATTTGCGTGGGCGAGGTTCAGTCGATTGACAACGCTGTTCCTCCCTTTTTCGAAAGTTCTTCTAACTTTCTTTTCTAATTTATTTGCGAAAGTTCTTTCAACTTTCTTTTCTAATTTATTTGCGAAAGTTATTCTAACTTTCTTTTTTTATATATTTGCGAAAGTTCTTCTAACTTTCTTCTCCCCTTTGCTTGATGTACCGTTTTAGATAGCCCGGGTGCAAACTTAGAACACGGAAGCGTTTAGTTTTAAGTTGCGTGCGTGAGATACAAGTTGTTTGCTACTTCGTAGTAAAGAACTTGTATATTTACGCGAGCCTACGGGCTAAGTAGAATAAGCACTCATTTATCCTTCCGATAAATGAGGTAGTTGTAATTGGAGGGTGGATGGGATTTGGAGTTAGGGTGGGTCACATTCGTAGCAACCTCCACGTGGTGTGACCTGGTAATCGATATTGCTTTCTATAAATTTTTCGAACGATAATTTATAGAAAATGATATCGAGCTAAGAGCTACGATTTCTATCTACTTTAGAATATAATTTATGTTTTAGGTTGCTGTATGTTTGTAGGTTCCTATAAATTATTTGAATCCCATACAATATAGATTTTCAGAAAATACATACACTTTTTTTGTATCAAGGAATTTTTAGCAGGAAAATGTTGTTTTTTTATCCATTCGCATAGAAGACTCTTGATAAGACAAATACTTTTGAAAAAACAGGAGACTGTCGTATACATATTGCCCCAACAATGTTGCAAGTAATCGAGAGGTTGTGGTAGATGGGGCTATTCTGAACAGCTGTTTTCTTTGCCAAAATTTTTCCTGGCGCTTCATTTTTAAATTATTAAGAAAACACACCGACCAATCAGAGCGCGAGAATAGCCCGCGCTCGGAAGCGAGAGGGATAGTCGCGGAGTAACAGAGAGCAATTAATCCTTGTTCACATAATCAAGATAAATCGAACCTATACAATACTGTACTTCGCTATAGCGAAGAAATATTGGATAAAATATCGAAAATTATTCACTATACATATTATAATGATGAAAAATAACAAACTCTCATTCTGGAAAAATAAATCTTTCTATCCTCAAAGAGCAAGAACTTTTCCATTCACCGAAAAATATTTTAAATCGAATAATTAATAAATGTAATAAGTCCTGCGTAATGTTAAATGAAAAAGTGTACAAACAATTTAATACTCCTTACCCATTGATTCACAAATGGTCCTGCTTCGATGCAAATAAATCCTTGTCATTAGGTCGATCCGTGGATCCTTACTGTTCGAAAAAATAAATCTCACCGCACAGAAATATTCAATTCACTTCACTATCACCTTTCATTATTACCACTCATTATTACTTTTCCCTCCCACTGTTCATTAACAGCACACGTCGCGAAAGGGTTAAACGAGCATATATTGTGATTCCAAAATTCAGTGCATAGAATCATAGAGGGCATAGCAAACCTGTAATCTTTTTGTCCGATCGGTATTTCAGTGAGTGGTATGCAAAATATATTATAAAATAATCGATTTATTCTTAGTCTCGTGTATAATAAATCTGTTCTAAATCTATATCCTAATGTATATCAGAATGAGCTTTATTTTAATTTTTAAAGCAACAATAGTGCTTTATTGATTTGCCACTATTCTTCAGTTTCTACTGCGATATCGACCGAGATGTTCTGGACGAATATTTCGCCTAAACTTCAGAGATCGCTGCCTACCGCTACATCGAAGTAGAAAAGCAGGAGTTTTGAGGTTAGGTTTCACGTTGTTAGAAGTTAGTGTTGTTTGGCAACACGTGTTTATTTTTACTTTCAAGAAAGTATTAAAGTACTTTATAGAAGTATACTTGGGAATACAGTCTTAAGGTAAATGTAATATTATTTATAGCTTAATGTAATTGTAAATTTTTTAATAAATTGATCAAACTTTAATTTATTTGTATACGTGAGGTTATGTTCCGATTTAAATAACGCTTCAAACGTTGTTTATTACATACTTTTATAAAATATAATGTTATCATTAACAATTTATAAAAACATACATTTTTACTATATATTTACTATATTTTTACTATATATATTTTATCGAATAAAATTTTGTATTTTCAGTATTTGGAAATAGAAATTATAAAAATGGCGAAATCGTTGCGTAGTAAATGGAGGAGGAAATGTAGAGCAGTCAAAAGGGAACGCTATGGAGCAAAAGAATTAGACAGATTAAAGAAAACATTAGGTATTAACGAGAATGGGTCACAGGATGTTGAGATGTCAGAGCTATCAGAAATTGCTACAGGTAAATTATAATAGTATTTAATATATGCTTTTATTTCTTGCACTGTGTTCTAAATGACATTTGTTTAGTTGTTGATGCAAAGAAAATAAAAGAAGATACAAAATCAAAAGAGGATACTGAGGTAGATGGCATAGATACGATGGAAGTAGACAGCAGTGGCAGAGTATACAGTAAAAAGACACTGAGGGACCAGTTTGGAAATTATCCGGTATGGATGAACAGAAGAAAAATCGCCAAACACAAAAAGGGCAGAGCAAAATCTCAAAAGGGAACCACAAGAGCGCATAAAAGGTTAACCAGGAAACAGAAAAAATCAGCAAAACAAGAATAATTCTTTCATAATCGATAGCATTAATTGATGCTTTCGTTTTGTTGAATTTGTAAAGTGTACTATTATCATAATAAAATATAAGACCCTTTCTTAAATATACCAATAAGAGCGACATACATTTGTTCCTTTTCTTTAATACAAAGCTGAGTACAAATGATCACAAAGGTTAATTAAGTTATATCTTTACTACAACTCTAACACGTAAAAGCTATGAAGATGGCAGTGATAGTATGATGTCCTTTATAAAAATATTCGTACATAAATATTACATTTATGGGCAATGCCCTGTAGAATTTTGATATTTTTCTTTATTACGGTGACGCTAAAAGTTTAATGCGCCACTGTTTATTGGCATCGTTGCTCTGCATCGTATTCTCAAACGATTTTCCAGTTCCATCACTCGATTCGTCAAATGCTGCATTTTCCTCGTTTCCAGTTCGTATTCTCTCAGTTTGTTACGCATCTCGTATATTTCTCGTTGCATGTGGTGCTGTAAAAATTGTCGAGATAACAACGCGTTATATGTTTTATGAAATATGCATTCGACTCTTACCATATTTTCCACGGCTCTTTTCATCTCGTTTATGCTTTCAACGACGGAGGCAACTTTGACGCTCATTGCTGTCGTGTCCGTCTCTCTCTTTCTCCCTTTTGCAAATTGCTGGAAAACAAGTAACATATTATTTTTACTATAATAATAGTTACTATTATTGTCTCTCTTTTAGCACTTCATTGGTTTACTATTTTACCATTTCAGTATTCTTCTACATTACTGTTAATACAATTAGCTATTAATACTTCTTTTCAGAATCATTTATTAAATTTCGACAAATATTGATTTTTAGAGAAAATAAAGAGATAGCAAATTTAGTTTCTACCCTGATAATATATTCAGCAATATTTTTAGAATCATTTTGAATAGTATTAAAACATGTAGGTATAGCAAGAGTCGTGTGAACTTTTGGAGTGACCCAGTACAATGTAATCTTGAAGCTGAATGATAGTTTTGGTTAAGATAGAAGAAGAAAATCCTGCAGTGTGCTGTATTCGCATTTCAAGCGACCAACAAACGTATCTCTCCTTTACAAGTCAAATAACATACAGCGAGCCATTGTCCAACATACCTTTTCGAGCTTGGTGAGCCTTTTCAGGATAATCTCGTAGTCCTGATCGAGGTCACCGTCGGCCACCTCGTTCTCGGTATCTACAAACAGAGTTACGTGTTATTACCCTTTGTGTACTGGGTACATTTCTTTCGTTTAAATGTAATTTACTAGAAAGGCGCGTTTAATTGAAACTTACGAACCTTGCGAGGAAATTGATGGACGCCTCGTTGTCGTCGATTCGTGAAAATCATCCTCCAAATCTCGAGCCTCGAATGCGGTATCTTCAGTTTCTGAAAAGAAATACGTATTGAGAGAAGCAAAATGATCGAATCTATCGATGTTTGTAAGTTTTGATATTGGAAAGAAAAAAATTCTATTGAAATTGTATTTTAGCGAGTTTTTTGAGGTGCAAAAATCTGAAATTATTTTTAGAGGCATATACTACTGGAGAAGTCAATTTCTCAATCTGAAAATTTGTAACTTCTGTTCTTTGAAGTTTCAAAATTTTCAATAATCTTATTTTTCAAAGTGTCAAGATTTTTTCGAATCATTAGTTTTATGTATTTCTGGATTTGTTAACTTCTAAATTATCAAATTACTGAATTTTAATTATGAAAATTTTAATGCTTAACACTCGACTATGTGGAAATTTAAACATTCAAAATTTCTGTACTTTTAAATTTCCAAATTATCTATCTTCTGAACTTGTAAACTTTAAGATCATCAAACTTCTACGCTTCTAAATTTTTAAATTACCAAACTTATATATTTCTATATTTCTAAATTTTTTGTAAATTTAAATAGGAAGATTGGAAAATTTGAAATGTCTATGCATCTCCGATATTTCATGACCATATTCAGATGCCCGTGGACACTTAATCTGCCCATTGCTGACAGGAATCTCTCATCAATGTCCCGAAACATTAAATTGACCCAATTGTAACCGGTCTCGAACTTGTACCACGAAAACTGTTCGAATTCTCAGTGACAGACCTTCGTGCAAGCTGCTCCGAAGTTCAAGTTCACTGCGAATGCAGGTGACGGAACGAGATATCTGTTTGTTCGACAAACACAGCGTGGGTGTCGTTTCTCGCTGGAAAATCGAAAAACAGAGATCGCGGCACGAAGCGTGGAACCTGGAAGCCGTTCAAAAAGTTGTTGTTCATCGACGATACTTTGCGTGGGGTTTCGTGAGAAACATTCGGAGGCTGAATCACATCGAAAACGATATTTCGTGTAATTTATGCTCAATCGATGTCGAAAAATATAAAAGAAAAGTCAGCATCGTCGAATCGCCTTATAAAAAACCACATAACCTTCGATACATCGATTACATTCACACTTTATATGATAATAGCGAACTCCAGAAATAAGAATTGTGTAAAAGCACCTGAAAATTGAGGGACAAGAGAGAAGTCAATGAAATGCAGATTTTATTGTTATTAAAATTCTTGAAAATATTTTTATTTCATTCACTTTTATTTTCTTGCCTTTCTTAATTACGATTTTTTAATATCTAATATCTAATATCTCAAAATCTAAAAACCTCCAAACTTCAAAGCCCACGCTTTTTAAAAACCCCAAAGACCAATTGCAAAATCTGAAGTTTTACTAATTTTGAAAGTAAGTGCCAATATTTTTTAAATATTTAAGGTGTCTAAAGATCCTGTGCGAAGATACTTCACGCGTTCCATTATTGAATCTGAACCTTAAATGAAACATACCAGGATTCGACATTTCTTAACTTCATCGTCGCTATAATTAAGCAGAGTTTGGATCGAATTGGAGTTCCAAAGGCCGCGCACCTGTCGGACAGATTTTTACAATGGTAACTTACCATTTTTTCGACAGGACTGGCCGTCTTTCTGCAATTGAAAACCGGGTCTGCAGTGGCACTCGTATGTTCCGGGTAGGTTTCTGCAGAGCTGATCGCAGGGCTTCTCTGTCACGCACTCGTCGACGTCTGTAACGTTGGTGGACAAGTTATGCTAATTCGTGAAAAATTAATTGCATCGGCTTGCCAGCTGCGACAGATCCATCGTGAAATATCCTTCGAGTTCCGGACAGAAGCATTGAGAATACGCGGGCATACATCATAAAGTAATGCTGATTTCCGTTGGTTCAATGAATTCGTTCGAATGGCCACGAGGATTTTAATGAATAAATTACTTGGGATTTTAAATTAGTTATTAAGCGTCGAGGTGTTCGATTGAGGATAAGCAGGAAAGAGTGGGAGAGTAAGTACCATTTGGAGTAACTTGTTCGTGATTAAGGCAACGGGCGAAGCACAAAAAAGAGATAAATATATATTTCTCTTGATTTTGACTTTTTAAGAGATAAAATGTTTATACGAGTACATATTCGGGTGCAGTGTATGTTCTTTTTCGTCACTGATAATAAGGATACTTTTCAACATTTATAATATTCCAATTCTCAAATTTTTATACTTAATTTTCAAGTTTTTGTATTCAGCTTTCAAATTTTCAGATTTATGAAGTACAATACCTTCGAATTTTCAAGTCCTCAAATTTTCAAAATTATGATTCTTTTAATACCATAATTTTCAAAAACCCTATTTCCTAGATTCCAGGATTTCCAATTTATCGAATCTCGACAACCTTCAATTTTGAAATCACTCTATTTTCAAATATCCACATATTGAAATTCCCGAATTTTTCAAATCCAAATTACAAAATTTCTACTTTTCAAAGTCTCGAATTGTTCATACCCACGAAGCCACAAATCCCTAAATACATCAATTTTCAACTCTCCAAATTTCCAAATCCCAAAATTGTTGAGTCCACCAATTTTAAAATTCCTAAATCCTCAGATTCTTACACTGACAAATTTTTAAACTTCTAAGTCTCCAAATTACAAGTTAAATAAATTTCAAGTTTTCAATTCTCCAACCACTTTTCAAGTCGTGAAATTAAAAAATTCCAAACTTTCTATATTCTCAAGTTTCGTATTTCTCAAATTCCTATACCTCAAAATTTTCTAAATTCTTAAGTTTCCAGTTCTCAAAAATTCTAAATTTTCATTCAAATTTTCAAATTTCGAAATCGTGTTCTCTTTTCAACTCTAATTCCGAGCAACAGTGATACAAAATACTTTTTTTTTAGTTTCCTCAAAGCTGTTCAAGACGAATCTGCACCCTTTCAGATACAAGCTTTTCAATAATCTCACTTTGATACCAAAAAGGGGACAAGTATCGCGAGGTAATTTTCACATTCAGCAGTGCAATTACAGCTCCAATAAGACTAATTCAGAATCGTATCACTGGCACACGAAAGCCTTGAACGATATAAACTGCAAGAATGTGACTCATGAAGGCTTCAAGGATTTCTCTATAAGGAGTTTCGAAACCCCCTCCCTGTACCGAGGGATCTTTTTTTATTGCATCGAATCGGCTACACCGACACAGCTTACATCGGCCCGGTAATTAGAACGTCCGCATAGCTTAATGAAATCGCTCGTAAATCTATCGAAAGCAGCCGGTCGCTGGACACCACAATACGTTCGAGCAACTCATGGCATTCGAGTTCCGATATCGACTCCCTTATCGATCTGCGTCAATTTAATTACGCTTAACGATCTACGCTACCTGCCCCCGGTCTAATCGTCGATAACAACAGATTTCACGATTTAATCGATCGTCGTTTGCATCGTTATCTCTATGGAATAGAGCTCATGATTTTGTAGAATTTATAGCATTCGATGTTATGTACAATTTTTAATTTGTGGTTGATTTCATGGTACTGCGTTCTATTCGGACACGTTGAATTAACTAATAGCATTTACTCGTTTCTGAAAAGCAACAAACTATAGGTATAAAACATAGTACATTTTAGATACTTTTGTACATACGATGTATAGAATTTATCGCATTCAGTGATATGTACAATTTGTGGGTAACTTCATGATACTGTGTTCTGTTTGGATATGTTGAATTAACTAATTTCATTCACTCGTTTCTATAAAGCTGCGGACTATCAGTCTAAAATATAGTAACTTTAAAAAAACTATTGTACATATGATGTAATCTAATCTAAGTGCTTTTAATAAAAGAACAAAGCTAACGTAATTATGGCGAACATCCATAGATAAAATAGAATCTGATTGTATTGTAAATACCCACAGTGTAGATATACACATATAGTGTCACTGTAAACTCGTTATATTGCCACGGACGAGACTATAACAATTTTGAATGTTACTATTAAAATTGATAATTTAAATAGAGAACATGTTGTGCAGTTAGCACAGTACTCTGACTGGGCAGTCGTTAAATGAAGTTTAATAGGAAGCAACATTGATCAGTGTATCAATACTTGTAACGCAGAGTGAAATGGAAATGGTGTTCCCGCAGCAATGTTGTAAGTGCAACATCGATCAGCATTTGAAATGATAATTTAGAAGTGATTTGCATTCGTGTTAGATATTACCTGTCTGGCACTGGTTGCCTGTAAATCCTTTGGGACATGTGCACCTGCCGGGGGAGGTACATGTTCCTCCGTTTAAGCACGGTACTGGGCAGGTAGCTGAAAAGCAATTAAATTAAGCTGCAGATTACATATCACGTATTACTAACTAGTAAATATTGTGCGTGAAAGAATTCGTACCTATATCTAATTGAAAATTTATTAAGTCGTATATATCATGTATACGTGTTTCTACTATAATTGAAGTTTCGCTAGTAAGTAACAGAGTCATGTTTCATATATATTTTTAACATCGTATCTAATTATTTAGGTAGTAGTACTAGAAATACTTACAAAATGTTATAGAATAATGATGGACTAATAATTTGTTAAACTTTGTATATCATACATAATACATAACTAATTGTAATTGAGAGAATATAGAATGTTACTGCAGAAAACGATCAGTTGATTCGAAATACATAATTTTTAAGGAGGATTTCCACGAGGAAATTATGTTAAACTTACGTTTATTGCAACCGAAACTCAAGTGAGTTGCCTGCGTCCATCCTGGGCAGCACAAGAAGACGGAAGGCGAGTCAGTCTTAATATTAAAAATATTAAGATACCTACAAATCGTAGAAATACATTCGAACGAAGTTATGAATTGTTCCTCAGCAAATAAAATCAAGATTGAACTAGGTTAAGAATTTAACAATCAAATGTACATACACTTGTTCCATACAACAAATATCATTTATAAAATCAAATTTGCTTAACATTTAAATTACAATGATATTAACCAATATTTTATATGTAGGAATAAATGCAAAATCCGTTTTGGGTAACATAATTAAATTTACTTTACATATCAAACACTCCATTTGCAAGATTGTCTACGATCATATCTTTTCAATCTTCATAGGAGTAATAAATTTTGTTTAACTTAATTATGTTCAATAAATAGCATCGTAATTGTTAATCATTTATAACATTAATACAATTTTGAAAACGAAGTAAAATAAAATGAAATTTAATTTACCTCAAGTTGTGAATATAGAAAATTGTATAAATGCTTGTAAAGTTTTATAAACATTTTGTGAAATTCTATAATAACAATCTCGTGTTTTACGTATCTCTAGTATTTCGTTACAAAAGCATGATTTTACCTAATTTGTCCGCTACGATGATGATGAACCGTAGAGCTGGGAACCGATCTGGTGCAAACACGTCTTCTGCAATGAAAGAAGAAGAAAACTTTGTACACCGACGATACAAACGATACGTTTTGAATGGGACAATGAATAATATCGATATTTATCGTCGCGCAGCATCCTCTCGAAAGTATTTCGAGCCACGCAACCGCTCATGGCTTTACATCCGTTATTGAAATTTATGCCGCTTCTAGCGATTGTCAAGCGGTGACAGGATGAAATTAAATTAATGAATCGATTGTTTTGATAGTGATCAAGACCAATCCGACACGGTACGCGCCTTCATTTGCATCGGTGAATCGATATGGAAATGGAAATAGTTAAATACAGAGCGGAGAATTCCGAAGAGGTCATTTAAGTTTCAGATTCAATAATGGAGCGCGTGAAATACCTTTGCATAAAGCCAAATTAAGATTGTTAAAAACTCAAACGTTTAAAAAAGTATTCCCACCTATTCTCAAAAGTAATAAAACTTTAGTTTTTGAAGCGAGACTTTGAAGTTTTTAGGAGGTGTGGATTTTGGGATTTTGGGATTTTAGGATATTAGGATTTTAAGATTTTAGGATTCTGAAACTTTCGTACTCTGTGATTTTGGAATTTTTAAGTTATGTGATTCTAAAACTTTGAGATTTTAGGATTTTAGGATTTCAGGATTTCAGGATTTCAGGATTTCAAGATTTCAGGATTTCAGGATGTTAAAAGTTGGAGACCTTAAGGTGTTGAAACTTAGAACTTTGAAACTTTAACATTGAATTGAGGGAGATAAATAATTCAGGACTTCTGAATTTCATAAGTTTGGTATCATGGAACTTTGAGATTATGGGATTGTGGAATTTTTGGGTCTTTACGCTTTTGAACATTAGCAACTTTGACTCCGTTACTTAAAAATTTCAGAAAAATGATCTATGTATAGTAAATATGCCAATGAAAAATCCCTATAATGCCTCTCATATTATGCTTACTGGTTAATTCCTAGCTTTACCCAATCACAAAAAGGAATACTAAATGATTACTGTCAAGTCCTTTAAGGATTACAGCTTTCATTGCAGCTGATCTCCCCTGGCAACGTTTGTTGGCTGTATTATAATTTGATTCACTCGATCACAATCGAATCGGTTGAGCTGATCGATCAGCGCATTTGAAATTCGATTTGTAATCGCCTTTGAATAAATTCAACGTTCAGCATTTTGAACCTCCCACATCGAATTCTTTCAACTTCATAATTATTGCTTCCTCATAATTCACATATAATAATTAAATTAAAATATAAAGCAATAATTCCAAACTTTATTAACGAATTCAGTATAGATATTTAATAAAATCAAATTTACTATCTGGTCTCAAATTCTCACCTTCAAAACTTTCTAAAATATTAAATATTTAAACATCAAAAAGACTTCTCGCAGTTACATGCAATTTACAATAAATTGTTTTTCAAGAAGCTGAAGAATGAAACAAAATCTTTCATCCATTTTGTATCTTGTTCAGTGTTTTAAAGTGAATATTAAGCAAGCCATGAAATCAAGAAATTACCACGAACATAGAAGATCATCCATTTCAACGGTACTCGCTATACTTGAAAATTATTACCTGTTGAATTTCAATAAATAACTCTAAAGAAGAAAGAAAACTGGATAGAAAATTTAGTTGCCATTCGTACTAAATATCATTTTAAGTGAATCAATAGAAAGAATCATTGCAATAAAATTATTACCTATAGCTTTTTTAGTATTGCAAAACAAAAAGAAAAAGCAGTAGATTATCTCAATTTGCCGTGGTCGATTCGATTATAGTTCACATTTTTTAATGGCACTCCACAGGTCATGAATCTTGAAACCAGCATAGTGATTTCTATCGAGTTAACACTTTGCTAACGATTACGATGTCCATTACCAAGATTGCTGTTCTCCCTGAAAGATCGAGAATTTCACGCAGAAATTACGCAAACGAGTTAGTATACGACTCGCACGGGCAAAGGATCGCGCATAATTGGGCGACGAGAGGCAATCTCTTGAAACAACCTCGTCATCGTTGGTTCGCAAGAAAATTGCATCTCGTTGTGTCGCTGTCATGTTCGTTGAAACTCGACACGACGTTTACTGTCGCAACACCAGGCCCCGTCCACGTGGTTCGCAATCGAGGAACGTCTGATTTTCTTGCTGGGACGCCATTTTGATCGGCAGGAACGCCAATCGTTCAACAATTATCACGGTCCAAATGATCTAACTCGACCTAACCAACCTCCAGTGAATACTGCGTTCGACATTTTCAAGGTTGCGAAACTTAGAAATTTTCTATTTTTTAAATATTAAAACTTTCAAATTTTTCAATTATACATTTTTAAAATCACGAGTTTTCAAATTTAAGAAGCTACGCGGAGAAAAATTTACGAGGTTTCAACTTTCAGTATGTAGAAATTAGACTTGTCAATTTCCAAAATTAGAGAAACTATTAAACTTGTAATTTTGAAATTTTCATCTTTAGCAAGTAAGAAATTTTTGAACGATCCAATTTTTTATGTTCAGTTATTTATTTTTTATGTTTAAAAGCTGGACAGTCTCGGACTTAGAAACTTGAAAATTTGGAGACATAAAAGTTTTTAAAGTTTCAAATGGTCAAATATGTAAATTCACAAATGTTCAAAACAACTGATTCTCAAATATACGACATTTTATGTAAATTGAAAAAATTGCAAAGGTTCTATTAACACTGGGTTTACGAATCCGTCGAAATGACAAATTTTAAACTTCTTATTTTAAGTTACGAAAATCAATAAGAAGTTTCTGTCAAAATGTAAGTTATTGTCTCAGAAATAAAGAATCATTGCCTGAATTACTTTACGTATTTTCCATTATTTACTTATTTTTATACCTTACTTTTACTTTAAATATGAAATCTTCGAAATTAAATGAAATCTTCGAAAGTTAATTCTGGGATTATCAAATTATTAAAATCAACGATTGAAAACCGTGTTATATGTAATTAATATTAGACAAAGGGGATCTAATGAAACAGGGTATGTAGTTTCTCAGACAAATACCCTAGTTACGCCAATGGTTAATCCACAATCTACGACGAACAGTTGCCCAATTAAAACGCCACCCTCGGCTTGGCTTCGAGCATACACGTCATCGTTCATCCTCAACTTTCGTTCTCGGTGGATGTAATTTCTGCACGGAGAATGATGATGCACGTACTTCGGCTTCATGTGCATTAATCCTTCGAAAAGGAAACGATCTTTTGCTACGATGCTATAGGACGATGTATTCATAGAAGCCGTGGCTGCTCGGAGAAAGTGATTCTGATTTATAGAATGAGATACTTCAAGTGATCGCCTGCATTTGTGAATAACCCGAGTATTGTGTAACAAAATTATTTGCGATTGGGTTATTAAGATACTACTGCAATAAATGGTACCGCATTCAAGAATTTGTGAATTTATACGTCAGCCATATTGGAAGTCTGTAAATTTGAAAGTTTGGATATTTATGAATTTATAAATTTTTACATTTGTGGATCTGTAAATCCATACATTTATAAATGTGTTAATCTGTAAATCTGTAAATCTGCAGATCTATAAATTCATAAACTTGTAAATCTGTAAATCAATAAACCTATAAACCTGTAAACCTGTGAATTTGTGTATTTCTGAATTCCTAAATGTATAAATCTGTAAATTTGTCTCTGTGAATTTCTAAATCTATAAATCTGTAAAAGTTGTGAATTCATAAACTTATGAATCTATAAATTTGTAAATTTGTAAATTTGTAAATTTGTAAAATTGTAAATCTATAAATCTGTGAACTTGTAAATTGTTGAAATTGTGAGCTAGGAATTTCATAAATTCATAAATTTATAATCTCCACAGATCTCGATTGCTTACAACAATGTGGGAGTGGCATTGGTGTGCATGAAAGTCTCCTTAAATGTAGCAACATAAGAGTCCTTTATTTACAATCTCGCATATGTACATGTATATTTTATGACTTCAAAGTACAATTTTGTCTACTATGCTAATACATATAACGTATATACACTTTTCTACAACAGTTCACCAAGACCAAAATCTTCTCTCGTAGTCAGATGAAAAGTGACGCTAAAAAAGAAGAGGCTGTTCTCTTCTTCTGACGATTCTCATGGCTTTCAGATGCGGCAGGTGTACAAAATAAAATGAGGCTCTTTAACGACGTCAAGGATGCTCGCCAAATCTGCCTGTTAAGGACGGGCCACGTATTTGCCTATGGATTATCTGTGCCAGAAAGGCTCAAAGGGATTTGCTCGGCAGGTGATCCAGGTTAGTGAATCGTGCAGATCCTGTCAGGCAGGTAGTTTTGTCTGGCATTATCTTATTCCCCTTAGGCACATTTCACGGAACAAAACTGAATTCGATCTTCGCTACTGTCGTGAACATTGTTTCTATCGGGATCAAAGTTTCTGTCGTGTACACGCGCTAAATGCAGATCAATTAAGAAAAATATCATTGTATATTAGTTCACAAATTATACTTTACATATTCTTCTGTTTAACGACTACGTCGCGTGCGATGTAGGAATTTAGCAATTGTTTTATTTTATTAAATTACGTGCAATTTATTGTATCTTGTAGATAATTTGTTATTTAAGATATTTTTAAGTGTTCCATAATTTCAGATGTTTATTCCTCGCAATATTCGGATAACTTTTCAATTTTATTATTACAGATGTGTATGTTATTTAGGATACTTAGTTATTTAAAGAGTTATTGTTTAGGAAGTTTTATAATTAATAAGCTTCTATAAAAAGATAATAAAAGAAGAATCTTTATTCACCCGTATAAAGGTTGTTTAATGGCTGAGTGACGAACCGATCCAAACAACACGCACGAACAAGGATCCGTTTAAGTTTATAGGGAGGCAGGTTTGCAGGATCATTTCAATTTATAAAAACGAATGTTTCCGCTGTCATGGAGCACACGCATCAAATCGTTGTCAGAGCGTATTCCGTTCGCTGAAAAATCTGGTGAAACACGTTGGGACCGAGGTTCAGATACGGTTCGGGGAATATTCGCGTGGGAATACTGGTTCGGGTGCTTTGGTGTCCATACTGAACACTGCGCGCTGATAACGTCCAACATGGTTGGTCCACGACATTGAACGAGGAAATCGAAGAAGTTGGACGTACTTTCGTGTACGAATCCAGAAAATTACTGCCAGCAAATACAAGGTATATACTTAGACTATGTCGATACAATGTTAATAAAACAGCAACTCTGTTTTGTTGACTATTGCAGGTAGAGTAAGGATTTATAAGAATTACGCAAGGTTTATACATATAAATTATTTTTTAAAAAGTATATACATATTCATGTTTTATATGCGCTCGCTTTCCCTTGCTTTCCAACATTTTAATATTTGTGAACTATTATGTTTCTAAATTATCACATTTCCAATTCACAGAATTTTTCAATTTCTGAGCTATCAAGTTTCTAAACAGTTGAACTTGAAAGTTAATAAATTTTTATTTGTGTATATTTAAACCTTTTAAACTTAGCAAAGTAGCATATATCTGAATTTCTATATTTCTAGATATTTGAATCTCTAAATTTCTGAATTTCTGAATTTCTGAATCTCTGAATCTCTCAATCTCTAAATCTCTAAATCTATGAATTTTTGAATTTCTGAATCTCTGAATCTCTCAATCTCTAAATCTCTGAATTTTTGAATTTCTAAATTTTTGAATCTCTAAATTTTTGAATCTCTAAATTTTTGAATCCCTGAATTTCTGAATCTCTGAATTCCTGAATCTCTAAATCTCCGAATCCCTGAGTTTGAGACTTCTAAATCTCCAGATCTCCAAAATCTCTAAATCTCTAAATCTGTAAATTTTAAAATCTTGAAATCCCTAAATCTCTATATATCTAAATATGAAAATTTTAAATGAAATTGTGACATCTCTTCATTGCACTAACGGTGCACCTCAGTGCCCACGGACACCTTATTTGCTAATCGTTGCCCTGCAACATACGTCAAACTTCTGAGTTGAATACTCCCACAGCAAAAGGGTTTGGAAGAAAATTCTCTAACGCTATCAATTATCGTACGTGACAAAACGTGAGATATCCAACAGTTATTTAATCCGGACGATAAATCATTCTGTGTTATTTATATACGATACACGAGACATATCAGGAGATATCTAAAGCAATCAAGGCTTGTTCTCGAAGCGTTACTACAAAGATTTTTTAACCAGAGCAAGATTTACACTGTGTTGATATTTAATGCGTTCCTCCGCTGGAGAATTAATCATTATGGAAAAAGAGACAAAAAGTATACGATGTTGCAGATACAATTCTGACATCTGATCAAATTCAGATATCTAAAGTAATATTCAAGCCTCTAAATATTCAAATGTTAAAGTTTACAAATCATTAAATGATCAAGTCTTGTATATTGATAGAGCTGTAAATCTTCAAATCCGCAAGTTACTATATTCTTAAATACCCACATCTCCAAATTCCAAACCTATGAGGTATCCAATTTTCCAAATATTAAAATTCGAAACTCTCAAAATTTCCCAATTTCGTTACTTTCAAATATCCAAATTAACAAGTTTCTGTACTTTGAAATCCCTATATATTCAAACTCTCAAATTACTATATTATCGAATCCCCAAGCTCTAGAATTTACAATCTTTCAAATTCTAAAGTTTGTAAATCCCTAAATTCAAAATTCTTTAATTCTCAATTCCCCAAGTTATCAAAGTTTTGAATCTTCAAACATTCAAATGACCAAACTTCCGAATTCTCAAAATCTCAAATTCCCAAATCCCGAAATTCCGAAGTTCCCAAATTCACAAATCCCGAAATTCCCAAGCCCCAAATTCACAAATCCCGAAATTCCCAAGTTCCAAAATCTCCAAATTCCTACATTATCGAAATTTCAAATCCCCCAATTCCAATTCTCCGAATCCCCAAATTCTCAAATCCCCCAATTTCAAATTCTCCGAATTTCTAAATCCTCAAATTCCCCAATTCCAAATTCTCCGAATCTCCAAATTCTCAAATTGCCAAGGCCCCAAATCTCCTAATTGTCAAATTCAGATTCCTACTTTCTCAACTTTCAAAGTTTCTACATCACGACAGCGACGACCATGTATCTTCCAACGAGAAGACACTCGGTCACGTCCATACTATGGAACGAGCACTATGTTCGTGCCTAATGCGTTCGAGGAACTTTCCCCGTCGCCGAGTAACCGGCCATCTTAGAAAAAGAGCGCGGGAAATATACGAAGATGTCGGTGGCAATAAAATTACCGTCGATTAGCGATGTGGAGCGGGTGAAGGCAGCTTCGCGTGATACTGCTCGCAAGTTTCTCGAAGGTGATAAATTTTCAATGAATTACCACATTGACTGCTCGCGTGTTTGCGACTCTCTTAAAGGTACTTCCGAAACCTTAACGGTGATCTCGCATGTTTTCCCCTAGCAGCCGCATGGCGGTCGAACGCGGCATCGAGTTATCGTGACCATACGTTATACCCTTGCCTCGCTGACTATCTGTTGCTTAGCACGAAGATTCTCTCGGCGATATGTGAAAGACATTCCACGGTTCTCTGGGTCATTGATGAAAACGGAATTAAAAGCGTCGGAGAGAATGAAACCCGTACATTTTCCTCCGCGGCGACATTATACGTCGCGCTGCGCGAGAAATCGTCTCGAGAAATTTAACGCGTTTATTGCTACAATGAAAATTATTATACTCGTGCTGTAAATTTTATGGTATTCTCGAAAGATTTTATAGTATCATCAACACATTTTTTTGCTTGCGTTATTTAACCTTTATTGCACCGTGCAGGATATGGGCATAACTTCAAGATGCCGCTATTGATTACTCAGAAGTTATCGGAATTTATTGATATCGAATGAAACGTCCGGACTAATGGGAAGGGTTAACGTTTAACTTTGTCTTTTAAATTTATTTATGTACTTAAATAATTTAACTTGTTCACTTATCCTGACGTGCACTACTACGTTTCAAATTTGTTCATCTTTTTTTAAACTTTACGTTGAAGGTAACAGATCCTGATGTATAATTTTATCCTTCAAATTTATGCATTTCTTATTAAACTTTAAATCGAAATTAATCTAAGTAGAGAGAGAACGGTTCTGTTCAAATTTATTCGTTTTTTTCTAAACTTCATATTCAAGATAATTGATTTTGACATATAATTTTATTATTCAAATTTATGGATTTTTATTAAATTTCAAATCCGAGCTATTATAAGTATCAACATATTCGTATTGTGCAAATTTGTTCATTTTTCTGTAAACTTTATATTGAAGCTAACTAAATTTGACATATAATTTTATCGTTCAAATATAGTATACATTTAGTATTAAGTTTCAAGTGGAAGCTAACCTAAGTATGTACATAACTGTTATGTTCAAATTTATTCATTTCCTTTAAACTTCGAATTGAAACTAACTTTCGGGGCACAACTTTTATCGTTCGGATGTATTCGTTTTTGTATAACTTATATAAAATTTAATTATATTATATGAGAGATTGGGATAGGTTATCTTAAAAATGTTCAAAGAATATAGTATGAACCGATTGGTGAACAAAATCAAACAATAACTCTCGAAACCAAACACGCAGCAAGTTGAAGACAAACATTGCAGTAGAACGCGTAACTCGTGCATAAATGAAAGAACAATATTCGAGTATAAAGTAGACATCGTGTTTATACGATCGAGGATAAAAATGGTGGCGAAACGAGTGTAGAGGAGATACGTAGATTCGAATGTACAGCAAACGAGATTAACCGGTTAATACGTCGGTTTGAAGAACACAAAAACAGCGAATAACACTCGGTGTACATTATCTGCATCGAAGTCAATATGTTCGACGCGTTGGTATCAATTAATCTTGCATCCACGATCGATTTCTAATTGAACCATAAATATTCAGCTTCGATTAACTTGAGGATGCCCGCGTGCAGCGCTGTACACGCGCGTGAATTTTCAGCCCGAAGAAGCCGAGCGTGTATATACGTTATCGTCGTGTACCGGTAAACCGTCGTCGTCGAGCGTTGTTCCGATCGTAACAACACGGTTTGCACGCTCGTTGCAATGTCGCCAGCAGTAATAAACACCGACTCTTTATTGTCCGATCTCGTGAACCTTGCTACGGTGGTTCTTGTCTCTGTTCGTGACGGTAGCTCGCGATAAAAAGACTTTCGCGGTGGTTTTCACCTCTCGACGATCAGTCGTAAAACGGATCTCCGACTAGTCTACTTCGAACATAACCGGATTACTTTGGTTGTACTTACGAATTAGGGGACGAACTGTAGCTTCTGGATTCGGCGAGTTTTATTAACGCTAGGTTTACCCGTCGAAATGACGGATGTTAGATTTCTCATTTTCAATCACGAAAATTATTAAAAAGTCTATGTCAGAATGCGTGTTAATCTTCATCGAGATAAAGAAGCTTTCTATAAACTGGTTTGCGTGTTATTCATTATTTATTCATTTTTATAGCTCATTTTCT
The DNA here is from genome assembly GCA_947623535.1 of Coelioxys conoideus. Classification (NCBI taxonomy): domain Eukaryota; kingdom Metazoa; phylum Arthropoda; class Insecta; order Hymenoptera; family Megachilidae; genus Coelioxys; species Coelioxys conoideus. Next base: position 12,023,312 of record OX392449.1, read on the forward strand.
ATTTGAACGTAAGTGGTCATTGAACGTCCATAAATCTAGTTTTAATCCCTTGTGATATAATAACGAATTAATCGTGACGCACTCGAGATTCAAATATGGTAAACTTTGTTTAACACTAAAACAACCAAACGGGTCAAATGACCGTTCCACAAATTTCCTACTTTGACTGACAAAATTTGTTATGCTAAAATTTATCCTGATCGTCATGAGGATAAAGAATCTACAAGTGTATTCATTTATGTTTCATCGTTTATCTTTCAACCTCATTTTTAACATCAAAATAATTATATGCATTATACGACGATAGCTTTAGTGTTAAAGCATGAATTTTTAATGGGGATGAATCTCAATTTAATTGTAATTTGCACAGTCGAGGATTATTAAATGATATTCGAAATTTCTTCAGCCATCTTAATGTTGTAGCAATTAATAGTTCGTCATATCTGACGCACTTGCCGAGTAAATCAGGGTTCACGCGTACGGGGAAGTTTTTAGGCAGCTTGGATATCTGAAAGTTACCGGGGGTAAAAGTTTGTTAGCAGCGGTTGTGAAATTTTTAATGGTCGATGTACTCCAGGAATTTGGATCATGAATTCCTTGTTGGAATTATTCGCGTATTTGCCGAGTATGCATCACAGATATTGATCAACGGCTGTTACGTACTTACCCCGCTATAGAACACTGCATTATTATGTCTGATGTTAGGAATTCAGCAATTTTTGGGGTTATACATTTTCAAATTTCACAGATTTCTAAATTTTCAAGCTGCATAAATTTCTGAATTTCCGAGTAACAAATTCAAATTGTTTAACATTCTGAAATCCATGTATACCTCGAAAGTTCGAAACTGAAAATTCTTCTGTGACGATCAATGACTTGTTAATTGCTTCACCCTTTTGCACTCGAAAGCACCTTTATTGTTAACAAATAGCAGGAGTACAATTTTCTAGTTCAAAGGTATGATGAATATTTTCTGAAATTATTATCTTTTTTATTATGAATCGTCAATATAGTCCGTTTCACTATGTTCAAACATTGCGTGCATAATACTATAAACAAGTTATTTAAAAACTTTAAACTATAACAGTTAAATGATCATTTTACAAACTTCCTACTTCAAATGGCAAAATCTGTTAAGATGGTTTTCTTGACATCGGTGCTCATTGTCATCGAGATAAAGAATCAATAAGTGAATTCATTTATGTTTCATCGTTTGTTCGATTATTTTTCAACTACATTTTTAACTTCAAAATAATTGTACATTATACGTCGACAGTCTCAATGTTAAAAGTATTGCGTTAAATCAATTGCCGAATATGTGTCGCCTCCCGAATGCCAAGAGTTAACACGTTCACGTCAAAAATTTCCTACCAACATCCTCTATTTCCTGAAAGTACATTTCTCGCGCAAAATGAGTGAAGCATAAAGGGTTGCGGTTAAAACTGCCGGAACCATTTTATCGAAGAAACGAAGGACGAAAACGTGTCTCATCGTTCATTCGCGTAGTCAAAAAGATGAAATCGCGTAGTCCGTTCGAGAGCTCCTTGATCTAAAATTAAATCGGTCCGTGGTGCGATTACTTACGTGCATGATCGAAAGGGACGAGAGTCGAGTTTCGCGTGTGATCAAAAAGTTGTCCGCAAAACACACAGAAATGCGACGAGACGTCCTCGAGACGTTCGCACGAACGAACAAAGAAACGGTTGGTTAAAGTGAAGTGGTACTCATACTCGACCGGTGCAATTCGCCGGTTCGAAAGTTTTCCAACCATCCAGCCGGTCATTGGCTACCGTTTCGAAGTGCGATGATTGATCAAGCACGGCACAGAAATTCGCGACACCTCGCCTTTTTTTCCCCTCCAATGAACGGTGTCTCGTTCGTCTCGCCTAATGAAGTCTCGTCGGCGAATCAATTAATCAAACGGAAGTTCGGTCCTTGGGAAGTTCCTTGTACCTACAAGAGTTCTCGTTATCGCGATTTAATGAACGATCCCGATTTCATTTATAATAAACTCCGCGCCCCTTACCACTCCATTACAGGTTCGCGAGAAATTCGTTTTGCGATTTATGTGATCGGATTCGGGATCGAAATAATCGCGATTTAAGTCCTTGTTGACTCTACGTACGATACGGAAGCTGAATTTAATTTTTAGTTTCTACCCATTCTCGATTTGTTAAGTTTATGCCAGGACGGATCGAGAACGGTTTCGGGGTAAATTTTTAAATCTAGGTTTTTAAATCTTCGAATTTTTATATTCAATTTAGGTTTTCATATTTAAAAATTTGCTAATTTAGAAATTAGAAGATTTAGAAACTTAACTCGAAGATTCTGTTCTTCGCAATATATAAATTGAGGGAATCTAGGGATTTAGAGAGTGCTGAATGTAGGGTCTTAGGGACGAAGGAATCTAGGAATTTTGAGATCTGCGATCAGTTGAATCTAAAAATGATGGAGCGTAGGAATGTACAATATATTCATAAACATCTACACATCTAGGAATCTATAAACTTGGGAAACAAGGGATCAAGAAATCTCGGAATCTGGGAATCTAGGAATGTAGAAATCTAGGAATCTAAGAATCTAAATATCTAGAAATTTTTTAATTCTGTAATCTAGAAATCTAGAAATTCAGAAATTTAAGAATGGACGAATTAAGAAACTTAGTAATCTAGGAATGTTGATACGTAGATATCTACGGATCGAAAGAGCTAGAGATTTAGGTATTTATAGATCTATGGACCTAGGGATATAGAAACCTAGCCACCCAGAGATCTAGAAATTTAAGAATCGAGACATTTCATAATTCATAAAATCGATTTACGAATTTGACAATGAATAAAGTTGACTGTACGCAAATTTGCAAACTCGCAAATGGATAAATTTATAAACAAAAGAATTTGTAAATTCAATACTTCGTAAAACAGGATTGTTAAATTCAATACTGTACAAACGAGAGTATCGAATCGCATTCAATTAAGTTTGATTCATTCGAAGATTATATGAATTATGGACGAATCACGAAGTTCTTACGCTCGGCCGAGCGTAAGCGTGTATGTTTTCCGCCTCGAAATTTATAAGCCGCTAGATTTTTCCCGGCGCGTTATAATTTTCTATCGATCGTTTATTTATCTCGGAGAAGGAAGAAGTTCACGGAACTGCTATAATGTTACTCGTGATACACTTGGGTGGTTAATCGGGTGTGCTGTGCTATAATTCTGGGCGTTCCGTTCACGTCATCCCTTCTCGTGTTTGAACACGCGTGCAACGCGGGGCGTGTGCGAGACGAGAAAATAAAGCAAACGCACGCGGAACGAACGACTCGTGTCCGGCATGCAAATGCGATGTAATTCAACGGCGTCAATTAAAATCGCGCGAGAAATGAATCGAGACGTACCGCAACTACGTTCTTCACGGGGTGCTTTCTCGGCTAGCCTCGGAGTAATGTTATGACTCCCCCGTTAAGACTTCCAGTTTTCATCACGTCGCTTCTATCTTCGACTTCTCGCTGTCAGAATTCGCTTCAGGTTCATCGCGACAACTTCGTGCTTCGTGGAGACATCATTCAAGATGTCTGTTGCATGAACTACTCATGGATAACAGCACAAACTAAAATTATCCCGCCGCAAACAACCAAATCTTAGTAAATTTCAAAATTTCTGAGTTTCTAAATTTCTGAATTTCTAAATTTCTGAATTCCTGAATTTCCTAATTTCTAAATTACTGGATTTCTGAATTCTTGAATTTCCGAATTTCTGAATTTCTGAATTTCTGAATTTCTGAATTTCTGAATTTCTGAATTTTTGAATTTCTACATTTCTGAATTTCTGAATTTTCAAATTTCTAAATTTCCGAGCTTCTAAATTTCTGAACTTCTGAATTTTTGAATTTCTACATTTCTGAATTTCTACAATTTTGAATTTCTACAATCTTGAATTTCTACAATTTTGAAAACAAATCTTGACCACACAAACAATGCTAACTTTTCTAGACTCTACTTGCTACGTGTTCTCTACACGTATCGTCGTCTATTCTTTTAATAAAAACAGCTTCTGATCTTTCAAAGTGATTGTCCATTGATTTATAGTTACTTGCAACAATATATTTGCAAAACGACGTTACCGAAACATCTATAGCACTGTATTTATAATTTTGACTTTAATATTAATTTTAAGGATGAATTTGATCGGTTCAAACATAGTAATTATTTAACACATATTCTCCATGTTCAGGAGTTTTTTCATTTTGTATCTCTGAACGCCTACTCGTATTTTAATTATGAGAGATAAAAAAAAATGTATAAGCAGCAAAAAAATCATAAATTGCATCGAGCTTCATAAATTAAACTGAACCTTCTCCGAAGATGGTGTCTCACTTTTTTCGAAAGTATCCGAGTATCTTTAAAATTCTGGTAATCAACGTCGAGGCACATGAACAACAGTCGATAAATAATTTGGGAGGCGGAATTTATCGATGCGGCGTTAATAGAAAAGTTAAGATGCGTATTTACGATCCGTCTCCGTCGTCGTGCAGTTAGTATTACATGCGAGTCGGACCGTAAAAGTCTGGCGGGACGTCATCAGAAAATAATTTCCCGGCGATGCACACATGTGGCCGAAATATTCTTAACAGGCTCTCATGCACTCCCCGTCACTTGGCCGGCCTGACGATATATTTTTTCGCGTTAACTACACGCTGCCACGTTGCATAGCGATGGTTTATCATAAAAGTGAAGGAGTTATTTTCGAGGATGACAAATGGGTTCAGTAACCTCCGGCGAGTATTTTTCACCGAGGCTCCGTCATTCGTTCCTCGGCTCTTCGCGGCGAAAAGAGGTCTTTTTATCGGGCTGAAAAGTTTTAAGGATATCGAGCTTGCGGCTCGTTAGCGCCGGAGTTTTGCCAGCCGCTTCCTTTTTCCTTCGGGCTCGATCCACCGGCTAAACAATCCGACCCGCTGACTCTCGTTGTATATCTTAACGAGAGTTTGCGAAACGTCAACGTTCGCCCCTCATCCAAACACGTCTTCCTCGATCCGGTGCTCGATCGTTTGGGGAACGGCTTTTCTTGGAACTGTTTATAAAAATGTCTCGATCGCACCTTTCGTTCCTCTTTGAAGCAGCTTCGAACGTCTTTGAATCTTGACACTCTGCCAATAACCGTGGAGACGCAATTTTGGAACAATAAGGTGTTTAAACAGGTACGAGAGTGTCGTGATCGCTTTTAAAAAGATGGTGGATAGAAATCGTGGTATATGCGCGGTATAATAAAACGTTCAAGCATTTCCGCAGAATGAGTTTCTGAGATATTTTGATTTTAAGCTTTATACGAAGTAGTAGCTGGGATAGTTAGATGGGAGGCTTTGCCAAGAATGTGATGTGCCTATGGCGGTGGAATACCTAGTTGCTATGATGAAAGTTAAGGTTCGATAACAGTAAAGATAGAATATCTTCTTTCTTGTTTATTTACCGGTATTTATGGCGAATTATATTTTTTGTATGTATTAGATATCGTACGTTAGGTTACTTAATTTTGTTATTTTATGTATGTTTGGAAATTTGGGAATTTCGAAACTAGAGAATTGAGAAGTTGGAGAATCTATAAAGGTGGATATTTGAAAATTGAGGATTTGGAAAGTTGAAGAGCTTGGGAATTGAGAAATGTCAAGGTTGGGAATTGCGAAATTTGAGAGTTGAAGAATTATGAAAATCTAATAATGTGGAATTTGCAAGTTGAGTAATTGAAAAATTAGGAGTTTGCAAATGGAGGAATTCCAAAGTTGGATTCGAAATTTGTGGGTTGAAGAATTATGGAAAATTTAGAAAAGTGGGATTTGCAGGTTGAGTATTTCGAAAATTATGGAGTTTAGAAACGGGGGAACTAAAAGATTGACAATTTTGAAATTAGAGACTTGAGAAACGAAGAAAAATAGAGAATTGCAAAATATAAAAGGTATGAAATCTAGCAACCGATTTTATTACGCGTTGCTCCGATCACTTCTGCCTCTACTCGCTGTGACGATATCTTAATGCTGTCATCGATGTATCGAATCATCGATAACGCAATACCGATATTTATCGACGACAGTATCGTCACTTATACCTTTATCGGTAATATCTCCGCTACAACACTTACATTTGCAATATCGTTTTACTTATTGCAAAATAAAGTCGTTGTGCAACTGAAATTACCATCATTTTACCGGCTCGACAGGAAAAATTAGTAGCAACGGTATAATCTCATAATTGATGCGATAAGTCGGATATAGAGTAATAAGAAAAACATACTGCATCTTCAACTGAGCATAGAAATATTGCATAGATATGTTTTTTTGCTACCAGGTGCTTCAGGTGTTCAATTACGTTCAAGCGTTTTATATTATTTGTACCGTAATCATGTTCCTAGATCGTTTTATGATTAAATGACCCTATTATACTTATTAGATATATAGACTTATTATACTTATTATTCTACTTATTACACTAACTGTGAAAAATCATATGTGAGAACACTTCATGCTGCAAAGCGTTAAAGTAACTAAATAAGAATTGAGTTGAACCTAAAACTAACCACAAAAATGAGTTACTGCTGGAGAATTAATTTATTACAATGCCCATTTGATTTTGAGATCAGTTTTCATGTTTCGAACACGTTGATTACTGAAGACAATCAATTCTTATTAACACTAAAACTACTGTCGAATAATGCACGATTATTTTGAAGTTAAAAATGAGATCTTAACAAATTTTGTCGTTTGCAGTAGGAAATTTGTAAAAGAGTCATTTTACCCCTTTGGTAGTTTCAGTGTTAATCAAATCTTCTCTTGTTGAGACTTAAATTACTTATCATTTTTTACTTTTAACACATATTATTTATTATATCCATTAGACATCATTACTCTTATTATTAAATATTTCAAATATAAGATATGGAATATAATACACTATACAAATATTATAAAAACTCAGAAATATCTTTAAATATGCTCGTACGTCCCCATATTCCTAGTGCAACTAATTATCCCTTTATTCCTACTTTGAACTCTCGATTCGCTCAAATCGATAGCTATCACAGACGATGAAATATTTATGTCTTTTGTACGCGTAGTAAAGTGGTATTTTACTATAATACAAATGTGCAGAAAAACAGTAATTTACCACATCGTTTTGAATAAACAAAATAGAACGGAAAATATCGCGATATCTATGAACAGCGTTGTACTGGTACAACGCTGATTCTAGGAAGATGGATTTAAAGTACGGTCTACCATCTAGAATTATTCCGATCGTTGGATCCGTTGGCGATTTTTTTACGATCGTTCTCGCTGATTTTTCGCATCGGCGAGGAAGAAGCGATACCGCAACAGCAGCCGCGGGCTGTTAACGCGAACCTGCGAAGCTTCCAAATTACAAAATTACTTGATGACGGGTTACCAGTTCCCGGAGAAGTAATTACGCGCCTACACAGTGCCAATAACTGCCTCGCCACCGCTTATTATTTTTCACGATGCATCTCCATCGTTTTACGTGATTTTACCGCCTTGCCGGTCGATATTGTCGCGGAGATAACTTCTTCTCCTTGCACCATCTGCTTCTTTTGCCCGTTAAGCGAGATACGCTGTCAAATTTAATTAAATTGAGCTTCAATTACTGAATACCGATGCATCTTGAACGCTTTCAATATACTTTGTATTAAAATACCATTCCGCAGGAACAGCTGCATCTTTACAGTTTATTTTAACTCACAGTCGCGCACAAAAAATTTTGATCGAAATTTTTCTATTTCCTGACGTTTATTCGGTGTTGTAAGAGAAATTTAATTATCTGCTTCGACAAAAAATTTATCTACGGTAATTCACTAAGTTTCGTAAAGTTTTATCTATAGATCCACAAAAATTCAGTCAGGAGACTTACAGGAAATAATAAACTTTGTATTAAAATACCATTCTGCAGAAACAGGTGCATATTTGCAGACTATTTTAATTTATACAGTCGCAAATTATTCCAAATATCTATTATATTCATCCGCAAAAATTCAGTCAGAACACTTTTACATGAAATATGTTTACAAAGGTCAATATAAAGGTAGGTTAATGGATTGCATTAAAACTGAACAATTTACGTTTGGTCATTGGAGAAGAATTAATTTTCGGTCACTTGTATTCTAGATATTTGAATAAACTGAAGAGTTATAAAAAGTTCATGGCAAAAAGGTTCGCATAGTACCACGACACATAAATATCGACAAAAACGATCGAATATAGACTGATTTATTTCTGCTCTGGATTCTCCAAGATAAGTCTCATCAAAATCGATGCTGCAAAAACTATGTCTCCTACAGCTTAACGCTCAGAAGGTGACATTCTACATTTGGTTTAATCCAAACAGTTATTTTCTAACTGCGTCCATAGTGTTATACATGTGATGTGTAATTATGATGAAATAGATAATAATGACATTTGGTCGTATTCTCTTTGAGAGTTATTGGAAATCTACTAAAGAGGAAAAGGAATGTTCTCCCCAGAAAAAAAGTATGTAGTGGAGATTAGTGTGCCGTTTGTGGGTGAACAAACGACTAAGTTAAAATTAAACTATTTCAGTGATGAATTTATCTCATTCGCGAGGTCAGTATGAACTCAGATGAAAAGTACGAAGTCGTTTGTCACCTCACGGTTCGATACTCAGAAAATAATAGACGACGCTGGCTTTCGGAAATCATGCTAAACTAACACTAGAAGTACCGGCATTAAATGCATTCTTACTTCAAAACTGAAAATAAAGTAGGAAATTAAATAAATAAATATTGCAGCATCACCTAACATATACACCCATTCATTAGCTCAATAAAACATGACAGACATTTTCACAAAAGGACGGCAATAAAATTTTTTAATAAAAAATGCCAAACCCGAAATCAGTCATTTTGACTAGTTGGTAGTTCTAGTGTTAGAAAGGGCTCAAGTACGTAAATTGCACCTAGTAAAGAGCCGCAAAGGGCGGTTGTCGATTATTCACAAAGTCTCTAAAGTTCAAAAATAAGTCCAATGGCTTGATGATTCTATGAACGCGCCGCAACACGTATCGTCAGGTAAATTCGTTCTAAAAAACGGTGAAAAATGCGGTTGTAGGACGCGTTGGTTAGGAGAGAATGCGGGATCGATCGGGAAGAGGGACGGAAACCCCGAGGTTAGCCCGGTGCCCCGTTTAAATCCATTAGCGATGATTCTTTCGCGGTAGCCCGGGATAGCCCGGGATCAGGGAGGTCAAAACCGCGGGCAGAAATAGTGGGCGGAGAAGGCGCGAGCAGCAGGTACACGCACGAGTTGGTTACGAAGTGTTGTGTTCGTTGGTCCCTCAGGTGGTCGAACCGGATAGTGTTCCCTCGTAAATGGTGTTGGGAATAAAAAAAGAGCACCTCGGGCAGAGCTCGGTGGCGCGGCAAGAATTCGTAGCCCCGTAAGGTCGCCTGTCCGATGATCTTCTTGAAAATTCCCTCGGTCCGGCTTTATGGCATGGCGTAAATGGACTTATCGTTGCCGAGTGTTCGAGCGATGCGGTATCGATCGCGCGGATACACCGCTATTGCTTCGCGTTCCTGCGATTGCTTGAATAATTCATGGCAATTCCTTTTTCTTTTCCCTCCGAGGGGGCTCCCGCCGTTATTGCGGAGACATTAAATGATAATTCCGTGCCGCGGCTGACAATTTCCGATCATCGCGGGAACCGATACAGCCGCTGCGCTAACGGTATCCCTTATTTCGGACGACGAAAAATAATCGTCCGACGGGGAACGATTAGAAACGGTATATCCCAGTTTTTCGTCGGGTTGTATGTTCGATGGAAACAGGAAGGATGCTTACCGTTCCGATTTCCATATTTTTAGATTGGTGACGTTTTGGTCGGTTCGATTAGGAAACCTAGAAATTTGGACAGGTGGGGATTTGGTGATTTGGGAATCTCAAAAGTGAGGGATTTAAAAATTTGGGAATTTCAAAAGTTAGGGGTTTGAAAATTTGCGATTTAGAGAAGTTGTGGATTTAGAGACAAATGCCTTTGAGAATTGGAGGATTTTGGGGACATAGGAATTTGGAAATTAGAGGATTTCTGGATTTAGGAATATAGGGATTTGGGAATTAGAGGATTTGTGGATGAAGAGACATAGGGATGTGTGGATTTACAGATATGGGAATTTGATAACTAAAGAATTTGTGGATTCAGAGATATGAAAATTTATGAATTTAAGAATATGGGAATTCGTGGAATTTGTAAAATTTGAAGATTCTGTAATTTGGTTGTTTGAGAATTTAAAAATTGAAGAATTGGCGCATTTATAAGTTTAGAAACTTGAAAATATGGGTACTTCAGTGCTAGATTCTCAGAACCCATAAAAATGACGAATCTTAGATTTCTTATTTTAATTTACGAAAATTAATAAGAAGCTTTATGTAACAATATATATTATCCTTAGTCGAAATAAAGAATCATCGCGTGAATTAGTTTACGTATATTCCATTATTTACTTGTTTTTGTACCATGGTTTCAATTTAAATATAAATCATCATTAATCGATCGTGTTAAAATCCAGAAAATGTGCAGATTCGGGAATGGCAAAATCTAGAAATTTCACGGATTCGCACATTTGTAGCCCTCGGAAATTTATAAATTTGAGAATTGAAAAATCTTTGAAATTGTGAAACTCGCTTGGAAATTCAGAAATTTAAACGAATGCAATATACGTGAAAAATGAAATTGCGAAACGTGTTATTCAAGTGGAAACAGTTAAAGTGTTATTCCGTTCGTGCAAAATGACAAATTGAAATCAAGCGTGGATAAATGTATGCATATCGTGGTGTATGTTTCCAGCGGATGATAGAGATATCTAGATTCAAGTTGGTAACAACGCTAAAAAATTTGTAGCATTGTAAAGTCCAAGGAAATATATCATAGGGCAAGGTTACCATATTCCGCGTGTATGAAACGGCTCCAACGATATATCACGGAGCCAACATGAAAGCATAAAGTGATAACTCATGACGTTTTCATAAGAAGATTTTCCCGTCACTCGTTGGCACCATGCATGTATCATTATTAATCGATTACAAACGCGGCAATTCAAATACATAATCAATCATGAAAGAAAATGATGGCTTCATAATTTCGTTCTACGAAGTTTTATGTGTCATAACTTTGGAAGACGCATGTAAAAGAATCAAAATACTTTTTTATGTTTAATGTTTTAATCAGACATTCATTACAGTGTGAGTAATTAAGCAATTAGAGTAATTGAGCGATTCAAGGTCTATCTAATATATTCATTGTTTTAACATGATTTGATAATACAAAATTATTATAAAGCAATAATAAGTACTTATATTAATATAATAATATCATAAAATAAGTATATAAGTAAAACAGTAATAATTAATTTTCAGCCTAATCAAAACACTTCAGGTGTATAATTAATAATAAAATAATGCAAATGATACAACTAACTTCAATTATCTATATATTCAGTCCGATAAGTATGTACTTTGTAAATTTCAAATAATGTCCGGCTACTCCTGTTGTACATAATGTGTGGATCTATGGAGAGTACATAGTAACCACGACATTATAAGTGGTAGGTCTCATGTGACTGATTAGTTGCCTCGTTAATTACATGAACCTCGATGCTTGCATGAATTTTCAGCCCCATTTGCGTGCAACTATCGAGGCTCGGCCGTAATAGAGTTTGATACGTGGTGGATGCAGTAAATGAGAGATTAATTTCTGATCGATACATACGAAATATTGTTCCTCGCGATGGAGCTTGAAAAAAGTTGAATCTGCAATTTCAATCTCGAATTTCAACGCACACAATTCATACAGTCACCGCGTTTAAAATTTGTTCCGTTCCAGTTATACAAACGAAAATCCTTATTTAACATAAACAAGAAATTTGTATGAACAAACCATAAGTTTTCATAGTATCACTTCGATACCCCTCGTCATTTATTTAGAATTCTATTGCTTAATTTCCTACACTATTATTTTTCTTCGTATTATATCTTCTTACTATTTCTTTTCTATTATATTTATTATTTTTCTTATATATTCCATCAAATGCTAATTGCAGTATAAAAATTAATAATTTTGCGGAAAACATTAAATGACGTTCTCAGGTATAATTGTTGGATATAATCTACGAAGTACAAAAAATAATATTTAAAATCGCAAGAATGAAATTTTGTAATATGTGTAGCCACTAAAGTGTTAATTTATAACGTCATAATCGGAGTGTACAAAGAAACACGAAATAAAAGTAAAACATCAGTGAATATTAAATTGTTTCAAGCAATTGAAACCTTATTTTATGATTTTGTTCGTAAACTTGTTACAAGGAGTTTTAAAAGCGAAGTAATTGAAAAATACACGTTGGGCCTCTACTTTCGTTAGTTTCTAAACATGTATCTGCTCTGTCCAGTGCTAAATGCGGAGCTGCATACAGTAATCTAACATAGGATCTTTGAACTAATTTAAACTATTCGAACGACACCTATCTTTGGTCAGCGTCTCTCCGTAGGTTCAGCGAGTTGAATGGCCGACGCTGTTATGTTTATCCCTGTACAGTACACGCTAACAGAAACGAAAAGAAAGTAAAAGGAGACCCCGACAGAACGTACGTGCAAAAGACGTGCTCTATTTGCGTCCGTGGAATGTCATTTTACGTTCGTTGTTCCTTCTTTCTGTTTGTTTTGTGGCCGGTCAGAACACGAAACCTTCCCTGGAGGCATTGAAGAATCTTGCACTGTTCCATTAACAGAAATGACTGAATCGCTCGTGGATTTTCTAAAGGGAGATTAAGACAAGCTCGAAGAGTCTCCTTTGGATAAGTCGTGTGAGATCAGTTGTTGCGTTCTACCAAATTATTGAAATTGAAATTGGTGAAAATTCTAGTTGGTCCTGTAACATTTCGAAGTTTAATATTTTAATATTTTGATATTTTGATATTTTGATATTTTGATATTTTGATATTTTGATATTTTGATATTTTGATATTTTGATATTTTGATATTTTGATATTTTGATATTTTGATATTTTGATATTTTGATATTTTGATATTTTGATATTTTGATATTTTGGTATTTTAAGATTGTTAAAAGTATTTCTTCTAACACTAAAACAGCAGTATGAATTATGTGGGGCACCGGTGACTGGCATTATATCTAATATTTAATAGAAGAAGATTAATATTGTATTTATTTCATAAGACGGCGATTAATTTGAGGTACATTGCGAAGATGAATCGTGGACACGTTGTTATTATATTTGTTTCGTGGAAAAGTTTAAGTTGGATCATGACATTGTTGTAGTTTGAATAATTATAATTATGAAGGAACTGTACAGAGGCATTTATTGCGTAAGGTCACTTATACCGACACATTTAACGTGTTAATATCTGTATTCAATTCAGCCTAATAATAATTATAATAATTGTACTAGTTGCAATATTTGTAAATTTTCTAAATTTGAAAACTGTTACACTGAGAAACCGGAAAACTAAGAAATCGTAACCTTTGAATTCGTAAAATTTTGAAAATATGAAAACTGGGAAACTAGAAAAAGGTGAAAACCTGGGAACCAGAAAAGTTAAGAACTTGAAAATGAAAAAACATTAAAGCTTGAAAACTTATTAATTATAAAATTTTACAAATTTCCATACTAGAAAAGTTGAAAAATAAAAATTTCCATTGTAATGTTTAAGTTAACAAAATTAATGCTCTAAATTGTTAATTTATTAGTCCTTAAACGTTGTCATAAATTCGTTCGCTTAAGCAATTTCCGTGAGAATATTTAACTCGGTCATTTGCAACAATCACCGTCAAGTCGTTAGTATTCATTGAAACAATGACGAGATAAGAAAGCACAGAATCGATAAGAACAATGTATACTCCGCGTGCTACGACCTTGATTTAAATTTGTTCTGAAATGGTCCGTGCTAAAAGAAGACGTTGTTGCTGTCGGGCAGAATGCCACGCAGCAACTTCCTCGAGATTGGAAGCGGGATCGCTGAAGGAGCGGTATTTGACATTTCGCCCAATGCCAAACGAGGCGTTGCTCGGTGAAATTTTCCATCCAGTAAAACGAAAGAAAATCAAATACCCTTCTATTGCTTCCCCCATGCTTCCAGATTCTATCCGAAGGGGATAACATACTCGCAGATGGATAAACTTCAACTTTTACATTTTAAGCACTTTCGCAACTTTTAGATTTTAGGAACTAATACATCACTTCTTCGATTTTTTCATTTTAAGATAATATTAATTTTTGTTTTAGCTTTGTAATTTTAAGAACAAATAAATCACTTCTGCAATTTTTAGCGGATTTTACAAAGGAAGTTAAATGTTTGGTAATGTGGTAGTTGGGAAATTTGGAATGTAGAATTTTAACAATTTAACAATTTAGATATTTCAACATTTGACAATTTGAACATTTGACAATTTGAACATTTGACAATTTGAACATTTGACAATTTGAACATTTGACAATTTGAACATTTGACAATTTGAACATTGACAATTTGAACACTTGACAATTTGAACACTTGACAATTTGAACACTTGACAATTTGAACACTTGACAATTTGAACACTTGACAATTTGAACATTTGACAATTTGAACATTTGACAATTTGAATATTTGACAATTTGAACATTTGACAAATTGAACATTTGACAATTTGAACATTTGACAATTTGAACATTTGACAATTTGAACATTTGACAATTTGAACATTTGGCAATTTGAACATTTGACAATTTGAAGTGTAGAAATTTAGGGGTTCAGAAATTAGAAAGTAAAACTTAGAAATGTGCTAATGCAGGAAGCTAGAAATGAAAAAATTTAGAAACATAGAAATTCAGCAATACGAAACTTGGAAACTTTAGAAATATGGACCATGTTTCTTGGTGTTCAACGATTCGTTTTCCCGTCACTGAAATCACCCGGTATTACCATGAGAACTTGACAGTCGCGTTAGCCTGTAATTGAACATGAATTATGTGCGAAGTGTGACGAAGTGCAAGTGTTCCAATTTAAATGGTGCGTGTGACACGAACGTTTTTGAAGTTGAACTAATCGTTCTCGAACCTTAAGATTTATAATCTTCCTTGCAATTCTTATACACAGTATTAGATTATTAACTATAACTCTATCTCGTACTGTATTCGTTACATTCATAAAAACACAATAACTTATTTTTCATTCATTTATAATATTATAATTCATTCATTTATAGTAACAAAATAATTTATTTTTCGTTCATTTATAATAACACAATAATTGATTTTTTCGCAAAACGTACAAAAAGTCATTAGTTTGATGAATCTTTTCTTAGATTTTGAATCAAGGAACTATACCACATAAAGTCTCTTAGTTATGTTAACACGAGAAAATTTTCATACGTAATTTGAACGCAAGGTGCAAATTACGACGGTGTAAATCAAGCTTTTAGAAATATTGACTAGTGTACGTACATGCAATCGTTAGATGTCTATTCATTGAAATGAGGCGTGGTGCAAGTCGTAAGTTTACTCACGTACTAATATAAAGAAGCGAAAGCCATAGTGGTGTATGTCAAACTGATTAAAATATTGACTTGTACGCGTAAGTACAATATATACACACATTCATTGGAAGGAAAAACATCTACTTTTACTCCAGTAAATAGTAGAACCGGTAGAACGTTTGAATGAAACAGATGTTCAGTCACTTTACCTTTCATTTTCTACAACCAGAATTACACGAATTACTTTCTAAAGTGGTTATAAACACTAACGGAATAAAACAAAAATCCGTCAATGCAATCTCTTCCACGACACAAAAATTTGCACCGTTACAAGAAAATATAATAACAATAAAATATCTGCACACACATATAGATTTTAACATTTCATTTCATTCAGAAGTATGACTCGCATTTTATAAATTAAAAAATTGTCCATAATTATAACGCATTATAAACGGTGTAAAAAATTGAAGTAAATGCAAATTATACGCGTTCTTCGATATTTCAATTTGAAATCGCAATAAAAATAAAATACGAGTAATCAAAATATTAAGAATTGTCGAGTAAAATATTCGGACAGTCTCGAAACGGTTAGGTCAGGTTTTCCTAACGCAATACCTCGGT
Organism: Coelioxys conoideus; assembly: GCA_947623535.1. Lineage (NCBI taxonomy): Eukaryota > Metazoa > Arthropoda > Insecta > Hymenoptera > Megachilidae > Coelioxys > Coelioxys conoideus. The sequence continues at coordinate 12,039,480 of OX392449.1, forward strand.
CGTATTTCCTCCAAACGTATAACCATGGACGGTCATCAATTTTACGATTTCATATATTCTGGAAACTCATGATTTGTAGAACGATCCAATATGCCGGTAAAGGATAGAATTTACTGCCGACGGCGTTCTCATAATGCATCAAAATAAAGTGATGGGACTTTCCGAATGAACGTTCCTCGCGTCTGATATAAATGAACAAGAGATACGTGTGACGCGTTTGAAATTTCGAATTGATACACGTAATTCCGAACAGCTGGCAGGATACGTGTGTCAAGGTGGCTACCCAGACCATTTGGCACCGTTCACATATTTGTTTGTTTAGCAGCGGTTCAATAACCATTCCGGCTATTAATCTCTTTGTTACGAAAGTAACCGTGGAGAGAGTACGACCACGTTGATTGCGGCTTAACGGCACGGATATGCATGACAAATGCGAATTGCCGAGCATTAATGTTACACCATGATATTATGTAGTTCGTTTGAATTATGTTTTGCCACGTCATGCTTGTAAGGACGCGGTAAAAATTGATTGATATTTATGAAATTCCTTCGCGGCAGGAATTTGTACGGGGAAAATGAAGTGAAATTTGTTATATAATATGTTGTAACATAGTAATGTAGTTGTTGATAATATGTAATGATATAATATAACTGTTAATTATATTATTAATATAATTGTAGAATATGTAATAATTTTTCGAGTAGTGAAAGATTTAAAGTGGAAAAGGAGTTTTATAATGTACGAAGAAGGAGAAGGTGAGGTTTATGGTTGTGTGTTGGTATTAATTGATAATAATTGATCAATTTCAGTAAATTGATCTATTCGGGATTTTTGGAAAATTTGTGAATTTCGGAATTTGGAAGTGTAAAAAGTAGGGGATACGGGAATTTGAGAATTTGGAAATATAGAGATTTGGATACGCGAAGATTTAAGACTTTTCAATTTTTGGTTTTGGAAATTTGAAGACTTTGGAATTAGGAAATTTTAGTATCTTTATATTTGGAAATTTGTAAAGTGGAGATTCGATATTTTCGATATTTGGAAACTTGAAAGTTTAGAAATTTAGAAATTCTTGAATTTGAGATTTAAAAACTGGAAAGTCTAGTAATTTGGAAATTTGAAAATTTTATATCTAGGAAATTTGAAAGTTTAAGAATTTGGATACTTGAAAATTCAGAATTTTCAAACTCGTTTATTTGTAAATTTGAAAGTCTTGGAATTTAATAACTCAAAAACTTAAAAGATTTGTAAATTTCAAACATGGAGATTAAATAATTTTCAGATCAGTAAACTATCAAACTCGGCACTTCCCTATTACATTTCCCACTGTATTTTATTGCCAATTTAAATGCAATATATCAAAATTTCCGGCTTCAAAAACAAAATATCCCCTCGTATTGCTGTCCCCAATAAAAATCCTCATTCCGAAGCAATAAACCATCCACAAGTTAATCAATTTGCAACACAGCACTAAATCAAAGTGTCCATCAACGTATATCCATTGATCATAACAACTCGTTGTGACACTATGAAAGAACGTTCTCGAAACGTGCAGCCGTGTTTCTGTTTTTACCATTCTATCGGAAAATGGTAACTGCGTTGATGCAAGGGAACAGTCTCGATTCGAGCCATAAAACAAATGGTTTTGTGTCGTGCAACAACGTGGACGTAACAGCCGCGTCTATTTCCTTTAGCCATTCGTCAATCGATCAATCGAAGCATCCAATGGCGATACGAAGCGAGATGTATGGTAGACAATGTAAACGACCACGTGTGGACCATTCTGAGATGTGACACTGCAGAATTATTATCTAGAGTACATGGAACCGTTCACATATTCATTATTCATGTTATTTCTTATCGACGTCCATCGATCAGTCGAATGAGATACATACTAACAGCCGTGTGTAATGGTTCTATAAAGTGGGGGCCATTTTGCGGAGGATGTACCCGCAGGGAATTTTCTTTCTTTGTTCAAACTGCTTCTACCACCGATCAATTATCCGAGACAGCCACGCACCTTTACAAGCAACTTTAATCAAGAAAATGTGATTTTGAATATTCGATCAGATCAATACTCCCGTCGTTCTGTCATAGATTTCACGGATCGTATATAACATAATGATCGTACGGATCAATAATTATAGAAAATAAAATTGATTTGAAGTTTTAAGAAAAGTCAGATGGATAAAGTTAAAATGAATTTCTAGAGTGATTAATGTTTGATTAGTGTTAAAGTTCATGTTTGCATAGTGTTAGCAGTAGGAAGATGACACAACATCTTGACCTGTCTTTTAGGGAGGACTTCGCACTCATTGTCAGATACTTAGGATCTTTCATAATTTATGATGTTTGGATTAGCTTAATATAAATAAGATTAGTTTCAGATTTTGGGAAAATTTGATCAATTTCACACAGTGTGCAGTAGGGTTACAAAATGTGTTTGCGTAGATAGATAATCAATTATATTGCCACGAACAAAACTAACAGTAATACTCTTACTCTGCAACGGTGCAACATTTTTAAATTTGTTTATATATTGCACTGATTAAAACCTTCATATTGCATCGATTTTTATGGATCTTATAACATATAATGGTGAAACGAAACTATTAATACATGAGTGCGAGTGTAAAATAGGCCATATAACGAGAGTCTACTGTACTATATATTGTGCTTATAATTGTATGTTTCGTTGACATAATTTGAAGTAGTGAATTGAAAAAGGAGTTTTTGAATTTTTGTGTTCATTTTGATCATCTATACATATATCTAGCATCGACAAAGCAAATTCTTTTTTTTTTAATAAACTTTATTTTCTTTTAATAAATTAGATTTTTTTAATAAATTTGGTGATTAAATTTTTTTAATAAAATAGCTTTCTTATGTTTTTTTTCTGCAATGAACAGAGAGTGACGTAATAAAATAAACCCCTATGTGAACCAGTGACTTAGAATGGGTTTATCGACTCCTTTACGACAGTCGGCAGATCAATCTGTTCGACCTCGAATTCCGCTCCTGCATTCACAAACGAGCCTTCGAGTTTCGTCCGCTCTGTCGAATCGCGTTTTAAGTGTCATTACCATTGCACCAATAAAAGCTCCTCTTCTCGATCATTTCGGATTGGCCATTCGTTCGAGTATCAATTCACTTTTAAGTATAAACATAGTAATTTACGAACTAAATTACGAACTCTATAAAACTAAATTATGGGGTCGTATCGAGCACTTTGGATAAAATGGCAATATGGGACAAACAAACTCTGCCACTGTGAAATATTAAAAATACGTAATTATAACATTATATTATAGTACCTCTTGAATATTATATCAAATGATAAGTTTTCCATCTTCTATATCGCTTCTCCCGATATAAGGTCAAGCGAAATATCAATCAATTTGCAATCGAACAACTTTAAAGCACAACAGTTTAAAGTCTTAAAAAATTTATATTTTTAACAATGTTATTAATTTAATTTGCGGGTGGTTTGCCTTAATTACAAGACGCAATTTACCTCCTGTGAGTCCGGAGAAAATTGTTTATAATCATACGTTCCCTAATATGGTCGATCATCATTAAAGTATTTCCAAGTATCCGAAGATATCCTTTCTTTAAAAGGATGCCGACTTCGATGCAATATTCTTTTATAAAACCATGCATCTTACCTTTAACCTACGATGCTCTCGTACATTTTTCATATTTATGTACATAGTATAATGAGAGATTTTTATATAATCTGAAATTTAGTTTCATTTACTGCTATGTGTATATTTATAAGAAGGTTCATCTTCCGGATCTTTTCTGCTTTTCAGTGAATAATTCCCAAATGCCAACATTTTCTAGTTATAGGATTTTTTTAAATTTGTACAGAAATTTGCAAATTCTAAATCTTGAAAATCTTAAGTATGTAAATTATCAAATTTTCCAATTTTTTAATTTTCAAATTTCCAAATTCTCAAATTCGTAAATTCTTAAGTTTCTAATTCTCAAAATCCCGACTTTCCAAATCTTAAAGTCCCCAAATTACCAAATTACCAAATTACCAAATTACCAAATTACCAAATTACCAAATTACCAAATAACCAAATATTAAAATTCCCAAATACGCAAGTTTCGAAACTCTCAAATACTCAATTTCTCGAATTCCCAAATTCCCTGATCTGCAAACCCCCAAACCCCCAAAATTTCCAAATCTTCAAATCCCAAAGTCACAAATTTTTAAATTCCTAAATTCTCAAGCGTCTAAATACTCAAATCCCCAAATCCACATATGTGAAAATTCTCAATTCCCAAAAGTCCAAATCATCAAATTTCCCTCAAATCCCCAAATGTCCAAATCGCCAAATTTTCAAGTTTCCAAATCCCTAAATCCCAATATCCCAAAATTCTCCAATTCCAAAATCCCCAAATCACCAAATCCTGAAGGTCCCAAACGACCGAATCTCTAAAATCCTCGCCTGAACCTCGTCCATATACATGAAACCTTATTTCAATTGCATATCCCGGTCCACAATCCTAGTTACTCGGGTTCTAACAATCGAACAAAGTTTCTTCTCGAAAAACACGTCTATATTCCCGACGCGTTAATCTTCGCACGAGTTAATTCGTTAAGAAACACGTTAACTCCCGGTTTTAAACGTTTACGACGGGCCATAAATTTCGCGCGGACGCGGAACGCGTTAAATCACTGCCAGGCAGCCAACGATCCCCGTCGTTTTCGAAAATAATAATCGATACCACGCGAAATGTTCGTCCGTTATTCGATCGGACTCGCGGCGAACGCGTCGATGATCGTCGACTATCGAAAGACCCATCGATTCCGCGTTTTCTCGGTGCCGTGAGAGAGTGAAAGGTTAATTCGAACGTCGATAACGCGGTCATTAACGTCGTAAACGTTTCACAGACGACCATACTTTATGGTGCTATGGAACTTCGCTTTTCGGTGAATTAACGAACGGTTAATGGAGCGTGCAGGACGCAAGTTGTGGCCGGTGATTTAGCGTGGTTTGTCCCGAGCGTTGCTTTTCAGGTCAGCGAGAAAGTGATTTAGCGTTGGCTATGCACCGGAGCTGCCGGTGTAACTTTGTCAGCGCGATCGGTGAACGAGGGTGAAGCTTGGTCGAAACTCGTTTTCGTTTTTTACTTTTTTTTATTTCTAAGACACACAGGGTACGTGTAATTACCGACACTTTACGCTCGTTCGCGTAGTCGTGTATTAATTGAAATCTGTTGCTACACGAATCTCGTACTCTTGTTATCGGTATTTGCTGTTAAACGACTTCCTTCGTTAATGAAATTGTTTCGATGTGAACGAAATCGAATATTTAGAATGTATTCAACCTCTTAGCTCCCTTGGCCGCATATGTGGTTTGCTTGCTATACTCTTTTTCGAAATCGTCACAAAAATGAATGCTTGCAAACGAGAAAATAAATTCCAATTGCCACAAGGAAAGTAAAAGTCCCTTCATATATATGTATAGGTACATGTCCTAAAGGATAGTTCAAACAACGACTGGTTTTTGTTTGTGCGCAGTAAGCTAGGATTTTAGCGAAGTATTACGATTGTCAGGGATTGTTAGATTGTTGTGTCTAAAAATGTATTTGCAACTCTATCGAGTAGTATTTACTAATGTCTTCAAAAAAAATAATAGTGGGTTTTGTATAAATAGTAAACGTTTTTTTATTCTATTGTAGTACCTATTTTTTGGAATTCTGAAATTTTGTATGTTGCATTATTGAGCAAACATGAATTAAATAAATAATTCATTGTCCTTGTTGTAATTGAAATTGAAAATTCGGTAGTGAAGAGGATAAGGAAATAAATGTGATCTGGTCTTTTAGTTGACACAGAAAAAGATCCGCTGATCAGAAATAACGGTACGAGTGTTGATGCTGCCATTTTTCAATAGAGTCCATACTGCGAAATTCAATTTGTAGAGAGTGGTGTAAGTTATAAGAATAACAAATTGTCATTTGAATCTTCTATGTTATGTGTCGTAATAGATTTACTGTCAAGGTTTTGTACATTATTTATGCATCTTTCATACGATGTTACATCTGGAGGCACAAAATAATCTATGATTATTTACTTTCAAATTATGACAAATAGGTAACGAGTCACGCTTAAATGAAGTGTTTTTATCCTTATAAAGAGTAAAGATTTCTTTCATTTTTGTATTATTGTATTTTGTATATATTTCACATATATTATTTGTACGTGACATATTGTTATTCGTGTTGTCGTGTGTCTATGTTTCATTCATAAAAATACATTAAATATAGCATTATGAGGAATATACGACCACGGTGGCTCTATATAAAAACAAAAATGTTCTTAAGCATTGAATCTCCTTTTCTACATTAGATTTTATTTTAGTGATATTTGTTTCGTCCAGCGAAAAATTCGTACGATAACAGTTCAGAAAATACTTCTGAAGGTATCAAATCAGACGCACATACGACTACGAAACAAATACTATTTTGCAGTATTTTTACACTATCAAATAGCTTAATACTTTCTACGTTTCGAAATCCATAGCTCCATACGCAATTGGCTAATACGTATCGAGCCGTAGTTACAGGTTTGCGATTATTGCTCAACGGATATCGCGGTGAAAGCTTTAAATTTTCCTCGAGAACATCAAAATGCAAACTAAACAAATTATTCATCGAGTTTTGGTTACTGGTTTGTGATTATTACCCAACTCGCACTGTATGGCGATGGCTTTAAGGCGAACCGAGGTGGAACCGCAATCGTCGCGCACCAACAATCCCAATAATTGCACGTGACAGAGGAACGCGTTACGCGCGAGATAATTAATCGATCGATTAATTAAGCGGCAAAAGCAGCGCCGATCCGTCTGACGGAAGACTTAATGTGTAGTGGCCGTGTACATTTCAAACGTGCGTCGTCTCGTGAACACGCCTTGCGGTTTTCTTACAGGTGAATGACAAATATTGAGAAGGTGTTTGTACACAGTAAATCCGGTTCGAGTGTGTACACGTTATTACCTTTTTTCTGATACGATGTTGCATACGAAAATCGTTTCGTTTGGCGTGAGAAACTTGTTAACACTAGATTTACGGAATCCGTCAAATTGACGGATCTCTTGTTTTTCATGAAAATAAATAATGAAAATTATTAACAAGTTTATGTCAAAATGCACGTTAACCTTCATCGAGATAAAGAATCTTTCTATAAACTAGTTAACGTATTATCCATTATTGACTTATTTTTATTGTTCATTTTCAATTTAGTAATGCGTAGTCATACAATGTTCGTAAATCTAGTGTTAATGGAATATCTCACGTTGAACAATTACATTTTTATTATTAATCATTTGATTCGTATTTATCGTCCATACATTCATATTCATATTACGGTTAAATAAAGTACGCGTGTTTAATAACAAGAACTAAAACATTTTTGACATTCCAATATTTTTGTGTCTACATAAAGAACGGAAAAAGGTTGATAACATAACCTCGATAAAAATACAAAACTACTTGCTAAAAGGATAGAATTTTCTTGTAGGGAGATGAAACTATTAGATTGTTTGAGTGTAAAAGTAATTTCTGAATTCTGAAACTTCGCGTGAACTGCAATTTAGTTTAGAAATAATTTGAATACATGCTCGAAGTATAAAAGGGATGTGACGAGATAACTTTGTTAAAGGCACGTGACAAGATTCCGAAACAAGTATAAAATCTTGTTTAAGGAAAATTCTTCGAGATTAGTAAAATGGCGAATTTGTCCACTCAAGTAGAAAACAGTATTGAAATTCTTGCAACAGATTTGAAAAGGATTCTGTAAACTGAATATTTGTAAAAAATGGAAATGTTGATTTTGGGATACAATAAAAGGGATTCGAAACAGTATGAATCTTCCGTGTCATCCGAAACAAGGACTATTCGCGTATTTTTATCTTAGGTGTAATATCGTATCAGCACAAGCTACTTTTTATAAAGTGGCAATAAATTTAAACGAGCTTGTACTCCTGTGTTGAAGTTGGACAGCTTTGTTGCTGGAAAATATTTATTTCACTTTCCTCCTGCTGCTTCGTAATACATGGCTCGAATTTATCATTGTATGCACAAGATACCAACTTCAGCCGTGTTTTTCATTCATGAGTTATATTCTTTGGATGATATCTTCTTAAATATAGATTGTACGATTGTGAACATATTTCAAAATAACGAGCACTTTCTCTTATCACATTTTCTCCTTTATGACGGTATCAGTTCTTAACCCTAGATTGAAGGTAGAGCGATGAGGTGCTGTTTATTTTAATAAATGTACTTGGCTGATGTATGTAAAATATCATTTTTTATCCTGAAAATATGGATGATCTCTATTCTTCGATTTGGGAGATATTTAAACCATGTACTGTTTCTATGTCAATGTTCTGCATTTTTAGGATTTTAAGCTTTCAAATTTCTTAGTTATTTAATCTTTTAATTTTTAAATTTCCGAATTCGAACGTCTTTAAATTTTTACATTTCCAAATGTCTACATCTTTAAATTTTTACATTTCCGAATTCCTAAACTTTTGAATATCTGTATTGTCGAATTTCTAAATTTCCGAATTTTTGCATCGTCGAATTTCTTAAATCTCGAAATTTGTTCATCATTGAATTTCCAAAGTTCCAAATTTCCATCTTTTTAACTTTTTTCATCATCGAATACTTAAATTTCCGATTTTCTATATTTCCAAATTTCGACATCGCAGAATTTCTACATTTCCAAATTTCTAAACTTGCAAATATCTGCGTCATCAAATTTCTAAATTTCCGAATTTCTACATTTTCAAATTTTTTGCGTCATCGGTTTTCGAAATTCCCGAATCTCTAAATTTTCAAATTTCTTCACCATTGAACATCAAAATTTCCGAATTTCTCCGTCATCGAATTTCACAATTTTCTAAATTTCTAAATCCCAATACTATTAATCGTCGTACCAACGAAATAACTTCACGACGATACAACAACTCGTTTAAACGAGTGAGTTGCGCTTTATCCGACAGATCGTAAAGTTTTCCACTCGAATTTAGTTTCAATTCTTCTTGTGCGTTCTCTGCACGATACGGACACCTACGTTCGAGGCTCCGAGGGTGGCTGTTCAGAGACGTTTCATTTTATGCAGAAAGGTGGGTGAAGTTGGTATCTCGAACAGGAAGTAGGTGGATGGCTCGAGAAATTGATCTCCTTCGATCGCTGTTCGTTGCAGCGAAATTTAGTCTGATGTTATGTGTATTTTGTTCTATCAAGTACAGTGTCTAACAGATTGAATATCCCGATTAAATGCCGATACATTTGGAAATTTTATTGTTAGTAACATACTGGTATGTGCTATGATATTATAGACATCGATACCGATATATTACGAACTTTAGTACAACAATGTTATTTGTTTTAATATTTTTATTATTCATATCATTGATATTTCGTGAATTTTTATTGCGAAGTTTTAACGTTGCAACAACTGTACAAACTGCTACCAATTAATTATTTTTCAAATATTTGTATTTTTTTTAAATATTTAATTTTAATTAACAATTTCTGTGTTGTATAATATAGTTTCTATTGTCCTACTGTTTTACATTGATTTTACTTTCTTAACTAAAATTGCATGAACTTCTCACAATTCATCTAATACTAACCTCTAACGACAAATAATAAAGAACACATACATAATATAAAAAACAATTAATAACGAAAATATATACAGATAAATATTCCTTCAATGAATGTATAAAAGAAACGAAATTTAATTTATGTTATTAGCAATTTCTCACGATTTTTAATTTTGAACTAAATGAATTTTGCAAGTTATAAATAATATCCAAGAGGACCCGTATCGATCGAGACATTAACGAATGTTGAAATACTACGTCGATTACGATAAAATTTCGCGTTGCTCGTGTATTACACAATTATAATTTAATTTGCTCGAGCATCAACGAATCCTTAATCGACGTTCTATCATATATTTCACACGAACAAACTTCCACGTCCCACCTGCTGAATCCGATGAAATCACAGGAAACAGCACAAACGGACGATTACTTATCCTTTCCTCTCTCGCAACAGCGTAACAATAATTCAATTTGACGATAAAGTAATATAATTTGTCTGCAATCGTTCAATAGAATTTTAACTTTATTTTGCAGTCTTTGCTCACAATCTATTTATCATTCTGCTTTTCATTCGTTGTCAATCGTCCCTTCAGAATAGATCGTTCAACACAATTTGCTTATCCGTTGATGATGTAAAGTTTATTCAAAGTTCAAACTCACTTTGATCATAATCTGTTTAACATTCTTTTCATTCGTTGTCAATCATACCTCCAAAACTGTTACGCTTGTAACACATTCATTATTCACATTCACTCACTTAACCATTTACCTTTGACGCACTCGCAATTCAAACACTATAATCTCACTCGGATTTTGAATATGCTCAATCTGAAGTTTAAGTTCAACTTTAATCTGCACAGTCAAGAATCACTGAATAAGTAGGCATAACAGCTTAACTTTCTTTATTAGTTTTAATATTTCTGTGATCAGCCAGTTCTGACTGACTCACCTGACAAATCGGGCAACAGGTTAATCTTATTATTTCTATTCTTACACGATTAGATCATCGAAATATCTGTGATCCACAACGAGGAATAATCATCTGATCAGGAGAGAGCACAAACAAGCTATTGTTTGTCAAAAAGTACAAACGGACGGTTCAGTCGAAAAGAAGCATGAACGAGTGATTGTTCGATCAGAGAAAAAAGAAACAAGTGATCTTTTGATTAGAAAAAAAACAATCTAGTAATCTTTTGATTAGAGAAAGAACAAACAAGTGACCATTTGTTTAGAAAAAAATAAACTAGTGATCATTTGATTAGAAAAGAAAAGAAAACTGGTGATCATTCGATCAGAAAAGAAACGAACAAGTGACGATTTCATTAGAAAAAAAAATAAACTAGTGATCATTTGATCAGAAAGAAGAACAGACTACTGATGGTTTCATTAGAAAAGAAACAAACAAGTGACCATTTGATTAGAAAAAAAATAAACTAGTGATCATTTAATCAAAAAAAAGAACAAACTACTGATTGTTTGATTAGAAAAAAAAAACAAAGTAGTGATCATTCAACTAGAAAAAGAGCCAAACGAGTGATCGATCAAGAAGAAACGTACGATCACTTACCATTTCCTCGTGGAAGCGTAACAGAAATGCAATTGTTAATCGCTTACCCAGGATGATGCCTGGTGTACGTAGCCTGCGTGCTGGTGACGTGATAGCTCTGGGTGACAGAGTCCCTGGGCTGATGACGATGATTATTATGATAACCGGCGTAAGCGATCGCCCTGGTGCCCCCGTATTCGGCTACCGCGACCGCGCTGAGTTTCTCCGGTTTCGAGTTGGCAGATCGTTGCTGATGAACCCGTTGCTCCCCGTGGTGTCTCGCCGATCCGACGATCGGCGCGATCGTCGACGTGGATCTCTCCACCAGCGTGCGATCGCGATTCAAGGCGTTCGCGGTCGGCTGATGAAAACCGGCGGAGTCCCGATCGTGTCTGCGGGACGCCTTCTCGTGGAACACGGGCCACACGGGCCAAAGTAGCTTGTGGTCCGCGGAGTCGTATCGATCGTTTCGCTCGATCGTGACGATCTCGAACGGCAGAACGAGCAACGAGCACGTGAACAGTATTCTCGGCACAAGAGCCATCGCTTCGGATCGATTTTCAGTGGGTGAGGAAGCGAAAACGGTCGCGACACACGGGTCACATTCTCGATTATTTTGGCCGGGACGATGTTTGAACGGCGGGCCTGCGCTGAATACGTCGGACTGGCACGATGGACATCCGGTGCGAAATCGTTCGAAAGCAACCGAGAGCACTACTGAACGAGACACACCGAGTTCGCTCCACGTGCTTGAGCTGCTAGCACCAACCCCACCATTCTTCTTCCTTTCTTTCTTTCTCCCTTTCTACTCTCCTCGTTGCCTCCATCTGCCCCCGTTCCTCTCTTGTCCGCTTCAACGCCGAGACGTTCCGTCTCCGTTCTGTGCTGGACCGCAATCCTTTTCTACCTGTCTGCTCTCCTGATACAACGACAACCGCTCGGCTAACCACCTACATATCCTTGCACGCGTTCGACGAGAAGGTTCACGATGGAGGGACACGATGCTGCTCGCTCTCGGATAGATGGGACCGGCACAGAGACCAAGGGTATACTTGTGATACCATTTTTTACTCCTTCCACTTTGCTCATTCGTGCACTCCGATTTTTATGCTGGAGTACCTGCGCGATCGTTCTCGGTGCTGTCTGAAGATTTTTGTTTTTTTTTTTTTAGGTTTACTACGCCGTGTTTGATTTTATTGTCGACGATCTAATTGTACTACCGAGCAGGAATTTGGGAATTCGGAGATTTACTTTGGAATTTGGGGAGATGCGTATGAGTGTTTTGGATCATGAAAATGTAGGAAATTTGGACATCTGGAAAGTAGAGAATGTAAAAAGTTGTGAATTTTGAAACTTGATGATTTAGAAGCATAGCAGGAATTAGTAATGTCGAAATTTTGGGTTGCGAAGAATTAGAATCTTTGGAATTTGAAATGTTATAAATTGAGAAATTTATAAACTACAAAATTTAAGAACTTCTAAAGTTGTGAAATCGAAAGCTTGACAACTCGGTAACTCGAAAATGTGAGAACTCAAAAGCTTGAAAACTTGGAAACTCGAAAACTTGGGATCTCGAAAGCTTGAAAACTTGAGAATTCAAGAACTTGCGAACTCGAAAACTCGAGAGCTAGGAAGACTGAAAATTTGGAAACTTGAAAACTTAAGAACTCGAGAACTCAAAAGCTTGAAAACTTGGTAAATTGAGAACTTGAGGACTTGAGGATTCAAAAACTCGAAAATTCGAAAATTTAAAAACCTGAAAGTCTTAATACGTGTAAATTGTAGAATTAAAATACTATAAAGTTTGCAGGTGGATACTCATTAAAGAAAAGCCAACATCAATAATATAAGTAGTATGAGTATGAAATGAGTCACGTGATAGAGTGTAATTATACATTCTGGAAGAAAAGCGATTTGGTTGTACGTCGTAGAGCCGATCGATTTTGCGTCCGGATAATAAAGGAACTGAAAGTAAGCGTGTAGCCTCTACTCGCACTCATATCCACGTTTACACGCGCAATTACGCCGCGGTAATGAATAGATGGTTGATAGTGTGCCAGCACATTGGAGACAATGCCTGTGGCGATGCTCGTAATTACCAGTGATTTAATGTCGAGCCTCGTGAAGTATTGTCTGACTGCCTGTCTGTCTGTCTGTCGATCTTTTACCTGTTAGCTTTCCCTACCTGTTTCTGAGAATTTGCATTCATCTAACTGTTATGCTTCGGTAGTGTTGGTTCGATACATTTGTTCTTTGGTGCAATATAACTGTTGCCTAACACTTTTACAATCGGTTTTATGTAGGATGTTTCTTGAAACTCATTAATACGGGTCTTTGAATTCATTCGAATGTATAGAATTTGTATTATATTTTTTATATAATTAGTATACTATAGGGAAAACTGGTACGATACATTTTTTTAAGAAATTTGGATAAAGCAAGTAGTTTTGAACTTTGCGAGTTTTGGACTTTTATGTTTGTATGTTTTACAGATTTTTGACAATTTTATATTTTGCCACTATGGGATTTAGAATTAGGGAATTTACGAATTTTTAAAGTTTGACGCTTTGGAACTTCACAACTTTGAAATTTTTGGTATTTTAGGAATTTTGTTAGTTTGGAATTTGGAATTAGGGAATTTTTCAAATTTAGGAATTTTTCTAGTTTGGAATTCAGAATTAGGGAATTTTCGAATTTTTAAAGTTTGACACTTTTGAACTTTACAACCTTGAAATTTTTACGATTTTAGGAATTTTGCTAGTTTGGGATTTAGAATTAGAGAATTTTCGAATTTTCAAAGTTTAACACTTTGGAACTTTGCAACCTTGAAATTTTTGGGATTGCAGGAATTTTGATAGTTTGGGATTTAGAATTAGTGAATTTTCGAATTTTTAAAGTTTGAAGTTTTGAAACTGTACAATCTTGAAATTTTCAGGATTCTAGGAATTTTGCTAGTTTGGGATTTAAAATTAGAGAATTTTCGAATTTTTAAAGTTTGACACTTTGAAACTTTATAATCTTGGATTTTTCGGGATTTTAGGATTTTGGTATTTAGGACCATTGAATTATGAATTTTTGGACTTCTGTACTTTAGACTTCGAAATTACCTTTGAGTTTTTCAGACTATGAATTCCGTATGAAATCCAAATACTTGATACAAAACTCGACATAGAACTCATAGTTTAAGTATTAAACATAAGAAATGAACAGTAATTATGTGCTGATACACTTAAACATAGTACCCTATATATTTTCTGCTCTGCACGTAAATTTCGGTGGACTAGTTTCCCGGCAGAAAATTCCGAAACAGAACGAAGTGAAATTGAATTCGGGAGTTCAAGGGTGGATTCTCCAAGGACGATCATGAATCACGCCAGTTTCGGGTATCCTGTCTCTAATGTCCCATTTCAATTTCGTTGGAAGACAGGCCAGTATACAATACCGTGAGTTAATTCGAGTCGACTTCGCCGGAAAAGTTTGATCGATGAAATAAAAGTTTGATCGTAATTCAGAGAAACCTGGTTCGGCAAACATTGGGTTATCTGTATTCAACGAAACGATTCTTTCTTCCGTGCAATCCTATTACATTTTTCTTACAGATCCTTCGATAATCGGAATAGCAATTTGTCAGAATCTTAAACGACGAATTTGTAACTTATTTTTGCGAAAAACTTCTTTCCGTCGTTTTACGATGATTTCATGCCTCGCAACTGTTTATAAGGATTCCACTGTCATATTCAGATTCTTCCGTAAAATATTGCCCGCTATCGGCGAACATGCACGAAAATATCATACAGACCGTTTCAAAATTAAGAACATGATTCGGCTATTAACTTATTGTACGATAACGTCAAACATTTTAAGAAGTTGATCGTGATTAAACGTTAACCGTTTCATACGGCCTGGTATATATTCGAGTAAGTTCCATAAATAAAGGATGATTTCATACGATGCGATCTCTTCTGTACAAGAAAAACCTTTTATATTATTAAGTTGCAAAAAGTAAACGCCTGAAACGCATTTGGCTTTTTTTGCGAACTGCATCAGACATTCGAGGTTATGTTTATTCCTCCAGTATGGAGAGACCGGGGCATATGCGGCAGCCTCGGAACAGAGTGGCATAATTTTGAAATTAATTTTGTTAGACGAAAATCGAAAGCGCAATTTATATTCACGTATCTTTTAAATTTACTAGTTTTTCAAATTTACAAGTTCACGAAGTTTTGGATCATCAAGTAGAAGAAGTTTTGTATATTTAAAACTTGTCTTATTAAAAAATTTGATAATTCGTTTTGATATTATGTTAATGAAACCTCGTCCATTATCATATCAGTTATATTAATTGTATATTATAATTGTTATATTAAACGTACAATTTTATAATCTTATAATTGTATAATTGTATAATTGTATAATATAATTAATATAATTGTACAATTGTATAATATAATTAAAACGATTGTATAATTCTTTTTAAATTCACAAATTTCTAAATTGTTAAATAAATTTCCAAAATAAAACCTGAAATTTATAAATTGAAGGGAATGGGGCATAACGAGTACCAAGCACGTGTTAACAATTAAAGAACGTGTGACATTAAAGAGCCGGCGAACGAATAAAAGTCGTATCTTCGTGCTGTTTCATATTTTCCTCTACAAACGATGCATCGTTGCGTAACATTCAGCGATTACGATACAGAGGATTTCATTTGTCGGAACGAATTATTCGCCGCGAGAAAAATGTTCCGACGGCCGACGAGCGAAAAAGGGTTGCGAAACATTTCGTCTCCTCCCATCTCTGTTGTCTTCTTGTCGCTCGGTTTTTGTCTTTGATTGTTCGCCTCCTCCTATTCGG
The DNA here is from genome assembly GCA_947623535.1 of Coelioxys conoideus. Taxonomy (NCBI): domain Eukaryota; kingdom Metazoa; phylum Arthropoda; class Insecta; order Hymenoptera; family Megachilidae; genus Coelioxys; species Coelioxys conoideus. The sequence continues at coordinate 12,055,516 of OX392449.1, forward strand.
TGTGCGCGAGATGATTTCTTGCGACATGTCTCGAAGGTGGTGCTCTCGAAAGGGCAGACAGAATCGCAAATATCTTGCGGCGGAGATAACATCTGCGGGTGCAAAGAGAGATTTGCGGTAGACTTCAACCTCGAACTGCCTACGTATCTTCCAACTGCACCGGCTGGTCCACCTGCATTGCAGCATTGCATCGGTTCAATGTCGGTGCAACATTGACCGCGTATAACGATCGGAATGTTGCTCGTCGAAAATTCGACTCCATCGAACGACGTCGCGAGACGTTCGACCGAAAAATATTCTCCGACTGTGACATAGTCATCGAGTTCGTTGCGTTGTCCCGGAACGACTGTCAAATTAACACGTTGACTGCCACGCTAACACGGTTGAAAATTTTATTAGGTAGTATTTTTATGATTAATAAATCCTATCAAATATGTTTACCATATTTTGCTTTATTTATTATTCATAAGTCCACGTAATTATTACTAGTGTTTCCAATTAGATAAATGAACAAATTCTTACTAAATAGATGTTTGATTCATATGGAAATTTGTAGCATATGTAGGTGACATGGAAGCGAAGGTTTTAATTCGCGCATAGTTTAATTTGTTCTTCGTTGCAAAAATCATTTGATTATTACGTCGTTTTATGAATGACCTTGATACTCGTTATGGGTAAAGCGAACGATTATGCGGAACTGGGTCAAGATATCTGGAGGTTTCGGGTGCTTACAAAAGTTTTGGTACATTCATGTACGCATATGCAACTTAAAATATTAATTGCGAAATAGAATTTTATTTTTTGAAGTTGGAGTTTAGGGCTGTGGAATTTTAATTTGGAACTATCGAACTTTCGGAATTTGGGATTTAGGAACTTTGAGACCTTGACTCTTTGCAATTCTTATAAATATATTATAGTCTGATAATATACTCTTAGTTACTATAGTCTATGGTATTATAATATAGTCTTATAAATCTATTAAATAAATCAATGAATATCATACATACAAATTAATATATACAAATATCATAAATAAAAATATCATACATTTTTGATATTAAGTGATTGATACTCTACATTTTCGAGTTTGGAAACGAATCAAATTGATACTAAGTTCGGAATCGGAAAATTAATAAATCTCTTTAATCGTACGTTGTACAAGTTTGCAGGATAGTTAAAAGTTTCCTAATTGTAAACCTATTAGGACAATCTTGTTTTAAGTTGCAACGAGTTTGATCCGCGGTAAGGGTAGAGGTCAGATGAAGTCGTTAAAACTGTTATTACATCAGAAAAAGTTTCAAATGGTTTCTTATGCGATCAGTTACTACTGCAATAACGAGAGAAAATTGAAAAATAACGAGACAAGCAATTTCAGTTCATGAACTTGTAATTGCAACTTCGATACTTTGCAGTCTTACGGATTTTGGAATCTTTCTGAGTGTTGGAATTTTTAAATTTGTGGGAATTTTGTCGAGTTTGGGATTTTAGAGTTTTGGTAAATTTCGAATATTTGCACTGTGACATTTTGGTGATCTCAGAATTGTCGAACTATGGAAGTTCTGTGAACTTAGAATCGTGAAATATGAAATTTGGATAATCTTAGAATTGTTTGAGGTTGATATTTTTGTTTTCTTAGGATTCTTCATCTTTGAAAGTTTGGTTATTTTAGAATTGCCAGATATGAAACTTTTATGGTCTTAAAATTCTTCAAGTTTGAAATTTTCGTGTTCTTAGAATTTTTCATCTTTGAAAATTTGGTCATCTTAGAATCGTAAAATATAAAATTTGGATGACCTTAGAATTATTTGAATTTGATATTTTTGTTTTTTTTTTAGAATCTTCAATGTTGAAAGTTTGGTGATCTGAGAATTTCAAAATACGAAATTCTATAGATCTCCAAGTTTGCAATTTTGGTGTTTTCAGAATTCTTCAAGTTTGAAATTTTTATAATCTCAAAATTCTTTAACTTTCAAATCCCAGTAATCTCAGAATTCATATACTCCGAAATTTGTATATTCTGAAAATTGTTGAACCTCGAAATTGTGCAACTTCAGAATTTTTTAGATATCAGGTACTTTGAGACCGCAGAACGAAAAAGTTCTGGAATTTCGGATTCTTCCACCGCGATAATCGACGAACTAACCTAACTTTCCCCGTTACACTCGTCGAGAAATTTCCGTGGCTTTTAAGAGCTTGAAAAATTCACGAACCCCGCTGAAACGAATTCCCTGCAGACCCGAGGCATTCGAGCCGGCAGTTGAAGAATGATCGACGATAATTCCGCAATTTAACCGAACATTTGGGATTCGAAGGTGCATACGAAGGAGATGTCGGTGCAATTTCTGCAGCATCGAATCGACTGGGACGTGTTCGAGACCAAGGTCAGTGGTGCTGCGACCGCAGCGAGGTCTGTCTACCTTTTTGTTCGTGTTCCTGGGCTTGTCTTCGGAAGCGGTGCACGAGGAACGGCGAGATAATTGTGCACATCATCGGCGCGTTATTGCCCATTACGAGCACGAGGCACAAAACGCGACAGCAGCAGGTCCAACGATATATCACCCGAGTGAAACGATATTCCGACTCGCGACATTCCTGTTTGCGAGCTTGCGTTTAACGTTTTCATTCGTCGCAAGAAAGAAAGCATTTCGAAGAAGATTCGCTGCGTACACTCCGGTGCAATGTGTGCCTCTTTCGGCCGCGGATACGTGCGATCACCTGATATAATACTTGGTGATTTCTTGATTTTCAAATTTTGTTGTTTCTTTGTAATACATTATTATAGTTGCTCTATATTACGGGAACTTTACGAATTGCGAAATAGTTTCGACATATGTAAATTCTTGAGTATTGTAGTTTGAAAATTCTTAAATGTTCAAATTGCCAAACTTTTTTTTTTCCGAATTTCAAGATCTCTGAGAGTACAAATTTTTTGGTTTGCAAATTATTAAATACTCGATTTTGAACATTTTCTAGTTTACGAGTTCCTAAACCTCTGAATTTGCAAATTTTCTAGTTTACGAATTTCTGAACTTTCGATTCGCAAAGTTTCTACTTCTTAAATTTCGAAATACCCAACTTTTCCAAACTCCTGAATTACTTGGTCCCTAAATTTTCATATCCCGAAATCTTCGACTCTTCAAATTCTTCTGTTCTAAAATTTCTAGACCAAGTTCCTTGATTCCTAGGTACCTATGTCCCCAAATTGTTACGCCCCTGAATTCCTAGATCTAAAACTTGTCACATCCACAAATACGTGGACCACAATATCTCTACATCCTCAATCCAAGTTGTCATGAAATTTATAGATCTAAATTCCCATATCTCCAAATTCCTAGACTATAAAATCCCTAAATTCTCAAATGACCAGATCACTATGCTACTAGAACCCCAAATTCTTAGACCACTAAATTCTCAGATTTTCATATCAGTAGACTCCCAAATTCTAAGATCAATCAATTTGTTATCTAATAATTAACAAATGGTTCCAAAACTCCTCACCTGCCTCCAGACTATCAAAAATTCAACAATTGTCAAATTCTGTAAAAGTCAATCGGTGGAGTCTTTCCCCTTTGTCTGGCATATTTCCCCTAGAAAAGCCAGATTTGCTCGTGACTGTACCAACGAACCCTTTTCTGCGAATTTGCAATGCAAATCAACTTCCTGGGAAGATGTAATCATTGATGCCGGTTCCCTCGTCGCGAGGGCAGCTTTCGACACGGTGTTACTGACAGGAATTTTCGAGACTTAACCCTAGACCGCTTAAATATTACTAAGTTGAATGATCTCGTTATTAGGCAGAAAAGTGTGGTTGTTTAAATTAGTGTTGCTATATACAATGAGAATCGTTCGATATTGATTCTTCCGTGTTTCTGTGCCATCAATTTGATAAAAATTAAGTAATAAAGTTTGTTATAATAAAAATAATATAAATATATTTTATAATATGTGTAAGTGAAAGTGTACTGTGTAAATGTAATTTATATAGTTATCAACATGAATTGCGTACATCATACATGTATAACATACATTTCAACATAAATACAATTATATGTAACTACGTGTTTCGTGGTGAACATTTAAGAATGTTTTGTAGGGAAACCACTCGGAAAGAATGTGCCGTTTAAGGAACGAGCATCGTTACTAAACGCGTGCATCATTTGCGTAAAACACGGCACATTAGTTCCATCGCATGATTTCCTCGGAATAACAGCGTCATTAACTGCGGAATCGACTCTTAAAACGTATGAAATTCGCAACGAACGAATGCGACAACGTTAAAGGAACACGTGGCAAGGCCATAAGATCGACTTGTCAATTTGCATGCCGTTCGAACGAGAAACGATAAACCCCATTATCGCGTCATCGAATGTTCGCTCATTAATCATCGTTTGCACCTATTTAGTTTTGGCATCCGAGTCATTTTTATTCCCTTTGTCCGGTAGCACAGACAATTTCAATCTCGAAACGATGAACCTCCTCGAAGGATGGATGTATCGAGCCTCGATACGAGTAACGTAAAAGGCCATCAACGTTCATTATATTTCGTTTCATTTCGTCGCCGCGGTTTCAAGTACTTACAGCTGCTCGCGAAATCGAATTCGATCGGGACGGATATCGATAATAAAGTAAGTTTACGCTAAAGCTTCTCATACTTTGAAATTAGTAGATTTAGGATTTTTAGAGTTTTAGATTTTTAGATATTTAGGTTTTTAGATCTTCAGATCATTAGATTTTTAGATTTTTAGATTTTTGGATTTTTAGATTTTTAGATTTTTAGATTTTTAGATTTTTAGATTTTTAAATTTTTAGATTTTTAGATTTTTAGATTTATAGATTTTTAGAGTTTTAGAGTTTTAGAGTTTTAGAGTTTTAGAATTTTAGATTTTCAGATTTTCAGATTTTTAAATCTTTAGATTTTTACATTTTCACATTTTCACATTTTTACATTTTTATATTTTTACATTTTTACATTTTTACATTTTTACATTTTTTACATTTTTAGATCTTTGGATTTTTACATTTTTACCTTTTTACATTCCTAGATTTTTAAATATAAAGATTTTCGAATTTTCAAATTAACAAGTTCAAATTATGAATTGAAAGTATCGTAATTGCGGAATTTAGATATCAATATTTGCCACTTTTAAATTTGTGATTGAATACTGAACAATTTTGTAACTATTGTTCGCATGTAAGTTTAAAATATCATTAATAAATCTGTTATTTCAAACACCTACGATTACATACTTTTCTATAAACTTTCTATAAAGATTAGTCTCAACCACGAGTCAATCTCAATTTCAACAATGGACGCTACATTTTTCTTAACTGAATTTTCAATTAAACTGGAAGGTATCGACTTAATCTGCGTACGTAATTCTCAACACGACATGACGTACCAAACGTGAGTAAAAAGTTGACAACACAGAAAATCTCATCTGCATAAATCAATACCCAGGGGGGTTTAAACAATTTGTAAGCAATTCCGTCGTTCCGTTGGAAACGAGTTCTCTTTGAAAAAACGCAACGAACGTTTGATTATGATAAAAATCTGTGTTGTCAGCGGGGTAACTGGTTCTGTGAGATCTTGAAGAGACTTTACCGCGGAAAACGCAAGGGAAAACGTGGTGATCAAAGGCGCAACGACGGAATACACGCTGGCAGACACAGACTATGGAAAAATTTGTCTCGCACAAGGGAGCAATGTTGCGGAAGAAATTAATGACCGCGGTAAATCGTCGAGGTTGTAACTTTAACCTTTATCTTGGAGAAAATGTTGCGTTCAGGGGGCAACACGTAAAGGGTTTAATCGGACGAATATAATTTTTTTCGTGCTCGTTACATCAACGACACATGGTCACCCGATGCTATTATTTAATATTTACGTCGTTTATAATACCTTATCGACAATAATTATAAGAATGTCGGATACAATAGAATCGTGTCCCGAAGAAAATCCATACAAATAGAATAAGATTCTTCACAGTTTATTGTTAATTATGTATCGAAATCCTCGAATAAATTTATTTTACTAAACGTATCATTTGTTTGCTTATATCCTGCTTATAATTGCATGTTCTATTTTGTGTCATTTTATATTATTCACATTTTTTATTTATGATAAATCTCAATGTTTCTTTATTTCCATATCTTGCCTGTTATCCCGAGCTTCCTCATGCATTAAATAAACTGCAAGGTAATATTATTACCTAAAAATAATAAATATTGAATACATAAAAATAAGAACCAGTAAAAACGATCTCACATATGTTTGAAAAGAGGTAAACAATAAAAATTAGCAAATGATTGAACTTTGTAAATTATCCCCGGATTGAAATGACTTTATTTTCATTATCGTATAATGTACACTGATTCTCATTTTTGTACTTTGTTTTTTTGCTTGTATTCACTGTGCGTCGCTATGGTTGTTCAAACGATAGAGAAACAATGTATCCGCAACGCTTCAGGTGAAATTCCACTGAATCATGAATCGCGACGTTCGCTATCATTCAGACAGCTGCTTTATTGCTCACCTATTCTTCGCCGACATTTTGTTCCTCGTTAAATGTAAATCTCTTCGGTTGTTTCGTTCAATGGTTATTTGAACTTTATGATTAGCAACGAACGTTTATTACTGTAAGATACGCGAGCAGTAACGAGAAGAAAAATACATAATATTTTTACACAGATTAACGCTGTAATCTATGTTTCATTTGAAAGACTACTTCCGATATAACAAAATTATTACATGTATATTTACTACACCCGGACAAGTACAGAAATGTTCAAATATACATCTGTACATGTGCAATTAATTTTTGAAAAATCACATACATGGCTTCTTATTGATTGCTAAGCATTAAGGTTAACAACTGCGACAAGCTAACAGAATTTTAACTAAATGAATCAAACCAAATATATTTCTTCAAAGAAGTGTATTATTATATTTTGATTAAAATTAAATTTAAAAATGCGTTCCATTTAAAAGTAGATGTAACAATTTTTAATAAGCGAATCAAGTGAAATTTAGTTCTACGAAGAAGTGTACTGTTACATGTAATTTAAAATGAAATTTTGAAAATGTATGTCGTTTGAAAGTAGACACGACAATGTCTACTTTGTTGATAATAAACGGTTTGCAAATTAGTTTAGTCGCGGTTGTATGACAACCCGCTTGACCGCCGCCATATTTACAGCCAGACGTTTTGAACGACAAAGCAACACGCTGAACAAATGTACATGCGTAGAGTTAGGCAAAGTTTTAGAAAGGAAATGCAATTTGCGAACGCTCAATGGATTGAACAAACAGTAGCGTACACGGACCACGTATCCAGCTTCTGACCTACTGACACGATCCACTGACGTCACAGGAAGGCAGGAAAGTTTGGGAAGGAGCGAAAAAAACTATAGGTAACTAGGAGTTGACCCATTCTCAGACAAGATCGTGTTCCATGGTTATTAAGATCAGGATAGTCACGAGATAAAATTTATAATAGTTGCAAATGCGAGAGATTCGTTTGGCACTAACAGAAAATTTTAATGTCAGTTAATTACTTTTAACTAACACTTTTAATGTCAGTTAGGTATGATACCTGAATAAAATACAACAACAATTGCAATTGTTCTTTACATAGGAAAGATAAACACATATTAGAGAAATATTAATCAATTCATTTGTGATATTCGCAAACAAAATTTTGAGATATAAAACTCCTATTTTAATGTTGGTACACTGTTGTTCTTCCGGGTCTTTTTCGATTCGTTATGATCGAATACCATCCAAAATTTGTGCTATCGTCAAAATCATGTCGGTGTTATAACTAACATGCTGGTTTCTACTTCTTTCCATAACATATTATATGACAAATTAATTAAGTGGGTTTGTATGATCAATCGGTATCAAAAATTGTTATAAATATAATCTTATCGTACCTAAATATTGCCGAAGTAGCTTAGATCTATAATCTAATGTAGGTTAAGTACATCTTAAATATTACTCATTTATACATAAAAACATGGTAATAAAAAAGTTGATCCGAAGTGCATAAATTTTTATCTCATTTTTGCATTCATCAATTTATCGGATTTGAAGAAAATAATCCTCCTATTATTAAATTTCGTTTGCACTAAAATTCACAGTTTTTTATACTGAAGACCTTTCGTGATTTTGGATGGCAAGATGATACCACCTTGGCGAAAAATCGATGAAGTTTACATTGTGTAGAAACCGTAAAGTAATATGTTACCGGCTAGTAATTTGTGAGCATAGGATTACGTCGATCTATATCGTTTTTCTTATTGCGCTTTTTACTGGTGTCGATTTTAGTGTAGCATATCATGTTCTGCGGTGTAACTCGCGTTCACAGACCGACGAATAAAAATTTTGCTTGTAACATAAATATTCGGTTACTGCTTCGTTCCCAAATGAGAAATAAATGCGTGTTACCTTTGGTACTATTGCACGACACGAACGAGATTGAAATGTTGAAAATGATTTGCTTCGATTGATCGTAGAAGCTTTACTTCATTATTATTTGATTTTTTAATTATAACGATTTTTTATTATTGATCGTATCAGAAGTTAACGTTATGTAGGGACTTTATATGAACTTAGAAAATTCGTGGTATATTTAATATAATCTTTATCAAATTTCTTGTTATAATCGAAAGACTTATTCGTTATATTTTTATTCAATACTCAGAGCTTTTTCTTCGACATAAAGTGAAGTCTTTATTTCATAATAAATTGAATACATTCTGTAGAAAGTCTGTACTGAAGTTTATTATAACAATTATAAATTATACAAGTAGAGAATCACGTCAAAATGATAAATAATATGATAAAGTATGTTTCGTATTTAATGCAAAACACTGTATCCATACATCAATTTAACATCAACCACAAAAATGATAACGAAAGTATTAGGTGACGTTGATGTTCATTTTAAATATTCACAATGTGAAATTAACGATGATAATATCTACTTAACCTCTGTCCGATTTCATTCAATTTCATTCAATTTCTGTTTTAATGTTGTAATAAAACGTATTTTCTTTCAATTTAATATAGTAATAAAACCTATTTCGTTTCCATTGATATAATAATAAAACTACAGTATATATTACTCAAAAGTATACATATATACCACACAACTATACATATACAAATGTACATACATTTTACGATCCGTTTCCAAAAAAATGTGTTCTAGATTTATTGCCGAAAGCGTCGAGCGCCCAAAAACGTGGTAAAAAACGCGACAAATATTTTCCCCGGATCGCGCGTCGACGCTCAAAAAGGGAAGCGAAGCCGCCGAAAAAAGTCCATCGCGGTAAAGAACGCGAAACATCGAAAAGAGGAAGCAAAAAGGATGTAACGTTCGATCGGCTTAACAAAAAGTCAGGCGTCGCGCGGCACGGGGGCGAAAACAAAGTCCGATGTCGCTTTAACGGTTTCCGTCTCGGCCTCGACGGCGAAATTTTCACGTCGATCGATCCCCGATTCGATATATCGTTCCGTCGCCGCTCAAAGCCGCTCGCGTTGCCGTTTCCGACGCGCACTTTCGAAGATCGATCGATCGTTCTCGCTCGAGGGATCGGCAAACGTCAGACGAGCTGGCGGCTGCGGGCCGCTCCATCCTTTGTCTAAATTTCCTTTTTCTCCCCCCGGCACCCCTCGTCTGTCATTTTTTGCCCAACGTTTATTTTTTTTTTTCTTTCTCCCCGCCTCTTCCCGCACAGTTTTCCCGACAAGATTTAACTAGTCGCGGAAAATTTACGGTCGTAGGATATGAAAAATCGTCGCCAACCTGCCGGACGCGTCACCGTATGCGACGGCGACATCTCTCGCCTGCTGATTGGTTAGGTAAACGTTCGCGAAATTATCGTCAACGTGGGATCCTCGACGATACGATTCCGTCGACACGGGAACCACGGCCCTGCACGACATCCGCTGCGTTCGCGGTGGACCGGAAATTCCGCGGTGGAGATCCAGACGGGAGAGCAGGTGGAAAGCTTGGAGAGGTTCGAGACGCGTCGAGGTACGCGATTGCCGTTGATTACGAGTAATTATGATACAATTAGTCGATCAATTTTGAGGTTAGCGTGAATCGGAGATGGTGTAGATGATCTGAAGGAACTCGCGACGAAGGTGTTGTTGATGTCTGTTAGACGAGATTGAAAATGGGCTGCGATATAGGAGATTCGAAGGTTCACTCGGGTGCATTGAGCACTTTCTTTGGATGACAAATATGTGAACAATTCGTTTGCTATCAGATTTCTATATTTTCAAGTTTTCGAATTTAAAAATTTTCAGATTTCTAAATGGTTGAATTAAAAAGTTCTTACATATGTAAATTTCCTAATCCTCGACTTCTCAAATCTCCAGGTTTCTAAATGTCTTAAATTCCCAAATTCTCAGGTTTCTAAATTTTTCAAATTCCAAATCCTGAGATTTCTAAATTTCTAAAATTCTCAGGTTTCTAAATTCCAAAAATTCCCATATCCACAGCTTTTCAAATTTCTCAAATTCTCAGGTTTCTAAATTCAAAAAATTCCCAAATCCCCAAATCCCCAGATTTCCAAATTTCTCAAATCCTTAATTCATCACATTTCCAAATCCCCAAGGTAACCAAATTTTTTACATTCCCAAATCATCGGGTTCCCGATGATTTACATTTAACATTTACATGTTAAATGTAATTTTCATTAATAACTCTTAACTGATTTACTTTGTAATTTAAAGAAACTAACATTTAGTGACTTATAATTCATTATTATTCTAACAATCTCTGCATAATTTCTGCAATAATAATTCATGCAAAAATCTCAATACACCAACAAAAAATTACTATTTTTCAATAATCACATATTTACTATAAATCTTCCATAATTTGTTTTGAATGTAAACTAGTATTTTTACCTACATGGTTAAACACAAACTGTCTTAATGACATTGTACAACGATAATTAAAAACGTTTATTAAGCATTGATAATACTTATAACCAACAAAGCAGAAGAACCCGATTTTACTTTGAATTTATCCGTCATCCGCGTACAATTCCTTCGTTGTTAGTCAAAATCATTGTCCGGGGCATCCTTGTTCGACCAAGTATCTCGGTGAATAGCTTTGTTCGTAATGCAAAGAATTTAGTGTTCGAAATGTGAACAAGTCGAAAGAAACCGGGAAAGACAATTCGTGCGTCACTGTTTTCTGGGGAAATGTAAAAGGCATACACCCGCGGATAAAAAGTTTCGAAATGGAGATGAAAAAAGCAACGAAAACGCTCGAGTTGCCAAGGTATATCCGTGACACAGTTTTACAGCTTTGATCGAGCACTAGCCTTGGTTCGAAATGTTTAAGCGAATACGCGGCGAAGTAACTTCGCCATAATGTCACTTATACGGATAAGTTCGAATGTAAGGGTCGTTCGCGTATACACATTGTCTCGATCCACGATGCAGTATCTAAAGTCGAAACTTTAGAAACTTTCGCGCGGAAATTGACCCGACAGGTGTTATTTAATTCTAAGATCGCGTACACTGATATGGATACCAATTAAATCGCGGATATTTATGCAAATGCACATTTTTCATGTTGCACGCACTTTGCATATATTACGTAAACGACGGATCCATTAATATGTTTCATATTTCATGCACATTTTATATATACATATATTTTTTTTTCGGGATACCAGTTTTACTTGAAACAACTTATACACTATGATTTATGATTTATATACTCGCATGTTATATTAAATTTAGTTACGGCACTAATATGCATAATTGTAGTATAATGAAGTTGCTTCGTGGTAAAAATAAGGAATTATAATTGTAAGAGAAATTTTAACACTAGAAGTACTGGCATTGAATTCATACTTACTTTAATGTTGAAAGTAATGTAGAGAAATAAATAAATAAATACTACAGCGTCACCTAAGATATGCAACCATTCATTAGCTCAATAAAACGTAACAGACGCTTTGACAAAAGGGTGTTTAACAAAATTTTGTAACATAAAATATGAAACCTGAAACTGGTCATTTTGACTGGTTGGTAGTTCTAGTGTTAAAAAAATGAAGTAACTGAATTTTCTTCAATTTTTAAGATATCAGTCAGAATTTACACATATGATATGGATTATATAGTTCTGTGCCTTCTCACAATTATTTTTCTGTTTCATTCTAATTCTTTTAAACATTGAATTTGATTCTCAAGAATGAAATTGTGTTTCTATAATGAATGATATCACTGAAGAGTGATACACATTATGTGCGTGCACGCACATTAAGATAACCCGATCTAACTAAATTCGATTAAATCGACTGAAGTTGAATTAGACGAAAACGGGATGCAATTTTGTCGATCACTATAGGGGACCTCTGTAGGAATTTCCAAAGCTTTCAATCGCGGGGTTCTCGGTATTCGATTCCGATTTTAAGCCTGGAGAGTGCCCGGGGGCGTCTACAAAACCTTAGAAAAACTCAAAGGGAGCAACATCCCCGCTTCCGCTTTTCACGAAGCGTCCCACAGTTTCCACCCCGCTTCCGATTCAGTTTCTCCACCACGAGTGACACACAAACCGGAATAATCTTCGTAATCTCGTGGCACACGTTGCGGAAAATTGTGTGTCGTGATACCATAAGTGGCGTGTGCTTATGGGGAGACCTCTATGTAAATAAAGTTAAAAATGTCACTTCTTTTTTTTTTAAATGTTATTGTATTTGGATACATGTGATATTTAAAAATATCAGAAAAAATTAGTGCGTTTTTGGGGTCTTTCGTGATTTGACCATTGTTTAAACATATTTAAATGTTTACAGTGTAATAACAATTTATATCATCTTATTCGGGAAAGTTCACAGGTTTTTCTTGTGTAAAGTGCCACTGAACAGCTGTTACGGTAAAAACACACAAAATTCCCAAAGTTGAAAATTTGCAATTTCTTTAAACGTTGATTTTTCTTACGGCGTAACAAAGAAGAAAAATATTTTCTGTTTAAAATAGCATTATATTAAACGTGTTACTGCATCACAAAGAAGACAAATATTTTTTAGGGTAGTTGAAAGACCAGTCCCAATAGTTTCAAAAATAGTTAAAGCGAAACAATTTTTATGACTCATTGTCCGCAAGGAATATTAAAATTTTTAGATACGATCACATTTGGGAGCATCATTTTTGCCCACGCGGTAACAATTTTCTAAAAAAAACTATACATCCGATAGAAAGACGGATTTCAGATTCGTGCTGAGCTCGCAAAAGTCTCTAAAAATTTCACAGTGGCAGTCATGAAAACGAGAAAAAGTAAAAATTTGTCGTACGGTCAAATCGGCTTTATTTCGGCTTTCTACATAGAGATCCTCCCTTAATAAAACGCATGCGGTATTCTTCAAGCGTCCGCATGCCGCTTCCGCGTCCTCGCGGCGGACATTAGCAGCGGCACGATAATGGAAACACCGGACGTTGATGTATCTTAATAAGATACCGCGTGTATACGCGGTGTTATTTATTGCCGATTAATCGGTGTTCCGCTAGGGAACGCTGCACGATCGCCGCGCTACCATTTAAGGCGTTCGAATGGCGGCACGAAAAAAGTTCGGCGTCCTTCCGCACGACGCTCGCCGATATATCAGCCGATCATGCCGAGCCTACGGACGTTTCCCTTCGCAATTTACCGACCACTGTGTTTTTCTGCACGTCCTTATCGAGACGTGTCCCACCGTGTCACGGTCGCCTTGACATCGGCCTACCGCCGTTATCTGAAACGTATCTCTCGAATAGCAGCAACTTGACCTCCCCCGTATTTTCAGCTTTTCTCCACGATCCGATACGGAATCTTTCCACCCTCGGGGATGGAAAGTGTCCAGGTTCCACTCTTGTTCGGGTGACCCCTTTTTTTTCCCTCTTGCCGTTCGACAAACGTCACTGTTCGATGATAAGACGGACCGTCGGGCGGCGAGATCTTTATGTTCTTTGATCGAATTGAATTCGGTGGACGGGACTTCCGAAACGAGGATCCGGTCAGGCTTATGGGATTCCTATGTGTTATGCGTTGGATTATTTGGCTGTAGAACGGAGAACGTATTTTATGTTGTATCGAATAGAGAGTAAGCTCTTTGTGTGTATTTGCCGAGAGTTTGTTGAGGCACTGTAACTGTAGGTCCCTGCTTTATCATCCTTCGTGGGGGATGAGTGGGTAAACTTGATACTTTTCAGTTTTTTTATGTTGATTAATTTCGGTATTTTCAGACATTTGAATGTCCAAATTTTCAAATTTTTAAGCTTCCAATTTGCAACATCTAACCTCTTCAGATCCTTGGCCATATATGTGGAGAGCTAAATAACCTATAGAAAGCTATATTCTGTTCCGAAACCGTTACAAAAATAAATTTGTAATCTTTCAAAAATGTGCAACCCAGAAAATAAGTCCCAATTGCCATAAACCTATTAAAATATAAAATAAAATTGTCTTTATATGTACATATACATGTTCGAAACGGTTAAAGTAATGAATGATTTTTCCCTGCACACAGTAAGCCGGACTTTCAACGAAGTCTTTAACAATTATTATTGTTAGGGATTAAAGTAATTATGTTTATAAATGTATTTAAAACACTATTGAATAGTATTTGCTATTTGTAGTTATTTTCTGAAATTCTGAATTGTGAACTTTATTTTTTATACTGCATTCTGTTTATTGAGCCAACATGAATTAAAATATCAGTAAATTAAAATTTTGTTGTTGTAACTGAAACTAAAAATTCATTCCTGAGAAAGTTAAAAATTTGTAAATTCATAAATTATTAAATGTCTATATCTACCATCCTACAAATCCCAAAATCCTTCAATTCTCCAAAAATCTACACTTCAAAATGTAAAGTACCGAATACCAGAAAATTTCAAATTCAGAATGTTTAAAATGCGAAATATTCAAAACTTTCGATACTCTTTGACAATCAGATTCCGCGCGAAAGAATCTTTGTTTACATGACCTTTTCCGCAATTTTTCCGCCCCTATAGATAGCCCCGTTCAAGGCCATATACCGAGACACCGTCGTACCCAAAATTCTTTCCCTCGGAAATTTTAATGCCTAATTTCCGTCGACGTATGATCGAGCACGTGTCCCGTGGGTCAGAGCCTAATGACTTCAAAGATATCGCAAAGTCACCGGGACAGAATTTTCTCGCGTTAAAATCCTTAACGCTCAATTACACATGCACACATTTAATCAGTGCAAATTTTTCATTCCGCCGCTCCCGTTACATCCACGTTCGTTTCCAGCAAATCGCGACACGTTTACACTCGGTTGGTCACGAAACTCTGATCCGGCTTGTTCCCTGTACCGTTCTCGTTCTTTGTCTCGCCAACTCTTGTCCATTAATTTCACGCTTGATATTCAATTACGCATTCGCACGTTCGACGGACACGAATATTTCTTACGTTTCGCGTTTACATTCGTTCGATCGCTACTTCTCTCCATGTGGCTGGTCACGAAACTCTGATCCGTTTTGCTGTGTACATTTTCTAGATTTCTTGTCTAGCGTATTAATTCACCCTCGACCTCTCGACACTCGGACATTTTTTATGGGCTCCTTTCTCGTTGTTCCTGTTCTGTTCTGTACACCCCCATCGCCGACTGCTCCAGACAAGCGATAAATCTTATACGTTGGAGCTCATTGAAGCTCGGACCCGAACTGTCTGCACCATCCCCTCGGTCCTTTGTCTATGGACGTCCTTTTCATTAATTTCGCGCTTGACGTTCAATTATACAGTATAGTATAGTCATTCATTTATCCACGAAATTCCTTTTGTTCTCATTTATACTCGTTTTACGTTCATCCCCATTTGATCGTGTTTTATTATCCAATCTAGTCGTGTCATTGTCTATTATCTCGACAATTTACGAAGTGTCCATCTAAGTCGAGCATCTGAACAAATTACAGCTATCAATAATTGAAGAAATATCTAATGGAAACTTATATGGTTTCGGGGGTCACTTAGTGACGACTACACGTTCATCACGAATTTCAAGGTCATTATTTTATAATAACAATAATAGAGATGTTTAACTTAAGCTGGGCACTCTGTATTCGTTGCGAAAATTAACTTGATTTGTGAAACACCATATACATTTCATATTATTTCTAGACCATGTGTACTCATAAACAATATGTATTTCATATTATTCCTGGACGGAGTGCATAATGACAAAAGTAGCTCGATAATTCCTGCAAAAAAAAAACATATTTTATGTTACATTATAAAAATGCGAGAAACGTATAAATTACCCAAAAATATTGAACGATAAATTGAAATTATTACACGTAATATAAATCATGTTTCAGTGTACAAAAGATTTGATATAAGTTCTTTATTCACGAAGGAATTGTACGAAGTAAACTTTTAATGAACTTGTTCGAAGTAATTCATATCCAACTGCGGATAATTTATGCGTTCGCTTAAATTTCCACCCTTGTTCAGAACTGCTCATAACACGCGATATATCTTGGCGGCCACAGAAGTCTCCCCAACATGAACTGTCCGTTGCATTCTCTCCGATTAATTCACGCTCCGTGTTCTCGTAACGACGCAGTAATTTAAGAAACTTCCATTCGATCGTCATAGTCGTCGAAGCGTTGGAGACGGCCCGTCTAAATAAACCAGAATTGAACAAAATATTTCAGACAAATGGTGTTTGTTTCCAAGGGGAGTATTATTCGAAATCGATACTCCATTTCGTAGATGAAAGCGTGAAAGACGAGGGAAGGTCAACTTGTTTTTCTCAATTTCCAAGAAAGCGACAGTGAGTTACAGAAAACATCAATGAACCCGGACATTTAGATTTGGAACGTTGATCTACAAAATTTATTTAAATCAAATTGTATATTTGATGTATGGATAAGTCTGTCAAACTAACGGAGTTCGTTGAACGAATATAATTATTAAACAGATACAAATTTAATATAATTATTGAACAAGTACAGTGATCAGAATTTATTAGGTTGTTCAGAAAGTAATTTCGTTTTTTTTTTATGAAAACAAGAGACGATTACTTTTTTCTTTTTTGAATCGCATTTTTAAAACAGTTAAATATTCCAAAAATATTTTATTGAGCACCAATCACACACTAGAATCAGTTGAACTTTTTCACAAGTTAGTCTCTTGAGAAAAAATGAAATCACTTTTCGAAGAACCCTGTAATATAATTATTAAGCACATACATAACATATCATGAGCACTAGTGCTGTTCTTTCATAATTTAGACAGTTATTGAGATGATTGGTCTTAAATGTCTCATTCTAAGAACATTTTACTTTTTGTCTCGATCTACTTCATTTTTAATCAACCCTCCAGTTTCAATCAATCGAATATTTCGATCCCGGGCTCCCTATTTCGAACACGCACGCACAGATCGTTATCCGTCCCCCACATTCGCGTACTATTATCCTATTTTCTCTTCGCTTTCGTCCGAACCACCCCGTTTCTTGACTGCTCGAGACAGGACGATATATCTTGGAGCATTGGTGGCGACAAAGGCTCTCGAACGGTGCTGTCCTTCGTGTCGTCCCGTTTCTTTACCGTCGGCCATTTTCTCACACTGAAAGACCGAAAGAACTCGTTACATGGTGGCTACGTAACGAAACGCAGTCGCTCTTTCATCGCCGTCAACCACTATTTGTCAAGCTCTCCTCGGTAGAAAGGCCATTAACGTTCCTCCGTTTCCTTTCGCAACACCGATCCTTTGTTCGTATCTACTTGGCTATAACAGCAGCGAATTTTACAGCGGGCGATCCGATTATTATGACCGTTTTAAAACGATCATTTATTCCCAGTCGAAGTCCTCGGGCAAATATCTCGACCACCCACAACTTTCAACGTCTTTCGTCTTCTCAGTAAAATTGAAACGCCTCGTGGGAATTTAGTTAGAAATTTTGTAATGCACACGTAACATTTGTATAATGTAATTCACTCTCCACATTCACATTCGCATATAGTTACATAGTATTTTATATAGCACATAGCATTTTAATTTTTAATAAATGGGTTAAGTTGGACTTAATGTAATATTATATAAAAAAAAGTCTTGAAATATATTCCAAGACATTTGCACTCGAAAGGGGAGTCGCATATGACAATTCGAAACGAATATCTTTCATCCAAGTTTATCTAAGTCTCCGTATCAAGACATTTCATGTACATATGTAACACGTCACTAAATGTCTACAACAAGTTTATGCCTTGATGTAAACATTTGATGATATGTTACACATGTACACGATGTGTAAGCATAGCGATAGAGACAATATCGACAATTAACAACACAACTACCGACGTACGATGCAAAATTATTTCGAAGTTAAAAATGAAGTTGAAAAATAAATTAACAAACGATGAAACATAAATGAATACACTCATTGGTTCTTCGTCTCGATGACAATCAGCACAAATGTCAAGAAAACCGTGTTAACAAATTTTGTCGTTTGAAGTAGGAAATCTGTGAAAGGGGTCATTTGATCGCATTTGGTAGTTTCAGTGTTAATAGCAGAACAATGACCTCATAATAATTTTCAATCAGAAATTTTTAGAGACGTTAGCTATCAGCGAAAATCCCTTCGAGTGCAAACAATCAACGCGAAAAAGGTTGCAAAAAAGGTGAAACTGCAAAATAGTTTCGCAAGATCGACTTGTACCGGCGTTTGCTGACACTAACGACACACATGTTTCTCTGTACATGAATCAGGTTCAACTACCGTCCAGTATAAGTCATCGTTCACGGCCATTCTATGTTTCGGCCAGTCGATCGACCCCTGAGTTTCAGGCAGCGCGCCAGCGAGTGGATCTATAAGGTCAGTCTTAACGGCAAAAACGCGCGGCTAATGCGGAGAATTCTCCGTGGCGGTGCTCTCTGCCAAATGGGTCAACCGTGGTGAGACGGGAACAGGCGATGTAGCAAAATTCCACGAGAGAGTACGACCACGACGATATTCGCGCCATTTCGGGAGCCATAAAAGTCGGGACGCGGCCCGCTACCGTAATCTATACCGGTCTCTCTAAACGAATTATAGCGGATTTAACGCCGAACAGCCTTGAAAAAGCACGACGGTCACGGAATCGATCTTCCCCACTCGCTTTCCTGCTCTTCTGCGCCTTTCTCTTAAACCCTCCGCTTCCTTACCTTTCGCTATCTCTGCTCGTGACTCTTCTTCTATCGCCGCGACGAGGGTGCGAAGCGAGGACACCCAGAGACTTCCGTTAACCCCTTCCTGTATCATTTATGTGTCGGATGCATCAGTCAAAACTAACTATTCGTGGCTATAATACTAACACTAGAAATACCAATTGATAAAAATGACCAATTTCGGGTTTGACCGAAACTTTTATTGGTGCGACGAGGGTGCGAAGCAAGGACACCCAGAAACTTCCGTTAACCCCTTCCTGTATCATTTATGTGTCGGATGCATCAGTTAAAACTAATTATTCGTAGCTATAATATTATCACTAGAAATAACAATTTATAAAAATGACCACTTTTGGTTTTGACATCCTGTGTTACAAAATTCTGTTGCTACCCTTTTGTCAAAATGTCTCTCATGTTTTATCGAGATAATGGATGGTTGTGTATGCTAAGTGATGCTATAGTATTTATATATTTTGCTACATTATTTTCAATTTTACAGTAAGTATGTATTTAGTGACGGTACTTCTAGTGTTAAAACAAAGAAAATTAAAATATTTTGAATATTTTATATTCAAGGCTCCTTGGTTATCCAAATTATGATTTTACTTTAACTTCAAATTGAAAAGTATTAAATATTTGAACAAAGTTTGTCACATTTGAGCTGTGAGTGCATCACGAATCAGACTCGTCAAAGGCAAGGGGTTAACCGCGAGTTCAGTTCATCCCTCGTGAGATGCATAATTATCGATCAATGACAAATACATGTGTCGAAATGCTCCTGTTATAAATTCAATAAAATATTTTTTTATATTAACCCGTTTCCCTCGAAGGTATTATTACGGGTAGCAGATCAGCAACTCTAAAACTCTTTAGTTAAAAAGTTTGATGAATTCTTTCAAAGTTATTATTTGTCTATTAATTGCTGCTATTAGCTGTTTCGTTATGTTTATAAATCATACTACAGTGTCAACTTAGTTAAAAAATGGTTATTCCAAATTGCTGTATTAAATAAAATGGTGAGCGTCAGTTACCTTTCGAGTGCAAAGGGTTAAATTGTAAAAAATTACATAAGAAATTTAAGTGGGAAAATTAGTAGTCAGGTTTGAGTAGAGAGTTGATGTTTTGAGAAGATACAAAGAAGAGTGGCGTTGATTGCAAGTGACATTTCAAGGTTTCGGTTGAGAAAATCTGGTTTGGGAAAGCAGAAACGACCCCACTCGGCTACTGCAATTTATTCGTTAATTGCTGTGTAACCTTCTAGTCCACGAGCACGTTGACTAACGAAAAATTGCGACCCGTCACCGGCAAATGTTACCCATAGCTTTTGGAGCGAGTTGGTCCGCGCGGTTCTACTCGCTTCGTTATCTCGAATAAACCCGCGACTTCAATTAACACCCACGCGATCGTCTCGCCCGATCCGAATCCCTCTTCTTAATTGGCAAATGATTTTTCGCCACGGAGAAACGCTATTACACTCCTTCGATATAAATTTTCCGTCTACTGCGTACTCGAAATTTGATACGATCTAACGGGACGATACGGGCGCGAACGACATTTTCAATTAAATGAGTAAATTTTATCTTTGTAAAGATTTTTTAAAAATAATTTTTTGTATTTAATTCTTACTTGTTCGATGACATAGTTGAAAATGTACAATTTTACGATCTTTTTCATCTTTATGTTTGGAAATCTGAACATTTTTAAATTGAAATTTCTTAACCTTAGAAACTTGTACATTTACAGATTTTTTTATTTTTAAACACGGAAATTTTCAGATTTACAAATACTCCAAATTACAGATTCTTAAATTAAAAGATTTAAACACTGACAGATTTTCAAGTTTCCAAGTTTTCGAGTTTCCACATATTCAGATTTTCAAATTCTAAAATCTTTCAATTATTCAGGTAGCCATTGACAAATCTTAAAAGTCACCATTTTTTATGTTCCATTTTTTTAATCACTTATAAATTGACGTAAACACGTATCACACAGAAAGCTTAGAATACTAAAAATTTATTCTCAAAAGAATATTAGAAAATTTTTTAACAACATATTCTGTGCGTGTACATGTTTGTATTGCTTTATTTAACGAACATAATAATTCATCACGCGAAATTAACCCCGATAACGTACACGTAATTGAAGTAATCTATGAAAACGATCTTGTAATGTCTGCCACAATACCAGGTCGATACTTGGAGAAGTTCCATTAAAGCGAAACAAACTAGTAATAAAATCTTGGCAGGCAGTGCTCCGAAGAAAAGTTGAAGCAATATAAACTTTTTCGTACTATTATCAACTTCAAGTACAATTGCACGGTTTAAATCTGATACGTATAGACGCTATTAAAGCATAAAATATTTAACGAAGTCGACATAAGCAACTTCTCTCGATAATGGCACTTGCAGTTTTATTATTTCCATTGTAAATAATATGGTGCTTTTAACGGTGAGCTGTCTCCTTTGAATCAATTGTTTAATACGCGACCAAAAAATTCTGTTATTTCGCAGAAACGTGGATGGCACTGTAATTTAACATTAACCGAAATTCATAACACTTTGCGTTCAGTGTATTTGTTTCAATTCCCAATAGCATCCATTTACTGCATTCATTACAATTTATAGCAGTAAACATTTAGTAAGTACATTTATTGCAATTTGTAACGATATTCATTTACCGGATACGTTCATTACAATTTATAAAAATATGCATCTACTGCACATATTTATTACAATTTGCAGTAATATTTCATTTTTCTTTGTTTACTCAGTGCTGGTCAGTTTTAAAATTTCATTAAAATTTTGTTTGAACTTTTCTTTTCTCTTTCGCTTCATAATCTTAATAAATTAATTTTGTAGCGCCGCATGCTTCCATAGTAGTCAACGTGTTGAAATATCAGCCCGTCGGCAAATATTTTCTTTCAAAGGCAGGGACGGGCATCGGGGCAATCTCGAAGTGATATATTGTTACCTAGACAAACCAGGGTGGCGACGTGACATGCCATTTTAAGCAGCCGTCACAACACACTGTTTAATCAGCTGTTACTCTAATCGTTTAATAACGAATCTAAAATTGCGCTGCATACAGGTTAAAAAATAATAAATGTTACGTGAACTTTATCGCATACGTACACGTTTTGTGATAACATTGCACACATTATACACATTCGAAAGTAATTCAATTAACATGCTATGGATGGACAGATTTTATCAATATTTAATATACTTGTAGTTAAAGAACGGCGCAAGATATAATTTTATGTGGTGCAAAAGTGATTAACATAAAATTTACATTTCCCCATACAAAAATTAATGAAAATGATGCTTTCGTTGGAAGTACATGCAAATTTTCATATAAAAGCAAATCAGGATAAAAATTAGTTATCTAATTTTTAATACTTTAATATTCTGATCACAATGATAGAAGAGCATATTGTGACGACACCTTAAAAAGGCATGTTAATCTCTGCCTAACTTTGTTTGAATTGCAATGTATCACGTTACTTCGAGAAATTACCCTAATGTTCATCCTTGTACAAATAGCTGCTGTCTACATCACTTAGAAGCACTGCTGTTAGCAACATTATCCAAGAACGAATTACTAGTATATAATGCTCAACTTCATTATTAAATTTTAAATTTATATCATCAAATCTATTTCATCAAAGTACAATCCAGATGTTTGAAATTCGGACTAAAGTTTTGAAGCTGTTATCGATTGTACATGTGTTTCATGTTCAAGATTACAGTCATGGTCATTAATAAGTTTAATACACTTTAAGTACAGTATTAATATAGTATATTAAGCCTCTAGTTTTTATGCCACAATATGATGTATTTGAACTTCCTCTCATAAGCAACTTATTTTTATTAACACATTGTTGACCAGTAATTGTACTTGTATTAGGTGCTGCAATTTTTAAAACTCATTTAGTATAATATAGGATATTGTACATGCTACAAGCTGGTAGTATTTTGTACAATAAAACAAACTAATATAGGTATCAATCATGTTTGTTTTATTGCAAAAACATTTCTCTCGATATTTGCATTTTTCTAGCAGTTTTTTTGTTATAAATATTTTCAACGAATCGTGACAGTGATTTTTTAATGCATCGTACGAAGAGGCAGTATAAGTTTCGTTTCAATTAATTACATAGTCCGTTTACATAGTTTCACTTCCACATTAAAAATTATCAATCTTATCAGCAAAAAAAAATTATTTCTTACCCTTCTACATAAATTTGCCAGTCAACAATATGTTAAAATTTCTGTGAATAAGAATTACGTCTGTTCTCATGAAAAGTCGAGTTAGGAAATAATGTTTCAAATTCCCTAGATGTTGTTCCTGTGGTCGAGAGAGCCAGCACCCGGTCCAAAAGCGGGTCCCTGGTTCGCGTGGTTCGCCACGGCGCTGGTTCTCTGGCGTTGTAGAAGAACCGTGGCCAAAGCCATCTTGGCCGTGTCGCCGTTGAGGTTGCTGAAGAAACATCGTCTGTTACCACTGACGACGTCGAAGGCCTCGTCGACGGCCACCCTATCGAAGCAGCATCAACGATTGAAACTGGAGAATCCGATATTGCAACGGAAACACAGACACTCGGTGGTCAGAACGAAGGTGAAACGATTGTGCACCGGCGACGGTCCACACGTGACGAACTCGAGCTCCCCGATTCAGCAAATTCACTATAAAGTCACCAGGAGCGGCAAGGTGTACGGGAAATATCAGAACAAGGTCATGATGCCGGCGAACTGCAGCCAAGGAAGCCACTGAAACGCGACCATTCTCACTTTTCTCCGTCTGCTCGTTACCGAATTAGCCCTTTGTGTGACCATGGGCAAAGTTTCGTTGCCCGGTGATCGTTCGTCGCGTCCACGTAAATACCGTGTGTGTGCATGTAATCGCGACACGTAGCCTTGATTATGTCCGCCATAAAAATGTCGTTACGCCAAATGGACACGTTGTTTTTGCACGACGAACACGTACAACGATGTACCGCGAATTTTTTCTTCGCCGTCTTCTTCGTAGCGAGATTTTAGAAATTCTGTTTGCCTTTTTGAAATCTGTTTGTTGTACACGATGAAAAATGTTTTTGAGATTGTTTTGTAACACGCGCGCAGAAAATACGAGACGTGACTCAGTGATTTGTTGGTTGTTTCATTGACGCGGATGTTGTGGGCGTTGTTTGATCGCGGCAGCAGCTGGTGCGTGGTTCCGAAAATTTTCTGATCTACCGATCGGAAACGACGCGAGAATTTTATCCCCAAACGATTCTCGAATCAATCGGTTGAAAATATTGCGCCGAGTTCGACGGAAACGGGAAGATGCGTCTCGTTCGCGCGGAAGAAGTAGGTCAAAAAATGATCGACGTTTATGGGAGATTGTACAGGAAAGCTATTTAGGCAATGCTGCGACAGTTTCTTACTCTCTATTCAATAGGTAAGTAACTATAATTAATTATTACGTTGATAATGAATGTTTCGTGCATGTTATTCGAAATCGTTCAAACATGGAGAAATAGAGCAATTATTATTAATAATTCAGAATTGTGGCCATTATATTTTACAAATGCTGGAATTTTAAGTTCTGCAAAAATATACTATGATGACGGTGTGACGATGACTTGAAGACTACAAAAAAATAAATCTCAACATATAAATTATTCATTTCGATATTATTAACATTAATAAATTATTAATAGTTTATCCAATGAAAGTATAACTTTCCTCATTTTTCTTTATTTTTTTTTTATATTTTATAATAGGAGAATTTATACTGTTCGTCGAGTATTCTGGTCAGTGGTTGATTTTAACAATAGTGGCAACTTTTACCACGATGTCCAAAAATTTCTTTGATCACAATTTACGCGTAGAAGTAAAATTTTATCGAAGCACAGTGCGTTTTCGCGTTGGAGGAAGCGATTTAGCAGAGGGTGCGACTATTAGTCTTCTTGCTTCTTCCTGATGTCCTCGGCACAGTTTCGAGTGCCGAGGTCGTTTGACAGAGACCTTCGTCGGGGTCACTATTGTATCTACAATCCACGACGACCACCAGCGTCATTTTGGACTCATGGTCCCACTTCTCTTCCCCCATCTACGAACAGATCAATAAGCATTCGGTGCGTTTCGATATCTCACGACATGTTCCTTATACCTCGCTATATGATTTTCCGTATCTCGCAATCGTTCGTCGATTTTTCGTTCTCCTTCGTTCGAAAGTCTGCGGATGTCGACGTTGCACCGATTTGGTACACGAGATCGCGATTGACGCAACATCTCTTTCAGTTTCGCGTTCATTGAATATTCTTTACGTTTCCGCATGATGTGACGAAAACTGAGGACGACGTCGCTTCCGTCATGAAGTTATGGCACACTCGCTTCAGCTTCGCGGTTCAATTGAAATAGTAAACGCTATTTATTAAACTACCCTATCAAGTACCATTTATTGAATTAAACTATTAAACACTACTTATTAAAATACCCTATCAAGATTTATTTGTTAAATTAAACTATTGAATATTACTTATTAAATTACCCTATCAAGTATTATTTGTTAAATTAAACTATTTAATGGTACTTATTAAATAAACTTATCAAGTATTATTTGTTAAATTAAATTATTAAATATTACTTATTATATAAGCTTACCAACTACTATTTATCAAAATAAACTATTTAGGACTATTAACTAAATGAAACTATTAAACACGTATCTAGTATTAAATTAAACGATCAATTACTGATTCTCTATGCTGAATATAATTTTTTGATACTAAAATATTTTGAGAATTTGTTATAGGATATTTGCAGTGACGGTTTAAGTTTGACGATTTAAAAAGAGGTTAAGCCTTTTAGGATTATTTTTGTAAGTCAGGTTACCATTTTAATTGATGAGAAAAATTATTTCAATTTATGAGAAATTCTTTGTTATAAAAAAATTGTGCCAACCGAGGTATATAGCTTGAGTCTTCGAAGCTCTAAAGCTCAACCTTAAAGGCTGAACTCCTAAGACTAATGCCTTTAAAGCTCAAGCATCGAAGCTTTTGAGGTTAAAGTAAGAAGTTAACACGAATTTTAACCGTAATTTTATTCCGGCGAAAACGTGTAGGATTTTTCAAGCGTTCTATTTCTGGAGTAACGTTTCTCAACCTTTCATATGCAAATGCATATAATATGAAGTTTTAAAACAGTAATAAACTACGGTATATTTTATATAATATACATTTAAATTTAATTAGGCAAAAATATGAGACGAATAACGTTTAATAAAACAAGCTTTTTTAAAGTCAGACAATAAAAATCACCAAAATAGAATACTACTTTATAAAAACTGTATGAATTATGAGCGGAATAATGTAAGATAATATTTAATTCTTTGTTATTGTAATTTATCGTCAACTAATTCATTAATATCTGAGTAGGAGCAGTTAATACCATTCTTACTATCGAACTTACGTTTTAACAATGATTCGACAATATAATATGGCTACGAAGTAATAGTCATAATTATAGTAGCTATAATTCCCCAACCTATAAGTTGAAAATCTCTATTCTAGAGCCCTGAAAGTAGGGAACTATCTAGCGACTATTGCATAGAATACCGCAGTATACAACACACTAATGATACGAATACTAACCACCTCCCTAATAACACTTTATAATGAATAAAATTTAAACTAAACGCGTGAAATTTAAGAAGAGCAATCGTTCAAGCTATTTTCAGCGAAAAATGATTGGAAAAATGTCTGTATCGAGAAATGGTGTCCCGACTGAAACGGTTAAGTTCGTGTTGTCGTTCCATTTTTGTAACAGTTTCTATGTACGACCACTCAGCGGCTCGGGCTATTGTCTAAGGCCGCAGACGGGTTCTATTAATAATTTCATCCCCTTCGATCGGGAATGTGGTTAAGGGTTCCTAGAGGATCCCCTGATAGTCAGCGTCTGACGGGATACGCGTGAGGTTCGCCAGCGGAACAGGGCATTGAATCATTAAATTTGGCACAGTTACGTTTTCATTCTGAAACGACGACGTGCGGCACACCGATATACGCTCTGCTCATTCTAAAACCATGGCCATTGTGCCACAAATTGGCACATCTCTGATTAGAAACTTGCCTGCCGGTTCATTGTTGCGTGGACTGTGGCAATGCGCGTGCGACGATAGGAACAGTCGTTGAGACGATCTCGAAGAAACTTTCGTGAATGTATCTGATTACTCGAAGGAGGTCATTGCCCAGTTTGTTTTACCGTTTGGCCCATCCTTTAATGATGGTTCTCGTACATCATCTTCCCCTACCCGAGAACCAGGCTGAGTGAAGTTCGTCTTCGTTGACTTTCAAGAAAGACGAAAAAGTGATATTCAGGGAGAAAATAGCTGATTTTTATATTTGACGTATCGTGTTTTCAGTCGACTATTTTGTATCATTAAATTTTGGGATTTGGAAATCGTGAAATTTGGAAATTTGGAGATTTGAAAAGTTGGATAATTGGAGATTCGGAGATTTTGAAATATTGAAATTTGGTGATTTGGAGATTTGGATATTTAGAAATTTGGAAAATTGGAGAATTGGAGAATTGGAGATTTGAAAATTTGGATTTTTAAAAATTTGGGGATATAGATTTTTGGAAATTTGACGATTTGAAGAATTGGAGAATTGGAAATTTAGCAATTTGGATTTTTGGAAACTTGGGGTTGTAGATTTTTGGAAATTTGGAGAATTGGAAATTTGTAAATTTGTAAATTTGCTGATTTGGAGATTTGGAGATTTGGAAATTTGGAAATTTGGAGATTTGAAAATTTTGAGATTTGGATATTTGGAGTGTTAGAGATTGTGAGGTTTAGAGATTTCGAAATTTTGAGAATTTTGTAATTTAATTATTTAGACCATTTCACATCGAGTTTCCGAACATTTGAATATTTGACAATTTAAAAATATCCAATACAGTCCCTTCGATAACTATGAAATGCTATTGCACAAATATGACGGTCGCAACTATCTAACCTAATGTAAGGTTTATAGACATAATCTAATCTATGTCAAGCTACCTACCTAGTATGACTTTAATCTAATTTAACTTCGACCATAACCATTCTTAAACGCAATGTAAATGTATCTAACTAAGCCGTAACCTAAACGTATCTTAACCCTAACCGAGCCTATCTTAATCGGAATCCAATCCAATAGAATGTTGCATATTATCACTTTAATTTCCTACAAGGATCACTCAAATGTTCCTTAATACTACTATCTTTATCAATTATCACCTATTAACTTCAAATGACAACTAAAGCGCTACTTTAAATTTAGTTGTAATAATAAAATAAAGATCTCCTTCGAAAAGATTTCGTATGATCAGGCTTCAAGACGAGACGTTATCGTCCACGTGTATTTTAAAGAGATTGCAAGTTTCAGGCAGGAATACGAAACACAGCCGGAGTCCCTTAATCGATCATTCGACGTCGTTCGTTTGCAAACGAGTTTCGGCGCCGCGTCACCTCGGAATCGAATTAAGTAATTAAATTGCCGGGTACTGATTACAATCTTTGTTCGAACGAGTCCGGCTTTGTCCCACGGCATCGTCGAAGCCTCGGCGCGGATCGTGTACGCGAATTTCCTGTTTTTTAATCAAGAGCGTACGAAAATAGCGCCCGGGAAGACTTAATCAGCCTGTCTAACGTGAGTGGATGAAAGGAGGTTCTATCTGATTTGAATAGAGCGACGCTGGGATGGGGCTTCGTTAAGGTCACCGACAAGACCTTGCCTGTACTGAATTACGCGATCACCAATTTCACGTCATAGATACTCTATATCGGCCAAATAATATTGACTCATCGAAAAGTAATTCCCTCTTAACACTTTGTTTTACATAACCGTGGTAGTCCGCTTCTACCTTGCGCATTCAACGCGATTATGCTAATTGTTGAACGTGCAGTGTGTCGTTCTCCGAATGATAAGAACTTGTTTCAAATATTGGAATTATCAATTAATGCGTTCTTCAGGTTTTTAAATTTCGAATTTGGTAATATTTAATTTCCAAATATATTAATCTTCAATTTCCAAAACACATTTCTAATTTTCAAAGTTGTTCATTTTTAATTTTCAAATTTGCTCATGTTCAATTTACAAATTTGTTAATTTTTAATTTTCAAATTCATTCATTTTTAATTTTCAATTTTATTCATTCTTGTACTTTTAAATTTGTAAATCTTTATAGTTTGAAATTTATAAACTTTAGCGTTCTGAAATTTATCGACTTTGACGATCTAGAATTTACAAATTTGTGCAGTCTATAAGTTTTTCAATTATTCAATTATCTGAACCAATTTTTCATTTAGAAGAATGGAAATAAAAATGTGAATAAAAGATCAATAAAAATCTAAATGAAGATATAAATAAAAATCAATAATAATATAAATGAAAATGTAAACCGACATCTAAATAAAAATCAATAAAAATTCAAATAAAAAGTCAATACAAAATCAATATAAAAATAATTAAATATCGAAAGAAAAATTGAAATGAAGGTCAGTAAAATTGTAAATAGAAACTAAATAAAATTGTATAAAAATGTAGCATTGTATCTATGTACATGTATGGAATTGTTACCTGGACAAATGACAGAGGAATCATTAAAACTAGCATTATGTAAATCTAGTTGAGGATTCGAGGTGCGAGAGCGACCTAGACGAAGGTTCTGCGTTCATCGCAGGATATACATAACTGATGTGAAACACGCGAGTGAGAGTCGATGATAAAGTGAAGCCACTTTGTAAAATGCACTTGGTCGAGATAAGGTGAACGCGAGGAACGTACATCCGAGTTGATTACGCTGATTCAATTATTTCTGTCGCGTCATGAGCCAGCCAGGTAGCCGATTCTATTTTAATCGACTTTTTTTTTTCATCGCCTATTGACACTTGTTTCGTACTCGGAATCCTATTATCGTTCCTTCCCTCGCAACCGGTGAATTCGTTCCTGTGAATTCACCGGGATATCGAATTCCACCAATAAAATACCCCTCCGCCAATAAAATAGACAGACAAATTGGATAGATTCGGTCCATCGTTTCAACGTATACGATTTTCCAATAGGTCCTTTAGAACGTTTTTTTTTTTATTAATAAAACGCGCTTCAATTTAAACAACTTCGATCTAGTTTGTTTCAATGTAAAGTTTCATCGATTGCAATTACGGAGATAAATGATATTGTATCGAGTTTGTATTGAAAGGACTAACTAAGTATTAAACAATGTAAGATATTTTTATGTGACTTCCGCTCGTACGAAGTGCGATTAAGGAAATCGGAATTACTGAAATAATTTATTGTAATTGTCGGTTTAAGGTTGATACGGTTACCGTAATCTTCTTTAGTCACAATTTTGTAGGTGAATGACTTGATTCGTCAGCACTTTTTAAACGAATTAAACTTATTAGTATGGGCAAATAATCCTATAATAAAAGAAGCTGAATCCTCTAAACTGCGTAGGTAGTTGACACATCAAGTTTCTTAATTATTTGTGGCTGACGGGTCCATGAACTAATATAATTGCTACAATCTAAGACAAAGCATAATATCTATTTGAAATGAATAATGTACTATTTAAACAATTAAAAAGAAGGTAAAATAGAACTGCAGTCTCAGAAGGGGCAGTATATCGAGATTTTACTGGTTATGTATAATTTTTTTAAACTATGAATGCATTTTTGCAAGACCGTGTATTCACTGATATTTCACTGTGTATTCGTTATTTTATTAAAATAAAAAATATGCTTTTACACTGTTCTTATTTTTTTATATACCTTTTTATACATTTACTAAAAACTCTTCAGTTCATGAACATATTTCTCTAAATCTATGCAAGTACCATGTATTTTTTATACTTGCAAAGGTATTTGACTAAAACTATTTGCTGTGTATCATTTTTAAATCCACAACTGCGTATTTTTACAAGTACATAAGTCCACGTATGTACAATATATTTATTTTATTTATACTAGTCGTATCGGTCACGAGTCTGCCGAATTTTTCAAAATTACTATAAAATATTTTTCTAAATTTAAAAGTTTCGTCTAGGCGAACGAATAAAATCGTCAAACTTATTTTCTACTATTTTACCTAGCAACACTATACTTGAGGTCTGTGGAGAGGTATACGTTAACCACTGGATTGGTGCAAATAGGATTATTGCGTTCTGCAGTTGCAGCAACAGTAAATCCTT
Organism: Coelioxys conoideus; assembly: GCA_947623535.1. Classification (NCBI taxonomy): domain Eukaryota; kingdom Metazoa; phylum Arthropoda; class Insecta; order Hymenoptera; family Megachilidae; genus Coelioxys; species Coelioxys conoideus. The sequence goes on from OX392449.1 coordinate 12,086,916, forward strand.
CAGGGTTCCGGATAGAGGAGCCTTCTCCATACGATCATCATTATGCTACATCGGTCAATGGAGTGTTAGTTACGGGTCATGGAGTGTTGCATAATTCCGGACCAGCTTCGAACGGAAAGGTCACCGTTTTCATGCATGTCGTATTTCAACGACAGCGGAACAATTAAATGTACTCCAACGCGAAGATAGGTGGTTTCGATTTCCAGATGTCCTTCGACCTTCTCTATATCTCATTAACTTTCATTACAAACTCTCTAATTTCATCTTCGATCTCTGATAATTCCTGTTTTTATATCAATCACTTACGATGATATGTTTTCATTGCACGCAATTACATCTTCACGAATTTTCAAGATAAACAATGTCCTTTTCACGATTGTTAAAAATAAACAATTTTTCTGCAATGTCAATATCCCTTTCCTTAACATTTAATCAATTATTTTGTTACATGCCGAAATACTTTGTAATGTTTGTAAGAAGATTTTGATGGACTAAAAGACCAGAAGAAACGATTATTTGCGGATGTTAAGTTTAGAGAATAAGATAATATGAACAATTTTGAGAATTCAATTTATGAACGAGTATTTAGTAATGATAGACATATTCTTCTTAAACGAATGAAAATAAATAATTTCCTTTATACATATTTAATAAAAAGCATAAGATTGATAAAATGGAATAAAAAGCATTTTCGTCATCATTTTCATTCCGTGTATTTAATTCTAGTATTATTATATTTATTTTCAAATAATGCGTTATAAATAGTCACTATAGGAAAGTATAGCTGACCAATGTACCAAAGAAGCAATGATTATATTTTTATAAAAATCTTTATTGTTGATTATGCCACGTATTTTGTAAAAATTAATTATGAATCATCTAGCTTCGCGTCTGTTGATACTACAAAATTGTGAGTATTAAATATAACTATTTAATTATACCTGTATTTAAATAGACTCTACTGTATCAATTTATAAAGAGGATATGATCTGTGAAAGTGACACGCAATTTCTCAATTCGAAGATTTAAAAATTCAAAAATGTCAAGCACTCAAATAACTTGTACAAAAGATCGGAAGAATTAATAATCGTATCTAAATTAATACTGCGAATATATGTGCATATATTGAAGTTTTCTAATTGAATAATTGGGAATTGGATGAATGAGACGATTTTAATAATTTGATCGTACACACGGAATCGATTTAAAGGGAATCGGTAACAAGATTGATGATACTCGTACTTATTGCGTCATTAGTATCGCTATCGGGCACTAATATATGGAAAAGTCCTCCGACAGGTAATCGAACGCAAACGAAGCGTCTCGGGAAATTTGCATAATGGGAATTTAATCTACAGAAGCTGCGACCGCGTTAGGTGACACTTTATGGACGCATAAAAAGCGAGAAAATAATTAATCACCGACTGCACTAAATGAGCACCTGGCCAATTGGAAGCATAAATCTCTGCACGCGACATTACGGAATTTCATAACTTATCCTGATCTCTGGCCGAAAAATTAACGACTTCATATGGTCGTAACAACGACGGGCATACTTTATTTCCGTGGAATTTCCGAACGAATGATACGGAACCATCCGAACGATCGATCAATTTCCAATGACGCCGGAGTCTCTGTTGCAATCAATCTTTCCCCATCCAAATATCCCGAGTCACCCCAAAAATATCTGGCGTTTATGGCAGCCAAACAGCCCTCGATGTCGTTTCCGAGCTTCCGAGCGCAGATGCGGCGCGACTCTTGCGATTGGAAGGGCGATATAGCGAAGCACGTGTCGAGTTGAAAGCCGAAGCAGAAGAAGAGAAAGAAATCCCGACGAAAACATCGATGTAAGAAAAAGGATATATTCTCTAAATAGAAATCCCTTAGTTCATCGTGAAGAGTAATTAAGTGTGATAGGGTGGCAAGTTCATTTTGTTGGAGTGTGCTGGTAATTTATTAATTCTATAAGGATGTAGTTTTTGTCAATTTATAGCTGAATAAAGGATACTGCAAATCATAAAATTACCAAATATCCCTGTGCCCAAATCTGCAAACCCGACAATATTCAAATATCCCCATGTCCAAATCTGTAAATTATAAAATTACCAAATATCCCTATGCTCAAATCTGAAAGTACAACAATTTTCAAATACAACCATGTGTAAATCTACAAGTCCGACATTATTTAAATATCCCCATGTCCAATTCTGAAAGTACAATAATTTTCAAATATCCCGATGTCCAAACTTGCAAGCCAAATATGTCCAAATATCCCTATAAATATCTAAACCTGCAAATACAACAATTTTGAACGATCCCCATGTCCAAATCTGCAAGTCTTAAAATTTCCAAATGTCCCTATGTCTAAATCTGTAAGTCCCAAAATTTCCAAACGTCTCCATTCCAAAATCAGCAATTTCGAAAACTTCCACGTATCCCTGGTACCAAAACTGCAAGTCCGAACACCCTAACATATCCGTACTCCGAAATCGAAACGATCGGAATACCGCGTGCGGATAGAATTTGGCGCGAGGGTCTGCCCCGTCTTATCCGAATTCGCGCGCAGGGGTTTGGCCGGTATCCACGCGAAATTTCCCGGAAATCGACTGTATCTTGGTGACGAAGTACGTCAGGAGCGTTCGGTTGGGGCGCCGTGGCGTCGCGACGTGTCGGCAGGCTTCGAGCCAATGCGCTGTGAAAATGCCCGGGTGGGAAAGGGTGGATCGGGGGTGGCGCGCAAGCGTCGTCGCGGTATCGACGCCTCGGCTCCCGGGCCGAGGGAGAGAAGCGGACTCAGGCGGTAGTAGTAAAGCCCAGCTCGGGTCGGCCGAGCGCAAATGTGCGCTCTACGTGCTGACAGTCGCGTCTCGTACGAGCTGACCGAGCGTTCCGTTCGCATAATCAACGCGTCCCCGAAACGTTCAGCGTGAGGGTTGTCCCGCGGTGAACGCACGAGGATATCTTCCAGTGAACATCCCCTCGTTTTTCAGTGTGTGCCCGTTGCTCTGTTTCTCCCCGCCTGTCTATCTTTACCTCTCTGTCTCTCGTTGTATCCCCCGACTCCCTCCTCCGTCTATCTCTCGCTCTCTCTTTTTCTCTTTCTCTCCACCTCCTTTCTCTCTCTCTCGGTCCATCGGGGGAGTAAAAGTGGCGCGAGCACAGGCAGACCCAGCAGGAGACTGGCGGTGTCCGAGGCACTGGCGCAGCTGGTGCACGAGATCAGGATGAAATCGAGGAGGTACGTGGTCCAGTCCGCGGTGTTCGCTGCAAAGATGGCAGTTGGTAGGTGGTGCGTCACTCTGGAAACGATGCTGCGTGGTCCGGATACGCGTTCGCTTCATTCATGTGCCCGCTTCTCCGCTCCGACTGTTCAACCCCGACGCACCATCTCGCGACGGGGTTAGGTTGCCAGCATCGAACCGCGGGAACGTATAGAAGGTTAAGTCCCGTTTGCATTTAAGACCACTTCTGGAGGCATCCTCCGTCTTGGGTCCATTATACGTCGTGGAAAAGAATCCTCGTATAATAGGATCATTCTTTAGCCCGGTAATCAAACGTGAATGGATATGTGTATCCGTGAGGGAGGTTCACGGACAATGCGTGCTCTCCTTTGACGCTATCTTTCTCTCTCTCTCTCTCTCTCTCTCGTTGTCGCTTCTCTTTCTCTTTCGTTTCCGTTTTTCTCTCGCCATCCCTTGCGTGTCTCTTCGTCCGATTTATTCTCCTCTGTCTCCCTTAGCCTTCCGCTTCCTCCGGCTGAACCCTTTCATCCCCCTTTCATAGTGTGGCCCACGTTCGGCTTCCTTTGACATATGCGCGCATACACGTACGTAGAAAACAGGAACACGCGAGCGCGAGCGCACACATACACTCACACGGTCGTTCGAAAATTGATGTCACGAGGCGAGGAGAGAGCGGAAAATACATAGATACACGTACATCAACGCCGGATGTACATTGACTCGGGACCTATCTGTGTGCTGCCGTCAGCTTATCACGACATGCGCATCATTGGGCAAATATTCGGTTAACTAAACAAGGCAGGCCAACCGATACGTGTGCATGTACCGTGTGCAGTGGTTATATCGCGGTGTGACACGACGCTGGTTACAGCATCCCGATGCAACCGGAGATCCGTTCGTTCGTGCTTGCTCCTCTTGCTTCGACGATAATTGAACAGCCCCACCGGAAAATAAGTCACCGATTCGCCTTGTATTCGACATCCGCCCCTTTTTCTTTCTATTATTTTCGCCTCTTTTCTGTCGTGGCCCCTTTTGTTGCTCGTTCGCTGGCTGAGCCGCGTCGATTCGTCGACTGATCATCGACGAACAAATCATACCGTCATGGTAACCATCGGGTGCCACGTTATTTAGAGTTGAATGCTCGCAAACAAACGTTCCATAGATACCTAACCTCTTTCGATGTGGCGTGGGCCGATAAAAAGTCATGAGACCGTCGATGAGGCTGAAATTAGAACTTGACCTATCAAATCTTTGATACTGCTTTTTTCAAGTAAAATTTGTTTCATTCTTTTCTGTAATTTACGCGCGCGTTAATGTATTTTTAGAGTTGAAAAATCGTATTGTTAAGTATAATGTTTCGTTGGTGTGTTACAGGAAGTTAGGTTCGAAATTTGACGTTGCCTATTTGTCGAATAATAACTGAAATATTGTATTATTGAATATACTGTGCCATTAGGGGTGTTATAGGAAGTTCAATTTGAAATCTATCTATTTGTCAAAGAATTGCTTCCAAAATTGTGGAAAAAATCTGGTATGAAAGTGTTAACTAAGATCTTTTAGACCTAAGTGACGATAAGTATCTTTGTGGAAATTTTCAATATAAATAAGAGAAATAATACTTCCAATTGATTCTCTTTACCTACTTTAATGACTTGTAATTGATCCACCTACAAGTTTCTAGGCTCCCAAATTTGCAACTGTTCAAATCTCCGAAATTTGTAATAAAAATTCCTATACTTTCAAACTCGATACCCAAACCATCGTGAAATCCAGAATTTAATGATATTAAAACCTCTACAATTTCGAACTTACAAATACGTAAATTCGAAAATATACCAGTCATGGTCAATGAATAATCTCTTCCCCGCATAGTCATGTTCTTCAGAAAGTCCTACGATGCTCTCTAGCATGCATATTAATGTACCTACGAGAGCGAGTACAGGCACCTTCGCAGTCAAAGGGTTAAATAACCAGGAAACGCGATAAACGTGCCATTGCGACATTCTCGTTAATGGATGAAACATTCGCGTGACAACGATTGCGCATCGAACGTGTGAAAAAAGAGTAAATCATTTTCTGTATGGGTTCAATTTTTTACCGACGAAACTATTCCGAACGGGAATATCGTTAAGAGCAGAGTGTATCTTTCTGTGCTTCTCCGCTTTTTCTTTTCTTAGTTCACTGTTACCATGACTGAGATTGAAACGAAAACGATCAGATTGCCGGCAGGCAACAAAAGAACGATCCAATTGTCGAATAACGAGCGCGCAGTTTTAATTCGATGTGCATTTCTTCGTTGTCCCTTTTGTCTCTGCCATCTAGCAGTCCCTTTTTCCCCTCGTTATTTTTCGCTTCTTCCGCGCTTGGAGATTCGTCCGGCTTTTTTGTCGTACGGCAACTCGACTCTTGATTATTTGCACTTGAAATACGTTCGCCACTGTAAAGAATATCGATAAGCGGACCCCCTGGTCCGGAACTTTTCTCATTAATTGAAGCACACCGTGTAAAAGCAGCGAGAGACGAAGGGCGTAATAACTTTTGCTATATAGGGCGGAATTCAGAAAGCGGGACGCTAGCCGAATCGTAACATGATTTAAGGCCTCTATAAAGTAAGCCACACGGATTAATTCGTTTCCAGAGAAACTTGAACCGGAATTATTTTCGGCCACGTCGAGATCCATCGTTAAACTAATCGCGTTTCGTTTCTCGTTACATTTTTGTCGAATTATTTAATCGAATCTAGTAATCGTGCAAGTGTACGTTTGCGATTGAATTGTGTGTTTTTTTGGACTTTTTTTGGTTATTCAAATTATGTTAGGTTACGTTAATTGTTCGTTGATTAAATTTTGTTCGCCTTTCAATTCTTTATTACAATCGTATAAAGTCATGTCGCTTTTTTCCTCTAACTTTGTCTTTGAGTCTATTCTACACAAAAATTACTTCTGCGTAATTACCATGTTGCTGAAGTTTTCTATCTATTATACGATGTAATTATGCGTTTATTTTTGTAAAATTTTTTATCTCTCAGAAATGAATTAAATGTTTGAAAAAATATAACGAGTGTACAAGTACATCTTTCAATTAGTTTGAAATGTAAGCATAAATGTGAAGGACGATAAGGTTAACTCTGCATCCACCATTATTTTGCACATCAAAGAAATTATTTTGTTTCAAAAAATTAGGAGACTGTCTATCTTACAAAATTAACTTAAATTAATACAATTTACCTTTTACAATATGAAAAAAATGTGCAATGATTTAAGTGTAAGAAATGTATAGTTCTTAAAGTAGTTTGAAAAGTATGTGGAAGGTGTAATAAAAGTAGTTCTTCGAAAAACATACCACCTATCGTATGATCGATATTCTTCTAAATGAAAACGATCCCTAATGATACGTGCAATTTTCTCAGGTTCTTGTAATTTGGCCGGTAGTTTTATTGCAAGTATTCACGGATCACGTGCGAGCATAAATGATCGTGGAAAATTGTGTGGTGTTGATAAAATATACTTAATAAACATAGGCAGAGTACAGTACACTCGTTACTTTGTTACGTGGAATCAATACGAATGTTCGGTGCAACTGTTTTAAGTTTTCTTTTTATTAGAATTTGTGATGGATAACGTGAGCTGAACAAAAGCAAGATGACATTCATTGACAAAATATGATATTTTTCATTTGTAACACACAGTAGGGTTTATCATCTTATAACGAAAATAATTGTATTTCGAGAACGGAATAATTATGAAATAATAGAATAACGTAATGTGATATAATGAATATAATTTCTATGTATAAGAGCATAATTGAATTTATGCAGCTTATATGATTCATTTTTATGTCACGCACGAGAAATACATTTTACGGCAGCTACTTTACATTTTAACACAGCACTTTTACGCTTTAGCGCAAAATTTATAATCCGTCGGGCATCTTGAAAGCTGAATCCTTCATCTTTTAAAAGAACTCTAACTTTTTGCTTGACAAGTTTCGCGATGGTTGCTTGTCTTTTCCTCTGCGCCATTTACATTGAGACTCTCATTAGTTCTGGAAATCTGAAACAGCGAATCTACGAAATTCTTTGTTTCCACCCTTTGTCTTAATTGTGTGGACTGCATTCTAACAGCAAATAAGAAAAGGTTGTGTCTGCGACAAATATCGTTAGCGTCTGGTACAAAGGTCCTGTAACAATATAAACTAATGATGTGCTATGCAAATTTAATACGTACAGTGAATCAAGAAAGTATTCCCTTCTTGCAATTTATATTTATTTAAACATCGTCAGATTTATATCGGTAAGCGATATAGCCTTTGTTAATTAGCACTTTAATTGCAATATCGAGTCTGGTAGAAAATATAAATGTTAAGGTAGTTCAACAAAATTTTGACCATGTTTTAATCAACGCTAAGTCAGTTTTTTTCCGAGCTTCTTGGGTATAGGGATCTGGGAATCCAGAAATCTGAGAATGTTGAAATTTGCGGATATATCAATGCAAGCAATGTATTTTTGAATTTGTACATGGATTTATGGATCTTCGGATCTACGAATTTAATGTCTTAGGGGTCCAGGAACCTACGCGTCTAGTGATATATGAGTCTAGGAATCTGTAGATATAGTGATCTATGGATCCAGGTATCCAGGAATTTACAGATCTAGTAATCTAGAGATCTAGAGAAACCTGCAAATGTAGTAATATTTAAATCTAAGAATCTCTGAATCTAAGTATCTAACGATCTATAAATCTATAAATTTAGGTATCTATGAATTTAGGAATCTAGGAATGTAGATATCTAAAAATATAGGAATCTAGAAATCTAGAAATCTACAAACCTAGGAATCTAGAAACCTAGGAATCTAGCGATTTGAGGACCTGTAAATCTAGAAATCTAGAAATCTAGGTATCTATGAATTTAGGAATCTGAGAATGTAGATATCTAGGAATCTGGAAATCTGGAAATCTAGAAATATAAATATCTAGTGTACTAGTATACGAATGCTTTTGTAACAGACTATACGCAGTTACTCTGTGACGTTCATTAAACAACATTTAATAATTCAATGGAACTTTTACGTCCATAAAGTGCAATTAATAACGAGCAAATTGTTCGTAAAAAGTGTCAAGTTGAAACGACGGAATTCCTGCACGTCTTTTTGGCTCGAATCATATTTTTTCGAACAGTTAGCTTCGAAACGTTGTCGATCGTTTACTCGATCGGTATTTAGTTCAATGTATCTCGCTAATATACCTGAAAAAAATCTCGTTCTTTTTCCGTCTCGCGAACGTTGAAGTGGTTACGCTATTTCTATTTTAGAACACAAATTTACGCTCGTAAATTCGAAGCGACGCTACCAGCCTCTGTTTACGCGGACCAAGTTTCTGATCCTTGAAACGTTTCAACCATCCTTTCCCTTAATTGGACGTGCTTTACTATCCCTAGATAAGAAAGTACGCCTTCCTTTATGCGAATCAGTGTGTTCATATTCTGGCAAGATTTTTCGTTCGATGCTTAAATAAAAAATATAATAATAGCGATCTTTCGGAAAACACGAAGGAGGATACAATGAGTCATTCAACGAGTAAAGAGATAAATAACTGTCGTTTCAAAACATGATTTATGAGAATAATTTTACAATGTTCCTATTTTCAACTTGACAACTTTCACAAATTTGTCACAATTGTATTACCATCTGGTTATAATTGTGTTTACTTATCTGTATTAGTGTTCCGGAATTCTTTTCTTGTTGTTCGAGCCAGTTTCGTGCACACGTCGGTGATTACATATGTAAACTAAGTTAGTCAGAATACTAACATCGACAACATATCTCAAGGTCATTCAAATCGACCACGTCTAATTACCTTTACCAATAAATACCTCGTTGGAAATTTGTTTGCAAATATCTCTGAAACGGAAGTCAAACAACAGTTACACGCAGAAAGAAAAGTTGTTCAGAATAATGCCCTTGAGAACATATTTCAAGCTCATTCCAATCGTAGACACGTGTACCCTTTTATGAATAAATAACGTCACTGAAAAGATTTTTGCAAATATCTTGCAAAAATCAGAGCCAAACGGAGATTATATGGACACAAAAAAATTGTTCAGAACGACGTCCTTGACAATATATTTCAAGATAATCGAAATCGATGAAGCGAGTGTCCTCTATATAATTATCGAAGCTTTTGTCCGTTTACTTATCGAACGACCCTCGAACAATGATACGGAGAGAGGCAAGGACCATTTCATGATCGAATTACGTGTCGTCGAAGACCGGGAACGATAAGACCGCCACAAGGTAACAGTAGAAACGGCAGAAGAGATCAGACTCTAACGTGATTTCTAAATCCGAACGCCACGAGGCCGGGGCTTCATTAAGACCCCCTTTTTTTATGTAACAGACGTGACCATCGCGTGTCTGCGCACACTTCGTTCCATCAGAGGTTGTTCGCTCGATTTTCGTCGATTGTTTCGAACAACATCCGAGCGTTTCATCGGACAACTATCCGAACGTTGTAGATCGCGTAGACGATTTACGAGTTCCAGACCCGACAACGTAGATTGCACACCGTTTCCCGACGGTAGCTAATCCGATAGAAAGCGCGATAACCCAACAGAAGAAACGTCCTCTAAACAGATCTATCGGAACATCAACTTCCGTCGAAGATCTACTCCCTTTATACCGGCTCCGTTTACAACCGCGAACATCGATATGTTAGCTTTACACTCCGATTTGATTGACTCCGTCTTCAAACGTTTCGTGTCCTATGGTATCGAGATTGAAGTACCGTCGAGAATGTGATTTCGTGAATCGAATGTCTTTTGTATGCTTTTACGATTTATGAGAGGAGGATAGTTGATTGTTATTGCTTGCTGATACAGTTGACTCTCGTTATATTGCCAATGATGAATATACATATATTTTTTTCATTACATATAGTAATGAAAAGTATATAAACATATAAAGTATACAATATATAACATATATTATATACAATAGTACATTAAATTTGCCAGAATGGTACAATACGAGGTGATATAATGTGAGGATACACTTCGTGTCACAGTCCATCATATTTGTAACAATGTAGTAGCAATACTGCACACGGTCATATAACGCTTGGTGATACTATCTATGACAATACTATGCGTGTAGATACATAATGTAGTGATACTACATATGGTGATTTAACGTGTTGTATTTCTATACGATGAAGATATTACGCTGTGACGATATAACGCATAGCAATTCTACCCGTTGTAATACTACACATATTGTGGGATTTAATGCGTGGTCATTCTACGCGGTGGTGATAACACACATGACTAAAGAACGAGTGGTAATGCATATCACGCATGGAGATATGAGTGGTAATACCACGCATTGAGATACAACACGTAGTATTACTGCGTACGTACGACACATGATACGACATGATACGACACATGGTCATACAACGCGTAAAAATGCTAGACCTCGCGATACTACAGGTAGTAAATTTAAACAAGGTTATGTAACACATGATGAAAAAATTATATGTGCAGTGATACTTCGCGTAGAAATTGTACGCATAGTAATATCGTGTGTGGTGATATTACGCCTAGAAATTACATACGTGGTAATACCATGAGTGGTGATACTACATGTAGAAATTGTATGCATATGCCATATGTGATGTTACAATAAATAGTAATTCTAACCGTGGTGATGCTACACATGACGATACATATGATGCGTGGTACTACATATGACGATACTGTGCGCGGGAAAATACTATGTGTGGCGATACAACGAGAAGTAATATCGCACGTAGTAATATGTATACTATCAGTGGCAATATTACGAGTAGTCATACTTCGCATGGCGATAGAAATGATTGTTGATCATATAAATGTTAGTATACCATAGTAAGACCATAGTATAAAGTATTCCCACACTCTAAAATTATGGAGGAGTACCACGACTGTACGTACACATTTGTATATAAGTGGCGATATAGCGAGAATATTTTGTGTCCCTCAACAACGTGTCAGAGTTAAAATTGTCAGTGAACCTGAGAACGCATAGAAAATCGTCTTTCACAATTTTCTCTGCTATATTCACATATTTATGTATAAGATTGTACAGACTTAATAAAAATTTAAACTTCCCTAAGTTTCTCTGGATTTACTATTTTTCGGAGATTGAATCTTTCATAATAGTAAAATGACGTTTATCGCTGTTTTACTAATTAATTCTGTAGTACATAGCATGTGTTAAAAATTCAGTATCCCAACGTGGTATAATTTTTTCTTGTCTGCAAGGCTTTTTTTCTGTGGTTTTAGGTGATTTAGAAAATTGGTGGTACACGTGTGTGCCACTCGGAATGAAAGGATTAGGAGTTAATGATCGTCGCGTTAGCATCGCCTCGAAACAGTTTTAACGACGTTTATCTCGACATTGGGAATCACGGGCACGGCAGAACGACTTTATATGGCACGCAAGCACGCGTAGTTTTCATCGAAACGAAAGAGCATTTGTTACGCTTCGTACACATGAAGAGCGTCGCGTAGCTGCTGGTAATTGAGAATAGAATTATTTAATGACATTTTCTCTACGTACGTGGTTGAGGATTTAATATGACACTTTCGTGTGCAACTTTTATTTCAAAAAAATGTTTGGAGCACTCATTCATTGTTTTTGATGTTTGACAAGTGTAGTTAGAAGTAAACACGATGGGAAATTTGAAAAATCGCATCTTCTTTTGTATACGTGGTATATTGTTTTGTCGAGGAATTTCGCTTTAAGATATTATTATTTATGTTACAAAATTATGTAACAAAATTGTTTATTTACAATAATATGTTAATATTACTTCACCCATTATTTATAATAATTAAATAAAACAGTAAGTTGCTTTCACAATAAAATTGGTGAAAACTGTGATCAGAATGTTTACAAAATGATATTCTATTCGGAATAAATCAGAAGTTTTATATTGGTGTGCAGTGGAATGAGTCTCGTGACTGCTACAGTGAAAATAGACATATGTGGTCAGACATGTTATTATACAGATCATTGTCTAGTCTTTTTCTATTTTACCTTTTAATTTGTTAATGTACTAAAGTGATTCATTATCAAAAGCATTCGAAAAATTCTTTTAAGATACAAAATTATATTTTGTCAGATATAAGTGAAATGCAGATTATCAAAGATTTCTCAATTTTGTTATAACAATTTTGTGCTTTACTTACTCACTATGTTTTATACTGGTATTATTATATAATTTCTCTTAATAGATCTTTAATGTAGAACAAAATTTATCAATTGCACCTTTTTTATTAATGTTACTTACAGCAGTTTAAAAATATATTTTCTATAAAAATTGAAGGATCATGTACAGGCATACTTAAACATTAAGAACAAATGCACATACATTTCAATATAAAATACGAAACTGGTGTCTACTATTTATGTACAGCATATAATTTACAATTTACTTACAATTTGTTCATTTATACGGTAATATTGTCAAGTAGTATAATCCAAGAAAACAGTCACTGAAAATAGATAGATATATCAGTTGTAGGTGAACAACAAATAAAAATTGCAAAGTATAGAAAACTCCTTATGCCGCTACGTTCGAAGGTATAAGGGCACATAGTTTTGTAAATCTGCAATATATTGAATTGTCGTAAAATATGTCTCCCTCAATATTACATATATCTCCGTAGGTCCGTACACATATACACGACAATGTATAAAATTGATGTACAAAATCGTATAGCTGCAATATAACGAGATTAACGAATAAAGAAGAGATGGCTTCACAAATCGTAAAATTAACAGAATGTTGATACGCGTCTTCAAAGAAGTAGATCACATTTTCACGGAACACAAGATAGCACGTTTTTAATCGTACCCAAAATTAGAAATCGAATAAAATAACAAGAATCTCCAAAAGTGCATGCAATTCTCATAAATGCCAATTATTTCCACTCCAATATTTATGATGACACGTCGCGTACAAAGCACACGTGATCCAAAACCTTTCGCGTTCGTAAAATGGAAGAGTGAAAATCGTGCAACGACGAAACGAACAACAACAACAACAACAACAACAGGTTGACACGTTTCCCTGTCGTCGATCAACAATGCATCCGTCCATTCCGTTCCGTCCGTTTGTTTTGCGGTCGACGTTTTTTTTTTCCGGTGAAAAATCCAGCCACCAAACACCGGTCTCGCCACGTCCCGAATAAAATACAGGAGTTCCACTTTAATTCGGTGATGGTGGAGGCCTACGCGATGCTACTTACATAATGTAGCCCTCCATTCAGGATCGACTCGGCTGAATTATGAATGGCGGTCGATAGCTAGAGGGAGGACGCGTGTGCTGGCCATGCGAGTTTCGCTTGGCCTAGGGTGAGGCCTACATGCCGGGAATCTACATGAAAAAGGAAACAGTATCGACGCCGCAGAAAATAAAGTCCGTCTTTTGGCTTTAACCTCAAATTTATTCCAAGGTATACGCGTATAAAACATGTACGGAGGTTAAGCCGCGACGTACCAAAGATGGAGACAAATAATCAAACGCGGCATTAATCTTTCAAGTGGATAATGACAACCTTGTCATTTATGAACAACGCACTGTTTTCGCTGTCTCGGAATTGTTCTTGTCCTTGAAACGAGCGCAGTCAGCGTTGCGACATTTTCTGGGACAAACATGGTGGTGACTGAAGTGAAAAGGCAGTCGGTGATAATGTGGTATTTACGGGTTTAGGAATTTAGTAGTTTGGAAATTACGATCAATTCGTTTCTGGACAAATTCAGATACTTTGGGTTTTCAAGTTTTAATGTTTTGAAATTGAGAAGCATCGAATGTTAAGATTTAAAAATGTCGAGTTCTCAATTGTGGGAATTGCAAATTTAGAAATTTCACATGTTCGGACTTGAGATTTTTTAATTGAAAGGTTTTCAATTTACAAATTTAGAAATTTCGAGTCAAGAAATTTTTTTAATATTAAAATCTCAAATTTTTAAGTGTACGATAAAAAACATGTACCCCATTCTTTTTTATTTCTTGCTCACTCTATTATCGCTAAGTATTAATTCAGAAATTGATTATCAAATAAGTCATACTTCACCTAATTTCATATCATATTAGTATTGAAATTTTTAATATAAAAAATCAAATTTTTTGTTGGAGTTAAATAAAGATGGTACATCATCCATTAAAATTCAGATATGGCACCTCATTAATATGTATGTAATTAATATCTGTATAATTATAATTAATATGTATACTATTAATGAGTATATAATTATAACGGATATGTATATAATAAAGTAATACAGAATGTTGGTAGCACATATGTACCATTTCTGATATGAGGATTAAAAAATGATTTTTTTGCTCGAGAAATTATTGGATGGATTGTTAAAATATGGATGAAGCGTTATCGGACGTTGAAAAAAGTTTTTTTCTGGTCGTTGATTAAACTCATCGGTATTTCTTCCTTTTCTTTATTGAGTGTTCCACTCTCGAGATTCTCGATGGAATCGCGCTTCAAACGAGTTGAATATTTATAATCGCTTTCAATCAACGTTACACTTTTTACCGAATATATAATATGTAGGTGGTAATATTTGATATCAAATATTGTCTCTTCTCAAATGAACGATTCTGTTTCTTTTTTTAAATGTAAAAGTGATTAATTTATTCTATCTGAATAAGCACTGTTGTTGTATTTTTCTGACAGGAAATATTATGGAAACGTTCATACACATGCTGTTTTATAATTTAGTGTTCATCGCAGTTGGATAGAAAAATTGCGATATCCTAAATTCACAAGTTCTTACACTTCCAGGACTCAACATTCTTTATCAGTCAAATAACCAAATTTCTAAATAATAAAATTCCTAAATTCTCAATGTGTGAATTCCCGAATCCACATTTACCAAAATCTCCAAATCCGTGCTATCACTAAATTTTGAAAGCACCAACTTCTTCAATTCCCAACTTCTGAAGTCCCCAAATTTCCTAATCCCAAAATCTCATAATTACCAAATCCCTAATTTTCCAAATACTCAAACACTCAAATCCCTTTTTTCCCAAATACTCAAATTCACAAATCCATAATTTCCCAAATTCTGGACTCTTCAAATCCCTAATTTCCTAAATTCTCAAAACCTCAATTTCCCAAATTCCCAAATTCTAAAATCCCCAAATTCCCAAATTCTAAAATCCCCAATTTCACAAATTTTTAAATACCCAACTCCTCTAATCCCTGATACCTCAAATATCCCAAATTCCCAAATTCCCGTACGCCCACAACCCCTAACTTCCCAAATTCTCAAGTTCCGAAGTCATCCCGCGGCTCCCTATTGGCCGGTAATCCTCGCTTCGATAATCGCCGTCATAAACACCTATCGCCACAATAGTTTGATCATTTCCGCGCTTACAACCCCGTCACCATGAAGCGTACTACGACGCTCATCGTGGCAACTCCGGATCGTTGAAAGCCATGGCTTTGTGCTCCTTTTGTTCCCGTCACGAATCGAATAGTCACCTCTTCGACTCGCTTCTTCGGCTCTCCATTCATCCGTTCCACTCTCATTTTCCCCGCATCGGTCATTTCACCGTGTCCCATCGCCATTCTCGTTGCCACTTGAACTTCTCGCACCCTCGTCGTCGCTTCGCCTATAAATTAAACGGGACGTCAGTGGCTCCGCTTGTGTGCTTGCAGCAACATAGCTGTATCGATCCTGCATCGAGATCCTCGAGGTTGCGATCTCGTTATCGAGGCTACGCTCGCGTAAAGATTCTCGTGGAGGAAGTTTGTCGTTCGTGGTGGAGGACAGCCTCCGGCAAGGCAGGTAACCGCGGAAGGGAAAACGAGGTGGAGCCAGTGCGAAGTGTGCTACCAGGGGAGGGCCTACCACCTGGCTGTCAGAGGGTGTTTGACGGGGGGTGACGGGTAACAGCACCTAAGGGCGGGTGGGGGGATGCAGCTCGAAAGGGTGGCGGCATGGAGGAGCCCTCGCTGGAGGCTCTCATGCAGGCGGGCCTCATCTTCGTGGTCGGTGTCGCCATCATCCTCTCGAATCTCCTCATCATCGCCACCTATCTTAATTTCCGTGGTAAGTACCTTAACTAACGTCGTTTGTCCACGTACTTTCACCGAACTAAGTTGTACCAGGTGTATGCGTGAGTTCTTTCCGGGTTTTTTTTTTTTGTAAGGAAAACACGTATTTTTCAAGGGTGTAGACATTATTATAGATCTTAGAAAGTTTAGAATATTGAAGGTTCAACATAACAGCAATAAAAGACCAAGGAACTTCATTTAATCATTTTGCCAATTACTGTTGAGTTTGAGTTGGGTCATTGTCCAATAACTCTTGCAATTGCTCGTCTTCGCACTTATGTGGTCTACTAGCATTCACTGCCTTTTACATAAAAATCGCCACTTTTAAATTATCGAAACCATGTCTCACATGTTTTAATCGATGGAGCGTGTTCACAATTTGTTTCTATCAGCAAACGATGACTTTCAACGGCCTTTTCCTTTTGATTGCATAAAAAAAGCAATGCGTGCCGCAAATGTCCTTTTTCGGGCACAAAATTCGGTATGATCACTGAACGATAAAACAAAGACACTAAATTTTGGCGGACTCAACTTGTACGTGCTTGTCGTTTAATGTCAGACGAACATAATGACGTATGACTCGAATTAATACGCTGTGTACTTTTCGCCATCTCTTAGTTCAACCGGAAAAAACTTATGCATACACCAGATATTACGTTCCCTTTTCTTTCCTTCCGTGCGAAAATGTTCTGTTTTAACACGAAAGTTACCCAGAAGTTCCAATTCTTTTCAACTTTCTCACTTCGAGTTACAAAATTTGTTAAGGCGGTTTTCTTGAAATACGCGTTGATTTTCGCCGCGACGAGGAATTAGTGTCTGCATCGATCTATGTTTTTTCATCTGTTCATTTATATGTTCTTTCATCTGTTTATTTCGTCTGTGTGTTTATCTGTTTATTTCGTCTGTGTGTTTATCTGTTTTTTCGTCTGTTCATTTTATCTGTGTATTTATCTGTTTTTTCGTCTGTGTATTTATCTGTTTTTTTCATCTGTGTATTTATTTGTTTTTTCATCTATTTATCTCTCTATTTTTAATTTTGAAGTGAGTGCGCATTATATGCCGGTTTAGTTGAAAGCATTTGATACGTCCCATGAATAGAAGACCGTGTTCATGATGAACAAACTGCGGATGTTCATACATTTATAATACGTAGTTTATGCTTTACATTGGTAGCTTTAAGATTAATTTAATGAATCACTTACGTAGGCGAAGAAAATTTACTGTGTAACTCTGTAATGAAAAATTTCTTTTTAACCCGAACTCGAAAGGTGATGCATTATATTTCGTTAAAATCATGAATCTTAAAGTAGGTACTTTTTAACTGAATCTACAAAATAATATACATGTTCATGTAGACGCTATAGATACTATAACATAATACGTATGAAGTATAAAAATATCGAAGCAGACAATTAATAATAGAATAATAATCACATCGTAAAGTATTCATCAAACTTTCCAGCTAAGAAATTCTAGCTGATATCTGCGGCTCTAACTTAACTTCTTGGATACAGCAAAAATACCTTCGAGGGCAAAGGGTTAATTTCCTGTCCCACTAACCTTGCAAAAGTACCAGACCAGAAGTAACATTTAACGAAACACAAGCGTCGAATGGTTCGCTGATGGTAAATACAAATTACTGTCTGCGTCACATAGGTCCCTCCGAGGTGATAAACTACTATTTGCTGTCTCTCGCGTCGGCGGACCTTCTTTGTGGTCTGCTGGTGGTTCCACTGTCGGTGTATCCGGCTTTGGTCCGAAGATGGGTCTATGGGGACATCGTGTGTCGTCTCGTTGGCTACTTGGAGGTTACACTCTGGGCTGTGTCTGTTTACACCTTCATGTGGATCTCCGTGGACCGGTATTTGGCCATCAGGTAATCGGTTGTCGTCGCATTTGCCTTTTGTTTTAACAATTACATCTAATTTCCTTCGATATCAAATCATCTGTAATTTCCTTCCACACGTCTTGTCCTTCGTTTTGAACAATCATTGGGAAATTATATTTAACGATGGATTGATGGAAGATTCGAAATTCGTTAATTTATTAGCAAACCTCGAGGCCCCCAAATTCTTATGTTACGAAATGTCTAGATACTAAAAAATCTTTAAAAATCAATGAGTGAAAGATGACTCTTATCACTTGATTCATTTTTCATTACTTCCCATGAAATGATCATTTCTCTCAGAAATAATAGGAAGTTTGAAAAACGAGTCAAATGATGTAATAATTTAATTCCCCGTTGTAAAATCATACTTTTAGAGAATACCTTGTTCTGAGTAGATGTCAAAATCCGATTGACTTTTTAATACTTTACTCTAGTAAATTTACAAAATTGAAGACTTATATGTTCAGTAAATTGCGAACTTGAAAATTTTGAAATATGTCAATTTCGTATATAAATATATTGCATCAGTGTCATATGGTGCATGTCATTTACGAACACAGTATCTTGTTCCAGAAATATTGAATTTTGACTGAAATTTTGAAAGCGTATTTTGCAATCGAGTAATTTGATTCCGCAGAAAACCATTGCGATACGAGACCGTGCAAACGAAAACGCGATGCCAATGCTGGATGGTGTTTACGTGGATCAGCGTGGCGATGATGTGCTGCCCGCCCTTGCTAGGTTTCCAAAAGCCAATCTTTGATCGCGAGGCGTTCATCTGCATGCTCGATTGGGGCAACATGGCCGCCTACACCATCACACTGTCTATCCTCGTACTAGGCCCGTCGGTCATCACAATCGTCTACACCTATTGCTACATCTTCACGATGATGAGACGGCTGCGATCCGGTGTACTGATCCACGACAAGGAGTACGCGACTGCGTTATCGGAAAACTTGAGCAATCCGAGTCACATCATGTCCTTTGTACTTGTGATGACTTTCTGGGTATCCTGGGCACCGTATGCCGGTCTACGGATATACGCACTCGTTAATGGACCGCCCCAGGTAATTCATCCTTATCACAGTCAAATTCATTAAATTGAGAAAAGTCACGGTGATACACATCATATGCGAAATCCATTTAACGAATTGCGGACAGTCTGCGTTCGTTTACGGAATTACTTTAACGCGGTATCGCCGTAAATGATCGCGTTGATGATTTCAGGTACCGTTTCTTCACTTCGCGGTGGTGTGGCTGGGTGTGACGAACAGTTTTTGGAAAGCGGTGGTCCTGGGAACCCTGAGCCCTCAATTTCGTTTGGCAGCCCGCGTCCTATGTCTGACGTTGTGCTGCCGACACAGACGACTTCCGCCGGAGCTGCTTGGCCTCGACGACGACGATTAAAAGCCAAAACGCCTACGAGAAGATGACGGAGACGCTTTTCTTTGCGCGCTATACCGCTCTATACGCGCCCCATTCCTAGAGCATCGCTTTTTCATATCCTCGGTTTCGAGGTCGTTCTCGCGTCCACCGCCCGCCGACGTTCTCTCGGAGTCATCTTCGAGGGCTGAGACTGAGATTCTTTGTTCCGAAAGGCGCTACGATGTCCGTCGAACGGGTGTGAATTACGCGAATCGAACGATTTATCATTGACATAACGAGCGTGCCCGTAGCGCCGAACGACAGATTATTCTTTTTCGAAACAGGCGGCCATCTTTCACCGTTCTCGATCCTCTCGGTCGCCGTTTTACGCTGTGACATTTGAATGAGGGTGTATTTTTTTTTTTTTTTTTTTAAATAGAGCGACGGGAGACGAATTCCTAGCCGAGCAAGGCCGTGTACAATAAAATCTCCTAATCAACGAGTAATCGAACGCCACGATAATAAACCGAAACTTCGAAGACTAAGATTTTTGCGAAGATCATCCTCGATTCTAATTCTAGATGAGTCGATGCGTGTCACGCGTTATCGAAGCTTGTCGCGCGTAATCGACAGTCTAAGAAAGCCTGGACGCTGAGAGAACAAAACTGCGAGGCTGCGAAAAACAGAGGACGATAGATTAATGACGTACCTGATCGAGGGCACGTCGTCGCTTCTTTCACCTAAACGCGTAATAAGTGTAAGAGCATTCCTTTTTCTATACGATTTCAATTTAACTATAGTCGATTGTAATCTTACACGTGTCTACCACAGTCTATTATTATCGAACACGTATCGATGAAACGGCAGACGGGAAAGAAAGAATCGAAGCTCAGCCTGGAGGCACGACGAACATTCAAGGATAGTAGACGATCCTCGCGACGAAAATAAAATGGTGTAAGGTGAATCGAAATTGGAAATCATGACGACGCTCTGTTATTTTCTTTTCTTTACTCTTCTGTTTCCCGCTTTTGCTTTCTCCTCTACGTCGAACGATACCGGACGCTCTCGAGGATCGTGCCGGAACCACAAGGGTGGTTTCCTCGGATTTAACGGGAGCGTACACGATACTAATCGTTGCCTATATGATATCTACGTGGTAAGATTACGCTCAAATAAGTATCGTAGCGAGTCGCGTACGGAAACGAGCGGTTCATTGTTAATAGCTCGATTCGAATGGAGGGTTTCTAGCTCACAGTGCGGTGTTTGTGGATGAAAATTGAAAATCAAAATGTTACTATGAGAAAATGATTGTGACACGGGTTCCTTCACAAAAGTAACGTTAGAATTAACAGTACAATGTGATTCGATATAACATTGTGATATAATTTCCTGAACCCCTCAAATATGTTACAAAATTTGGTATGAACTACAGACACAAGTGGATAGCAAATATTTAGTGTTCGAAGGTAAACGAAAAATTAAATAAGTTAGTAAATCTTGGTCAAACAATTCAGCTTGAACAAGTGAGGAGATAGCAAATTTAAAAAAAAGCTTGTAAAATTTGAAGAACTAATTATAATTACTACTAATATTCATTACTAATTTTATTCCGCAACTTACGTAGTAATATTTGATCGTTTTCGTTTGGATTTCGATTTTTGTCATTCTATCATTCGGCCGTACTGTGCAGCAAGTCGAACGAGAAGGAAAGATGACATCTGAGCTTGAAACACAAAAAAATAAAGATACAAGAGAACACTAGGTCAATTAACGGAGATGCCTCTACGAATGCGACGCCGGTCGACCTGTGCGCCCGTAGATCGCCCATGCATATAATCGCGTACATGAGGATTCGATCGCGATGATTATACGCTTTTTTAATGCGCTTTCTTCTCTTACGCCAACGCGATCGATCCTTCACCTTTCTCTTTCTCTTTCTATTCTTATGAAACACATATTACTCTCAATTCACGAATGAATTTCACTCCCGATTCAAATGTGAAACAAATTTCTCTATTAATCCGAAATCCGAAACAAATTTCTCTCTCAATTCGAAATTCAAAATAAATTTCTCTTTTAATTCAAACTGAAATAAATTTCTCATTCAATTCGAAATCTCAAATAAATTTCGCTCTCAATTCGAAATCTGAAATAAATTTCTCTCTTGATGGGACAAAAGCCATAGCTGAGGAATGTCTTCTTCATTTAGAAGTAAATTATGCAGAAGCAAGATGAGTTGAAATGTATTTTCATTGAATTGTCATTAAGATGCGAATTAACCTTAACATTTACATTATGAATTTAAAGTTCAAAATTACTTTACATACCACTTTTGGTATGTTTACGTGTTTATTTAAGTAAGTTGACAAATTACATTGCTGCAGAACAAATGAGGTAATTTACAAAATAAAAATGAAACAAGACGCTGCAGACTGAGGGAAAATATAACAAAGTGGAATTCGTACTATAGGTTTCTTTCTCGTAACATGAAATTAGAACGTAAAGAATACTCGACACGCCCTATTAACTTTGCAAATTCTAAATGTCTCTAAATTTCTAGATTTATCGATTTTAAATATCTATAACTTTTTGTAGGTTTTTGAATTTTTGTAGGTTTAATTTGTAAATCTGTGGGGTTTTAATTGTTAACTTTGTAAACGTGATATTTCGAAGTTTGAACATTGTTAAATTTGAAAACTTGAAAATTCTATATTTGAAACTTTATAACTCTGAAAACTTCCAAATTCGTACATTATAAAATTTGAGATCTCTAAGCTTGAGAATGTGTTGCTTTCGAATTTCAAAATTTTTAACATCTACACAATTGAATCAAAAAGTTTGAAAGTCCATAACTTAACAAATTAAAAAACTTGAACATTTATAAATATAAAAAATAAAAGTCATAAATATTACAGAATTCAACAATGAAAACATTTGAGAGTTCGCAAAATTTCTAAATCCGCAATCTAGAAAATTAGAAACGCTTCGATTCTCAGGCTAACAAAATCATGAACTCAAGAATTATTCTCGCCGGAAACCGACGATACTCGTTTCCTTCGTCTCCGCCCGACTTTTCCGCACAATAATTCTCGAGAAAGGAAATTCAACAAAAGAACCGGCCCGATCAAGCATAAACCCCGCAAAGAAGTTCCAAAGAAACGAAATCATAATAGAAACAACTCGGTTGAATGAACGGGTCCGCTCAATCGTTATCGCCGTTGTTCCATAAATTTCGTCGAAAACGTGCGGCGCTGAGGAATCTAATTTAAAACTCACCCCGGCTTCTTACTCGAGCGAGACTCAGCCGACGAGAAACAACATGGTTCGCATCGCGAAGGTAAAAAAACTTGGCGAAAACCGTTTTCCGTGGGTGGAGAGAAAGCAGGGCTATAAATAAAACAGCTCGGTTCGTTTATAACCGGCCATTCTATAGTTCTATAGTGAAACGAAGTGTACGCGTAGCTCAGTTACGAGTACCGCTTTTATGTAACTCGCGTCGAGTCGCCTTATTTTAACGGTGACGCTTAATAGAACTTGCACGACGTTTCTATGGCGTGAATATTTGTACAGTTACTCCGCGTTGCGTCCTGTAATCGCTGTACCGAAAGCGGATATGCACGATCACTGTCGGCTTGCATAATGCTCTTAGCCTTCTAGCGACACCTTGATCAAGATTCGAATCAACGGTGTTTATTGTTTACATTTGATCGTGGAATGTCGTTGCTACGGTTTTCGTATCGGATTATTGAAAGAAAGTCAAGTTATTGGGAAAGCTGGTAGACGGATTTGTCGTTTGGGAGTAGGGATCCTGTTATGTCGGTGGAAAATTGGGTAAATATTTTTCTACCGCATGATGGTGCACGGAAATATTTTTTTTTGGGATACATGTACTTGTATGAGAGGATATATTTTTATATCGGAATGGAAAAGTTATTACGTCGCTGTTGGGATATACACTGGTGGCTATTGTGAAGTTCCCTTCGGGAAAATTGAATCGGTAGATTTTCAAATTCAGAAATTTGGACATTTGCATGTTAGGAGATTGGGTGATTTGGATATTTGAATACTTGGATATATAAATATTTGAAAATTTGAATATTTAGATATACAGATACGTACATACTTAAACATGTAAATATTTAAATATTTACATATACAGATATTTAAACATGTAAATATTTAGATATTTACATATTTAGATATTTAAAAAAATGAAAATGTAAATATTTAGATATTTAAACGTTTGGATATTTGAATATCTGAATATTTGAAAATTCGAGTACTCCAGTATCTGAAAATTTTGACACTTGAAAATTCTAAAATCGACATACCTAATCTAACGAAATCGAAGGCAATTGGCAAAAATGCCGTATATTGGAAAACACTATAATAATAGGGTCCCTTCTTCTACAATATTAAACAGAATAAATTGCATGACATTTCGAAATGGATGTATTCCGATTTTTATATCGAAAAATACACATACGAAAAATATTTTGTCAATTGTTAATATATAAATATTTGCTCTAGATTGAGTATTTCGGTCTATTCGATCATTGATCATTGTTTATAAGTTTGATCATTGTTGATCAAACTATCAAAAATGTGTAAAACGAAACCACGACAGTTTTGATAAAAACTCTGTATGAAATCGAAGATAATCGAGTATATAAGAAAAGTTTCTGCATTTATTTTCCCGATTTCGTGTTCAGATAATGTCTATACAAAATTACTCACTCGATCACATTTTCAAAAATAATTCCCTTTCCTTCGAATTTACGCGCGTACCTTTCGAGAAATGTAAGATAACGAATGAAAAAATTCGTAACGTTTCGATGAAGATGTTAATTTATAAAGAGAGTGAGAAAGAGAAAGAGAGGTGGGAAAAAGCGTGACAAAAATGGTTCCCGCTACGCCGGAAAGCGACGCTCACGCGAGCACGTGGGCAGATCCTGAGATTTCTTTCTTGGATGGCGAACGTTAAACCCTTCGAAGAGAAAAAAAAAACCATACGCAAATCGGTGTCTAGAAAACTCTCAGCTTCTACTCTATTTTTTACTCTAGACTTCGTGTTTTACTAAACTTGTAAGGCTCTTCTGATAAAGATACATTCGTAAATGGTCGGCCCCCGTGTTCGGGGCCCACGAAGTACCATTAGATGCTCGACGGTTAAATTTAATCGTGCCATTTTGATATATCATGGTGTATAAGTTAAAGGTGTCAAGGTACCCGGAGGTGTTGTGCGAGAGGAAAGCATTAAGACGCGACACGTCGAAACGTTCCCTCGATATTTTCACCGTGAGTCAGCGCGAGAATCAAACAATCAATGAGAAATCAATCAAACAAATCCTCGAGGAACGATTATCTTTTGGAACTGACGAACGCGTCGGGATAACGACGAAACGTTTCGACGACGTTCACCGATGTTACGATGTCTTAATCTTATAGAACTGAATCAAAGAGAACTTTTGACTATGTTATAGTTTAAAACCGTTAGCTATGTAAAGAGAAAAAGAAAAAAAAAGCACCCCGGCTAAAAAGAAAACGCAAAGAAGCTATACGGATTTCTACGTTGAACCGACCGCTTCGTGTTCGACGATTGTTCGACAGAGTTTAATGATTGTTGCCACGTGTACCGCGTTAATTGTTTACCACGGTGGAGCAGCATGCCACGCGAGTTATTTACCAGTTCGACGAGTCACGGTATCGATATTTTACTGCTCGTCGACGACCGAACGTTCCGTGAAACGTCGACGAATCGTTTATACCATCGGGAAATCAATGTACGAATCGTCAACAGCGACAACGAAAATTTTCTAATCGAACCACCGCTTCGATGTCTCGACGATTTACAATCGAACTGTTGACTCGCATCCTCGATCTAAGCAATAACAAATGTATCATCGTGTGTATGTAATATACAGATACGTTGACACGGGAAGATCGCGAGTTATGAAATTGGGAAAATTGAAATTTCGTGCATGCACGATGCCCTTCTAATTGAAACTTTTTTGGACACTCGTTTGCGAACTGAGAAGTAAAAAGTGTCTTTATAAAACACTGTTGTGTCTCAAATTTGTTCATTTGATACATTAACACTAGAAGTACCGGCATTAAATGCATGCTTACTTCAAAACTGAAAATACAGTAGAAAAATAAATAAATAGATATTGCAGCATCACCTAACATATACAACTATTAATTAGCTCAATAAAACATGACAAACATTTTGACTGAATGACGGCAATACAATTTTGTAACAAAAAATGTCAAACTCGAAACTGGTCATTTTGACTAGTTGGTAGTTCTAGTGTTAATATTTACCCCCGTGAAATTTTTGAGCATTTCTAGTAATTTTGTAGAAAAAGATAGTTGAAACTTTGAGGTTGTTTGCGTTACCTTTAAGTTGAAAATAGGCAGAAAATGTAAATAGGAAAACATCCCCCCGGATTTTTAAAAAATTTCGAAATTTTTTGAATTTCAAGATTCGTGATCTTCCCTTGTGAATTCGGAGAAAGAATGGATGTGTGATAATATATTGCTTTTATATTTTAACCACTGTTACTTATTTTCGTTAAAGATGGCTGTTATGCATACAATGTATAACCATTAATCGTTAACCATGCTAAACAGGGTGACTAGCTTAATCTGTGACAGTTTAGTTATTTAATGAATGATGCAAAAACGGTTGCATAAAACTAACATGTACATAGAGAAAAATATATCGACGAAAAAAAATATTTTTAACGTTATCGAGTTAAATAAAACGAAAGTCAAGTTATTCCTTTTTCTTAAACAAAATTGTATATAGATTTTTCACATTTCTTTTTTCAGTGCCTTTCAAGATAAATTTCGGACTTTGTTACTTAATATTAATTCAATGATAAAGATAATAACCCTTACTTTCGATTGTATTATTTAACAATATAAAGCAACGTATAGATAAATCGATGATAAAGATTTATCAATCGGCCCTCGACAATCATTACTACCAAAAATCTATGAACGAACTTCGAGTATATAAAGTGTTAAATAACAAAACTGTCTAAAAGTTAACGTAGATTAATGCATAAAATAACATAATAGTTGTAAAGAGATAAGAGAAACGTTTATTTGATCGCACCTTGTTGAAACCATCGTTAAAATCCATTTTTTCTCCGATTTTATTGTAAACCGCTCTTTTGTCCGTGCTATACAACCGACAAAACCGAAACGAAAGGAAAACCTTTAAAAAAGTGGACGATTCAAGAATTTCATTCGCGAATGACAAAGACAGGGTACCGTCACCCGTCGCATTGTTAATAATTCCAATAAAATTGATTAAAAAAAAACCAAGAAACAACAGAGCTCTGGCATCTTCTTCTTTCCCGGAATTACTCATCCGTTCTTCGATTAATTTTTTTTTATTTATTTTTATTTCGCGAGAATATCCGTACGTCTTTCACGTAAACGACGGGCAAATATTTTTAGCCGGGATCGATCGCGAAGCTCGAAGAAAAAAAGAACGCTATGATTTTATCCTGAACGTCTTTCCATGTGTGTGTATATGCATCAGATCGCGTGAGATGCGGTTCTTACGTCCAGATCCGTCGTTGCAAGCTTTAATCCGTTATTATACTACGTTTCGGGTGCACGCTGACCCCAACCATCATCTTTAACTAGAAATTAACACTAGATTTACGGAACCCGTCAAAATGACAGATCTTAGATTTCTTATTTTCAATTACGAAAATTATTAAAAAGCTTATGTCAAGGTGCGTGTTGAACTACGTCGACATAAAGAATCGTTCTATAAATTGATATATATATTATCCTTTATTTCCTTATTTTTATAGTTCATCTTCAATTTAGACATAAGTGATCATTTAACGGCCGTAAATCTAGTGTTAAAGGTTGGTTTAGATCCCGTTTAGACACGAAACGGTTATGGAACAATAGCGCGAGAGAAAATATATGTGGTGTTTAGAATATTTCTTCATCTCGTGCAGTATTTTAAATTTACGTTCGCTACCGGTGCTTAATTAACAATTGTAGGTCATCAAACCACTAAACGATGTCATAAACGTCTTTTTTATGATTTCGAATAAATATAAAATGAAGTAGTATGACTTGACACGCAGTTCGAATGTTTTTTCATGAACTGTTAAATAATATGAGCGATGGTATTTCATTAACTTGTACACTAAGATTCGATGTTGTTCTGCTTTAAAGAATATAAAATAAAACATTGCATATCTTATATATGGAAAATTGAAAGTGTCACACATACGTAATACTGGTAGCGAATGTATTAATAATATCTTTATACTTATCTCTAAAATATCTATCCTCCTTAGGATTATTATTAAATGAATATTTTATTCATTACCAAACTTATTGTTTTTCACTTTTGATTCACTATTATACAAACTGGATCGAGCATATTATTTAATTCGACTTATTTATTGATCGCAATATTTCAATCTCAATATTCATTGTATAATTAATTAAATTCAATTGGATTTAACAAACATCATGTAATTAACAATTTTCATTCAAGTGGATTTAACAAACATCATATAATTAACAATTTTATTATGAAGTAATTTTTTATGAATTAGGTCTGGCATTTATAATTATTGATATTTCGATTTCAATTTTCAATTTCACCCTTCGATTATTACTATTAAAGTAATGCAAGTCAAAAGCATTGACCATTGTCCATTTTGAATGATTTAAATACATTGAACTTCAAATAGAATATTAGTTATTTAGCATAACTTTCATAAAATACATTCGATACGTAACAAATCTAAAACACATTCTGTACATTTCCTATAGTAATTAATTAATTTTGTGATATTTGTTATAAATGACTCATTCGGTAAACAACGTGTTAAATCTTGACTAGCTGTCAAAAGAGAAAGAAACGAGTAACCAAACACAGGAACAATTTATCAATGAAACACCAGTCGAAATACCAGTTTTCCGGTGATTTATCAAACAAAGCGTGCCGCCCACGTCAGCGTGAACCTACGAAACCGCCAAACCAAGCGATATTAAATTCCTCGACGATAACGAGACTCTAAATACTTTAAAGTCGCTCAAGGGGAAAGAAGAAAGGGGAACAGAGCGAAGGAAGGGGGTGAAAAACGTACGTAGCACGTTAACCTTTCAAGACTCGCGTTTTTTGCCATCGCACGAGCGCTGGTAATTGTATTAAAAAGGAAAAAAACGACAGATCGTTTTTCCCCTTTACAGTTTTATCTTCTGTTTTTTGTATAAAAGTTATAAAAAGGGGTTGCGTCAGGGGGGGGCGAAAAAGGGAAAGGAAAGCACGAAGTTGGTCCATGACAGATTTCCGGGTGGCCTCCATTATTAAAGGTTAATTACATTTTTGTACCTAGCTACTAGTTTTGTACTAGTTTTGTAACGTACCTCACCACCGGACGTGCTGTTATTGCATATTTTAAGTGGTTATTAAAATGGAAGGTTGATCGATCACTCAAGGATGCCCGGTTCCATGATGTGGTTGTACAATCGATGATCGTTGCGACGCTAAACGGCGACCTGTGTGGTAAACACGAACGAAATCTCCGGAATATTTCATTTTTATACGAAGGTTTTGGCGTGAAATTACGGTTCTGGCGGAGGTGCTCATAAACGATCGATACCAAGTTTTTTTCGAGTTTCATGGAACGAGCTCGGTTGTTGAGAAGTATTAATTGTGGATTTCAATGATTCATGGATTCGTCGGTGGAAATTATAATTTTTATTCGAATATATTTCCTTTTCAAATGGTATAAGCTCTCAATTTTTACATGTAGAAATTTTTAAATTTCCAAATTTTCAGATTTCGAAGGTTCCAAATTTTAAGGATTTCAAGTTTACAAGACTTTCTGTTTTCGATTTTTTTTGAATTTTCAGGTTCGTTAATTTCTAGTTTTCAATTGCCAAGTTTACAAATTTCGAAATTACCAAATTCCCAAATCTCCAAATCTCCAAATCTCTAAATTCTCAAATCTCCAAATTCTCAAATCTCCAAATTCTCAAATCCCCAAGTTCTCAAATCTCCCAATTCTCAAATCCCCAAGTTCTCAAATCTCCAAATTCTCAAATCTCCAAATTCCTAAAACCCCAAATTTTCACATACCCAAATTCTCAAATCTCCAAATTCCCAAATATCCAAATTCCTCAATATTCAAGTTTTCAAATATCCAGATATCCAAATTACCAAAAGTCCAATATTTCAGTCATCCTAATTTTCATACATCCAACTGTCTAACTATTGCCACCTTTCCAGTAATCTACAAATTTGTATCTTTAATATTTACATACTTCCAAGTTCCTAAATTACCAAATTACCACATTACTACCGCAATAAAATTGATCTCCAAATAGAAATTGCTATACTAAAAGAAACGAAATATATTGAAATAAATATTTTCTTTGTCATATTCGATCGTGGTTGCCACACATGGTTAACACTGTACAAAGTAAGTACTGTCTGTTTAAACTGAACGCAGACTTATATTATATTACAATACTAAATATATAATACCTAATACAGTAGTATTAAACATTTGACAAGATAATAAACAATCATACACCTTATTATATAATCATACCGATACATATTGCCACGTATTTTACTTCAATATAATATTATGTTAGTACAACCGGAAAAGTGCAAGAAAAGTGCAAACGACTCAAGATTAATACATAATTCTATAAAATAACTAAAAATTACAGCTAATATTTTTGTACATCTACACAGTATCATTTATACATTTTTTCGTTACAAATCACGAACACCGACATACTATCACAAATTTAATTATATTTCATTATAAAATGAATGAAGTTGCCCTTCCTTTATTTCAGGAAGAATTAAAAATAATTATATTCGAACATGAAGCTTCGATGTCTACACGTTTATTTTAAACAGACTGTACAACTACATGCGTCGGTCTAAATCGAAGGTACGAAAGCGCTTTGAGCAATCATTTCAGCTACTCAAACGAAGCAACAAAATCTTCACTCGTGAACGTGTACAATTAAACATTGCAATAATCGATGTACATAAACTAAAAGATACGTTATTCTCGAAATATATCGATATACTGTGCGAGCAAGATGTTTCGTTTGATCGCTGGAAAATTCGAACACGCGCATGCAATCAAAAACGCGAATTTAAATAATAAGTACGATCATTGTAGGGATGCAAGCATGCGTCGCAGCAACGAATTATCTCGTCGTCGTTCGCGTTGCTTACACACCGGCAGTATATTCTCGACGCGAATAAATGTTCCACGCTTTCTTTACGAATAAACTTTTACAATCGTGCATGTTGTGCCAGTCGTGCGTGTGGCGATCACACGCATGCTTTCATCCTGAAATCGTGGCGAGTTTGCAATCAAGAGGGGAGAAACTCGAATCACGATAGACTACGAAGCAATTCTGGCTGTTCAAAAGCAATGACGGGTGTACTAGATACGTCGTGATACGAATTCGACGATAACGGTACAATATT
This sequence comes from Coelioxys conoideus, assembly GCA_947623535.1. Taxonomy (NCBI): domain Eukaryota; kingdom Metazoa; phylum Arthropoda; class Insecta; order Hymenoptera; family Megachilidae; genus Coelioxys; species Coelioxys conoideus. The sequence goes on from OX392449.1 coordinate 12,118,042, forward strand.
AACGATTATTGTCCTAGAAAATAGAATAGCGTGATGATATTCCAATAATAAACGGCGAGACCGTAGATATCACAAATTACACTCGATATACGATTCGCTGGCCTTTTATTGATTCCCCCCGTTCCACCTCCCTCTCCTACAACAAATTTTATTTCGTCCGATGACTCTGCTCTCTTTTTTAAAACGATTTTACCTCGGCCCACCGATTCGGTTGTACATTTGAGTCTAACGATGGAAATCATTTTGATGAAAGTCTAAACCCGTTTGGAAATTTTTGCAATTTGACAACTACAGAAATTTGGGGAAATGGAGATTGGAAAATGTGGGTATCTGTGAAACTTAGTTATTTGGGATCTGAAGAGAGTGGAAAATTTAGAAAATTGGCATTTTAGATTTTGAGAATTTTCAGATTTGGAGATTTAAGGGGGTGAATATTTGAAAGCGTGAGTAAATTGCAAATTTGGAAATTGCTAATGTGGAAATTTGAAAATTTAGGAATGTTGAAATTTAAGGATTTAGAAATTTGGAAATCCGAGAAATTGCAAATGTAGAAATTTAGAAACTTGAAGACCTGCAAATTTAACGAATCGAACATTTAGAAATTTAGATAGTTGTGTATATATTTTGATATGAGCAACCCATCTACAAAAACTATACTAATTCTCAAAACTAGTTTAATTCGAGAAAAGTTCTAACTTCAGGTTCAATGTAAACCCCTTTGAGTTCAACTTTAAATTAATTTTGAAGTGATTAACTTCTCTTCGCAAATGCCGTGCAAACCATACAAGAATATCACTTATATAATACTTTAACTTACAGCACGTGTTACAATTTCAATAAATGGCCTGTATATCATTGACCACAGAAGTTTGTACATATTTTAAACAACAATGTTCATGGCAATTCGAAGTAAGCTCTTTTCGGTATTAAGCTTTTAATGCGGTCCATTGTAACGCATCAACTATCAAAATGAATGAAAGAAGGGTTCTGCTCTTCCAACTTCCAAAAACTCTCTGTTTTCTTTAGTCTTTGTGCACTCAGCCGAAAAACCTTATTCAAAGGCAACTCCCTGACCAAGAACAAAAACCTTCTCTTCTATAGAAACTCATTCATGCCCGTCGAACGTTTCCTCGTGAATTGAAGTTTAACACGTCGACCGGATTACGCATAAATATTCACACGATTTTATCGTTCATTTTACAACGGATTTTCTTCTCAAGCATAATACCGTATTCAGTTGCATTACACATGTATGTAATTCTCTATTTGAATAATAGAAAATTAATGATGTTATGACTTCAGAGAATTATTATTTATTTTAGACACGTGAAGTATTATGTGTGACAGTAAGTGACAAGTATGAAATTTTAATATTATAGGTTTGCATATGAGAACATTTCTAACTATCAACGTTAATAATTAAATAATTAATTCATTTTTATTATGTACTGACTTTAAACTCGATTCAAACACGATACGTATCGTTGTCTTAAAATAGCTGTTACTTTCACGAATTCAAGGATAACATTTTTAAAACATATTTTGAAAACGTTATACCGTAGTCAAACCGTGATAAAACGTGTTTCGTTGTTTTCTCAAATTCAACAAACACATACGATCGCAGCAAGATCTCAATGAGCGTACATGAGCGCAAGATCTTCATTGCTTTAGACTGAAAAAAGAATAAAAACACATATGATTAGCAACAAGATCGCAATGATGATACTTTTATCTTCGTTGCTTTTGACTAAGAAAACATAGAAACACGTAAGATCTCAAAAAATTGAAAAATGTCCCCCATATGCATCAGGCTTCTGCACTAACACATTGACTGCCACATTTGAACTTTTATAAAATATTTACCAATGTTGTGTTAACTACTTGAAACTGTGAATACATGCTTGATAAAATTTGAACTCTTACCAAATCTTACCAAGATTTAGTAAGTGTGGATAAAAGCTAAGTAAATATAAATTTTAAGTAAATCTTACGACGATTTGGTAAGTCTTGGTAAAATATAAATGTAAATAAAAAGTACATATAAAGTACATATAAAGTCTAAGTAAGTCTTACGAAGATTTGGCAAGTCATAACGAAGTCTAAGTAAATCTTACAAAGATTTACGTCTTGCTAAAATCTAAATGTAAATAAAAAGTAAATATAAAGTCTAAGAATTTTACGAAGATTTTGTGAATCTCGATGAATCTTGGTAAGACTCGGTAAATTTTAGTAAAATCAAGATATGTATAAATTCGAAGTAAATCTTACCAGAATCTGATAGGTCTTAATAAATCTTAGTCAGATTTGGTAAGAATTCAAATTCGACCAACTATTTCGTTGTATCTATACACACTTCCAAGTAATTAATACAAATACATCCGATCAGGTAAGTGAACGCTTCTTAATAAATAATTGGAACGAAAATTGAAACTGCCACATATGGACGATATACGACAGCAGCGGAAGGGTTAAATGGGAATCATCGAATTCGATTTATCGGTAAAGGTGGTCAATGATCGCGCGCGCGTTCATGACCCGATTTCTCGCAGACATTGGCCAGGAAATGTAGGTCGCGGCACGAACGAACGTTCGCGTACGTGTGTTGCACAAATGCGCCTTAACCCTCCGTCTTTGGTGGAAGGTGCGCCGTAAATACGGCCGTAGTCTCGAGTGTGTCCGCCCTGACACGGAGTGGTACTACTTGCACGGCGCACCAGCCAGCCATTAGTCAATACTCCCGACATTAGTCGATACACGCGGCTGGTCCGCCTCGCAGCCACCGACACGGCTATGGAATAGGGTCGAAAACCCCTTCCCCATCCACCAGCTTCCTGGAAACGGAACGATACTTGCTGGCAAACTTTTGAATTCTTGCCAGCCTCCTTCATTGTTCTCATGGCCGGCTAATCGATACCATTTTATTGCCCGCGTGTACAAATCTCCAAACGTTGGTGACAGACATCCTCCTATCTTCTGTCTAGAAACTTGAAGACACAGATTTATTTATCGTGTCGCATCTTCTGTCCGACACTTGAAAACACCAGCTATTAATTTGTCGTATTGTATCTTCGGTCTTTAATGTTAACAACACGAACTATTAATTTATTGTATTTATCTTTGGTCTTTAATGTTAACAACACGTACTATTCATTTATTGTGTCGCATCTTCTGTCTCGAGACTTGAAAACACTAGCTAGTAGAGTAACGTATTGTATCTTCGGTATTTAATGTCAAAAACTCCAACTATTAATTTGTTGTATTGTGTCTTCGGACTTTTATGTTAACAACACCTACTATTCATTTATCGTGTCGCATCTTCTGTCTTGAAACTTAAAAAGGACAACTATTGACACTAGATTTACGGACATGCAATGACCATTTATTTGTAAATTAAAATTAACGTAAAAAAGAAGATCCTTTATCTTGACAAAATTTAACATACAGTCTAATAAAAGATTCTTAATAGTTTTTCTAATTTAAAATAAGGAATGTGTCATGAGTCATTTTGACTTGTTTCGTAAATCTAGTAATCTTCTACATCGAACGTTAAAAACACGAGTTATTAATTTATTGTATCGTATCTTCTGTCCCGAAAGTTAAACACGAATTAGTAATTTGTTCGACAGTATTTATCTTGTCCCCACCAAAGTAGTCCTTGGGGAATGTAATACACTCATGGGCACTGATTCTTCGAAGACTACGGAGGACATGACTTTTTGACATTTCCTTGAGAGCTTGTAAGAAATTTGTCTTTGATGAACTTAAAATGGTATTCCCAGTACAATTTGCGATTTGGGATAGCATTAGTAGAGTCTTTTATTATGCAGTTCTCTTTTTCTTTAATCGTTAATCTTCGACATCTTAAAAATTGCTGAAAAACACGAAATATGTTTTACATGAAAATCTACAGAATCACAAATACCTTAAAAAGACAATAATTATGCGAACACAAATCTGAATTGATCGCTCAATAGTGGTTTACAAAATGTACTATATCTTCATCAATTTTAATAAATTTATTATGTATCCATCAGTTTCAAATTTATCTTTATCAATTTTAATAAATTTTGTATGTATTCATCAAATTAAATAAATTTTTTATATATCCATCTATTTCAAAATCATTTTTATCAATTTTAATAAATTTATTATGTATCCATCAATTTAAATAAATTTTTTATATCTACATCACTTTTGATAAACCTATTATATCTCCATCAATGGAATAAAATTTGCATTATGAACGAAGTAGTTTTATATAAAATTTATTTTCAGAAATAAATAAAGCGTATAACTGTGCACATTATACATATATCCGAGAGTCCCGAGGTCTTAATTGCACTCGATAATGAGTATCCTACATTTACCACCAAGTACAACTAACTACCTCTGTACAAATCAATTAGTACTCCTAACTCGTTCCTGATTATCCATCGGTCGATGCACGAGGGTAACATTTTGACTTCTTGCCAGGCCAATCGCAGCCAGGGTACATTTGCCAACGCTCGTTTTCTTATCAGCATAATGGCTCCTCGCTCGATAAGGCCGCAGATCATAAATCCACCAGCGTGGTTTCAAAATATTTTTATCGTCTCTAAATTTCTTTCGCAATGTGTCTTCGATCAAGAATTGGATACACCTCGGTGTTTAAATGTAAATGCTAAAGTAATTGATGTGAGAGAAGGGGTTGAAATGGGGGGAAGAGCGAGTGAGAAGGAACGATTGTTAGCTAAGAGACTGGGTAACAGAGTTAATGTCGCATTACGACGTGTACTGCACAAGGAGTTAGTTCAACGGTGTTCCAGTCGAAAAGGATAATAAAAGGAGCCTCCACAAAATGACGGAAACCACGGAGGAAGCTAAAGTAAGCTAAAACAGAAGTCATGAATTTAGTTGATCCTCTCGTTTATTCGTTTGAATTGAACGATTAGCACAATGTAGTGTTCCGATAACGAGCCAAGTTGTTGCTAAGGAGATCGTAGATAATGAACGTTCCCTTTGCACGAACGAATTCGTAAATGTTCCTCGTGATATCTACCCTTAGATTCTCGTTGGATAAGAATCACGGTACACGTCTTTTTAGAACTTACACGATGTCACACGTGATGGCGATTTTTATCCACTTACGTATTGTAATGGTATCGGTCACTTAATTGGGCGGAGATTTACTTTGTTATTTTAATTTTTATCTAGCTTGTAATTTTCCGATTCTCAAATTTTTTATTTCAATTTCATAAATTTGTTGAATTCATAGATTCTAAATTCCTCAAATTTCCTAATTACCGTATGTTCAAACTTTCTAATTCTCTAGTTGCCAAATCTCTAAATGTTCAAATTTAAAAATTCCTATATTTCCGAACAATCAAATTCCTAAATTTCCAAATTTAAAAATTTTCCAACTTCTAATCCGCCAAGTTCCTAAATTTTGCAATTTCTAATCCCCCAAGTTCCTAAATTTTGCAATTTCTAATCCCCCAAGTTCCCAAATTTTGCAATTTCTAATCCCCCAAGTTCCCAAATTTTCCAATTTCTAATCCCCTAGATTCTCAATCACTTAAATTTCTAAATGTGTTTCGCGGCACTGCAATATGTAATAGAAAGTATTTTAGCATCACTCAAATGCAACCCCCAACGATGTACAATCCATTCCCATATATCAGCTTATCTTGTAAAGCTATTACGGTTCGAAGTCCTAAAGACTGACGATTTATTACACTAATTTAAAAACACCATTGGTCACGCTTAGGTACACAGCTCATCCTAAAAAGGATCGCTTAAATTGGTCGGAACCATAATTGTCACGTATAAGACATTTGCCATGCACATTTCCAGACAGGAAACGGAATTTCTATAGACAAGGTCCTACAAAACTCAGGCCGGTATTCTCGAACGGGTATTGTCTACCAAACTCGCAACGAACACTTTACAATCTTTATGGGTCCTTCATTTCGACATTCGACCCTGTTAGCTTAAAGGAAGACACGTGCGCTTCCTATTTTTTACTCTGTAAATTGTTAAGATTTCCTTTCCGTGTCTTAGACATGACCCCCTGTAACGCACAATTCAGCCAAGTCTGAATTGACCCACCAAGGGTCTCGAGCCACCATACAGCATGCCCAGGCGTCAACGGTCCAATGACCATATATATCACCAAGATATACAACCCAACATAGAGGGTCTTGAGCTAACCACGCTCACGCCTGGGCCCCTGCAGGCTCAAGTCACATACATTGACTTTTCCACGTGCACCACAGCCGGCTGGGTTTTCAGCAGCTTACATGGGAGGTGTCCGGCGAACTGATTTGCTGAACAATTCAGCCAATGACCATTATCTAAAACTCCAAACGTTTTGCTAATGGTTACTTGGGTTAACGCCCACCTCGCCGGACTATCGCCCTGCGGCATCGTGCTGGATTTTGACACGGAAAGATGTTCAGGACTAAAATCGTAAGAACATAACTTCTCAAGCAGTCATCGAGTAACGTCTTCAAATCGTAAATTCCATCCTGAGTCGCGAATACTACTATACATAACATTCGTTCTGACCAGTTTAAGCAGTCCAAATTTCACATCACGCGGCTTTACTTAATTCATTTACTTCGACAATTGTATTCTCCAACACATCCATACAGACAGTATTATTATAAACAGACAATATATTATCTTTGTAACCGTAAAGGGTTACAAGGAAGTACAGTAATTCGTGTCGTTGGTTTTCCACGTCTTTCCCTACATCGGTAACCGCCAACGCGAACGTGTACTAAAAAACATTGGTCCTTCGAGCCGGATTTCCGGATAACAATACAGTTCAGTGCAATAAACAAACTAAGTGCATCTGAATGCCACAAACTGGATTACGTGCCTCAATGAATGCAACACCCAACATCTGGTGACATACACGGATTACATCTCATCCACCTGCAGCAGAAGGGGCCCACTGCCTACTCCGCCGGTCATTTATGACAAGAATGATATACTTACAACGGCTCCAGCCAATACAGAAATTTGGATACCGTTCAGGTCAAGCATGATTTCGCATCGACAAGGTAAGCTCGTTCAATTGCATCGCCAATCCTTTTGAGCTTGAATTACACTACATCATTATGGTCAACCGATCGGTTTCAAACGAATCACAACTTTCACGATGAAACCAGAACATTGGCACCCTGCGACGTAAAGAGGTAACATCATAGGACGAATTTCACCTTTTCATGATTCTTCGACATTCACGATCAAGCAAGTCAATACGACATTTTTTCTCTTGCAAACTCATTCAAACAGTCTGATCGCGATTTAGAATCGTTTCGATGAAATCTAGCTCAGTATTGAGGAACTCGACGAGTCCGAAAAGGCACTTCGATTTGAAATTCTGGACAATTATTACAATACAACAGCTCGAGCTAATCAGTTTACTCACGGCAAGTGTCCGACGGATCCCTTAAAACCGCGTCATAAATTCATCATCTAGGACCACGGTACCTGCTCCGCTGGCCATAAAACTACCCAAACTGCGTCTACCCATGTTTGACATTGCTGTCGGGAAGAACCTTCTTATTTACATTTCTTTTCATTCATTTTTGATTTAAACAAAGACTTGAACCCGTGCAAATATTACAATCCCTGAATTCGACCCTAATCGGTAAAACTGTCGAATGCATATAAACCGTAAGCAACACGAATGCAGATCCCAATAATTCAATATATTTATCAAAACAAAGATCGATTGTAGTCGTAATATAATTTGTGATATAATTACGTGTTGGAAGGTTCCAAATTTGTAAAGTGATTCCGCAGAATCACTGGCTTATCTACTAGACTCCATAAATCAACATCTTTGTTTATCATCGAATTCACATGGATACATATCGAAACGAAATAGCTTGTTGATATCGATCATTTTATCAAAGTTAAGTCAGACAGTACATGACCTTACAACTGATGTTAAAAGACAACTAAACAATGCCAGCTAACCCGGATTTAATTCCATTTCGTGAAAGATACTCAATTTCCATGCTAACGGCAGCCTTTAAACCAATTTCTGTGCTTGTACCATTAGGCGTTCTACTAGTAGAAATACTGCAAACCTCGACATTTCATTCATCAAATATTAGATAATTTGTCCTCAGATACACAATTCTTCTTCTGTATCGCAAATAGAGCAACGGAAAAACGTTTCACACGTTTGAAGGCATTTGGTGGCAATGACTCCATTGTAATGAATAGCTTAACATCTCGTGTTGCAAATTCCTCGTGAACTACTTGTGCAAGAACGGACAAGCGTTATAAAAATAACTTCATTACGTCCAAATCATTCTTAGAATGATCATAATCGAGACTCATATTAAGGGAGTTCGTTCGCATTTGGTCTCAACGACATCATACACTGTTGCATAAGAGAAATCTATGTAACTAGACATAAACCTGAGAACGTCAAATTCTGTCATTGTCAATATAATCTTCTAATTCAACAAGAATATTATTCGCAGACTCGGTAAAACTAGATTTGTTTGAAACTCCGACATACATAAGATTCTCTGTCTCTCGATACATGTAGAATAGGACCAAGAAAACGTGCAAATCAAATTACATACGAGATCGAAATAAGGAATGTCTATTAAAAAGTAAAGAAGGTAATAATAATGAACGAAAACGTGTCCGCACGTATCACATAACGAATTGTATCTACACAATATTCATTTACACTTCTGCCTTGGCACGCATTTCTTCTCACTCATGCACACAATTAACAACTCTGATTCACTCTCGCTCTTGCATACGTCCACACAGGCTCGTTTATATTTTCTCATGCACGTCCACTCGCAATCGCATTTCTTCGTATATACATATATCTATATATGTATCGATCATCAATATAATAACTAGTTACTCTTTGAGACTCAAGAAATATTGTATTTCTTAAAATATCGACAAACTCAATATATCTAACAGGATGCCCCAACAATTGACAAAATAATTAAAGGAACAAATTACATTTGTCGGTTCCTTTCTTAGCTTATAAAAGGGGATATTATGATCTGACGGTCAGCTAACCGTCGACGACCCGTATTTATGACTATTACCGAACCCAATTACCAGCAGGTACACAGACAAAACTTCACGCTGTGAAGCGCCATTACTGACTTACTGACCTACTGACTGCAGACGTCAAGGGTAGAAAACGGTCAAAAACCTATAAGCTTATTGTCAGGGTCGACTACCGATTGTAAATCGTACGACGAGAAAATTCACCTGCACCTAGGGTCAAGGAAACAGACAAGCAACACTACGAAACCCAATTAACAAGGATTAACTTTATCAATTGATGAAACTTCAGAGATGCAGTCGAATCTAAATGCATATATCAATTCTTACATTCCTCGCTATAAGACATTCCGTTCATAACTCGTAATCGCAGCATCAAAGCATTCATGTCGCCTTTTAAAATTGCATTATCACTCAAATATCTCATAACTCCAGATTCCATATAAACACTGAATTACTCAAATGGTGATAATGTTGGAAATAAACAAGCACTTATACAAATGAGAAGTCCATATCTTTCCTGATCAATTGATCAGAATTCCATTTTACATAGATTCTTCCCTTAAGAGATCTCTGGTAAGCAACAGACTAATTATACAATTAAGACCTCAAAGGGCGTCGCAGGAACCGAATCAATCGCAAGACGTTAATCGTTGAATTAAGATTTTTTTAAAATTCGTGTTCATACATTCATAAATTATCATCAAGCATAAACGATACATTACATTCGTTTACAAAACGTATTATTATTGGCGATGCGTTGACGAGCTTCAAATGACAATATATGCAATACATATACACAGCGTTGTTGGATAACATGACAGTACCGCGATGTTTATCGTAACAACTAACCAGGAAATTCTTTCATAAAACATCGAACGAGTGCCATCATCATCCAATTGGCCAGCACGAGACGATTGGGAAAGGCCTCGGACCAGTCGAAGGGACTCAAGCGACCTTCTATGCGGTCAGTTGAAGCTACTGGCCCAGTGGCGGTCGACAGCAGGTGTAGAGGACCCTAAAGACCTGTGTACGACGCTGTCGGGCACAATCTCCATCTGTAGACTATATCATGGGCAACCTACCTGCAGCCAGGGTCACGGAGTCTCGGCCCTTTAGCAACGTGGGAATCGACTATTGCGGACCGTTCTTCATAAAAGAACGAAAATGCAGAAACCGCAGTCGGGTCAAGGTCTACGTGGCAGTGTTCGTTTGTCTTGCTGTAAAGGCCGTACACCTGGAACTCGTCAGCGACTTGACGACCGAAACATTTATTGCAGCCCTTAGACGATTCATCGCCAGAAGAGGATACTGCACAGACATATACTCTGACAACGGATCCAATTTTGTAGGTGCAAATAATGAGTTGCGCGAGTTGCGCACATTATTAAGGTCTGACGATCATCGTGAAAAGGTAACCACATTCCTTGCTGAAAAATCCATCAACTGGCATTTCATCCCTCCTTTAACACCTCATTTTGGAGGGCTCTGGGAAGCGGCCGTAAAGTCTTTTAAATACCACCTGAAGCGAGTCGCAGGCACAGAACTCTTCACATTCGAAAATTTTAACACTCTGATAATTGAAATCGAGTCCGTCCTTAACTCCCGTCCTCTCACACCCATGTCATCGGACCCAAATCATCTTTCAGTCCTTACTCCCGCGCATTTTTTAATTGGCGACTCTCTAACCTGTTTGCGTGAACGAGATTTCAGGGACATACCATCAAATCGGCTGTCTAATTGGCAGCATATACAGAAGGTGAAACAGCACTTCTGGATTAGATGGCATCGCGAATATCTCAACGAGCTGACCACACGCAGCAAATGGTCAAAGGGGGAGCATCCAATAAAGGAGGGCACAATTGTTCTTCTCAGAGAAGACAACATTCCATCTCTGCACTGGCCGCTCGGCAGAGTCACCAAAGTTCATCCAGGTTCTAACGGCATCACTCGAACCGTCACCGTCAAAACTGCAACAACAACACTGGACCGGAACGTCAAACGTCTCGTTCCCTTGCCCAATCAAACCCACGAAAACGAAACATGTTGAATTGTAAAAATCATCCTAGCATCCAAACTCAAACACATACATTCACAAACATACACGCATACAAACGAATAGTTGTTGATCGGTGCCCTCTCAACGGGGGGAGGATGTTTCGCGGCACTGCAATATGTAATAGAAAGTATTTTAGCATCACTCAAATGCAACCCCCAACGATGTACAATCCATTCCCATATATCAGCTTATCTTGTAAAGCTATTACGGTTCGAAGTCCTAAAGACTGACGATTTATTACACTAATTTAAAAACACCATTGGTCACGCTTAGGTACACAGCTCATCCTAAAAAGGATCGCTTAAATTGGTCGGAACCATAATTGTCACGTATAAGACATTTGCCATGCACATTTCCAGACAGGAAACGGAATTTCTATAGACAAGGTCCTACAAAACTCAGGCCGGTATTCTCGAACGGGTATTGTCTACCAAACTCGCAACGAACACTTTACAATCTTTATGGGTCCTTCATTTCGACATTCGACCCTGTTAGCTTAAAGGAAGACACGTGCGCTTCCTATTTTTTACTCTGTAAATTGTTAAGATTTCCTTTCCGTGTCTTAGACATGACCCCCTGTAACGCACAATTCAGCCAAGTCTGAATTGACCCACCAAGGGTCTCGAGCCACCATACAGCATGCCCAGGCGTCAACGGTCCAATGACCATATATATCACCAAGATATACAACCCAACATAGAGGGTCTTGAGCTAACCACGCTCACGCCTGGGCCCCTGCAGGCTCAAGTCACATACATTGACTTTTCCACGTGCACCACAGCCGGCTGGGTTTTCAGCAGCTTACATGGGAGGTGTCCGGCGAACTGATTTGCTGAACAATTCAGCCAATGACCATTATCTAAAACTCCAAACGTTTTGCTAATGGTTACTTGGGTTAACGCCCACCTCGCCGGACTATCGCCCTGCGGCATCGTGCTGGATTTTGACACGGAAAGATGTTCAGGACTAAAATCGTAAGAACATAACTTCTCAAGCAGTCATCGAGTAACGTCTTCAAATCGTAAATTCCATCCTGAGTCGCGAATACTACTATACATAACATTCGTTCTGACCAGTTTAAGCAGTCCAAATTTCACATCACGCGGCTTTACTTAATTCATTTACTTCGACAATTGTATTCTCCAACACATCCATACAGACAGTATTATTATAAACAGACAATATATTATCTTTGTAACCGTAAAGGGTTACAAGGAAGTACAGTAATTCGTGTCGTTGGTTTTCCACGTCTTTCCCTACATCGGTAACCGCCAACGCGAACGTGTACTAAAAAACAAAATGTCCAAGTCCTAAAATTCAAAAATTCTCAAGTTTTCAAATTTCCAAATGATCCAATTCCAAATCTTCTGACAAATTCCTAATTTTTAAATTTGAAAATGTCCAGGTCCCCAAGTTCCAAAATTCAATTATGACCGTCGATCTGCTACAACTTTTACTCATGCCACCCCTAACCCATAAATAAACTTATAAAGATGTCGATGAACTTAAAAACAAATATAGTACTAGAACACTCTCAGATTAGTATCTAAATGCAATAATCGAATTCTGTACGATGTTCTTGATTTTCGTGCTTCGGATACGTTTGACACGTTGCATGTTTAGTAATAGCCTTTCAATACGGATCAAATTTATTAGTGACATGATCGATAAGACGTTTTGTGCTACAGTTGCCACGATTTTGCTGGAAAATTACTGGTGTACGTCATATTCGCTTTTCATTTTTTGTTTGCATGAATTATGCAAGAATTAGTAATCGAGTATTGTCAACATCTGTATTTGTTACATATAAAAATATTTGCATGATATGTATTGTACAATGTGTGAGTACATAAATCTGCATTATTCATTACACTCCGTTAACCATTTAATAATGTTGTTCAACATGAAAATACTTCTTTGACATTAAATAATCATCAAACGCTGTCTTACACGTTATTATTCTTGTTATATTCTTTATTATAATTGTTATTCTTGTTATAGGTGCTTGAGCCGGGAATTAAAACTAATCATCGACTATAAGAATGTTTTCACTGAAGATATATTATAATTAAATTATGGTGTATTTTTTGAAAATGTGTATACAGAGTGAACAGAAGTTTCTCGCTAGGATATAGTAACTCTAAACACAAAAACGAGAGAACAAAATGAAATAAAGCGTAACCATACATGTTTTACTAAAAAACTATAAACAAGTGTTAAAATACGGTGAAAGAAAATTATTAATAATTTATAATGATTTTACAAATTCTTCGTCGAGGTATGTTTGGCAAACTTGTATATATATTTTCAAAAAATCAAAATTGCATAGCTATCGAACATACGTGCTTCAACAAAATTAAATATCGTATCATTGTATGATAATTACAGAAATGTGATACAACAAAAACAAACGTGTTATAGTAGAGCATTAAATGCAAATACTTATGAATGCATAATTTGCATTCATCCACTACAGCAACATTAAACACATACTACATCCTGCATCCACAAGAGCAGTAACATGTCATAATTATAGAGAAATTAAAATACATTTAATCAACCTGAATCAACCTCAATCAATCTTTGAATCAACCTGAGGTTAACATGTAGAATCACCATACAACCCACCACATGAAGAAGTGGAATCACCATACACGGGAAATCACTATACAACTCACCACACGAAGAAGTGGATTCATTATACAATCCACCGCATGGAGAAATGGAATCGCCATACACGAGAAATCCCTATACAACTCACCATACGGTGAAATCACCATAACGCAGCCTCGTTCAACAGTTTTTTGCAACACCTTCGTTACGGAACATGACCGTGTCACAATCACAGAGCAATACACACGATATTGACTGCTGTTGGTAGAATCGCGCTGAAATTCCCACACGACACGAACGATACGTAGAAGGGTGGTACCAGACACGAACCCGTGGCACTAGGTATTCACCCCTTGCACCACTTTCCACCCTTTCAGAAGTATTCTCAGTTTGCTGATACCGCTCCTTGTGTATCCAGTTCTATCATTGTCCTTTCGCATCCTGTGTGCTGCTCTTTCAACTAATTGTATCATGTTCGTACAAGCACCTGCATTGTTGATACAACAAAAATCGGAGAATTCTGAAGAAGGAAGCGACGAAGAAAGCACCGACGATGTTCTCCAGGTTGATCCTACCTTTTATCTTCATTTTCTTCTTACACAATGAGTGTTTACATTCACTTAACGCATCGCGGATCACACATTTACATAAACATTATAGCTTACTCGGTTTAAGTACTGTAAAAATAAGGTGAAATGACATTTTATTGATATACATGTTCGACAGCTAGCTTCTTCGCTGTCTGAAATTTTTATTGTTTTCGTAAATGCGCTTGTATCGCTACAATACATTTGTATCGCCTAAAGAGTGTCCATTTTGGTTAAAGCTGGCTTATATTTTTATTGCTGATATTATTCTGTATTGCATTTCTTATATGAACTATGTTGCATTGATGTTATGAGTTAGAACTATAATCAACTGTAATTGAATTGATATAATTAGACAGGGTAAGAAGTGAAGGGTTTAAATTGGATTAAACTACTAATTGGATTAACTAAAATACTCATATTGAATAATTGTAATTATAATCATATTGATCACGGCTGGAACATTTTATGTGAATTTGTAATTATTTACATAATCTTATAGTTTATTTTACTGTACGTAAATAATCTTGACATCATAGAAACGTCGAGAAGAATGCGAGAGAAAGGCGAGAAGAGGGGAAATGGATCCCCGGCTAGAATTCGCATTCCAACTTTTGATGGATGCAACCCAATTGTCTCGCCACGAGGTCATGGATCATGTTTTCGAGGGGGACATGCTCGACGAAATCAATCAACTGTTTCTACCACACATGAGATCCACGCTGGTGTGGTATTATCAAGAAATGGACGAACCTGAAACTCTACGCCCTGCGGAAATGGTAATAATTTATAATTTCGTAAAATCTCTATCAATCATTCTACCTACAATCGTTTCTTGTATGACTCATTTATTTCGTCCAATTCAAACTTAAGATATGTTTCCGTATCTCTATATAGTTCTTTCATGGTTTTTCTATATATGTATAGTCCTTTTACTTCAATAAATCATTTCGTAAACGATAGATAGAAATTTTGTTGGTTTTTATTATCGTTAAATTAAAATAACAATGTTTGTCATTAGACACAGACGAAAAGCTCGAGTACCAGAGGGGGTTCAAACGTATTGATGCCTAAAATTAAAGAGCAAAAGGAGACGAGGGAACCTGGGAAAAAGAAACTGTTCCTTACTGATGGGTGGCAAGTTCCCTGCACTGGAATATGCATCTACATGTTCAGGTTACTTCCACATTTGTATGAATTATCATTTTGTTGAAAATAAAATATACGGAGTCAGATATTCAGAGCTACCTAAATAACTATATACATCTATGTTTAGATACGTGCCTGGAAAAAAATGTTTCATGTATGTATATTGAAAATATGTAGCTAGGAAAAAATATTTCAACAAAGACTTTATTTAGTCTTAATCGATTTCATTATGAGTGGAATCATAAAAAGGCATTTAAATATCAATTTTATTTTTTAATAGAATAATATCATTGGTCGATGCGAACAACTTTGTAATTTTAACGTGAAAGCAATCTACTCAGGATTCTATATTGATCATATTAGGTGTTAACATGTGTTTCGCCTATCTTCTAATAGAGCGCATGATGTCATCGACTCATGCGAGATTTTCTGGGTCAATATTCGCTATTTGATATGAATCCACGTAGCAATTCCAGGATAAAAGTATCTATAAATTATGAATACTTCTGTTTAGATTGAACGTTTCGAAACAATTACCTGAAGAAGGTTTTCAAAAGGATCTCTATACTGGCGTAATAGACACGCAAAAAGTTGGAATAATCACGGCGATACAACGAGTTGTTGAATACTTCTTCATGGATGCACTCGCGCATCCTGGATCCGAGGGTGAAGATGATTGTCCGATGATCAAGACCCTTTTATTGCCTGGTTTGAGATCCTTCTGCAGTGCTCTAAAAGGTAATTAACTACGTTAAATATTTTTAATAAATTAGTATTATTCCTTTGTATTAAAAATTGTTATGATATTGATTATGAAACAAGTACCATATCATTTTAATGAAGGGTGCCAGTAAAGAAAGGACATCTAGTTCGAAGATATATTTCAATTATAAAAAACTGGTAATACATACTTTATTAACTCTGTAGTTAACGTTAGAGTACAAACAACTTAAATCCTTATTAACAATTAACGTAAAATGAAATTCTATAAATATAATATGTTAAATACATCAATTACTCCACAAAGTATTATGTACTTATGACAATATCTTCCAACTTTCGTAGGAACTAATTTCTAATTCCAAAAAAAGAAAAATGTCTTCTTAAGTTACTTCTGCTTTTCATAATTTAATGATCGAATATAAAAATCAATTTTCCATAGTGTGCGAACAGGTAGCCCACGAGGGTCGCATATTCAACGACGGTGAGTCGTTGATGAACGATGTGCACAATTTCGAGGAAGCTAAAACGTTCATAGCCAAGGAAAACAGTGTGAACATCTTAGAAGAGAGGGTAAAAGCGTGGATCAAAAGACTGAAAGACTTCATGGTGGAAAGTAAACAGGTGAAACGAGAGAACGACAATTCGGGACCGCAACAAGAATTGGAATATTGGAAACGAAGAGGAGCGCAATTTAGTCAATTATTCAACAAACTACAGGTCCTATTCCCGCATTCGATAGTAATCATCTTACTCTCGAATTCACGAACTAATGGATTTATTGGCGATTATGAATCAGGATCACGAAATACGAATGTCACTTCTGTGCCTCCAAGTTGCACGCTCGAAGTTGATCAAAGATTGGGTGGACGCCGAAAATGAAATAACGTATTGTTACAACGAGGCTAAGGATAACGCAAAATTTATCCAGGCTTTGGAAAAGTGCTGCCATTGTTTGTACTTGGATGACCCGGTAAGACAACATTTCTTATTTCTTGTAGCTTCTATAAGATTTTTGTTTCCTCCATTTATGTTAATATATTTATTATCATAAGACGTTGTAGACGTTATTCTACATGTAGAAAATGTCATAATAAAGTGTATACGTGTGGAAATATTAATATGCAACATAAAAATGGTATAATAGATCATGTAGTAATAAGTTGTATAAATATTGAGTGATGATAGACAACATTGATGCTAATTGCGGTCGTTTTAAACATTTGTAATACAATATCAACTTAATTTCGTTGTAATATCAATTTGATCTGCCTGCTTTGTTTATTGATTTACATAATAATGTCATGTGTATACACTGTAGTAGAATACCCTATACCGAAATCTATGTATAGCAAGATAGTATTGATAAAAATTGATCTCGATCACAATCTAAATAATAGTAAAACATAAAGCGATATTTATGATCCGAAGTCACCTACATGATTGACATAACATACTTTATTAAAAAAAGAAGTATGATGCAAAAAATTGTAACTGAATTCTAATAGCGAACGGTTTCATTGTAATTAAAAAAAGAAGAAAAATAGAAAATAGTTCATTTTTAATTCGATTAGTCAGAACATTGAAACCAATCTCTCTACTAACATAAATTTCTTGTTCACGTAATTAGGTGAAAATGAGGGATTCGCTGGTATCCTTGTTACAAACAGTCCGTCTAATATACAGTGTTTCGCGATACTACAACACCTCAGAACGAACCAGTTCATTAATGATAAAAATCACGAATCAGATGATCGCAGCCTGTCGAGACTACGTCACAAACCGAGGTCGAGAGACTGTCTGGGGTCAAGATCGAGTAGCTGCACGGTCGAAATTGAAACACTGTCTAAGATTGAACAAGTAATGGTAAACAATATCAATCGCATCCTCTTGCTCAACTTTGAAAAAATAATGACGATTATTTCCGAAGAGCTTACAGGGAAACTTACAGATTAGTTCGATGTTCGCCGGCTGTGACCGAACAGGAGTTTTCTTTTTCGGAAACACACGTGTTCGGAAGGTTCGATTCCTTCTGCGACAGAATAAGAAAGATATTGACCATGTTCGAACTGATACAGGATTACAAGAACCTTTTTGAGAGACGAATGGAAGGTCTTTTATTGGGTGAAGGTACAAAAAATATTAACAATTTTATGTTTCTTCTTCGTGTTACATTTGCTGCGAATTGAGAGTTACTAACATTTATTAAAATAAATCACATTAATGAAGAATAATATTTCGTTTTTTGGAACGAGCCATCTCTAGAGATCCGAAAACGGGGAATTATCTAGTTGCTATCGTAATTACGGCCGTACTCATAATATTAATAATTATAATTGCAATTTTTCTCTGAAATGTCGAATTTGAATTTACTCGAAAAATCATGTTCACCCTAGTTTTTTAAATTTAACACCGTATCTTTAAATATTATTTCCTCGATACACAAAACTCTTTCGTTTGAAAGAGTCGAAATTTTAATATATAATTTTAATCAATCCGTCATTATGTATAATATATCTATGTTTCATAGACGTGGATCACTTAACCACAGTATATCAAATTAAATTTTTCCTGACAATGGCTATAACACGAGAAATGTTTAAATTAATTTTTTTTTATTCGAACCGAGTCTTTTTATTCTTGCAGCGTTAGATGACGCGATAAAAACCTTCGAGGAAGCCGAAAACATAGTAACTACTAAATCGTACGATTATTTGGATCCGAGGAACGTTGAATTTGATACTGATTATGAAAGCTTCCTGGCTAAAACGGATTCCTTGAAGCAGAGTATCGGTGGCATTATCGAAAAAAATTACGAGGACGTATGGGAAACGCCTCAGGGTATACGATTTCTAACGCGATTTGAAAAAGTGAAGTAGTTACATCGTAAACTAAGGCTCTGTATTTTCGATGCGATTTACAATCTGATTTTTATAAGGTAAGCGAGAAGATACCGTTGACGAAACTGGACGAAAAATACAATATAGTGGTTAAATATTGTGACAGAGAAATGGACAGAATACTAAAATTGTTTAAAAGACAAAGGGATGATCCACCATTACCAAGACACATGCCAGCCATCGCTGGAAGACTAACTTGGGCTAATTCTTTGAGGTAGTTATAAAATTAACGATCTTTGTATTTCTATGAAATTAATAATCTTTTTACTTTCGAAAATACTGCAGATGATTCCAATAAGAACAGAAAATGTTTGAAGTGAAAGTAAAATGTATTCATAAGTAGATGTGAATGAGATTTAGAATAAATGAAGCTGTAGTTAAATATCTCGAAGATGTACATACATGTTATAATAAATGAAATTATAATATATCAGAAATTATATTTTATAAGAAATAAATTACAATAGAACAGATGAAAAAATATAACCTGTACACGATTTGTATAACTGAAGTATTTAAACAAAAGTAATGATTTCCTGCTTACATGTTTTGCCATACTTTACCATGTTAGTATTTTCTGTATTTTACCGTGAATAGAACGCATTTCGCTATACAAGTTTACACTCTTTAAATACTTCTTCGAAAAATATGATCATATGTGGTACAGTATCGCATATTTTGAACAAACAAATTTCGATCATGGAGCATTGGACATCAAAAAATTCTCCTCTAAAATAACTACACAAACTTTCATTTTAATTTACATGTAGAGTACATCTCGAGGAGCTAGCCACATCCGTTTCGAATCATCCAGTGCTGAAGACGCTTCCGCTCGCTATGGAGTTAGAGAAACGATACAACTACGCCCTAGGTATTTTGAATCAGTATAAATCGGACATCGCCGAGGTGTGGACGCACCAAAACTCCTGGGTCATCGAAGACTGCTTAAAACGGTAAATCAATCGTTCCAACCGAAATATCAAATTAATTCGAATAAACATTGCGTTTCGTTTTAACGATCCAGGCCTTTGCTAATGGTAGACGAAAAGACGGGAAAAATTAGGGTGAATTTGGAAGGACGCATTATGCTATTGCTACGAGAAGCTGATTGCTTGACGAAGTTGAACCTTGAAATTCCAATCGTGGCATTAACGATTTTAGCGAAGAAGGATCATTTTACTTTGATCACGGACTCTCTTCAGCTAATGATCGAGAACTTCGTGTTCACAACGAAACGCGTGAAACTGGAAGTGAGACCACTTTTGTTGCCGCATTTGGTTCGTGTTGCATCTCTGCTGGAACCTGGATTGACTTCTCTAACGTGGACCGATCCGGAATGGAAGAATTTCTATCAAAAAGCGAAGGAGCAAATTAAGGAGTTCGATGTTTTAGTGACGAGAGTTCACGATGTGTACGATAACAGGTATGTTCAATATGTGATGCACAAACCTTATGTTACAACCCTTCGTGCATAATTTTATCAAAACTATACTAAATCAATAGCAACCAATTTATTTCTTAAAACATACAATCTTGCGTATCGAGTATTACTCGAAATATTTCATGTAAAGAGTCGAGTTTTATAAATTTAGGATTAAAAGTATTTTAATTTGATACGTATTATGTAACTGTATCTTCTTTTTCGTTGGGTTTACATAACTTCGCCGTGGTTACCGCGTTCGAATAGAATGAGAGGGTTAATCAACTCTGATAGCAGATTCTTTCGCTCGTTCCAAGGATTCTTCAGGTGCTCACAAGTATGCAAAAGATCACCTTGCATTCTCTGCCAGACTCAGATCAGCCTTGGACGATAGCGGAATTTGTGGAGAAGACCGAGGAAATATGCAGACTGGCAGCGGTAGATTTGTATCGTAAAAGTATGATGGTAGAAGAAGCGGTAGAGGAAGTGCTAGACCTTGTTAAGAACGCTGCCGAGAACTTCAAAAGTGCCGCTAATTATAGCCAATTCGACTTTTTTAATATCGAAGGTGATCTCCCACGCTGTCCCGTGGATTTTTCAACTCTTTCATTATTTTTATTTTTCATCCCTTTTAGAGCGGTGATGGCTTTTTGGTAACAATTTGAGTTTTTCCTGAGAATATTAATTCTTGTGCACCGTTCAAATTTTCATTAGACTTGAATGAAAATTTCTATTCTTATTTTGTTTTCAGTTTATCACAAATCACTAAACAGTAAGACCTTTTATGTTTTTAAAAATAATGAATATAACTCATCAAGATTCAGCTGCGCTATACTTTATTTATTTCTATTGCAATTTTTGTTATTTGTTTCTGTTCTAATTTGTTTAATTGATTATTAATGAGCCATTTTTACAAGAATCTTTTTATACTTGAGACTTTGCCAAATGTAAAATATAATAAATCGATTATTATTATATTTAAATTATAATTTCTGGTACATTTCTGTGGTCATACGATTTTACAAATATTCTCCCTCAACATTGAAATATTTATAAATATGTATTATTTTATTATTCGATTTATGGATCAAATTAACACCAAATTTTTTATCTCTTGACTTATGATTACACCATATTAAAAATCACCAGAACATTGTTACGAAGTCTTGAACTTACAGACGACGAAGAAACGATAGATCAAACGGCACAAGATTGGTCCCTGGTATGGAACTTGTTCGACGATCCTCATCAATTGTTAATCACGCCTGGTAGTTTACCGAAAGGTATGCAAGATATGGTGCGAAACGCCGTGTCTGAAATGAGAAGATATTATTCTAGAAAGGTTGTGGACGTTCTAATAAAAGTTACCAGGAGCTCGCTGGATGCCATTCGAAAACGATTCATTCGGGAAATTGATTCGGGTGACTGACTTTGTTGAATAAAATGTGAATTTTTAAGAGTAATGACGGCAAAATAAATCAATAATTATACTTCGAACAGAGGAAACACCGAGTCCAATATTTTTGCTACATGCAACCTTGATGATACCGGTGGTGACTGTAAAACCTAGCCTGGATGATGTTCAAGAAGCTCTAACTATGGTTGGTAAAACCATCTCTGGCGTCGCTAGAGGTGTTTCGCAATGGAATTCTAAAGTTAATAAGGTGAATTCTTCAATTCTATCTAATTGTGAAATAACATTATACTTTTCTGAATTGAATGCATATCGTAGCTTTGTGAATGAATTATTGTTTTTCTCACCAATCGTGCAGTAATCAATGAAACTATTCTATGAATAATTCTGATCTATGAAAATATTCTATTATAATTTTTTCTACTAAACCATGGTATTATTATATCATAATTTAATTTCATATATTTATTATATACTGAATTATTATTAATTTAACATCTTTTGAAATTGATGCTTTCTATAACGGTGTTTTAATTGATAGCTGTTATAATTATTCCTTGAGTATTAATTATATGTGATTACATTTAAAATAAATAGTTTAGTAAAATCATAGTTCAGTTATTTATGGAAGTATTTATTTTCAGAATTCTTGGAAACAGGCATATCCAAAAAGAACTTTCGCGGACATAGTAATGCGAGCTCAAATGCAGGCAGCGAAGAAGAAACAGGAAGAACCGGAGGATCCAAGGATTCGAAGGAGAAAATTGTTCAAAATTGTTTCGGAAGATAGACCATCTTTTCCCGTGCAAGAAAGCAATTTTCACGCGATGGTGATGGACAATAAAGAAGTGATGAAATTGTTGTCCATACTGAACACCTGTATGCTAGAATTCAAACCGGTAATCAACACGTTTATAGCAACTTTATTACAAACTATATGAATATCAGTGCCTTTTGTTCGAAGATAAATGCAGATCATTATTTTTTATTGCAAGATATATACAGATTATTATTTTCTCTTGCAAGATGTACGCAGATCATTATTTTTTAGTGCAAGATATATCTAAATCATAGTTACCTATTATGAATTATATGCGGTTCAAAATGTACAACTTGTCGCAGGATCTCACTGAATTCATCGATAGATGGAAACCGTATAAATTTCTCTGGAAAAATGAAAAGAGCATGAGAGAGTTGCTGCAAATTTCTTTACCGGAATTCGAAACTACCCTTCGGAAACATAGCGAACTTGAAGATCTCTTAGCTACAGAACCTGACATGATTATTTTTGGAACATCTATTGCTGTATCTACGGAGAAATTAAAATATGGACTCTATACAGAAATCAAAGGTACAGTCGTATTTCTAAGTTTCTAAGCTTCTGAATTTAAACATTTCTTAATTCGAAAAGTTGATATCACAAAAATGAAGAGACGTGATCCACCCATGATGTACCCAATACTTATTATAACCATGACCATCACCTGATTATTCTTATCATTCTAACAGATGAACAAACCTACCATTCTAATACCTATCTAATATATAATAATTCTAACAGATGACCAAAAATCCTCCTCAACGAAAATGATTAAATGGACACAAATTTCACAACCTTCTTTCGATAGCTTGTACCCACAAAATTGGCCAAGCCATGAAGAAGAAGTACCGACGCGAGATGGAGTACGTTTACGCATTGATAAACGAGATGGATCGGAAATTAGACCGCCAGATCCGCGACCTCGACGACGTACGGCTAATCATGGACACCTTAAAGAAGATTCGCGAACAGGAAGTCGACATGGAACTAAAGATCGACCCGATCGAGGAAGCGTTCAACATCGTGACGAGATACGAGGTGCCGGTGGACCAAGAGTGCCTCGAACAGGTGGACAACCTGAGATACACCTGGCAGAAATTGCTCGTTCGAGCTCAACAAAGTCACGTGTTGCTGTTAACGCTGCAACCCCAGTTCGAGGAAGACCTGAGAAACAATTTGGAAAAGTTCCGAATCGAGAACGAGATGTATTGCGAGGAATATAGATCCTCTGGACCCATGCAACCTGGTCTGAGTCCGAGAGAAGCCTCGGACAGGCAGATCCTCTTTCAGAACAGATTCGACGGCATGTGGAGGAAGCTTCAGACTTACCAAAGTGGCGAGGAGCTCTTTGGCTTACCCACCACGGATTATCCTGAACTGTCACAGATTAGGAAGGAGCTTAATCTGCTTCAGAAACTGTACAAACTTTACAACGACGTCATCGATAGAGTCAACAGCTATTATGACATCCCTTGGGGCGAGGTAAGACGTTTTTCATAAAATTAAATAATTAGAAATTTTATTGTACTTATCCGATCGGTTGAACTTGAACGTTGATCAGTTTTTAAGAGTAAACTGTGGTTTTTAGTTTCAAGCATTTTGTAGGTCATATTCAATTCATAAACTGGTCAATATGAAACGAGCAACAATTGTATGAAATTTGACATCACCCAAGACTAATTATTTTGTCTGAATTCTGCATCACAAAAAGAGGATTAACGTTACCCTGTCCAGGTGAACATAGAGGATATAAACAACGAGCTAATGGAATTCCAAAACCGTTGCCGGAAGTTGCCAAAGGGCCTGAAAGAGTGGCCGGCGTTCTTCGCCCTGAAGAAAACGATCGACGACTTCAACGACATGTGTCCCCTCCTGGAATTAATGGCCAACAAAGCGATGAAGCCGCGTCACTGGCACAGGATCGTGGAAGTGACAGGCTACTCGTTCGATCTGGACAGCGAGGGCTTCTGCCTGAAGAACATCCTCGAGGCGCCTCTGCTGAAGCACAAGGAGGACATCGAGGACATCTGCATCTCGGCCATGAAGGAGAAGGACATAGAGGCTAAATTGAGGACCGTGGTGAACGAGTGGTCGTCCCACGAGCTGACGTTCATGACGTTCAACAATCGCGGTGAATTATTGCTCAGGGGGGACACAACCGCGGAGACGATCAGTCAACTCGAGGACAGTTTGATGGTGCTTGGTTCTCTCATGTCCAACCGATACAATGCGCCGTTCCGCAAACAGATACAACAATGGCTGGTGGATCTATCGAACACCAACGAGATATTGGAGAGGTGGCTGCTCGTCCAGAACATGTGGGTCTACCTCGAGGCCGTGTTCGTCGGCGGGGATATAGCTAAACAGCTCCCGAAGGAGGCGAAGAGATTCAGCAAGATTGATAAGAGCTGGCAGAAAATCATGCAGAGGGCACACGAGACTCCGGGTGTGACGCCCTGCTGCGTGGGTGACGATTTGCTGAAGCAACTTCTGCCGCATCTGCAGGAACAGCTGGAATTGTGTCAAAAATCGTTGAGCGGGTAAGATTGTCTTACGAAACCACGTGTTTGATCGAAATTAGACTAGGTAATATATATTGAACAACGAAATGCACTTAGATGGTAAATATAATTTGCAGATACTTGGAAAAAAAGCGTATGATGTTCCCAAGATTCTTCTTCGTATCGGATCCCGCATTATTAGAAATACTCGGACAAGCGTCCGACTCGCATACAATACAAAATCATTTGCTGTCTATCTTCGACAACACACGTTACGTGAAATTTCACGATATCGAGTACAATAAAATGATGGCTATTATATCTTCCGAAGGAGAAACGATCTTGGTAAGTTCTGCCGTTATAGCGTTCTTACAGATGCAAAATGGATGCAGAACACGAAAATAATGACAAAATGTCCATACAAATGTCTATGCCAGCTATTTCATCATTGTAACTACTGTACATTCACTGCATCCACATCTGAATCTGCAATTCCATATTGCAATACATTTCACATAATTAAATTATAACAATTATTATCAAGTCAATAATACACTCTATTTTGACAATTAAGCTTGTTAAAATGATGCAAATCCACTATATAGAAACAGCTTAATACATAGCAACATTATATAGCAATAACTTATTAGCTAGTTGCTTAGGCAATTTTACAATATACATTTATTTTATCCATGTAAAGCGTGATCATCGATGTTAGACTATGTTAGGTTGTTACTACACAAGATTGAATTATAAGCTACTACAAAATGAACAATTAAAATGTGTATAAATTTTGAATTAATAATAAGAATTAATGTTCTGATTTTACAAATAAATAAGCTGGAGAAAGCAGTGAGAGCGGAAGGATCGGTGGAAACATGGTTGACGCAATTATTGCAAACATCCCAACAATCTTTGCACTCCATAATACGACAATGCTATTCCATGATCAACGACGCGAACTTCAATCTCCTTGGTTTTTTGAACAAAATGCCCGCCCAGATCGGCCTGCTTGGAATACAAATGATCTGGACCAGAGACAGCGAGCTGGCACTGGCACAGGCTCGCGCGGACAAAAAGATTATGGCAGAAACGAATAACAGATTCCTCGACTTGCTGAATACGCTGATTGACCAGACAACCAGAGATCTCGCGAAGATCGACAGAACGAAATTCGAGACTTTGATTACCATCCATGTGCATCAACGTGACATATTTGATATACTTGTACGTATCCTTGAGAAATTTTGATGAATCGATTTCAACAAATTTATGGGAAATTTGTTGAGTGGTGTTATTATCCGAAAGAAATACGGAGATACAGAGAACATGACATCATTGTACAATTATAAATAATAATTGTAGTTATATTACACAGAAACAATAATTCAACTACTAATTTTTAGATTCGTATAATAATTGCTTATTGCGAACGATAACTAAAGCCATTGTAGAACAGCATAAATCAAAACATATTCAGAACAACGTTAATCAGGACATGTTCGTAACAATATCTAATCAATGTTACTGAAAAAGTGTATCTATTTTTTATTCACTTTCTTGAAATCTATATTAATCGTTTCGATTCTTACAAGTATCAGTGCTGAATATTAGTGCTGAACATTATTAATGAGACATACAGTAATAACAAATTATAAAATGATAAAATGTTTCCTTCACAGTGCCGTATGAATGTACGATCGGTGAATGATTTCGAGTGGTTGAAGCAGTGTAGATTCTACTTCAAGGAGGATCTTGATAAAACGTCCATATGCATAACCGATGTCAACTTCACGTATCAAAACGAGTATCTGGGTTGCACCGAACGGCTCGTAATCACACCATTAACGGACAGGTGGCCACCATAATTTGATTTTGATCTTTGCTGATTTAACTCGGATTTTTACCCAAGTTCGTCAAAAATTTGATGCAATTCGTAGATGCTACATAACTTTGGCTCAAGCATTATCTATGTCGATGGGCGGATCACCCTGTGGACCAGCTGGAACCGGGAAAACGGAAACGGTCAAAGACATGGGCAAAACGTTGGCCAAATACGTGGTGGTTTTCAATTGTTCCGATCAAATGGACTACAGAGGATTGGGTCGAATTTACAAAGGGTTGGCACAAAGTGGCTCTTGGGGTTGCTTCGATGAGTTTAACAGAATCGAACTACCGGTGCTTTCTGTCGCTGCTCAGCAAGTTGCGGTTGTTCTTGCTGCGAAGAAGGAGAAACGGAAACAGTTTGTTTTCACCGATGGAGACTTGATAGACATGTGTCCTGAGCTTGGAATATTCATTACGATGGTACTAAAGGACTTATACACTTATATCAAAGCAAATATTTGACTTTTTCAAACAAATTGTGCACTGTTTAAATTACATGGAATACGGTACATAACTATGCTGGTATGACTTTCGTTAACTAATAATCTGTCGGCGAAAATAAAAAGATTCACGGGAAGCAAAGAATGCTTGTTCCAAATATAAGCAAACGAGGTTATTTATAGATTGTTAGGTTTTAAAATAAATTTTGTCCCAATAACACTTTCTGCTGCATGTACCGGATGTTTACTTATTTTTGTTACATAGAGATTTTCATAAATTTTTCATAGTGTATTTTCAAAAATATGCGTATTGTATTACATTAATATTCAGAAACGCAGTATATCAGTTGCAGTACGTTTCAATGTTAGGATGTTAATTTTGTCTGTTTCAACTCATTTCAAAAGTTCCCCTTCGCCCACCCGTTTATCAAAATCACGTTTTATGCAGAATCCTGGATACGCAGGTAGAAAAGAACTCCCGGAGAACCTGAAGATTCAATTTCGCACCGTGGCAATGATGGTACCGGACAGACAAATCATTATTCGAGTGAAATTAGCCAGCTGCGGTTTTTTGGAGAACATCACGCTTGCTCGTAAATTCTACACGTTGTACAAACTATGTGAAGAGCAGCTTACCAAACAAGTAAATTTTTTATAAATACTAGTATCGCGTTTTCGATGAACGAGGACTTAATTGCTCGTATATACTTAGGTCCATTACGACTTCGGTTTAAGAAACATATTATCCGTACTCAGAACGTTAGGAGCATCGAAGAGAGTAAACTCGAAGGATTCGGAGAGTACGATCGTTATGCGTGTTTTGAGAGACATGAATCTTTCTAAACTGATAGGTAATTTCCTGTTCGATATGTATATCTGTTCATTATAAAACAGGCATAAAGAGTTATGTAATGTATGGTGGTTATGAGACTAGTTATTTTTTCACTCTGATCACTTCAGATGAAGACGAACCGCTGTTCATTTCTCTGGTAGCGGATCTATTTCCTAATCAGGCTCTCGAAAAGACTTCTTACCCAGAATTAGAAACTGCAATCAGTGATCAAGTGGAAGAAGCTGGCTTAATATACCATCCACCGTGGGTGCTGAAATTAATACAATTGTACGAAACACAAAGGGTTAGACACGGAATAATGACGCTGGGTCCGACCGGGGCTGGGAAAACAACGTGCATACATATCTTGATGAAGGCTTTAACTCAATGCGGCAACTATCACAGGTAATCACTGTCTTAATACTTGTGAGATAATTTACCGTGCGTCAAACTTGACTCGGGTTTGATAAAATCGCTCTCAACGCTGCACCGAGAAAATTAAAATATTCATTCTTCGATTCAACAGCTTTCGGCAACAAACGAAAATGAATTCCTTGTACAAAAAATTTTAGATATACATACATTGAACTTCTGACGAATTTTTAATTATTACAACAAGAGAATTAAGTTCTTGATGTTGATTAATGTAATACTTTCACAGGGAGATGAGGATGAATCCGAAGAGCATAACAGCCGCCCAGATGTTCGGTCGTTTAGATGTGGCCACAAATGACTGGACGGATGGAATATTCTCGGCCCTGTGGCGTAAAACCTTGAAATTAAAGGAAGGAGAACACGTATGGTTGGTTCTCGATGGTCCCGTGGACAGCATCTGGATCGAGAACCTGAATTCCGTGTTGGACGACAATAAAACATTGACTCTGGCGAATGGCGATCGTTTACCGATGGCTTCCACCTGCAAAATAATTTTCGAACCCCATAACATCGACAATGCTAGTCCCGCCACGGTGTCCCGTAACGGGATGGTGTATATGAGCTCTTCGGGGTTGGATTGGAACCCTGTAGTTACTGCTTGGTTAAAAACCCGAACGACTCTGGAGCAAGAAGTGTTTGGTCAATGTTTCACCGACTCCTTTGCTCAGGTGAAATTTTTTGTTTACTTTGTAAACTATTAATCCTTTGCGTGCGTGTCGTTCGAGCGCAACATATCGGGTTAACATATCTATAGCTTGTGCTTTGGCCCTCTTCTACATCCTGCATAAGTTTTTCCCAAAACCGAAATAGATCGATATCAAGCTGATAGATAGCAGGCGGGTAGATATCGAGCACGGAGACATCACGTGAACGAATGTCATACACGCAGTTATAGAGCACTTCGATATTATTTTTGGAAAAACCTAGGAAAAGCTAACAATTTCTGATTTCGGTACCAAAAAAAATATAACTGATCAAGATAGTAAAGAAAATCTAGATTGCACATAACTGTATACATCATTTAGTATCTATTAACTTTCAACCGTGATAATGTGTTGTGGTAAGTGTTGTGTTGATGTGATAAAGTGTTGTCATTGTTACAGATTTATTCATGGGGCACTCAAGTTTTGACATTGACCATAGACGTGTTACAATGCAACATAGTACAACAGATATTGTGTCTCCTCGATGGTCTCGTTCCCCCCGAAACGTCTTTAGACGACGAAGCTGACGAAGAAACGGAAGAAGAGAAACGTCAACCGATGACTGCCGAACACTTGCAGCGTTTCTATGTGTTCGCGTTAATATGGGGCATGGGGGCACTGCTGGAAACCACAGACAGAGAAAAGTACGATCGATATCTTCGTGAAAACTTTAGCAGCCTCGACTTGCCGAGCCAGGAGAAGTTTCCCGGAGCGAAACTGTTTGATTTCTATGTCACGGACAAGGGTAAATGGGACACGTGGTCGAGCATGTTGACCAATTACGTCTATCCAGAGTACTCGACACCGGACTATAGCAACGTTCTGGTCCCGATTCCTGATAACGTGAGGATACAATACCTGATCGATCTGATAGGTCGACAGGACAAGGCCGTGTTGCTGATAGGCGAGCAGGGTTCTGCTAAAACGGTGATGATGAAGTCGTACATGAAGAAGGCCAATCCAGAAACCACGTTGAGTCGCTCGTTCAACTTCAGTTCAGCCACGAGCCCGTTCCAGTTTCAAAAGACCATCGAGAGCTATATCGAAAAACGTCTGGGTAACACGTTTGGACCACCGGGTGGTAAAAAGATGATGGTGTTCGTCGATGACGTTAACCTGCCTCAGATAAACGAGTGGGGTGATCAAGTGACCAACGAAATCGTACGTCAAACTATGGACATGAAAGGATTCTATTCTCTCGAGAAACCTGGAGACTTCACTAGCATCGTGGACATGACGTTTCTGGCTGCTATGTGCCAACCCGGAGGAGGCAGAAACGATATTCCATCGAGGTTGAAGAGACAGTTTTGCATTTTCAATTGCACGTTACCCGATAAAGCATCCATCGATCGAATATTTAGCGTCCTCGGCGAGGGTCACTACAATGCTAAGAGAGGATTCTCGATAGAAGTCAGAAACCTTGTTAAAAAGATGGTTCCATTGACCCGAACACTGTGGGAAAGAACCAGAAACAACTTACTACCTACACCGGCCAAGTTTCACTATGTCTTCAACCTGCGAGATCTGTCGCGAATTTGGCAGGGAATGGTTGGTACGCTATCTACCGTGATCGACAAGGAGAATGTTCTGATGCTGCTGTGGAA
The DNA here is from genome assembly GCA_947623535.1 of Coelioxys conoideus. Taxonomy (NCBI): domain Eukaryota; kingdom Metazoa; phylum Arthropoda; class Insecta; order Hymenoptera; family Megachilidae; genus Coelioxys; species Coelioxys conoideus. The sequence goes on from OX392449.1 coordinate 12,149,169, forward strand.
ACACGAGTGTAGTCGTGTGTTCAGCGATAGATTCACCATACAAACGGACAAGGACTGGTTCGAGGATGAAATAGTTAGAACTGTGAACGAGATGCTGAGTGAGAAATATGTGAGCATGCTGGATCAGGATCCTGCGTTCGTAGACTTCATGAGGTAATTAAACATAATAGGTAATTTGTACGCTAGAACTTTGTACCAAATTTATGTGGTATCTGGACTCTGAACTAGCTCTCGACCCCGCACCCCAATATTCTTACCACCAGCTGCATGCTCGTTTAAATTTGAAACCCCAAATTCTGAACTTAAAAGTCTTGAAATTCTAAACCTTGAAATTCTAAAACTAAAAGCTGAACCATCTGATTTAGACTTGTATACTACAAAACGTAGAAACTAAAATTTATAAATACAATAATGATTATATACTATTTTTCATATATTATAATCCATATATTATTTCCTTATGTTATTTATATGATCCATATATTATTTTTAGGGACGCTCCTGAACCTACTGGCGAAGAGGGTGAGGATGCAGACGTCGAGTTACCAAAAGTGTACGAGCCGGTCTACGACGACCAGATCCTCAGGGACAGATTAGAAATGTTCTTATCACAATTCAACGAGATGCAAAGAGGTTCCGGAATGGATTTGGTCTTCTTTCCCGACGCCATGCTGCACTTGGTCAAAATATCCCGAGTCATTAGACACCCAAAGGGAAACGTGATGCTCGTAGGTGTCGGTGGTTCCGGGAAACAAAGTCTCACGAAGTTGTCCTCCTTCATCGCGGGCTACAAAACGTTCCAAATCACTTTGACGAGGTCTTACAACGTGGCAAACTTCTTAGAGGACTTGCGATACTTGTATCGAACTTGCGGAGCTCAAGGAAAGGGGACCACCTTCATATTCACCGACCTGGACATAAAAGAGGAGGGCTTCTTGGAATATCTGAACAATATTCTAAGTTCTGGCGTGATCAGCAATTTGTTCACGCGCGACGAACAGCAAGAAATTATCTCGGAATTAACGCCTATCTTGAGACGCGAGAACCCGAAGAGATCCCTTAATAACGAGCTTGTGATGGATTTCTTTCTACAAAGAACATGTCAGAATCTGCATGTGGTGTTCTGTTTCTCTCCGGTCGGTGAAAAATTCCGAAATCGTGCTCAACGTTTCCCGGCACTGATATCTGGATGCACCATCGACTGGTTCCAACCTTGGCCCAAGGACGCGTTAATATTAGTCGCTAAACATTTCCTGCACGACTTCAGCATCGCCTGCACCAACGAAGTGAAAGACGAGTTGGTAAACGCGTTAGGATCCATACAGGACATCGTTTCTAACACGTCCATGGAATACTTCCAGAGATTCCGACGTGCCACGCACGTCACACCGAAATCGTATCTGAACTTCATCGGTGGCTACAAGAACATTTACCAGAGCAAGCAGCACGAACTTGGAGAAGGGGCGAAGAGAATGGACACCGGATTAGCAAAACTGGAAGAAGCTTCGATATCGGTCGAGATCCTGAAGAGGGACCTCGCCATGATGGAGAAGGACTTGGTTCAGGCTTCCGAGAAAGCTGAGACCGTCCTCCAGGAGGTGACCGAAAGAGCGATGCAGGCGGAGGCGTTCAAAAACCAGGTTCAAAAGGTAAAAGAGAAAGCCGAGCAATTGGTAGCCTGCATAGCCGAAGAAAAGGCGCTTGCTGAACAGAAATTAGAGGCTGCGAAGCCAGCACTGGAAGAAGCAGAAGCTGCTCTGAACACCATCAAACCCGCCCACATAGCCACCGTGAGAAAATTAGGCAGACCACCGCATCTTATCATGAGGATCATGGATTGCGTGTTGATTTTGTTCCAAAGAAAGATCGGACCTGTCGTTCCGGACACCGCTGCACCCTGTCCGAAACCATCCTGGTCAGAATCCCTGAAGATGATGGCCAGCACGACGTTTCTGCTTCAGCTACAGAATTATCCGAAGGACATCATTAATAACGAGATGGTCGAACTGCTGCAGCCTTACTTCAAAATGGAGGATTACAACATGGAGACAGCCAGACGAGTTTGCGGCGACGTGGCGGGTTTACTATCATGGACGAAGGCCATGGCTTTCTTCCATTCGGTCAATAAAGAGGTACTTCCACTGAAGGCTAACTTAGCCTTGCAGGAAGCCAGGCTCAAAGTGGCAATGGAGGATCTGGCGAACGCCGAACGAGAGCTTTCTGAAAGGGAGATGGCGTTGCAGGCGGTCAAAGAGCAATATGACTCGGCCGTGTCCGAAAAGCAGAGGCTGACCGAAGCTGCTAATGTATGCCTTCGAAAAATGACAGCTGCAACTGCACTGATCAACGGTCTGGGTGGCGAGAAGATACGCTGGACCGAACAGAGCAGCGAATTCAAAGTGCAATTAGGTCGATTAGTCGGTGACGTTCTACTGGCTACAGGATTTTTGTCTTACTGCGGACCTTACAACCAGCAGTACAGAGCCAGTTTGGTGTCTTCGTGGATGAACATTTTGGCGAATAAAGCTATTCCCTTCACAACGAACCTGAATATCACGATCATGCTCGTGGACAGCGCGACCATGTCCGAATGGACACTTCAAGGATTACCAAACGACGAGCTGTCCGTGCAGAATGCGCTAATCGTGACTAAATCATCGTCGTATCCTCTGTTGGTGGACCCTCAGAACCAGGGAAAAATGTGGATCAAGAATAAGGAGTGCCTGAACGAGTTGCAGATAACCTCTCTGAATCACAAGTACTTCCGGACTCATCTCGAAGACAGTCTTTCCTTGGGTAGGCCATTGCTGATTGAGGACATTGCCGAAGAGTTGGATCCAGTTCTCGATAACGTGCTCGAGAAGAATTTCATTAAATCTGGTTCCATCGAGAAAGTAATCGTTGGCGACAAGGAATGCGACGTAATGCCCGGCTTCATGTTGTACATCACCACGAAGTTACCAAACCCAGCGTACAGTCCGGAGATCTCGGCTAAGACGTCGATAATCGATTTTACTGTCACCATGCTGGGTCTGGAGGATCAGTTATTAGGCAGAGTGATACTCATGGAGAAGGCGGACCTCGAAGCAGAGAGAGTGGCCCTCTTCGAGTCCGTCATGACGAATCAACGATCGATGAAGGAACTCGAGAGCACCCTTCTGCATCGACTCACGTCCTCCGAAGGTTCTCTGGTTGATGACGAAGCGCTGATTAACGTCCTCAGGGAAACCAAAGTGACGGCGGAGTCGGTGAACGAGAAGCTGAAGGTGTCCGCGTTAACAGAGAAGAAGATCACGTTGGCTCGCGAGGAATTTCGTGCGGTCGCATCGAGAGGATCCATCCTGTACTTCCTAATCGTGGAGATGAGCAACGTCAACGTGATGTACCAAAATTCCTTGAGACAGTTCTTGACCATATTCGATAATTCCATCACCAAGTCCACGAAAAGTCCCATCACCAACGAACGCATAAACATAATTCTTCGTCACTTGACCTACGAAGTGTGGGCCTTCACTTTGAGAAGCCTGTACGAACGACACAAATCGCTGTTCACGCTGATGCTAGCCATGAAGATCGACTGTCATCGGGGCGCGATCTCCCACGCGGAGTTCAACGCCTTCATAAAAGGAGGAGCATCGTTGGATCTGAACGCGGTCGTTCAGAAACCGTTCAAGTGGATCCTGGATATAACCTGGTTGAACCTGGTTGAAATCAGCAAATTGGAGACCTTCTCGGATATCTTGATGAAGATCGAGTTTAACGAGAAAGAGTGGCGAGTATGGTACGAGAAAGAGAAACCTGAAGAGGAGGAGTTACCCTGTGGTTATCAGAAGAAACTGGACGTGTTCAGAAAGCTGCTTCTGATTAGATCGTGGAGTCCTGACAGGACTTTGTCTCAGGCAAAGAGATACGTGATCGAATCCTTGGGAAAGGAGTATGGAGAAGCAAAGATTTTGGATCTGGAGGCCACTTGGTTAGAATCTGAAGTTAGGACTCCGCTCATATGCATACTGTCCATCGGTTCAGATCCCAGTCCACAGATAACGGCATTGGCAAAGCTGAAGTCCATTCGTAAGCGAATTAAACATATAGTCGTTTAGGATGTTGATTACTTAGGACCATGATTGTTGTTACAGAACTGAGGTCGGTGAGTATGGGCCAGGGTCAAGAATTTCATGCTCGACGATTAATCTCTGATGCTATGAACACCGGCAGCTGGGTGTTACTGCAAAACATTCATTTGTCTCTTCCTTTCTGCACGGAAGTCATGGATGTTCTTGTTGAAACGGAAACCGTCCATGAAGCATTTAGACTCTGGATGACCACCGAAGTACATTCTCAGTTCCCCATTGGCCTGTTGCAGGTACTTGCCGACATTTGTTATGGCTGTTAATTTCCAATATTTATTATTACTGTTAACTTCCAGTATTTATTATTATTGGAATCAAATGATGGCCCATAATCTACATATATTTATTCACTATCATTTTACGTGACAATGGGGTGGGTTAGGTTATACAAATAGAAAAGTAAACTGAGACGAGAAACAAATATATACTATAAAACAAATAAATAAATACATGACATATGTTTCTTTTCTTTCAGTCAGATCGATAGTTAGATACACTAAAATTTGCTAGTAATGTTTTCACCATAACTTGTACCGCTTCCTTGTAAATCGACAATTTACTTCGTTCTTGTAACACGTAGATGGCCATCAAGTTTACGAACGAACCTCCACAAGGTATCAGAGCCAGTTTGAAGAGAACCTACCAAGGTGTAACGCAAGATACACTGGATTACAGCACTCAGTCACAATGGCCACCTTTATTATACGCCGTTGCGTTTCTACACACAGTTGTGCAAGAACGCAGGAAATTTGGTCCTCTCGGTTGGAATATACCGTACGAATTTAACCAGGCCGACTTTGCTGCTTCCGTCCAATTTATACAGAACCACTTGGACGATATGGATCCCAAAAGAGGAGTGTCATGGCCGACTGTTTGTTACATGCTTGGAGAGGTCTGAAAATTACTGTTACATCGTAGATTCTCTGAGGGATAAGAACATAATATAAGCATTACTGTAGATTAATATATGCATTATCGTAGATTGTGATAAGAATTATCGTAGGTTAATATTATTGTAGATTATAAAGAATACTTATTTTCTCAATTTCGTTATTAATCCTCGCTCGAGTGGCGACTCTCACTCGACACTTGATTTAATGCAACAATTTTTAATAAATAATTTTTAACTGAATTTGTAGTATTATGCATATGATGTTTGAACACAGTGAAGTAGATAGTATTGGCAATCAATAATAAAGAAATAATAGTTTAAGAAAAATAATCAAACTTTTCAGATAGACAATTTTACAGCACAAATGCTTTCGAGTGCAAGGGATTAGCCTAGTCCCAGTTCCAAATACGTGAAAACTAAACCAAGCAAGATACATTAACATAAAACCAAAGATCTCAAACTTAAGAGTTCATTACGCTCAATATATTCACATGTGTGTCCACATGCAGGTTCAGTATGGCGGCAGAGTTACCGATGACTTCGACAAGCGATTGTTGACTACGTTTACACACGTATGGTTCTGCGACGTATTGTTACGGTCTGGGTTTGAGTTCTACCGTGGATACAAAGTACCCCAAACAAAGAATCTTCAAGGATATTTGAATTACATCGATTCTCTGCCCGCTACGGACACTCCGGAAGTGTTTGGCTTGCACCCGAACGCGGATATCACCTATCAAATAAACACGGCCAAAGGAATCCTCGATACCATATTGAGCGTGCAACCGAAGGAAGGTGGTGCACAAGGCGGCGAAACTAGAGAGAACGTTGTGTATAAACTCGCTAGCGATATGCTTGAAAAATTACCGAAACAGTACAACTCTTTCGAAGTGAAAGAGGCACTTCAGCGAATGGGTGCGCTGCTACCGATGAACATATTCTTGCGTCAAGAAATCGACAGGTATAGTTTTCGCTGTTTGGCGTTGACAACAAATTTTTTTATTAGCGGTCGTTCTACAGGATCACTAGAGTTATCAAAGAGGTACGCAGCACGTTGGTAGATCTGAAGCTAGCTATCGAAGGTACCATCGTGATGAGTCAAGGTTTGCGTAAATCGTTGGATTCGATGTACGATGCTCGTATTCCGGAGAAATGGCTGAAAATATCTTGGGAATCTGCAACACTTGGGTTTTGGTACACGGAGCTGTTAGAACGGGACCACCAGTTTCGACAATGGTGCGTTCATGGTCGACCTAAAGTCTTCTGGATGACCGGCTTCTTCAATCCTCAAGGATTCTTAACTGCCATGCGACAAGTTAGTTTAACATGTCATTTATAAAGATCAAGTTGCTCTCGATATTAGCAGTTTTCTGTTTTACACTTAATTAACAGTCCCTTATAGAGGAGGTCACGATATATCGTTTTAGTTTCTTAAACCTGATCGTGGACAATTTACTATACTTACGATACTTATAATCAGATTCTTGTAACTTACTCTAACGACTGTCTGCTATTGTTTTGAAAATAAGTTGCATTTTAATAATATGTTTGTGTTGCCTAACGTTGACTGATAAGATAATCATTATGTGACAGGAGGTGACTAGAGCGCACAAAGGATGGGCACTCGACTCAGTTGTGTTGCAAAATTTAATTACAAGGTACAATAAGGAGGAGATCAAGAATCAACCACAGGAAGGAGTTTACGTTCACGGTCTATTCTTAGAAGGTGCATCGCTCGACCGCAAAACGAGCAAATTGGTAGAAAGCAAACCAAAGGTTCTATACGAACAGATGCCAGTAATTTACATTTACGCGATAAATACAACTGCAGGGAAAGATCCGAAGCTTTACGAATGCCCTATATATAGGAAGCCACAAAGGACAGATGCGAAATACATAGGATCGATTGATTTCGAAACCGATCACAATCCTAGACACTGGACGTTACGAGGTGTAGCTCTTTTGTGTGATATTAAATAAAGTAAAATAGTTTCATTAACAAAATTGTTCAATAGCACCTAATAATGACGTTTAGATACTTGACAAAATACATTAGCGATCACATTATTCTTCCTTAGGGAAAATGATGATGAATAAAAAATTCCATTTGTTTCAACATATTAATTAAACGCAAACTCTCAAGTTTCAAATTAGTCAAAGGAAGGTTACGTGGTATACAACATAGAAAACAGTATATTCAAAACAATTTATGTGAACCAAATAACAAAGCACGTAATTTTCTATTAAAATAAATTTATATTCTCAGTAAATAAAAAAATTCACTTTTTAATACATCACAGTAAAACAAAATTCATCCTTGTATCGATGATATACATTATCGATTTGATCTTGTAAAAAAAATGAAAATAAAAATATTGTTTGGTACAATGATTGAGAATTAAAATAAAACTATACATTTCTAATAATTGTAAACAAATATAAAAATTTGTTTGGTGCCCATTTTTTAACGACGTCCATCAAAATCGTTTAGGATTCTGCAAAATAAATACGAAGTTTCATCGCGATCAAAATTTAAAAATAAAAAATTAAATATTTTTCAATATCGTATTATATCACTACGAAATTAACTTTCAATTATTTATATTTATTACTACCGTTTATAACAAAAATTATATTTAACTTATTATTTGAGATTTTGGTACTTTTACACTTTTAACACGTTGAATAAGTCTATGATCATTGAAACCAAATACGACAGAAAATAAATCAATAAAAAGTTGTATTGTTGTATTCTGTTAGCGTTTACCATGTTAATTTGATTTTATCTAATTTATATATATTTATTATCTATATGTATATATTTATATATTTATATTTTATTTAACTCCCCATGGTGTTATTAGGAAATAAAATATATTTAATAGTGAGCTGTATAGTATTCAACGTATTAACTGTATAAAAGATACGATTTATAAAGTTATTTTTGAACACTATTCTGTTACTCTAAAAACGTACATCTATTTCAATAAAAATAACATGCTGTTAATTAATTTGAGTACTGCAAAAAACGTAGCTTGAGTTTTTGTTTTTCCACATGAAATTTGAATAATTTCAGGAGAAGTATTTATTCTCATAAGTACAGCGTGGTTATCTGGATTTTCACACTGGAAATTCAAATTTGAAATATTTATATTTAAAGTTGACAAAAAGTCTGTAAATTCGTTTAATAAAGTTTTTGTAGATTCTTCAGAAATATTAGTGCAATCTTCAGGGATAAAAGACTCTAATTTCTCAATTAAATCGTTGCATATATCGCTACTAAAACTATTTTTTAGTTTCAAATGATATTCTGATAACTTAACACCTAAGTTTACTTTTCTTGATGAAGGTAACTTTGATAATAGAGGATAACGAGCTTTTGCAATTTCATTAGCAATATCATCATTCATTTTACTATCATCAAATTCTCCAGACAAGTTTTCATCTTGATTTGCCACTAAATCGCTTATTTTATCAAACATCTTCTTGGCAGCTTCCTGTTTGGCTTGCTTTTTCGTCCTAGCAACTCCAGTTTCTTTAAATGTTGATACTTCGCATTGAATAGTAAAAATCTTTGCATGTGGAGGTCCAACATCACTAATTTGTATATATACAGGTTCTTGCAAATTATTTTCTGCGCACAAATCCTAAAAAATGTATAAATAAATATTTTTATCAAACTTCTAAAATAACAATTGAAATTTACCTGTAATGCACCAATAGCGTTAACAAATGGTTCATTCGGTGGAATTCTTGGTACTTCAGGAACTTGTGGAGGTAAAGGTGTTCGAACAGGTGATTGCGCTGGAGATGCTGGTAACTGTGGGTAACCTCTATGTGCTGCAATAATTTCTAACATTGCTTTTGCAGCTTCATGTTTAGCATCTTTTTTAGAACGTCCTGTACCAGTTGCACTAAGGCCATCGCATATTACTTTATATGTAAAAGTATTCATATGAGTACCTCCACCATCATGTATAAGTTCATAATTAGGTACTGTCTGTTTTTTCACCATCATTTCTTGCAAAATAGATACAGGTGTTTTATGCATATTGGATTGTTATGATCCCTTTGGTTTTATGTTTACGAAATGTACATATATATACACTATTAATTGTAAAATATGTTAGCAATGTTTCAAATAGAAGGAATTTCACTTGGATTACTTATAGAAATATACAGTACCTGTTGATAAAAACAGATAAACCAATTTAAAAAAATCTGCCTAAAGATGTTCAAACATAAATATCTAAGGACTTATACTATGTTAAAAAACGTAAACAAGTAGTCATAAATAAGATACAATAACATATAATAACAATTAATGGTGAAAGATATAAACACAAAGATATATTACAAAAGTTAGTATGGTAATTACATTTTATGCATAAACGTTCTTTCTTTGATAAACACAAAAATTTATTTTTTTAATGTTACAGTATACTTCGTATAATTTTTGTTTCAAATATAACGAATAGCTGAATATCTTACCTAAATGCGTATATGCAAATATATAAATATAACATAAGCCTATAACATGTATTACATAAACATTTTTAGTTTTTTACTTAAATATATTCACAATGTATCAAATACATCTTAAATTATAAAAATTACATATATCAAATGACGTGTGTAAAGTTGAAATTATAACACTTGTACAAATTTTATTTAAGCTTACTACTATTCAATTTAATACTTATATAAACATTTTATGAAATAATTACAATCAGAAATGAATACCATAGAATTCGGGGATTCATATTAATAACTTGTATAGTGTCTTAAAACTATAACAGATTATAGATTGTTGAAAAACTGTTTAGTACGACATCTTTCGGAATAAAATTATCGGAGACAACAAATCTGACTTCCCCGTGGAAAATGCCTATCATAGGGAATAATTCTCAGCAGTTTCCAATAAAATGCACACATTAAACGTAACATACAACTGATAATTTCAAAATCAATAAAGTTTTCGTATGTACAAAATTACTTTCAAAAGCAAGTTTTATTCTGAATTTAATGATCTTCATAATTGAATTTTGTAAAGAAATCTACATCTGCAATGATAGTATCGTGTCGATTTCATACGTAAAAATATATGCAGGGCTCCAGTTTAAAGTAAATTAATTTAAAAACTTCAAAGCATTTTGGAAGTCTCTTCCTAATATGTCTTTTAAGGTACCTTCTAATGTAAATACCTAGGACTTATTTCATATAATATTATTTCATGTAATATCAAGTAAAAACTGATTATTATAAAAAGACAATTAATTTCAATCAATAGATCAATCGTAAATTTAGAGTTTCGACAATTAAAAGCGAGCTCACACTAAATATTCTAACTCAGGGCTTCTCAACTTTTGTGAGCAAAGATCTATTATCAAAAACGATAATGTTTCATGATCAACTTGCTTATAGTGTCTGTCTTAAAAGAGGATCAAAGATAGAATATCGCCATACCGTCTTAAAATGTCATATATATATATATATATATATATATAATGTCATGTGAATTGGAATCCAAAATTTGAGAATCCCTGTTCTCACATCCTAACCTCGTTGAAAAGTTTTAATGCAATACGAACTTGTTACTGTACTTATATAAATAATTACTTTTGTAAAAATAATTGCTATCAAAATATATCAATTTTGTAAAAGAAGTACAGAAAGTGAATTTAATTACATTTGTAATTAATTATGAATTTAATAAGACCTCAATGTTTTGGACTTACTAACTATTTAACAAAACATACAAGAAAATTGTGTACTTTAAGAAGTTACAGAAATGTTTTAACATCGGATGAATTACGAAGCACACGTGTTAACTCATACTATGATAATTTTAACCTGTCTATAATTAATAAGTTTTCTACGACAAATATATTATCAAAACAAAAGTCTCGAGTGAAGGGCAAAAATCAAGTGCATGTAGATGTTAATGCATTAGGTGAAGTTATAAATCTGAAACACATGACATCACAGTTTGATGAAACAATTGAAAATTTGAAGGACAATTTAATAAAGTTTGCTTCTGCACGTTCAAATATTGGTGTTATAGAAAATTTACCTATAACATATGAGGATACTGAATATAAACTTATTGAACTTGTAGAAATTAGCAGAAAACCTAATCTGGTAGTATTAGATGTAGCTGCATTTCCACAAATTATTCCAAGCACCTTGGAAATGCTTACAAAGTCTCATATGAATTTAAACCCACAACTACAGGGCACATCCATTTTCATACCAATACCAAAGTAAGTTCTACCATGTTAATCACATAATCGATTTTTATTGTAATTCGATTTATCTTGACATTCAATAGAGTTACAAAAGAATATAGGGAAAGTCTGGTAAAGAATGCAAAACAACATTTTGTAAAATGTAAAACTACTATTAGTGATATAAGAAATCAGTATGTTAAGAAATTGAAGAGAGCCGAAGGTATTCCAGAAGATTTAATTTATAATGGTGAGATGTACATAAATGCCATACAGAAAGAGTATGTGCATAATGCAGAACAACTGTTAAAAGCAAAGGAGAAAGAACTTCTAGGCGAATCATAATATAATGTTCATATTTTGCAATCTGTAGATAAACTATTTCTAATTCACATCATCATACATAGACAAACACAAATTTAGATGTAAGTATAATAAACATTGTACATTAGCACACTTTCTGTGTAGTTTTTATTTCCTGTAGTATACATGGTATTGTATATCTGGGATCTTGATAAATATATTAGTAGCAAATTCTAGTATACTCAATAGGAAATTTATATGAAAACCAACTGTTTTAATTGTTTAGTTCTATTCATTTCTAAGACAAATTCGATATAAAATAATATCGTAACCACATGTTGCTAAAAAATTGTAACTAATAATAAGTTATTAACATTTAATATTTTTGTTGCTATACTGTAAAAGAGCTTTGCAAAGGGTCTTTGAAGCATTTTCTAAAACTTCCTTCTTGTGAAAGCCTATACTAATTCGAAGAGAATTTTGACAATTTCCTGTATATGAAAAACGTACACCCGGTATAGCAGATACCTTGTACTCCTCTTGACACCATTTGATGAAATCACTACCATCTATTTCTGTAAAGAAACTCAGTTTTGTTTGAGATTAAAAGTAACATTATTTACAACATGTAATCTTTTACAGGATGCTAACTATTTACCTATGGGTAGATGAATCCATACAAAATAACCACCCTCTGGTCGCTGATATGAACAATGCTCTGGTAAATAGTGGTCTAATGTATCACATAACACCGATAATCGTTCCTGTGCAAACACGTTTGTTTAATGTATTCCATCCAATAAATTTTCGAGTCTCACGTAGTATTTTTAAAAATCCTTAAAATTTGGGAAGATTACCCTATAAATTTGAATAAGCCTGTCCAGATGCGCGTCTTGAATTTTTAAATGCAATAAACTTGCAATTATACCGAAAACGTAGTGATTAACTCCACCGCCACTACGTAAAATACCTCTGTAAAATAGAAATGTGTATTTTACACGATTGCAAGGCGATTGCTAAACTTTCAAAATTTCAAATTTTACTTAAGTTCACATCGTACTTACGACGACCTAAAGATTTTAGCTACCCGCGGACTACATTCGATCCACCCACAACGAATAGCCGGGGATAATATCTTCGAAAATGATCCGTTTGATACAATATTACCACCTTTGTAGTTAGAATCATTTGGATCATCGTAAAAGTACAATCGATGTGGTGGAAAACCGTTTCCGTAATGCAATAAATTATACACATCGTCACAGGCGACCATTATAGAATTATTTCGTGCTATTTCAACCAAACGTTTACAGCCCTCTGTAAGAAAACGGAAAAGAATGTTTCTGTAAATCAATAAACTGTATAACTTGTAATTTACCCGCAGGCAACGTTGTTCCAGTTGGATTGTGGTACGTGGGAATTGTGTAAAACATGGCCCAAAATATCTTTTCTTCGTTGAGAAGAAAGTTACCATTTCGTTTTTCTTGTTCAACTATTTTCTCAAACGCATCTAGGTCGACCACATCATTTTTCATCGGCACTGCACATTTAACAATACATTTTTCTGTTTAATGTGATTTGGCTCTTAGTCCCCTAGTCAGAGACAATCGATCGATTTTAAATAAAAGTACTACGAAACGTTTCTGCAATGAAGGCAAGATTAATAATAAACGGCAACATTGAATTTCTTTCGTTTGATTTAAAAAATGTGTTACAAAATAAATTAAAATTCTAATTTAATAAATTAAATCATGTATAGAGTAACGAAAAAATTAATAATGTTGGTCGATTGACACCGACTACATTTTTACATATAGAGAATGATTTATATTTTTGGAAAATAAGGGACAAATTTTGTTCGCCATTTTAATCAAGAATATCGAGACGATGCGAATGTACCTGTCACTACTTTTATTAATGGAAACTGTTTGAAGGCGTCTAGTGCTATCATGTAAGTGACTTCTTCCACGAAAATAACTCCGTTAGGTGAAAGAACGGTATTCAATAATAATTGAAGACCGTGCGAAGCGCCGCAGGTCAAAATCAAATTTTCCCTCTTCACGGGATCGCCATAACGCCTGCTCAAGAATATCGCCAATTCTTCCCGACATTCCCATAGACCTGCAGTGGTGCCATATTGAAATAAATAATACTTTGCTTCTTTCTCTTCTTCCTCCTGTGAGAGAACATATTTTTAATTATACTTATAAATCCTTACCTGTTTAAGGGTACATATTTTGATGCATACTTTCTTGTCACTAATCTTTACTTATTTGTTTTGTAGAAACTTGTAATATAATTAATTTCTTCAGCAATTTCTTCTTTGATGTAATAAAAATATGAACATATAAGAATTTAATGAAATCGAGAATAATTCGTTACGAGTAATTATTAGATTGTTGACAATAAGATACTTTTACTAACAATAAATGAATCGTTGTAAATAATGTATTCTAATTTTTTACCAATCTGTGATCCGTCGCTGTTTTTATCATTTCTACGCAATGCTGAAGTAGATCAGGACCGGGAGCACCGACAGATAAGTTCGTAGCTTCTTCGTTATAAACATTAAACACAGAATCTCCGTCGAAAAGATGTTTTAAATATGGATCATGTAGCGTAGTCTCCATGTTGCAACTGTAATGTGTAATTTCGTCGAATTTAATAAACGAGTTGTCTTGTTTTATTTAAAAAGAATGTATGCGATATCGATGGCGTCTCTATTAATACACGGCAAGTGTATAAAACCATTGTAACATTTAATATCACATTCACAAGTATGATCGTGTACATATATGCAAATTCAAACGTGTGAACATACCTGTATGTATAATTGAATGTTTACACTATAGAATTATCATGTACAATTTTACAATTGTTTAGCTTTTTATAAGTAAACACAGTCAGTTGTAGGAAACGTGGCAAGTATGTGTCACACAACAAGCTATTTGTAACTAATGATAACAGCTGAGCTGATTCGAGCGAGGGAAGAATGTAGGAAATGATTGTGTAATTTCTCATTGAGTATCGTTCACGTATCATGAATTATGCGAATAATACGATATCTTCATTATCAGCACCGAATGTCTCATGACTTGTTACAATCGAGATAGACACATCATTTTATTAAATAATATGCATTAGTAATCTTGTAATAATTTAATTTTACGTACATGCTTTTTATTTTAACTTCGAAATTGTTTGCAATTCATCGAAGTACAACAACAACTTAAAGTTAGATATTTCAATTTGACGAATTTGATAATTCAGTATCAGTAATGAAATGTCGATGTGACGAAGAAATAAATATCAGAATTTAGAATAAAACATATGATGAATGTATTGTTTCTGTTTACCTAATGGTGTACGCAGAAAGAATAGACTTTTCAAGTAAATAATAACATTTTATTAAATCGCCTAAACATTGGATAACATTGTACAAAATCGATGTCGTATCGAAGAAAAGATAGTGGACCATACATAGGTACATACATACATACTAATTTGAACGGTATTCGTTTTGGAAAAGTCTGAATTTCGGATGTGTAGCCTACAATTGTATGTTCCCCAAAAATTGACTCTTGAATACAAAAATACAAGAACCCCTAATCATACAGTAAAATATATTACTTTTTAATTATATAGTAAATTAATAAACACTATCTTTCATTATGGATGCTATAAACTTAGTAAAAATACAATCGATTCTTGTATAAATGTATAACATACAAGCGTAAAAAGAATAAAATTTAATTTTGCTAACTGTACGTAAGTATATGACCGCCATTTTAGACAGTGAGAGCACTCCAAAGTATGTACATCAAGATTACAAAAAACGTAGCAGGATATCGATAAAGTGAAAGAACAAAATAATCACGGGCCTCGTAAGAATGATGATGGTTCTTTATTACAATAATTTTTTTTACGATATACAATGATATTATAAAGTTTTATAAGTTCTATGTCCACAACCGAATGGCAAATGTAATTCTTCGTAGCTATTTTATCCCGGCGATCGAACGTATTGTACAATTTTCGATTCGTACATCTCTGTTAGATTTACACATGATTATTAAAAAAAAAAAAAGAAACAAAACGGGAACAAGGGAGATAGGAAAAATGGAAAGACGTTTTTCTTCTTTTTCGTTCGAGATGGACGTAAAACACATAATTCACGGTACACGGTGATTCTGCAATCCGATCAACGATATATTACAGAAAATAAATCGATCAACGTAATTCATAACGCTTAAGGTAATGTACACGACACGTATTGGCTTATTGTCGTAAAACATAAGACGATGCATTCAGCGTGTGACGAGATTGTAAAACCGTATTAAATTATCTTCACGAACGATGTATGATACAAGTTCATTTCTCTTTTTTTTTAAATTTGTTCTCGTTCTATCACAGAGGTCCATGCAACATAAAAATCCCGTTCCAAGTCGACAAAATAAAAAATTCCCGCCACGAATGAGTTCGTCGATCTCGCACACGCTTCTGCATATCTTTACATTTAATCGAATACAATGCCTGGGAGGATCCATATTTCTTTTCTCGGTGAACACGAACAGGATACGTTCCCGTGCGAAATGTGTTCGTTGTTTCGCGCGTTTCCCTGTACACACAAACATGGCACGTCCTAATCCTATGATTACGCGGAGCACAGCGCGATCGGTAATGTAATTTGTGTACCGCCGCTGTGCCCATTTTGTTCTGTATCCGCCCGTATTAGAAGCCGATTTACTTAGTTTATTTTCAAGTACTTTCCGTTCTCTACGTTCGTAGAATGTCTCTTACGCTAACCACTAATCTATGTACAGACGCGTTTCTACATTAAAAAAATCGAGATACTTCCGTGCGCTTCGGCCGAGGCCAATTTCATTGGTCCCATGTAACGAAATGCGATGGCATATCAAATAAAAGAAAGAAAATAAAAACGTAATATATTATGGACAGCGTAACGTTTAAGTAGAATTGCAAGACAACGAGGTCCTGGGAAACCGAAAGCGTTCCTGCACATTTTGTTGTTCCGTTGCTTCCTCCGTTGTCCCTGGATCATGGTTGTTTCTACTGTTTCCACTCGGAAAGTTTTCAGCAGTAAATTAGGACCGTTCGTTGCTCTGTACACTTGGATGCAATGCAAGCTTCTTTCGAGTAAACACAAATTAGGGGAAAAAGCGTCACACCAGTCGAATTCAATTCTGGGGGATAAAATGTGAAAACCTGGAAACTTTGTAATGCATACATTTCTGGGTTTCTAAATTTCCACATTTTTACATTTATAAATTCGTAAGTTTCATCAGTTGTATTTTCCGAAGTTCGTGAATTTTCAAACTCCTAACCTTCTATGTTTGAGAATTCCAAAATTTAAAAAAATCTATAATCCGAGGAATTTTAAATTTCTAAATTCGAACAGTTGAAAAACTAATTCATCTGACGGAGGCTCAGCCGCAGTAAACGTGTAGAAGCGAATCATTTTCGATCGAGAAGCTCAGCGTGCTCACCAGTGTACTGTCATAGCTTACTGCGGTACAAGAGGAAAACTGAAAAAGGATCGATACACGATCGAGATGTTCAACTGTTCTCGAGAAGTAGTAGAACGTTTTTTATCACAGTCAAGGGCGAACCGCACAAATGTTCGCACCCGGGGCGTCTTAAAATTTCAATCAGATCTTTCGTTATCCTCATCGAATAGCCCCGTGTACAGATTGTTCACATCTCGTGATTCGTGAAACAGGAATCTCCGCGATCCGAGCGGAGTAACGTTACAAAAACGATTTCAACGTAGAAAACAAAAAGAAAATCGGAGTTACTGTTTTTTAATTTCGTCCTTTGGAAGAACGAAATCATGGTCCACGTTTTGGAATGATTTTAGTTCGTAACAGCGATAAGAGGAATGAAAATATTAGAGAAACACGATAGACCAAGATAGTCTGTGAGTAAAAGAGAAAACAATAGTCTATGCCATTTACTGCATGTCGTTCCTTAAACTTTGTTTAGTAGACCTAACGGAGTGGTAGGTAATACCTTTTTATTTACAAGCCACGGTAAATGGCACATTAAGATTATTTTTGCACTACTTGTTCATTGTACGCACGCGCATCGACAATTTATGTTTGTGTGATTACACACTTTCCGTTGCGACAGTCAAACTCGCTAAGGAATTAGCACAGTTCACGCGTCTTACGTCTAATCACAATCAAACGCGGCACTTTTCACCTAAGTGTCCCCTTTCTAAGTACACTGAAGGATAATTTCCTCGGAATGAGAAGATGATTTCGTCCGTGTTCACATCGATTTCTTTTTTTCTACACCCGTTCGAGATCGAGTCTCGATTACACTCGTATATCGGCTACATTCTGATTCTAACACGGAACAAAGAGTAACACTGTCCTTATTTAATCTGTCCTTATTTTTCATCGAAATCAAACGGTCGTTTCATTCTTCCTAAGTGGTTTCAGCGGCTGCAGCTCCCGTTCCAGGCGATCGAAGTCGTTGTAATATTCGTGGTCAGATTCTTCCTCGGAACTCCTTTGTCTCACCTGAGATCCAAATGTTCCGTTCGTTAATACCTTCTCTAGATCCGGCGTCGGAATCCCTATAGTCTGCGGGGTTAATGGTCCTTCGTCCTGCGACATTATGTACTCGGGATTGTCCAGAGACGTTTTACCTTGGATCGTCAGAAAGTCTGGATACTTTCGGTAACCGTTGTTCAGGCGCTTTGGTTCCATTTCTGTAATTAATTGAGACCTTATGATTAGCACCTTTCAACTTCCAATTCCTACTAAATCGTATCTCTGACATATTCTTGTATCACACTCTGTCCAGGTTGACAATATTGAAACACATAAGAGATTCAAAAGATACGTTAGAGTCACATTATACTATATGTTCAAGTTCACAATATTAAGACACGTTGGATAGGATACAAAATTATGACAAAATAACACTTGGTTCAGAAATAATACTTCAATGACTGAATATCATTAAGTCCACTGTCAGAAATTGTCAGAGTCAAGTAGTATATTGTTATAGATACCAACAATGTTCAAAAAGCAAGTTCAATCGCATAACACAACCATGTAATGGTTCCACATCATTGGTAGATAGCAAAACATTAATTCGTGCAATACATACCCGTAGGTTTCGAGTCTCCTATGAGATCCATGTACTGCGTGGTGTTCGTTGGCAATTGCGGTGATGGCATCAGATAGTCGTCTTCATCTAATGGCAAGTCTAGCTTCAGGTTACCTACTTGAGCTTGCTGATGCGCGGAGTTCACTTCGCCATCGAAACAGTCATCCGTCACATCGCAATCTGCACGAACAACAACGTATTTCGATGATATTACTCCTTCAACATACTTCAATACTATCGACAACAACGTATCTCATCTCCCATTATTACAAATAATTCTAAAAGACTCATAATGATGAAAACGATCGAACTCACCTCTGACACCGATCATTTTCAAAGGATCCGAACAGTATCTCGAACTTGATGTGTCCGAGCCAACGACGTGTCCACAGTGACCATTCGGAGGTGCGTAATGAGGATGTTGTGCAGAATTTCCAGGCTCGTGTGATGTGTTTCCGTTTCTGTGACCAGTGCCGTACCTCAACAACTCCCTGTCCCAATTTTGTTGGTTCTGAGGCGTCGGGGAATCGGCGGCTAACGGTTTCCCGTTTGGCCAACAGGTTTTCACGGGGGTGTTCGGCGGAGAACCGGAAGTACTGGATGCTGAAAGTCCCGGTGGAATAGGTGCTCTGGATTTCGGTTGGAGATACTCGTCCGCGTCTACCAGAGCCTCGGGTCCGTCCATAGCCGAAGCCAGATTTCGAATCATCTCTTTTTCGTCCTGCAACATTATCGAAACTCGTTATTGCTGGAATAGTTAACGCACTCCACTCCGCTGTCCTCTCTTAGGCGATATGTTTTTTGTTGTAATGGTACAAGAAGTCTTATCAAAATATTACAATTACAATTACTATGATATATGAATGAGTCTCGTTAGATATGTAGCAATTAAGGCGTGATCTAAATAGACGTTTATGCAGACAGTTAGAAAAAATAAATCCAGCGAAAAACAGAAGTTGTAACCGTGATATTATTCAATTAATAAGACGATGTAAAAATCCTAGCGATATAAATATTGTAGAACAAAGCATATGGGTACATGGTAACAGAACGTCAAGTGAAAAATGGGAAGACGTTATCGAGTCAGATGTTCTTCCAACAAAAATAAATTCTGATTTTTTTGCAAGTATATCTTCCACAATTTCTACAAATTCATATAAACACTTTCATAAAGTGACGCCGAGTAGCTGGTAGGTAAATGGTTAATACTCGTTAATACCAGAATAGTTATTTAGAAGTTCAGCTACTTTTATATAAACAAAAATGAAAGTACAACGTATCATGCGACGTACCTGCAGTGTATACGAAGGTAGTCTCATGTATTTGTCGCCCTTGATAGCGAGGTATCGGCCAGGATCCCTGGACATTTTCGCGAAATCCTCCGCTAGCTCCTTGAAGCTGGGCCTGGACTCGGCGTCCAACATCCAGCACTTGATCATGATCATGTAGACATCGATCGTGCAGATGGACGGTTGGGGTAACCTTTCGCCCTTCTCCAACAATTCAGGCACGTTTCGAGCGGGCACGTTCTCGTACGGCCTGCCGCCATAAGTGAGAACCTCCCAAATGGTGACCCCGAATGCCCAGACGTCCGACTTGTGAGTGAACACCCGATGCTGGATGCACTCCAGGGCGAGCCATTTGATCGGCATTTTGCCACCGGCAGCCTTGTACTGTTCCTCGTTGATGTCCAAGAGCTTGGCCAGTCCAAAGTCCGTAATCTTCACGCAATTGGGCGTCTGCACGAGAACGTTTCGAGCAGCGAGATCGCGATGAACCAGCCTCCTCTCTTCCAAATAGGCCATTCCCTTGGCGATCTGTGTACACCAATTCAACAACGCCTTCGAACCGATCTTGTCCTTGTACCTGCGCACGAAATCGAGCAGACAACCCAGAGGCATCAGCTGAGTGACGAGCATCATCTGCGAGGTCATGCAAACGGCTAACAACTGGAGCAAGTTAGGATGTTCCACGCTGGCCATGATGTAAGCCTCGTCCAGAAACTCCTTCGAGGTGTTCGCTCCTGTACCGTCGTGCAGGACCTTTATAGCCACCGGTATCTTCACATTCTCCCCTTCGGGCACCCAGACACCTTTGTACACGTTTCCAAAAGCACCGTAACCAAGGATTCCGCCTTTCCTCATTTCTTCCTCCTTGATGATACGTAATTTAGCTAGATTCGGTTTCACGCCCGTCGGTCGAAGGGGCTCGTTGTCGTCCAAACCGGTCAATGCCATTGTCATCTTCACCGTGTTCTCCTTTGCCTTCGCTCGCACGCGCCAGAAGTACATGATGACGGCTGCAACGACGAGGAACACCAACGCAAACACTGCCACACCTGCTAATATCGCTGGCTGGAGTTCGTTCTCCATCGCGAAACCGAGACCCGCCGTTTCTAAGGAACAGTACGGTTCGCTGTCCGGCGGGAAGATCTTGTGAGGATACTCCGGAGGACACGTTTCCGTACAGTTGAAGGTCGTCGTGTTCCCGTCGATGTCTTCATCCTGAAACGAGTCGGGTATGAATATAAAGATTACTTTGCATAATCAACCAATAATGTGTGTATAAGAATATTTGGATTTATTTCCGAAGTAGATAAGCTGCGAGTTTGAAGTGTTCAAGTTTGAGACGTTTAAAATGAACCGAACTTGATACGTTAAAAGTAGGTTTTAAAGTGGCCTAGTTTTAAGTAGGTTTATTGATGGTCCGCGAATGTGCTCTGACTCTAAAGAGGTTGCTACTTCTCTTCAAAGTCTTGAAAGTCTATCGCTACCAAGTCTACCAAATAGATTAATAATGATGATGCATGGCGTAAATAAAGGATAACGGTGGATAAAGAATGTTGTGTAATATCTTTCTCAATAATTGCATAATCTACGTACAATATAGATCTTGTAGTTCCGACATTTGTAGCACTGATTGGGTCCTGGTCCAAAGCACCCTCGACATTCGCTGAAACACGGTATGCAACGTTGCGTGTCGGCGTCCGCGAAATGATCCGCAGGACACTCGTCCTCGCACTGTTCGCCCTTCTTATATTTCGTGCATTCCTGGCACACGTGCTCGTGGAATCCGTACCCCGTGCACTTCTTGCAACGCGGGTGGCACTCTCGACAAACGGCCTTACCCGCCAGAGGCTTCAGGGCTCCTTGTTCTTGAGGACTCACCCATTCGTAGTAATGTCCTGTTTACATAAAATTAAAATAAAACCATCGGATCAGATTATTCGCGCGGCCGATGGCGAACAAGGGTTTTATGATAAACCATCGGGGCCGATAAAGATGCGTTTTTATAGAATCACCGCGAATATCGAGTCACCTACCGTCAGGACAGGGTTCCTTTTTCTGCAGACATCCTTCAGGTACATGGCCGTTCATGATCGCCTTATCGCAGCTGTGGCATCCATTAGGGCCAATGTTGTTTTCAGGCCCCTCGCAGCCACCCACGCAGTTCTCGTGACAATCTTTGCACTGGCCATTGTCGTTATACTTCGAGGACGGACATTCTGGCACGCAGAACGGACCGTCTCGCGCGTGTTTGCATTTCGTGCAATGTTCCGCGTTCGGCCCGGTGCACGAGCCGTCGCACTCTTCGTGGCACAGCTTGCAGGTCTTCTCGTCCGCCTGGTAGATTCTAGAACGACACAAGAAATCCACGTGAACGCGTTTTCTACAGCGACCACTCGCGGAACGAGGTCGTGAGCGAAGCGTGCGCGAAACAAACGGCTAAATGTCTCCTCTGGTATTTGTGCAGTTTACCTTCGATCCACAATCTGATGCAGGCGAATTTAACATAACAAAAGTAAGTCGTGTTATTTACGTTATTACAGAGATCGTCGAGGTTTATCGTAGCGTTTCGGTTATGTACAAGTTGTCCTTACCCTGGCGCGGTGCAATCTTGAAGACAATCGTTCCCCAGAATGAAGTTCTTGCAGGACAGACATTGAGCCGGACCGGGTCCCCAACAACCCTCCTCGGAACATTGCTCGTCGCATACCAAGCCATCTTTGACTGAAATTGGAAAATTTACGATATTGTTCCTTGTTACAGTGACGGACGAAGGACATAGAAGCTATTCAAGTTGTATGTCACATTTATATTTTACTTGACCCCGATAATAGGTTCAGTAGGTACGTTCAATTACTATTTTACTATGTCACTGTTTGTAGTATGATTTTAGCACTAAGGACAATTTTTGTAATAATTATGCTAATTAATTCGAAAGATACTTACTGCATTCGCTTTCGTTCCGATTATTCGACAACAGACTCTCATGCTCCGACGATTTCTTGATTCTAGTCCAATTGATGCTCTGAGCGTAACACAAATTCTTGTTCTCCAAAATGGCTATCGATCCGGAATAGATTTTCTTCAGAGAGCTCAGTCCGAACGAGACCAACGACGTTTTCACGATGTACAACGACGCGAAATACTCCGTCAACGTTCTTCCGCCTATCACTTCGAGGTTCCTGAAGTACGACAAGTTCTTGAAGTCCTTGTGGTCCCCTTGGATGTTCAGGAACCCGGTGATCTCCTTCAACGTGCTGAACACCTCCAGCTTATCGGGATGCATTTTCTCGTACCGTTTACCGAAACTGAAGTTCGGATAGACATGTTGGAAACCCTGGAAGCTCTGATCCAAGATGGTGATCGAACCCTCGATGATCGTGCAATCCTTGAAGCTGTCGATGTTGCCGGAATGCACCTTCTCGACGCCCTTGCAGGTTTTCGGGCAAGGACCGTCGCAAGGTACGCATTCACCGTTCAGAGCTTTCTTCTTCGGCGGACAGGATCTTACGCAAGCACCGTTGTCTTTCAGAAGGTGTTCGGGACACCTTCTCACGCAGGTTGCACCATACGCATACTTCCCGTCGGGATTAGCCTCCCACGAGTACGTCGTTGGATTGTACCTGAAACGCGCATCGTCCTCCTTTAATGCCGGCTCGTAAACTTTAACCGGGATCCGAACTTACAACCGGAAAATCGGCGCTAGCGAAGTACGGAAGATTTATGGACAATAAGGTTACCGGTGTAAAACGGTCTTAAGTTTTTTGGAGCCGTGCACGCACCTCGGCGTGGTTTAATGGGGCGTTTTATAGGGCAAAGTATTCAGTTTATGGCCAGATTATTGTGATAATAATTTACATTCTTCCTTTGTGATCGAGATAAATCCAACGATCTCGGTAGGATATACCTTCGATCGACAGATTCTCGAAAATCAGTAACGCGCCTAAGAATTTATTGGCGATTAGGTTAGTTCAATAATGACGCATTGCTGACCGGCAGTAATTGTGGAGATAAAACGATCCAATTGAACTGCGATAAACTTTATTTATATATAATGAATTAAGATGGAACTTTGAACATGCCTTTTGTGTAACTGTCAATATTTCTTTTTAGTACGGTAAACTGTATAGCAATCTACGTGTAATGGTACATAACAGATTTTGCAAATACATCTAGTTTCACTGTGCTTTCATTTTCAAGAGCATACTCTACACGTTCTAGTTTTCTTTTTATCACGATTCTAGCTTAAATAACAAAAAAAAGTAGTTTCTTTATGATAGAGTGTCCTTTTCTAAACACAATAAACATAGTTTTTCAAACATTTTATTCTGCACCGGGTTTCATAAATTGAAACAGGAACTGCAAGTCCAAACACGAGTTTACCCGTGACCGATCAGCAATGTGTCAAATATGTTTCAACTTAATTGAAAAGTTGTTAAAGATATAACAAGGAAACGAAAATAATATTGGTTATTGCTTTAATCACTTAATATTGATCACATATAATAATACTCCACATAAAGTTATTCCATAAAAAAAAAGACTGAATCCAATTTTCATACTTCAATGACTGGTTCGTCTCTGTTAATACCAACATCCGATTAAAGTTCTCCATACAGTAATTATCAGGTAATTCAAACATGTCAGGTGGATACCCCGGCAAGTGCAGTGTACATTAAACTCGTCAATATTGATACAAAATCGCTACACGCAATCGAACTTCGAGATTATGAATAATTAAAGATAATCACGGGTTGATCGGTCGTTAATTAAGGGGCAAATGCGAATCGGCTTTTGCTTTATCCCGGAGAAGAAGAGTCGAGCGAGTCGTTAATGATGCGGCTGATCTACTTACTTTTGCATGGGCGGGCATTCCTGCGTACACACGCCGTCGTCGAAGAAGTTTTTACACGCTATACAGTCGCTCTGTTTCGGCCCCGTACAGCCGCCGGCGCAAAAAAGATGGCAACACTCCCGCGGATTGGGCCCGAAGCACCTGCCCTGCCAGCATTGCGGCGAACAGTTCGTCTTGGAATATTTCTGACAATTCTCGGGCCCCTCGCCCCAGCAGCCCTGCTCGCAGCTCTTATCGCATGGCGGGCAAACGCGTTCCGGCGATGTGAAGTTGTACACGTAAATGTACGTGGCCGTTTGGCTGGTGATTATTTCGTCCCAGTTGATCGTGCGGATGTGGCACAGGTTGTAGTTGTTGTACATGCCCACGCTCCCGTTGAGGATATCTGCGAACGACGTGCGACAGTCGGTTAAACCGAGGTGAACTCCTTCGGTATCGTTTTACATTGTTGCTGAACGACTCGTACATTCGCGAAATAGTACCTGAGGATGTGGTGCATTCGAGAAACGAGATAAGAACTTGATTTAAACTGTATATCATGTGTTCAGTCGATAACGATGATAGTTCTAACATCCGAGGTTCGAGAAATAACCGATCGATCTCGTAATACTAGGTGCTAATTCAAGAGCACGAACAATGATTTGAAGTCTGTAGAACGTGTCTATAAAATGTCTGCCTTTTACACAGTGTATTACTTGTTACACCTGTGTCTCTTAATTTCGTTTATTTTTATGTTGAAACGAGTTTATCATTTACAGTGAGACTGTGCTTTGTGTTTCAACGCACAGCCGGGACTGAAGATGTTGAAGGCACGTTGTAATCCATACATTAATGGTACAAACTTGTTTTTGAATAATTTATCGTTTATCTACAAATAACGAAGCCATCTCCCGCATTGTTTGTCATAAAATCTAAATCAAAATGTTCCGCGATATTTTAACTAAATTTGACAAAACAATCTAAAGTCGAAGAGATTAAACACCTTTCTCCTGCATATTATTAATGCTCGATTCCTCAGTAAATGTCTACATAGAGTTTGGAGATTCATCTCTAGAGCCCCGACGGCGCGAAATTATCGAGTTGTTACTTCGACAAAATTTTGAATCTAATCGAGAGTAAAATTTACACGAAATTTTAATAAAAGGATGGTCGTGGATTGTAATACTTACCCCTGAGGGCCGGCATCTCCAAGTTCTGCATCTGACACATCGTAACGAACAAAGCGAACTCATCGTCGTGTATGTTGAGCTTGAAAAGCGTTCTGCCGCGTATGATCTGCAATCGCGGCAGAACGATCTTCCGGACGTCCACGTGGCTGATGAGCACGTAACCGGTGACTTCCCGTATGTACTGGAGGAAACTGAGGTCGAATGTCTCGTTCTGGAGCCACGTGATCTCCAGGTTGCCGTCGACATAAGTACAGTTGGTGTACCGGTCTCGAAGATTCCGGTAGTGGTGTTGCTTGTTGGATGGAACGGAGAGGCGGCCATTGGTTCCGATACAAACTGCAAACAAAAAAGAGAACAACCATTTAGTACAAAATTCGAAAAACAGAAACTTCTACAAAAGACTATCTCAAATTCTTCGAGTTATTAATTTTACACGTAGCTAGTTGTATGTAAAGTGTACTCTCGTTTATTGACATTTTCAGATGAACACGTGTCTTTGCACAAAATTGAAGGGTTCCGCTCTTTAAATGAGTGATCCATGTAGAATGTCGCAATATTGAAAGAGAAAACTATTTTGTTCAACGAGAGTTTGCTGTATTATATAACTGATATGTTAGATTTTCAAACGGAGTTACATTAATTTTTCCCATGATTAATGTATTATTGCTTCATTCTGTAGGGTGAGCGTATTATCCAAATCAGTTTATCAGATCATGATGTACTAAAAATCATGATAGTAAACTGTCAAAAAAGCCAACAGCATGTGATAAATTTTGAATTAAAAAATGCGACGTTACATTAGGACGTTTTCACTTAGATGTTTGGTAAAACCTGTCCGATTCTAAAGCCACAAGTGGTCGAATGATAAATGCATGTTCACGAAATAGACGTCTAAAGTATGGGTGATTAAATGCGATTGTCTGGACGCGACATAGACGCACAATGTAATAAAGTTTACATGATTTCAGCGTGACAGGACTGTTGATCCCGTTTTAGTGACGTTTTGTAACAAGCAGATATACAGAGACCGGTCGCGCGACTTCCGTGCGTCGACGACCCTCTCTGCTCATAGAATCACCAAGTGGAACGGGCTGAGGTCGCCACCCACATCGTCGAAAGCGCTTCTCTGATCTATAGATAGCTTTCTAAGCTTTGAAAGCGTGCCGTGCCGGTGGGCGAACCACTTCCATAACACGAGAACGCACGCGCCCAACTTTGTTGTGTAACCACGTTTCATGGACCATACATCGAAATACCTGCTGGTAAATCTTTACAAAACCACAGTATACCTATACCGTTCGCAATATCAATGTTCTACGTCGTTCAGGGCCATATACCGCGACTGCAGAATTAACCCTTAACGAAGGATCGTGTTTTTCTAGAACAATGATCAGTAGATCGAGGGAACTTTAACAAATTAATTGCTGTATTATTAGACTGAGAAAAAGTGCATAATTAATATCGCTCTTGTTGGATTTTATGGAAATTTTCAGTAATAATATGAAGTACGTATATGAACACATGTGTCCATACAAAATATATACATATAACGCAATAAACGTAGTTAAAAAATATTTATTTAAATTATTCTGTTAGATGATACGACGAATGTGAGTCGCGGTTCGTGCGAAAAGGTTTAATTGCAAGTTAATGGCGGAGAAATGAAATATTTCACGAGGGTTTCCGAAAAAAAACTTTAATAGCCTCGATAATAATTCGCGCCACCAACGAGGCAGCCAATATCCCAGCAATATCATTCATAAGTTCGCTAATAACCGGAACATCGATCGACAGCCGTTCAGGGCGAGTCACGCCCCGGGCAAAAAGCATGGCCGATGATCGACAGACGTCCGCGATCGGCCCGTCCTCTCCTCGGGACTTCTTCATCTGTTTACATCTTCGTTCCAGCGGGACCCGGTTCGTCCCCTAAATGCGTCGTCGCCCGCGTCGCGGCGCATAGTCGCACGTCCCGGGCCCCGTCTTTCGGAATTCGGTTTTGCTGCGTAACGCGGATCGCAAACGAACGCGGGGATGCGTTCCGATCTGCCGTTTGTTCGGCCGCCAAAAGGGCGGTCTTAATCTGAACCTGCGATCGGAATCATGCGAAAATAATTGCGCAACGACAACCTTCTTGCGGGCACAGGGTACAGAAGAAGTACGGTACGTCGTCGGGGGCACGGGGTTGGGGGACGAAGGGTGGCGAACCTGAGAGCCCGGGAAGAAGCGTCGGGAACGGAGAAACCGGGCCCCCGGTATTTTGTTGCGAGCAGATGCTGCCGTACCCCCTCGAAGACGAATGCAGAACGTGGACCACGGCGCCACGAACTTCGGGAATGCGGATCGACCGTGGATCTGCATCGCTCCGGGATTCTCGTCGGCCGATGTAACCTACACGACTCCCTCCATCGCGTTTCCTACGGCTCCGGCTCGGAAGATTAATGTCCTAATCGTCGGGCAAGATAAGAAACAGCCGCGGTTTTTGCGCGGGAAACGCGGGACCTGACTTTCGACGGCGATATCGGCAGCCACGTTCGACTCCGGTCGCAAAAAGCTTATTAAGGTTATTAAATTATTGCTGGCATTCGGCACTGTTACACTCGTGGATGCTATACATGTGGCACATACATGTAGCGATGCATATGTAGATGCTATATGTGTAGTACATACATTTAGTTATGTATATGTAGATGCTACACATGTAGTACATACATCTAGTGATGCTATATAGATATATTCACACATGAAATATACTCGCAGTATTCTATGTTGCTTATGAAAGGGAATAGCTGTATTTAGGCAATGGAGAAGCGCGAGAGTGTGATTTTTTGGGGATTAACTGATCATAAATGAGAAAAGACGATTAATACAACGAATAATAAAATAAAACGAAATAAAACAACTGGTTTAATAATACTAATAAGCACTATATTAATATAAGTATCTAGTAATTACTGAATAAAATAAATAAATATAAAGATCTAATAGTAAAGTGTATTTCTATAGATATCAAGTGTGATACTACACGATGCAAAGTACCGCTACGGTATATAGCGATTATAATATACAAACGGAACATTAAAAATGCGCGTGTATTCGAAAGTTACAGGACGTAAGGATTAATGAAACGAGCAATTTTCCTTGCGAGCATCCGTGGAATTTCGTTCGGAACGATTTACAAACGTAACGAGCTCGTGTCGTACAGGGAATAAATTCACGTATGTCGATGGGTCGTCGTTTTCCTCGAAAATCCCTCGGTATTCGCATGCCAGCGTGCTAATTAGCAAGGTTCGCGCGTATACTGTTCACGTTATTGCCGGGCTGAATGCCGGTCGTACGAGATGCGGCCGCGTGTAAAACTAGTCGAAGGGCGACTTCCGCTAACTGGAGGCGCCGTCAGTTTCCTTTTCAGGCAACGCCACCGTTCTGAACTCTCGTACATCTCCCGACATCTCGTCCGTCCGCCTGTTCGCTTGCTATTTTACAAGAGAATCGTTCCTCTCTCCGTTTGTTTCCCTTTTATATTCAGCTCGACGCGCGCACGTCTTCGTTCCACTTTGCTCCGTGACGAGCAAAACGGCCATACGATGGAAATTCTACCGGCAGCAGGAATATAAGGAGCACTCGTTTCGAACCCTCCGGGGACGCCTCGATCCCGTTCTCCTCCTCTTCCCTGTGTTTCTTCCACAAATTTTTCAGCGATTCCGAACGCCTGCACTTCGCGCTCCGAGCTTCGAACGGGACGAATATTGCGCGTTGCGCATGATTTAACCCTTTGCACTCGAAGGTATTTTTACCGATAGCAGATAGCAACTTTAAAACTTTTCGGTTGAAAAGTTTGATGAATTATTTTCATGTTATCATGTATGTACAACCTTATAGGTTCAAAAATACATATTCTAAATAGCTGTGTTCAACAAAATGGTAAATACGAGTCACTTTTCGAGTGCAAAAGATTAACACTAGAAGTATCGGCATTAAATGCATATGTGCTTTAAAATTGAAAATAAAGTAGAAAAATGAATGAATAAATACTACAGCATCACCTAACATATACAACCATTCATTAGTTCAATAAAACATGATAGACATTTTGGTAAAAAAGCGGCAACAAAATTTTGTAACATAAAATGTCAAACCAGAAACTGATTTTTAGACTGGTTGCTAGTTCTAGTGTTAAGGGCGATTTCTTAACGCACACTGTTAGGTATACTCGAAATTATGCGAAACACAAAAATCGAGATTGTTCGAGAACTTTTGACCGCAACTGTATTTCACAAACCGAATTTCGTACAATCGCATAGTTTCGATAAATAGTCCCGCTGATCCGAAGTAACACCGAAAACCCACAGACGTTCGTAAACGTCTGCTGACGAAAGCGTCGAAGAACCCGACGAAAACGAGCTTTCACGACGTAACCGTAGGTAACTGAATTACGAGACAGTCGATGCAACCGCCATCGCGTTCGTTCGTGGTCCATCAAATGGAAAGTTACGGGCAACAACAGGACGAAAAGAAAGAAGAACGCGCGATAACCGTGCGGCCATTTAGACAAGGGAGAAAAGTGGTAGTTGCGGCAGAAGTGTCGGTCAGGACAACACGTTCTACCTCCGAAACCTGCTACGAAATTCATCGGCGAATTTCGGGACCTTGGGGTATGCGAAGGCTGCAGAAACGTGGCAATTATCCTTGACAACGGGGTTACGAAAATTATCGAGCGAACCCCTTGGCCGGGATTAAAATTCTCCCAAATTTATGACGCCTGCACGCTTCCGAAAGACAATGGCGATACATCAATTATGGGGTCGGGCGCGAATTCGGCCATTCCATAATCATTCACTGGATTCTAGGAACCTTTGCTTGCTTCAGGTGCTCACTTTCACGCTACGTAGCCTGATGTGGGTCCTCGGCTTCAGTTTTATGCATCCACTACATGGAATTTGATGTTTAACATATTTATAATTTGTACTTTAATCTCTAGATTATAGTCTTCCTGTCACATATGAGTCAAAGCTGAGCCTGATAAGCTTTGCATCTTATGACACTGGTGTAAATTCGTTAAAACGGTCAGAACTTTCTGTGTTATCTGATATGATGTACAAATATGTACCTGCAATTAGTAACCAGTGTAAATAATCATTCTAATTTATTTATTTTCCAACTGTAATCGCATGTAACCTGTCTTAACTTTTTTCCGTATGATTTAGTTCGCTTGCACAACATATACATATAGTGCATATAAGAACATGCACGTGTTATGTAGGTATAATACATACAGCATGCGGTATGGTTATGAGACTCATAATAACAAGCAAGTAAATAAAAGTTTGTTTGATAACATGTATGTGGTAAGAACATCAATCAGTACAATCATAAAATGTACATGATTAATGAAACAGTCAGGGTATATCTAAGAAGATATATCTAAGTAGGTACACCTAACTAAGCACACCTAACTGGGTATATCTAACTTGATACATTTAACTACATACATCCAACGAGCTACATGTAACTGGATACATCCAACTAGCTACTATGTAACTGGATACATCTAACTAGATGCATCTAACTTCATGCATCTAACTAGATATGTACATCTAACTAGATACGTCTATCCAGGTACATTTAATTAAGTACATCTGACTAAATATATCTGACAAGATACATCCAACCAGATACATCCAACCAGACACATCCAACCACATACATCTATCCAGATACATTTAATTAAATGCACCAAATTAAATATGTCTGAGAAGATATATCAAACTAGATATATCTATCTATATACATTTAATTAAATACATCCAACTATGAGCTTGCAAATACATCTAGCAATGTCAACGAAATTTAAGGTACATGAGAAATCGTAAACCCGATTCACTAGAAATTAGCCCACCGTTCGATTCGACCGGCCATTTACGAGTTCCGGCGCGGCGTCCCTAAAAAAATGTCGAATCACGCAAACGAGCTCGGGGGTGAATCAATTCGATGCATAATGTATCAGCCGTCGGATCGCCGTGAACGATCCGCGAGTATAGCCGTCGCGTCGGAAGAAGCCATCGCCACGTGGACTCGCCAATGAGTGAATCGAGCTGGCAAAAAGCCCTCGAAGTATCCCGGTCGGGACGTCGGTCAGGGGAGACGAGGAGGAAACAACGTCGGCCGCGAAATCGAAATCCCGCGGCGAAACTTCTTTTGTGGGCCGTGCGCTCTCGCCGTGGGTCCGGCGACCACCTTCTAGGAGGGGCCCGCGTCGATTTTTATGCGCCACTTTAGGAGGCCGTTAAAGGGCCAAAGTAATACGAAATAACCGCACGCCGATGGCAGCGGTGGCGGCGCCGCCGCCGTCGTTTATTTCGCCTCGTAAACATCGATACGTACACCGGGCTCCACGGACGCATCCACGGGGAGATCCTGTTGGATCCGCTCGTGTCGGCCCTCGGAGGATCGCCGGCGAAATAAAGACCGGGTATCGTAAACGCGCAAAATAACCGACGTGGCACCGGTTCCTTCCGAGGCGGATCCGGAGTCGGGGCCCGGGAAAAAAATCGCCGCCGAGGAGAGACACCACGGCGAGGATGAGGATGAGGAGGAGGAGGAACGGGATGGCCGGCCTGGAAGCTCGAAGGGGAAACAATAATTTAGGAACACCGGTCCAGGCGAGAGCCCGAACGCCGTGGAACAATGGACTCCCTCCACCTCTGTGCCGATCCTCGGTCGTACCGCATCGAACACCGAGACACTGATTCTCTAATAAAAGTCACGATGTAAACACGAGTTTGCCATCCTCTGACGGCCCTGCGAGCGTTACGATCCCTGACTCCTGACATCCCGCACGAACTGCTTAGATAAAGGGTTATACGCTTTGTTGCGGCTTTATTTAAACCACGGTTACGCGAGAATTAATGCGCACGCCGGTGGCGGTTCTTTGTACGATGCACACGAACCAATGCAAGATGGAGGGACACGCTTTCGTAGAGGTACGTTCTGTTCTGGCCGGCGAGGGTGGACGTTTTTGCCGATGTAAACGAGGGACGGACGACGAGGCAATCTTACGGTGTAACGTTATACATATATTGTGTAACATAATTTACAATAGGATACAGTGCGGTGCTTTCAACAAGTGATACAATAAATCTGTTAGGTGCTTAACTATCGGTACGCACTCTACGTAATTTGAATACCCATTTAACGAGGTCACATCGACGGTATACACATTAAACATACTCTTTCGATTTAAGGTAGATAGATTCATAGATTCATGTTCTTTCGAATTAATACTAAGACTATCAATGTATAATGCACAATTATTTTGATGTTAAAAATGAAGTTGAAAAATAAATGAAAAGACTATGAAACATAAATTAATACACTTATAGATTCTTTATTTTGATGACAATCAGCATGAATATCAAGAAGACCAGTTTAACGAATTTTGTCATTTGAAGTAAGAAATGTTTAGAAGGATCTTTTGACACCTTTGATAGTTTTAGTGTTAACATACACTTTAATAATTTGGTAAATCGAGTTTAATAAATCAAGTAGATTATAGTATCTCAATTCGAATATTTTTTGACGATAACTTTAAGATTCCAGGAAACAAATATGTTAGTCAGATTTTCTTCAATTCTCATATTTCAAAATTATTTACTTTACATATTTCCAAATTTATTAAATACAAAATTCGTAAGACTCGTGAACCATAAAAATGATAAATTGTTAAATTTGGAAACCTAGAAATCTTCAAACGTTGTATGAAGGTACTTTTTATATCGCCAATTGTCGCAGCTTGTCTGTGGCGATATAAGGAGTTAATTATATTTATCCGTTAAATATACTCATCAATCATTGCATTGATCCGATGCAGCGTTCAATACTTAATATCAATGATAATATCGATTGTTGCCCTGAAAATTCCATTCCATTCTGACAGTTCTGAAAATCTCACCAACGTGTTCGAACATTTATATGCAGTCCGAATTTCGTTATCCTATCACCTCTCTGGATATTGCATTTTTGTGGTACATTTCCGGCAGTACTATAACCTCTCGGGATCATGGACCGTTTCGATGGTAACCGCATTTTCTACCGCAAGGTTCTTCCCCCGATTCGAATAACTTTTGTCTCGCTCGAGTTATCGAGGGTTGCTCGAAAAGCAAACACACCGATTGTCCGTCCCGTGATAAGGGAAATCGAACGAACCCGTAAGGAACCGGTTCGTGATATCCCGCGGTCACTATCTCGTGAATTCAAGCACATCACTTCTCGCCGCACATAATGACGATTTCCTTTTTTTCCGATCACGATCCGCCTCGCGCATGAACCGCCATTACATCTCGGCCGATTTCTTTTTTCCTGTTGTTTCTGCGAACGCACATCGATCAGATCGAAAACGACGCGGAAAATTATTGCGAGCACGCTACGTACCGGCAACGAAACGCTTCGTCATTTTGATTATGCCGAGTTATTGCTGGATTGATTTGCTGTTACGGTGGTGGGCGACTGTGACCGTCGCAGTTTCACTGTTCTGCCACAATTGCACAGGCGAGAAATTCATAATATAAGATGGGATCTTTCTATGTAACGAGAAGTTTGCAAATTCGGTGATTTTTGTGGTTTTAAATTCGAGGACTTGTGATTTTGCAATCTTAGAAATTCGGAAAGCAACTTTAGTAGTTTTTGTATTTCTGTGTCTCAACGCTATAACTTTGGAAGCTTGAAAGTTTGTAAATTTGACAATCTAAAACCTGAAAACTTAGAAATTCTTTAATTTGAAAACTTGGAAATTTGAAATCTGAGAATTTAAAAATTTGAAAATCTGAAAATCTGAAAATCTGAAAATCTAAAAATTTGAAAATATATAACCTGAAACTTAGAAATTTGAAAATCTGGAAATCTAAAATTGAAAATTTAGAAATTTGGAAATCTGATAATCTAAAATTCTGAAAATATAGAAATATGAAAATCTGAAAACCTGAAAACTTAGAAATCTGAAAATCTACAAATTTGAAAATATAAAACCTGAAGACTTAGAAATTTGAAAATCTACAAATCTAAAATTGAAAATTTAGAAATTTGGAAATCTGATAATCTAAAAATCTGAAAATTTAGAAATATGAAAATCTAAAAATCTAAATGTATGAAAATTTAGAACGTTGAAAATCTGAAAATTTAAGTTTGATAATATTGGTTTTAAAAAATTTGAATATTCTGAAACTTCTTGAAAATTTTCGAATTTTCCGTTTTAGCAATTTAACGACATAGAAATGTATGTATCTGCAATCAAGAAAATTTCAGAGTTCGTAGATCAGCAAGTTTTGAAATACGACGGACCATTTTTTAATCTACAATTGCTACGTTTTTGTTCGTAGCGTTGGTTGCATGGCGTCTTGTATAAATGGTACGTGGAGGTTATAACCGTAGCATAACCAACCCAGAGCGTAACATTAATAGCTTTATGGTTTATTGCTTTCGAGTCTGCGGTTAAGCTTCTCTTCGCTCCCTACGGGGCAGCTACAGCAACAATCTCTCTTCGGAAGATCGTGTACCTTTATTCTCCGTTTTGTTACGTTGCCCAACATCGATCTCGAAGATTCAGTGCATCAATTCGATTATTGTGCTCTCGAATGCCATTCGATTCTTCGAAAACTACCGTCTTCACTTTTATAGACTACCGATACACTTTTTATAGACTTGCTATATAAATTGATTAACGCTACAATAAAGTTGACGGTTTATCTACGTATTCATAAATTGAAAATAAATGACGACATTTATATCCGTGACACTTGTAAATAAGTATGCAACTCTTTGAAACAAATACAATACTTTCGTTCTTTATTTTATTTATGAAACTGTAACATATTTTTGCATAGATGAATTAAGTCAGACTAATTTATATCGTTATTAATTTTCTGGTTTAATTATAATTACAATCTCCAATTTGTATTATTACTATTCTTGATTCGATATTTTATACATTTATTAATATCACTGTTATTTTTTTAACATTGTACCATAATGCTTTGTTGCATACAATATTTTAAAAATCCGTTGTATATAAAATATATACAATTTCATTGGACATATTTAATTTGACTGGAAGAGATAGAATTAAGGTATTGATATCTGTTTTTTGATATCAAGTAACATTTAGAAATAAACCTTGTTCATATATTTGTAAATAATGAAGATTTTCAAGTGTTCTGACTATTCTGCCCAGTCTGTGTAGCAGACTGAACGAAATGAAGGCGGAACTTGAATAGTACCGTCACAATATTTCAAGCATAAAGTATAATTTAGTGGCTATAGCTATGTTAGCGCCCAACGCGATTCAATCCCGAGTAAACGAACAAAACGAACACAACAAGCGGTGATCTACGCCAAAATAAGAACATTTTGCCCGGCATTTTACATGGTTATTCAATTTAGATTCATGTTCTTTCGAAATTCGATTGTGTCGATCGCAATCGTTTATCGAAAGTCATTGGACACTTTTGAGCGTCACGCTTCTCTGACTTCGAATCTCGTTTGCAATAATTCTAATATATCCGGATACACTGCGCGTTTTGCTCTATCTCGCTTTATATAAAATTTAAATTAATTGCACTATAACTTGGTTTTCGTTTTTTCTTTTTTTAGGTCGTTCTACTATTTGCACGATCGAATAAATCTCTCGCAACGATATCGCGCGTTTCGTTAGATCAATCTTGATAGAAATTTACGAGAAAGGGACAATATGCAATATGTGATCGTTTCGCCACGCGATCTCGCGTTGTCTCAAATTACGTAAATTACACGAATTACGAGACACAAATCCTTTCTGCAATCGATACGTTCGCCGTTTCTTAAATTGAGTACGAATATAATGGGTACAAAGTGAAGAGAATGTACAAGTGGAGAGGAAAATTGTTCCTAATGACACGGTTAGTGCAGCATGAAGAAAAACTTGACGCATAATATATTCGCCATTCATAAACAATTACGTAAGTGATTTTTTACGCTAGTACACGAGTATAATACTCTTAAACAAATATAGGTATAATATACACACGAAGAGTGTATTATTTATTATTTGATAAATGGTTGATGTGAAATATTTATGAACACGTATAATACATAGAAAGTGGATTTCAATCGATTAAATCAAACTGGTCATCGATCATAACTAATTTAAATATTTTTTATGTAACTGCACCTTTTGTTACAGCATAACTTCACAGTTCACACATTTTGTATAATGCACAATAAATCCACTTTGCAGGTAACAAATTTCGTAACCGGTTCATTTGCAAATGAATTTAAATCGACAATAGAGCAGTGCTATAAATTAGTGTTTATTTTTTTAAAACGTTACTTGTTTTACATTGATGTGATTCGATAGCGTATAAATCATATACACTGCCATATACCTAGACACATAAACATTTAATTCATTGAATTCATTTTTAACTGTACGCCGTATTAAAAAATGTTGGTATGTGAATGTCGACGCGATGCATTTACGGTTTAAGTAACAACACGGACAAAAAAAGGCGGGTGTTTTACATAGCACAGGCGAAATGATTTGAATTATAAAATAGCATCGTCATTTCAGCGGCGTCGTTGATTAAAAGAAAAACACACGGCGGGAAATTTAAATTCGCCCGACAGAGACGCGTCTCGCGCACAATTGTCGTCCCGAAAGGAGTCATTTTCTTCGTTCTCTCATATCCATCATTCGTGCGCGTTAATACAGTCAGGGCAGAGGCGAGGAAGTAACGACGAATCGAAATGAAATACGGAGGGCAACATGAACAAGGAACGAACGACGGCATGTGGAATGTGCTTTGTTCCAGCCTCTCTCTCGCGTCGACGCCTCGAGCGTTCTTCGCGTCTCGTTTCATCGTCCTCTTTCATTCCTCCGTCGGTTGTTTCTCGATCTTTCTCGTCCTCGTCTCACCCCGGCAACCTCAGCAGCCCGAACGAACCTCGCGTTGCTGTCGAGGGCACGCGAACTCGTAGTGTTTGCCCTCTCAGAGGGTATTAACTCTACGCTGCTTCTCGTGCTCGTTGTTTCTCGCCGTTACTGCATTTCGTTATTCGCGTTTATGCGCTCGCTTCTGGCGTTAGACAACATACAAATGTTATTCGCGATCGTTCACGCGGAGTCTCTCGACAAAATGTCTGCACGCTACATTATTAGATATAGAATTCGGGCGGGAAAGAGATTATATTGGTTGTTTTAACCTCTTCGACGAATTTTTCATTTCTGTTACAACGAAAAATATTTATTTTATTTTAATTCATATTTGCGCAATAAATAAAATGCGATACAAAAATCAAGTTTATAATTTAGAATTGCAAATGATAACTGCAAATAAAAAAAATGTGAACGTTTACTATTTATACAAAAACCATTATAATTTTTTTGAAGATGTTAGTAAACACTTGTGGGTAGTGTTACATTTTTAAGCATAACAATTATTTTTACTCCCTAACAATAGTAATGCTTCGTTAAAATTCCAGCTTACTATCCTTTGGCACATTTACTTATACATATAAAGAAATACTTTTATTTTCCTTATCGCAATTGGGATTTATTTCCTGGTTAGCAAATTTAGGAAAGATTACAAATTTATTTTTGTAACGGTTTCGGAAAAGAATATAACTTTATGTACGCTATAAACAAACTGTTCACATATGTGGTCAAGAGTGTGAAGGGGTTAAAACACTAATGTTCAAAATAATCGTCCTCAAAGGCATCTTTCATCAATACCCTTGCAACAATTTTTACGTGTGATACTAATATTTCTGTATAAATTTTAATGCCTCACTTTGGAGTTAAAGTTGTATTTTGTGATACATGAATTTACACGTTAAAGTTTGTTAATTCTTAGAAATATCTTCGATTTTTCTTTAACTCCATTTTCAATTTTAGTATGTACAAACAACGCACATATGCGAGTATACATAAATAATCATTTTATCAAATCCGTAATTACATTCATAATTTAATTCAAAAATTTCATGATCTCATAATTAAAATTTGACATTTCTATATTTCTATGTTTCGATAAAATAAGGTAAATAAAACTCGCGTGTTGAACTCGAAGAAAATGAACTGACTCAGAAAAACTGTGTAACGCTCATGAAGGGAAAGGTTAATTGCTTTATTCATTTCCGTTCTTAAGAAACAAGAACACGCTACGTTGTTCTGGTTCTCAGTTAATTGAAACAGCTCGTTCCATAGACCATTCAGATCGTCGGTAGATAACCGTTGTTTTATTCATTGTTTGTTTTTCAAATGACACCATTGAACGGTTAAAAGTATACGCGACCGATTCAAGAATTAGAAATAACTGGTGCACGTTCAACTTTGCGACATCAAACTAAGCGAATTCGAGAGTCTTTCTATTGCATTCGAATGATATTCATAAGACAAAGAACAGATAAGGCGAACTAGTCCGCGGTCAACGTGTTGAAACGGTGACCGGTGTTAACAATAGAAACAGATGCATATCTAACTCCGTTTCATGGTCGAAGGTCATGCATGAAGATCTCGCTTGAACCACTATGGTCAAGGTCGTCAGCGTCCAACTTTCTATGAATCCTTGAAAAACGCCGAGTTCTCATTGACGAGATCGGCCATTTTCGTGAACCGAGAAACATAAATTATTTTCTATATCGCATCCTGCCTTTTATTTCGGCACGGGTTACATGGCTCGTTTCGTCAGCAACGGACACGAGCCTTTGTAACTTCAAACAATACTCACAAATCATGACCCAGACACGGTGGAGCAACCTGGACATAGACATTTATAACGACTTTTATTTATTACATCGAGCATGACGGTATCTTATCGATCGCAATGGCCAAAAGAATGGACGGTAAAACTTGGTTCGTAATACGATATAATAGGATGGACCGAAAGTTTATAACTTTCCGTTGAAATAATTCTTGAAATAAATGTAAAATAATGTATGCAAAATATGTCCATACGAATACATAACATAAGTGTGTGCCTCTTCAAATACATTTTACAAAAGATCTGAACAAATTTTTGGCAATTTTAATCTAAGGCTGAAATAAGTAAACTGTGTAATATAATTGAGTACAATACCTATATTGCATAAGTATAAACGAAGCTTATACGTATTAGAGGCACACGGATATGCAAATTTGCTATAGTCTCATTATATGTACATATATCCCTGGACGAAGCTATAAACATTGTTGATTAATTATTGAAATTAAAAGAGTTGTGCCTAATTGTATCTAATTGTAAGTGTACCTTAAAAACAGGACATATAATTAGATGACATGTGTAGAACGTCATTTGTAGTTTCCAGTAAAATATCAGTAGACATACGTCTCCATACCAAGATATATTACTCTAAACCAAATTTAAAAACTATCAGGAACTTATCCGATATCCAGTGTGTATACATTGACAGTAGGTCTAAAACATCGAGTTTCGTGTCATAAATCATTTCATTGGCAAACTCGCGGATTTTCAATGATCAACATGGGGGCATAACTCGCGCCTTGGATAACGATCTCTTTCTCCCTTTCGAGTGGTCTTGCCAGCTGCGATGCGAAGGGAGATTTTAATATACGACCAAGCTGAGATCCGAGTTGGTCGTGGTCCTTTATACCTATGGAATCACTGTACCCTAGATGGACACGAATGATACGACAACTCGACACGTTCACCCGGTCGTATCTTTCGAAAAACGCGACCTCTGCTCGTAGATTTTTGTCGTAATGTTTTAATTGCCGTGACGAACGTTGCTCACGGTGCTGATGCAATCTCTGTTCACCGTAATTCTTAATTCTGTCCGATTTTGGAAAGTAATTTTACCTAACGAGTACCTCATCAACCAACAAGTACCAACTTAATGGACTAACCTTTTGGAATTGGGAATTACGATTCGGAACAATGTAAGATTTTTAATATCGAATATAATATTTTTAATATCAAATGTGTACAAGAATTGAACAATGCAAATTTTTAACACTGAGCTCACCAGTGTGTAATGAGCGTTTATTTTGAAATTAGAAACGGAGCTGAGAAAGTGTACACGTTAGTTCTTTATCTTGGCGAAAATCCACACGAATTTAAAAAAAGCCACCTTAACATACTTTGTAACTTAACATTAGAAACTTGTTGGTCATTTTGACCGCTTTGGTAGATAATAATATCAAATACCAAATGCGATATGAAAAATTGTGTTGTTCAATTATGCACTCAATGTCCTTTAAAATATACTTTCATGTGTTTCAGAACATTAGCGCATTCGCAAACAAATTATTTTTTAAAATACCGTGCTGGAATCCTTTCAAACGTTTCT
This sequence comes from Coelioxys conoideus, assembly GCA_947623535.1. Classification (NCBI taxonomy): domain Eukaryota; kingdom Metazoa; phylum Arthropoda; class Insecta; order Hymenoptera; family Megachilidae; genus Coelioxys; species Coelioxys conoideus. Next base: position 12,190,504 of record OX392449.1, read on the forward strand.
GGAACGTCTACAGCTCCTTTATCCAGTTTGACATTTAACGCAGGTCGCATCAGGGAGGCGTTCACAAAAGGAATAGCGGCGATAGATGTGGAACGCGATCGATCTATCGCGCGTGAATCGCAAATCAGGCGTCGACCACCCTCGAAGAGACGTACATCTTCCTCGAGAGCATTTCTCTTCTTTCACCGTTGAAAGAAAGAAGAAAGCAGGAAGAAAAATACAACGATCGCATCAGAGAATACGACGTACATTAACCGAGGATCGATTCAGGCGCCATGGATCGCGACGCAAGCAACACATGTTAATTTCCCCAGCTCGTGGGAATCCAGTCCAGTTTATTCGAGATATCTTCCGTATCGAGATAGGGAATCTCGGATCGAGATCCAAGGTGCTTCGTCGTTTTTCCCTCGCAGCAGTCGGGATCGATCGATAATCCTGACGTTCTTGTGCACGTATGTGGGCGTACACTTCGTTCAATTCTGCTCGAGATCCGCCGTAATAAGCGAGGATCGAAAGCTGATTTGGCTCCGGGCTGATACAGTTTAACGTCGGAGATAGATCGATAAGTCGATGGTATACACGGTTCTTGCTCGTTTCGAGGAGGTATAATATTCCGGTCAACTTGATTCGATTCAGGTTGCACCGATTGTTGCATTGTATGCATGCTCGATGGATCCTAAGATCTCCAAATTTTTTTACTCCTAAGTTATCAAATTTTCTAAATTTCGAATGTTTCGAATACCCAATATTAAGAATCTCAAATTTTTTCAAATTTCCAAATATGCAAGCTCTCGTATTCGCAAGTTCCCAAATGATCAAGTTTTCAATTGCTCAATTATCCTATTTTTCCAAATATCTTGAATTTCTATATTTGTGAATTTTCAAATTTTGGAAGTTTCGAATTTGAAGATCTGTTTTTTATAATTTCCAAGTTCTTACATTTTTCGAATTCCCAACATATCCAACTCCTCGAGTTCCCAAATTCACAAATTTGTTGATTTTTTCCAAGATTCTAAATCTTCAAATTTCCTCATTTTGCAAACTTGCAAAATTTTCAAATATCTATATTTCCCAATTACATATCATGTTATTCAAATTTCTCAAATTCCCATATTCCCAAAGTTCCAAAGTGCCACATTCCCGATTATAAAACATTAAGTTCCCGATTCATAAAAATTTCTAAATTAAAAATTAAAAATTTGAAAGCTAACAAGTCACCAAATTTGCAAGATTAATAATTTCAAAGTATATAAATGTGAAAGTTAACCAGGCAAAGACTAAAGAAACCCTACCATACCTGCAATTCTATTATTAGCGAAGTATATTCTTTAAGTGATAAGATTCACGATTTCGTCGGTAAATGATCATTTGTCAAGACGGTATCTTGTATGAAAGTTAAATGATAAATGCTTCTTAATACCTAACACCCACAGCTCGAACATTTGTTTCCTGGCGATGCGATGATAATTGCAGCGTTATATGTATCGTTTACAACATTATAAAGTATGGTATGCTAGCTGGATCATTTAGAAATCGGTAATCAACTTTCTTGCAAGAACTTTCAAATTAAATGAATCTGTTCGATTACTTGTTCATATTAGCTTACTTAAAATATAAGGTTGTTGCACGCTAAATTGCTGATTTCGAAACACCACGTCTTACGTAACTCGTAATGTAGCATTCATTCTATACCAATTTAAAACTTGTGATTTGCAAACAGTGATCACATGAATTATGTCGTTCAGTAATTTAAATAAAAACTCGAACCAAATATTTATCCACGTACATTTTCATTATACGATACAGCAATTAAGATTTACACGATATTTGCCTGTAGTTGCAATAATATTATTTAGAATGACTAAAATGACTATTGTATAATAATGGTAAGAATTGAAGTGAAAATTTATATCGTATTCTTTTCCAATAATAAGCTATACTGTTTGTAAAATAGAATCCAAAGTATAATTCAAGTACAATAAAACTGAAGTGAAAATTTATTATTTAGTAATTTTATTTCAGTATTTTTCCCATTAGTAAACTGTACTGTATGCAAAATAGGATCGTCCCAGGTGTATCCACAGCCCCTACAGCGCACAGTGTACATCGCTATCGATAAATCGCGAGAATAGATCGGATCGAGAGTTTGCGTAGTCGAGGAACGGACTCGGATTCGTTAGAGGCATTCGAAGCAACAGAATAGAAGAGGATTCGAAACATAGTGAACAGTTTCGCTCGTTGCAGGACGAATTAGCTTGGAGCATGCAAAGCGTCCCTCTGTACCACTGCCCATTGTTCGATCCATCGAACTCGACACCCCAACAATCGTTCTCGATTTCTTCCCGCTGTTCTCGATTTATGATCGTTTCGATTACCTCTGGCCGTGGTACGTAGTACTTTCTTCCTTTACAGTATTCTGCGATCGGTTTCTACGATAGCACTTTTAAATGGATTTCCCTGCATCGATGTAATTGTTAGGGTATCGATAACCACATTTACATTCCGAGTACAGGTTCTCTCTGTGTTTCTACTGCGTTGTTAACGCGAGTAACATACATGGACTTATGCAATCGTTTCTTCGCTTTATTCACGTATCAAATACAATGTACCTGGGTATAATGTTAACTATGATATGCTACATTAATTTATTGCTCTCTGTAACTATCCACTCATTTGATATTTCGTACAATAATTTCGAAAGTATATTACGTTGAGAGATTATAAGCTATGATTGTATGTATCAAATATTTGAAAATATAGAAAGTGTTTGTTAAAATAGTTCGAATGATTTTGTAAAGTTTACAAACGGTATTTATTTATTTAATAATAACATTCAATTTTTGTAATACTTAAATACGCGTTATTACTTCAGCATTTGAGATAAGTACAAATAATTTTTTAAAAATCGTCTGAAAGAAAATTTAATATATTTTTAAGATTTTGGAATGCATGGATTAATTGAATCTCTCTTAGTTTTCATAAAGAATAATAGTTATACTCTACCCTTATTATAGGTAGATAATATAATGAAAGAATAATAAATAATAAACCAATAATTATTTTTCATTCGTTTTTCTGCCAGTACCGTGTAAGAGGTAAAAATGTAAGAATTTGACAGAAATTTCGTTTTTCGTGTTCAAGAAAAAGCAACCAGGCGAAGGGACGCAAGAAACAACACCCTGCATCGTGTGAGTTCTTGAAAGCCCGAGTCTGGATGCAAACCCGGTGCCTGGAATTCCGTTTTCGTCCTCGAGGACATTTGTCGACCTTGTCCAGTGTACGATTCGCTAGTGTCGGAATGCAAGCGGCGGATTTCAACGACACAGGTGATTACGGAGCAATTAAAGTCGTCGAGACCATAGGGTGGATATCGTTGGCAAGAACACGAGATTGATATAAATGGCGTTCGTGTTCGGGCAAGAAAGTCGATTTCCCACGTGCGCTGCACCACTTTCCCAAGGCGATTCTACGTTTTCTTCTTCAAAATGGAAGAATCGACAAAAATCACGTCGACCGTCGTGCAACGCTGCTGAAGTACTTTTATTTCGCGACCATTTATGTTGCATGCCAGTGTAGATCTAACATTTTGTACATTTTTGTACATCTTGCTGTTCGCGGTGGACCGTCCCAGAAATAAGTTTAATTTACTGTCATTACTGTCAGAGGTTTGAGTAAATTTTTAACTGTACACGAAAAACAAGCATATGAGATACTATCGCAGGAAACACCAACATATGAGATAGTAGTATATGAGAAACCAATATGTGACTCTAACATATCAGATACCAACATATGTGACACTACCATGCCAAATACATGACACAGCAACATATGTGACACTACCATATGAAATACCTACACATGAGACAACATATGTGACACTACCATATCAAATACCTACACATGAGACAACATATGTGCCACTACCATATGAAATACCTACATATGAGACAACATATGAGATAACAACACATGAGATAGTAGTATATGTGACACCAACATATGAAATATCAACATGTGAGATACCAACATCTCAAATACCAACATATGAGATACCAATATGCGACACCATCATATGAAATATTACCATATGAGATACCAACATATCAAATGCCAACATATGAGATACCAATATGTGACTCTAGCATATGAAACACCGTGATATGAAAACGTTGCGAACTTTTCCATGTCAGACTGCAGTGACAGAGGCAGCAGTTGGTGCGCAAAATTCAATAACGCATACTCAAAACTCGTCGAAGCATTAAATCGTTCCGGCTGCACCTAAGCGTCGTGAGTAGCTACATTCGCAGCGGTTGTTCAGGAGCCTCTAGCTCAACAATAGAACAATCGTCCTTCGATACGAACATCAACGGAACGGGCTATTGAACGGGATCTTGAGAAGATAAGCCGAACGACTGAACCGGTGCGAAATGATCCATCGTTCCCATCCCAGAATATTCGTGCTCGTTCCGCCGCGATCTTCCCCGAACACGAAGAATAGATCCCTGTGCCGTGCTGGTCGGGTCAAAAGGTGGGTCGTTCGAAAAGTCAAACCGACACCTCGGTTGCCAGGTCAATTGATGGATAGCGAACGACAGTCGTTCCCTCGCTAGACACCGACAGGTCTAGGGACAAAATGTGGGTGGATATCGGCCAGGGTGAGAGTGGGTGGACTTTTTTTTTCTTCGTCGATCGCAAATCGACGAGAGTCGTAAAGAGATTGAGCAAGAGGAGGGAAAATGGATACGGACAACATCCCTGGGACTACGGGATAAAAGAACTGTCTTGTAAACGCGTCTAACTTTACGAGACTACGCGGTTTCTTCGTGTTCTATGCGCAGTCGAACGCTGACAGATATTTATCGGTACTGGTAAATATGGCCGATGCAATTAGATTTTTGTATACGCTGCGGTACCGAAATGGAAGCAGGTGGTTAAACATGGATTTTTATCTATTTTGTTACGGAGCAATGTACTTTTGTTTCAAGTAAATCAATTCTTCGCGCAATTGTCAGTAATAAGACATTGAGACGTACCATAAAATTAGCTGTGCAACTGAAATAATTCATACAAATGTTTCATCGAGGCAAAATATGTCGAATTTCATGTATGAAATATCCAAATATCTTTGAATTTGAAATAGAAATTAATGATATGCTATTAATATAAATATAGATATGAATTAATACAATGTTAATATTAATATGACCAAAGAATAATGATTGTACATTAAAAGTGCATCGTCTTAGTGCATCGTGCTTTACTATTTTCTCTATTCACTTCTAAAAGTCACAGAAGAAACATAAGCAGTGGGTCGCAACGCAGAAATTTCATCCATTATTATACGCAGTCAAGTTGAACCACCTGTTACCATCTCTCGTGGCTGTTCACGACTGTGCCGTTTACCTCCCCGGGCAAATTGCGAAACGCATTCGGTGAAAATGATTAATAAGGCTAGCTACGTCTGTTACACGGAGTCCAGCTTTAATTGAATCGATTTTACAAGCTTGTCTCGCGCGATGGACACGCGTGTCCCCGCGAATATGGCGTGGCGATTCAATTAACTAATTCTGTCAACCGGGTATATCGTTGCGTCGCTCGGTTAACGATCTCTGGGGGAATAAGACATTGACATAACTAGATAAAGATTATGGTGCACTTACAATTACTCCACATTTTAGAATGATTCTGAAATGAAAAGCGAACTGTTTCTCTGATATCATGTGTGGCGATTTATTGAGGATGTGTACTATATATCACGATATTGTATATAAACTGTGCAATACGAGGCGATATACCGTGTGACGATCTAACGAGTTGTACAGAGTTGTGTTTTTATGTAGGTATATACCTTTTATATAGGTATGTGATATAATATGTAGTTATATTTACACGTGGTGATATAATACGTGATTATATATATGTGTTGCATTAGCACACAGGTGCTAATTTAAAACGTAGCAATACTACCGATATCAGCACTACATCAACTTATGGCACTTTAATGTATGGCGATTCATGGCTATATCAATGCATAACAGTTGAACGCATAGTTAACAACACGTGGTGATCTAACACGTTATTACTTAATATGTGACGATATCAACGCGTAGCGGTATTAATGGGAAATTAAATTAACGCGTGCAAATCCAACACTAAGATATATCAATGCGTGGCGATCTAATGCGAAACTATATCAATGCGTGGTGATATATCGCGAGAAAATTTAACACGTGGCGATCTAACTCGTAGCTATATATGCAAATAGCAGTTTTACACGCGAAGATATAATGCTTGGAGATATCTAACGCGTAGTTACAGTAGAGCACAGCTATCTATCGCGTGGCAATTTAACACGTAGCTATATCAGTGCGTGGCAATCTAACACGTAGCGATATCTGCAAATAGCAATTTAACGCGTGGAGAAATAATGCGAGGATATATCAGCACGTGGTTATCGGACGCGTAGTTACACCAACGCATGGCGATCTATCGCGTGGCAATCTAACACGTAGCTATATCAATGTGTGGCAATCTAACACATAGCTATATCAGTGCTTGGAACTCTAACACATAGCTATATCAATGCTTGGAACTCTACAACGTATCTATATCAAGAAAAAGCAATCTAACGCGTAAATATAAACGCGTGGCGATCTAACGCATAATCAAACCACGTACAGCGGTCCAGCTCGCGTCGCAATAAAATCTACCCCTCTCTCAGAAGAATTCTATTTACGCCAATAAGACATGACCGAATAATAGAGAAATAATCTCATCTCGCACGACGTTTATTATGCCGGCCAGAAATACCTGGGTCCTGTAATCGACGCGATTAAACTTTGAACGGCACTTATATGATAGTCGACTGAAAACATTCGATATGGTGGCTGAAGTTTAACAACGATTACAGCCGGCATTTATTGCCGTCCATGAAGCGTTTGGTATTTCTGTCGAACCATCAAGCTCTCGCCGTTGTCGGTCACTTACGAGCCAACCAACTTGACCGGTTGATAGCCGACGAGTTCGACATCGTTGGATTCTTCGGATTAACTTTGGTGAGGTCGAGCTGGAATTTCTGAGATATCGGATTGTACTTAAACTTCCGCAAGCTCTCTTCTTTACGTCTTTGCCCGCGAATGCCGTGTAAATACGACTCGAGAGGATGGCCGTTTATTTGCGAAAGACGCGTATATACGACCGGTAAGTATGGCTTATTACTACAGGTTTTCTATTCGACTCCGATACGAAATGCACTATTGCTCTTGACATAACGTTCAACGAGGGAAACGAATTTTATTGAACGTTTAATCTTGTTTTATTTCTTTAAACGCGTTTCTGATGACGCGTTCGTCAAGTACGTTGCTACGATATTTTTACAATTCGAATTTCGAGTTATGGAGTACAGTTATGGCGTGCAGTTACAGAGTGCTATTATGTTGCGCAGTTATGAAGGTCTTTGATTTATACAAATCGCGCTGTTCACTCTTGTCGATGGTATACGAGCTATTTATATGTATAAATATATGCACTTCGATTTAATTTCAACAATTGTCTTCCTTAAAACTCACAAGTTGAAACTAGCGATCATCACAGAGTCTTGATTTATCTGAAATTTTGTTTGTCGGAGCAGTTTGAAACCTTGTACCAGAAATTCTTGCAAATTATTGTACACGCAGGAACGTTGCGAGAAAACCGCGAACGAGGAACGCAAACAATGAAGTGTACCCTTCGGGGCCCCGTTCGAAAAACGGAGAGGGGAAAAAAATATAAATAAAAAGGACGCTCTCTGCCATTTCAACCTGTCCGGATCTCTTTGGATCCCAACATCGTGTGCAATCCCACGAGTACATAAATATCTGCCTAGCATATTGAACGGTCATATTTCATGGGGAGCAAAAAAAGCGAACGTCCCTTGGAAATTCAACGTCTCAATCCGTCTCTGGGATCTCGTCAATATTCCGAGCGGTCAATTAAGGCATGCCTCCCAGATGTCCCTTTCTGATCCTGCACGTACACGTCCATAGAATCGTCCATACCGGTGGTATTACATACGGAGTGATCTTACGTCGCGTTTATGTTTCCATCGTGTTCTCTTCCCTTACGATTTTACTCGTTCTGCTCGACGTACCCTCGTGCTCCGTTCAAAATGCCGGACGGTTACGGGAGAAACGGGCGCATTCTGGATCTACCGAGAAAATTGCGTCGATAGTTTCGCATAAATTGACGTGGTCGGTTGATAAGCGAGTTCGAAACAATCGGAGAACCAGATTCGAGATTTCAGTTTATGGGAAATCGATTTTTTTTGTATTTTATTCACGCGTGGAGAGAATTTCATAGTTTCGAAGATTAGGTTTATAGGTTCTTGGATATTCGAGTTTGAAGCTTAATATTTTTTTACAATTTATCACTATGATTCTACAATGACCTGTAGAATGACTTGTACAATTACTACAATTTTTTTTAACAATAGAGTATTAATGGAATAATATATAAAAATTCTATATATTCTTTTAATTGGGAGATTTTGTGATGAAGAGAAAGTTACTCGTTCGGGAGCGAGAAATTAACGTGGGCAGATTATTCTTGTTTACGATGGATGCTAATATGTATCTTTTCTCGAACTGTATATATTTTTAAAAAGTATATGGATATATTTTAGCTCAACGATTTTTTAATAAATATGATAACCATTATACGATGTACATATATGCACATTACGTGTAAAGTTCATCAGGTGACAAGCATTTAAAATTGAACAGCAATTTCGAGTATCGGCAAACAGGACGCAACGTAGAAAATAAATAACACTTGAATACAAGTTTACGAACCTGGAATTTGTGCAGAATGTTGAATGTTCGCGATAGAGAGACCAAGTACCGGTACGTTCGGTGACATAAAAAATGTTAATTCAGACATCCAACACATTTCATGGATATTCATCGAATATCCGTGGGATTATAAACATCGCGAAGCGACGATGTCATTAGTGGACACATGTTGTTCCATGGCGGCACGATAGCCACGGATTTAACGGGTTAAGCGGAAGATCGACGGCGTATAAGGCGCCTACTTAAGTTAAAAGCTCAAGGCTCGAGCCGATAGAATTAATGCCCGTTGCTCAAAGGTGGACCGGCGCCGTAAAAACCGAGACACAAATTTCGTTAATGTAAAAACAAACGTGACTGAAAGCGGACGAAATCGATCGCGAGACGCAAAAACCGACTTCCATCGAGCGTGACTGTGACTGTGACCGGTTTTTACCGTCACTGTAAATGATGTCTTTGTTCGCTAACTACGCTCGTAAACAGCGGAGCACACAATTAGGGAAACACGTAAGATCTATAATTGGCAGCAAAATTAGGGAATTAACGAAATAAAAAATCATCGAAATATCTGGGGTTTAAATCGGCTAATGGTTGTCAGTAAATTGTGACTTGCTGGGGAATGATCTCACAATAAGTATGCAATTCAGTATGCTTTTATACATTTAGTATGCAATTTAATTTTGAATATGCTAATTTGAAAGAAAAGGAGGATTTTCGTATGCAATAATATATTTATTTGAAGCGAAAATAAATGACGTACATTGATATACATAAACTAGAAATACCGTCATTAAATGCATACTTACTCTAGAATTGAAAATGAAGTAGAAAAATAAATAAATGAATATCGCAGCGTCACCTAACATATAAAACTATTCATTAGCTAAATAAAACATGACAGATATTTTGACAAAAGGTCGGCCACAAAATGTTATGACATAAAATGTCAAATCCGAAACTAGTCAGTTTGACTGGTTAGTTCTAGTGTTAATAAAATCGTAAAATAAAATTGCTTTTGCTAGTATCGTAATTTTATTCCTCGTACTTCATTATTGATCTCACAGATTATCCATACGAGCTGCAATTATTTTATAATACAAAAATAATTTATACGAAGCGGATTCTTAACGAGCAACCATAATATTCTCTTTTGCACCCTGTAATCGATGCTCGAATGCAAGTGTCACAAACGAAACACCGCCGCGCGCGTTTTAAAAAGCATTAAGGTGTTCCATTTCAATAATTCGTCACACCAATCACCACGAACGTTTCAATCCGCTCCTCAAATTGTATTTCCCACACGCTTATCGTAGACGTGCAAATCCACGGTGTTAATTGACGCTTCATCTCGAATCGCGATACAGGCTAAAAGCTCGAAATGATAAAGTGCAACGATTAATCCGCAACGGCAGCGAAGTATCGTGTCCCGATTGAATATCGTCCGGCAATAACGTCGAACGTATCTTCCCGCTCGGTCGGAGCGGATAAAAAATGATCGAATGAAATCGAGGCTGTGCAGAGGCGACACGACGTAAGTTACCGTTCCCTAATGGCCACGAAAGTATCAAGCTTCTCTTATCGTGTTAATGGAAACCTTTATGGAGACCACTTTAGGCGATATCTCTCGAAATTGCGGCGCTGCGTGGAATCTTGGGTGGCTATCTGTTTGACGGGCCGCGTCTTCGCGTTCCGGGGCGAACCCTCTTTTTAAATCGAGCATTCGACGAAAACCTACGTCGCTTTCCCCCCGGTCCATTTCGTTTCACTTATCTAATTACGCCGACGGGATAAGACAACTAGGATCACGCGACCGACGTTCGGATCCCATAAATTCGGACCTTACCTCTGGATCGAAATCGGTGCACGTGGTCACGCGTGTACCCGTCACACAGGAGTTGGCGCGTGAGGTTCACCCAGGCGTTTCGAGTTTGACGACACTAATTGGTGGGAATAAAAATATGGACGCGTCATATTGTATTTTTGGTGGCAGAACCGGTTCGCAGTTGATTCAAAGAACATAAACAATCGGCAGTCAACAATCTTCTTGTGTTTCATTTCAATCTCCTCAGGTCATAATTTCTGGGTGACCGGCTGTAGCTTCGACTTTCGCGAAATGCGATAACGTTTCGAGATTCTATAAAACCACCCCCGTTGAGTCTTTCGAAGGTTATCGACGATGGTTAAGTACGTGTATCGGAAAGATGACGCGTGTGGTCCAGAAAAAGTCAGGGCAACGAGGTATCTAGGAGGGTAATAAAAGTAAACAGGAAAGATCATGGCAGGCGGGCAGGAATGCCGATGTGGGTCAAGCATCGACATCACCAGCCACGATCAAGGAATCCTGTTGTTACATGCGAGTGCACCTACACGCGCGTTACCGAAACCAGCCATGGCGTAAACATTTCCTCCTAGCGCGGAGAGCGAGTTCGAACGAGGCGGGATTTAAAGAGTTTCCTCCGGCTTCGAGTGGGAAGAACGGTACTTTCCAGGTTCTTCGAGGTAAAAGGGCTCCCTCTTCCCGGCTAGGCGAACAACCAGCCACCCACGCGGCCGTAAAGCTGGCGCAACGCTTTGCTTTCTACTTTTCTAACCGATCTCGATGATGTCCGCGTGACCAAAAAGAACTCTCAGAAGAGGCCCACTTTGATTTAAAGCAGGTTTTGATGTTGGGGATTGAAGCACTGTGATATTTCGAACACCAATGTTAAATACTCGATGGGAAATTAAATATCGTATTATTTCAGTTGATTAGATATTTCATAAACTAAGTGCTTCAAGAAAAATGACATGTACCATAGGCTCAGTACTTCATAAAAAATTAGATGCATCGTAGGTTAAATATTTCATGAAAAACTAGATGTATCATAGATTAAGTACTTCATGAACAATTACTTATATTATCATAAATTAAGTACTTCATAAAAAATTAGATGTGTCATTGGTTAAATATTTCATGAAAAACTAGATGTATCATAGATTAAGTATTTCATGAAAAATTAGATGTATCATAGATTAGGTACTTTATGAACAATCACATTTATCACAGGTTAAGTTCTGGATGAAAAAATACATGTTTTATAAATGAAGTACTTTATGAGAAATTGCATACTTCATGACATAAATACTTCACAAATTACAAAATTGTATGAATGATCTCAAATCTTGCTTCATACATCGACTTACCAATACGCGTTTGTAATACCTTTCGCCATCACTACATAAAACTCTATCATCATGTAGAGTTTTCTTGAAGTCTGCTTTCTAGTATACTAGAGTTTCTTTAGGAATGTTGCAATTGAGCATTGTATTAGATGAATTTTTAAAGATATTTCCGTAGTATGCGGTTTTTTATTGTTTTACGATCGAGGTACGCTCGATATTCCCAGGCTAATATGTGTCCAATACCGATGGGTGATTTCACCCCTCAACTATGAACATCCGTATAAAAATAATATAGTCTGCAGTATAAGTCTAATCATACACCTGCAAAGTTTCATGATGAGAGACCTTGATGAATCATGGATGGTTTCATCAGAGTTTCTCGAACATGATCTTATAAACGAGGTAATTTATAGGTTATGTTACTTGGTTTCTGCACAAAATTGCACAGTAACAAAGAAACTATCTGTATCGTTCTTCCCTAATTTCAATGAACTTTTGCATGTTGATAAATCATGATTTGAAAATATCTTTTAAACTGTCTTCCAAATTTGTCTCTAGCCTACGTAGACTGCAGTCGCAAGCATTTATAGTCAAATTCATAAGAAAATGATGTATCAACGCATGCAAAAGTGTATTGAAATTCGAGAAAAATGGTCAAGCTGGTTTCCTTGTCAGGTTTCGGACGAAACAACTCACTTTTCCCTTTGACAAACTCGGAGTTGAGGTCCGCTGACACATCGTAGCTACCGGCGACGATCAGTAGAAGAAATGTCACGCCGAAGAGGTTGCAGGTCGACAGCGTTCGTGGCCCGTGTCGGTGTTCGAACATGATGAGCTCTCATGCCCTTCTAGAACCCATGGACCTTGCCAAGGTGATCTCGACAACGATTCCCGCTTCTTCGTGCTCCCTTCGACTGTCACGAGCAAGCAGAAGATCGGAAGAACCCTGAAGATGTGTTTCCGCTGCTGCCATAGCTGTCTCTTCACCGTGTTCCTTGCATGATTCTTCCCATGAGGCTGCTTTGCGTCTGAAATTTCAATGATATATCGTTAGGAACGTTATCCTGATTCATTTCAATATGTATATATACTTCTAAGACGAGTAGCTTATTGCTTAAATTGAAATTTTAAACTTTTAGACTTCAAGATTCTCGCAAACTTTCACGTCTTCGAGTTTTGTAATTTGAGAAGCTGCGAATTTGTAAATGTTTTTATGCTTGAAAATTTGTAAATTTGTATGCTTTAAATTTTTTATGTGGCTACTTGTACATACAGTGTGTATGCACATTTGGCTATTTATACGGACAATGTATGTAAGCAATTATTAAAATGGCATAATAAACGATTCACTTAACATGATTTAACTAACTAAACTTTCTAACTTGTATGCATACTGTATATATAGATAGCTAATTCTGTATAGATACTATACGTATAAATAGCCACATGCTTAAATTTTTTAATTTTTAAGTTCTTACATCAATCTCATTGTGATAACAATCTTTTACATTTCTGAACTTGAAAATTTGATTATTTATTTATTTCATTAGTGATCAATTCGGAATTAGGCGTACATTGCTTTCCTAATACTGATCACCACTTCTACGAAGAACCTAACTCATTTATCTAGCGACAAATACCTAACAAAGTATGTAACGAAAATAGTCAAACAACGTCGGAATTAAATTTGTCGGCGACAAACTTCCGTTCTTCAGGATTTTCGAGTCGAACGCGAGCACCGAAAGTGTGAAACCCCGACGATACTCCGGAATCTTATGAAATATTAATATTTCCCGTCGTTTTTACCAAATCCCGATTCTCACAGCCCCTGTTCTATAGACTCGAGTATCACACGCGTTGTTCCCATGAATTCGCCAGGATCGATTCCCATACTCGGCCCGCTCGATTTGGAAATAGAGCACCCGATCGCGAAAAAACGCCTATTCGCCTTTTACGCTGGCAATTGTTTTGTCGTCGCCTCGACCAAAGGCTGTGCTCGCGAGGGTCTCGGATTGTTCCGAACAGATTCAAAGAAGACCAAGAAGAAGCGAACGGAGAGGACGAAGATGAAGCAGGACGAAAGAGAAGAGAGAACGAGGAGACAATACGGCAAACAGCAGGTGTCTGCTCTTCCCTCCACCCATTTCTCGCTCCTTTTCTCCCTCTGTCTTCGTCTTCGAAGGCACGATCTCATCCCGAAGGGCCTCACGGCTATTTCTTTGTTCTTTCGCACTCCCCGCGGAGTGGCGAACACGGGTTACCATATTCGGCCGCGACGGCCAATGATCAGCTTAAACAAATGACGTCGACCAGGGTTTCGTCGGGTACCTCCCTTCCGAGCAGCAGCCTGATTACAAGCGTCTCTCGTCAGGCTCACCCCTTTCAGGTACTCGTCTATTAATTACGATCGCATCGTGCCGACACTTCGGCCTCCTGATGACCAGACACTCGATCGTGTCGATCGTGATTGTCCAACGTTCCTCGCGTTAAGTCCGCGTTTATTCGCTCGATCTTCGTCTTCGTACACGAAGACAGTCTACCACCCTTTTCTATCTGTCTCCCACCTCTGACAGTGGCTCGTTCGACCAGATAGTAGTCGAGGTACCAGGCTGTCTGCCGGTGAGAAAGACGTGGGACGCTTTGCCGAGGAGATCTCGAAACACGTCCCCTGGTAACGATGGTACGTTAAGCATCGTGCACATTAGAATAGTTTGCGGTTAAATTGTCGCGAACTGTTGACGCGGCGTCGCGCTAGGGGAATTTTCAAGTTTCGTTTCTTTTGTGCACGAGTTTAGGGAGCAATTTGGGTATGGATTTTTAAGTTGTGCCCATTTTTCTTGATAAACGAAACGAAATGAAATTAATTGGTGGAATATTTGTTTATGGTGTATGGTAGGGGTATGAAGGCGCAATGATTTAGGGGAACAATGGAATATATACATTGTAACTCTTTTTTTTTACTGTATCGAAATAGTGAAATCTGGGGATTTCTGTATTTGGGAATTATCCAGCTTTGTAATTTTGAGAATTTGGTAATCTGGAAACTTGAGAACTTATGAATTTTTAGAAATCTGGAAATGCAGACTCTTGAAAGTATGAAAATTTGGGAATGTAGAAATTTGAAGATTGAGGTATTTGAGAATTTGAGGACTTTAAAATTTGGAAATGGGGAAATTTGGCAATGTAAGAATTTAAAAATTGACAAAGGAATTGATAATTGGATAAGTTCAAAATTCGGTAATTTAATGATTTTTAAATTTGAAACTTAGAAAATACAGAAATTCAAAAATCTCAAACCATGTAAAATAAATAAAAAATTTGTCTAAAACTAAAACCGTGACAAAAGAATCCATCTTTGAGTACCCGAATTCGCGAAAAATACACAAGCATTCCAATACCGATCCAACAGCAATCATACCTAACAATAACCAATGATTTTACCACTAAGTCGAAAGTTCACGCTTCCAGCCATAAATAACAAAAGGTGATGGTGTAATAGTATCTAAACGAGGTCAGATATCCAGCTTCTATGGGCAATCGATCAAACCTCGATCGAACTCATTAACAATCCTGACAAAATGTGCAATTAACCGCTAATAATAATCTGTTCGTCTATTATCGATACGGTAACCCTCGAACCGGAACAACTTGTACCAAAACCGGTTCGTTGTTGGCTACTAATTCGTTTGTGTGATTTTTGCCAAAAGCGTCTTATTCGAACGCGTATCGACACTCCTGGCAAATCGAGCTAAGAAACAGAAAGGACATTCCTGCGGGAACACGGAGTGCAAAGACCCTGCCACGCGACTGGATTGATCGACCAATGTATGCGTGTGTTCTTAATCCTTTCGTTACAACATGCGTTATTACGGTTATTTCGAAACGCTTCGTCATATTCGCTACAATGCGAAGGGACTGATCAATCAGATTATTTCGAAGATCGACAGACTGAGACACTTAACAGAGACACGCACTTTAACTTAAGAAGTGTTTTCAATCCTTTGTTACTATATTACATACATATTAAAAATTTTTTATATTTTATCAGGCAACAAGTTAAAGTTTAAAATATTAAAATTATAATTATTATACTGAAAACATTTTTTAATTGTAGCTATTATACTTTGTTGCACTTTTTTAACACGATATTTTATAATATATTTTTGTATCAATTTTATACTGCTATTTTATATCAATTTTGTAATATTATTTTGTAACAATTTGGCACTATTATTTTAAATCAATTTTGTAATATTATTTTGTAACAATTTTATACTATTATTGTAAATCAATTTTATAATATTATATTCTTTTTAAATAAGTCTCTTAAATACTCATTATCTGTTTCCTTTTTTTATATTAGCGTATACACGTATTAACAGCAGTTAAGGAACTAAAAATTGAACCGTTCATGCAGCGGACGGAAAGAGTACGTATTTCCGAGCGAGGTCATTTTACCACTTTCTACGACCGTTCGTTAAAAGCTAGCGGTTGTCCTCCAAATAGAGTTTATAAAATATGAAAACGCGATACCAGAAGCCGGCCATAAAATCCAGATAAAAATCCGTGAAACTTTCCAGGAGTTTATTAGAACTATCGTTTGCCACTCGAGGCGAAAGATAGCTTCGACGCAATCAGTTCGTGACAACGCAATAAATAATACCACGCAATTTTCCAGCACGACGGCGTCGCGTTAAGTATCGCTTACATGGAAGTAGCTACAAAGGTATCGTTTCTAATTACACGTTCGTTATTTGTCCAGTGACAGCGGCAAGAAGGCGGCTGAATGCGCGATTCCGTTTCGCCACGAGGTCGTTATCGCCGGATGACATCGAAAAGAATCGGATTCGATAAAATTTCTCTCTTTTCCCTCGCGAATCGAACAAAGTGCATTTATCATTGTTACATCGACCGAATTGACACGTCGATCCTTTTTCGCGGTGACTAATCGATTGGGGTGCGCCTGCTCTCGTGCTCTCGTTAACTTGTCTTCGAAGCCTTGATTCGCGCTTGTAGCCGCGACAGCGAATGGAAATGCACGTGGCCGTGTATCACGATATCGCGGGCCTTTCTCTTGTAATTACTTCGCGGAGAAAAGGGCTTGATATATTGCACAGAATTTTGACGTTTGCTTGCTCGCCGCGAGAAATTATTCGCTCGGCCGGTGAAACTGGTTGATGGAAATCCGTTTGTTCTTGAAAATGCCGCGGAACAGAAAGTGACATTTATCTATCAAATTTTTATATCATTTTTACACATCATGTCAGTTTTCCAAGATTCTAATTCTCGCGGCAATTATCCTTTTTCGATACACACAGAGATGAAATTGTCCCTCGAAGTTATCCGAAATTTTTATTCGTTCAACCCTTTGCGCTCGAAATCATTTTTACTGTTCGCAAATAGCAACTGTAAAACTTTGCAGTTGAAAAGTTTGATGAACCTTTTTGAAATTATTATTATTTTCATCATTAATTGCCAATAATGTCTGTTTTGCTATGGTGAAACATCACGTGTAGAATATTACAAATTTAGTTAAGTATTATTTATGTAAATAGTTGCAATAAGCTAAAAAGCTAATGTGAGTCGCTCCTCCAGTGCAAAAAGTTAACATACGAGTGATGCAAGCTTTCTTTTTCATTTAGATAAATTAATTCAACTGTTTCCTTTGTTAAATAATGAATTTAACCGGCATACATGACAATTGCTGTGATACATTCGCACATGATTATTTTCTTCAATTGTATAAAACTAATACTCATCAACGACTATGGCAACCAACATATTAAACTCATATCTCATCACTTTTCTCAATCGTAGAAACTAATTATTAATAAATTCTATACACAGTTAAAAACATGTAAATATGTATATATTAAACATGTATCTACGTACATATGTATACGTATGTACATATAAATGTATCGTATATTAACTAATTTTATTACTGTATGAAACAGACACAATAAAATCATGTCACTCCATTTGAACGGTATTTCATTCTCCGATCATTATTTAAGTAATTCGCAGATTATGTGCATACAATTAAGGATGATTGACTTCCATTAAAGGCGTCATCAATTATATGCGAATATATTATGAGTTTGAAAGGGCATGAATTAGTGTAGCGACTATATTAATATTTAAACGATAAGGCATTATTAACTGCCGCGCAATCTCGTCCGACACGAAGTGAAATTCAGTAAACACCGATGATATGCAGACTGGCATCAAACATGTGGACATCACGTAGGCTGTTTGCGAACTGGTATCGTTCGTACGGCTGTTTTATTAATGTCAACGAGGAGAGATTAAGAGGCGTGGTTCTCAGACTTGCCAAAATAAAGATATTACGGCGGAGATAAGTCGCTCAGACACTGCGGAGTTACACTTGCGTCATACGAGTCGCGTTTTGCAAACGGACGTACGGGCTAGAATGTTCTTTGCGATTATAGCAACTTCACGACAAACTTTCGTACATGTTGCCAATTCGAAAATTTTGATTTTAGCAAATCCTTCTTTAAGATTACTGTATTACAAATTTGGAAATTGGTACTTTGGTAAGATGATGAATACTGTCGTTTATGAAAGGAGGAAAATGTTAACTCCTTTCATTCTAGTAATACGCTATTCAAATATGATTTTGAATTTTGTTTGGAGAGAAATAAGATTTTTGATAATTGAATAACAAGGCAAAACTAAATTAATATTATCTAATCTACTCTAACTAACCTGGCACATCATTTTATTATTTGAATCTATTGATTCTTATGAAAACTTATTCTTATATTTTTATTCAAATTGTACCTAGTGTAGCTCAATCCACTCAACGTATGATGCAGTTGTATTATACAATATTACCTGCAAATTTGTCTTTGAGTTTATATCGAAACGAGTGTATTTTATTAAATGTTCGATTTTTCTAATAATGATATCGTAAATAAAATTGCCAAATAATGAAAAGTTTCCACGTCTCCCACAGATCGTAGGGACAGATACGACCTAATTGGTACTACAAAAGACATTAAGTTTTTGGATTAATATCTTCCTCAGAATTGTTCGATCGTGCTATCGTTATTGATAAGTGGTTACAATCGCGGCGACCTTGTCACGATCGATAGCAACCAGCGATAAGACGAAAAGGGCGTAGGCGACACAAGGCCACGCTAATGTTTTCGAGCGCGAAAAACAGGGAAAACGGATGAGAAGTCTGGAATTTTCTTCGACCGATTTCCGGAGAAAAGAATGTTCGTTTAACCGCGGAGTACCACGGATGCCGGTGGGAAGTTCGCAAAATGTCAACGACAGAAAAAAAGAAAGAAGGGAAAGAGAAGCAAATGAAAACAGAAAAGAAAAGGAGAAGAAGAATCGAGGCAGAGCAGGGTCCGGCATACGTGGACGTCGGTTGTATTTATCGACGCAACTCGTCCACCTATGTTCATCCAGGTTGTTTCTCTCCTCTTTCGTTCATCCTCGCTGGTCCTCGTTCCTCTTTCTTCGTCTTCGCGAGAGGCAGTCCGGTCGAGAGAGCATAAAAGCGGCGTCTTTTGAGGGAGAAACTGTGGCGAAAAGAAAAAAAAAGGAAGAGGGAGCCGGGAACACGGCGAGCAACCGTGTTAACTGCGCTGCTTATGCATTCATATCCTTGTTTCGCGACAACCTGCTGATTGTTTCCACAAAACGCGACAACCCCCTTGTACCCGTGTCCGGGCCGGTTTTTCGGTGGCCAAAGGACACGCTAGGTGCCGCTCCGGACGCGACGAATGCAGCTACGGCAAAAAGGATCAATTTGTATGCGGGTGAACGCTCCGACACTCGCTTTCTCTACCCGTTCTCGACACTGTCCTCGGGACCGTGTAACGTCTGTACGACAATGGCCACGGGTGCTGTCTGCCGAACAAGAACCACCGGGGGGAACGACTGAGGGCTCCCCGTGGAACGCGCACCCGGGTGCTACCCCCGGATAACGAGTCCACGGGGTGCAACACCCGTTTGGTTCTCATTTTGGGACAGTAAGCTCGAATATTTAGAAATTCAGAAATTTCTGGACACGAACATTTTGAGAATTTTATATTTTTCATAATAGTTTCTTACTTTGCGGAATTGTGAAATTTACGACAGACAAATTGTTAATTTTACGAGACGTCAAGTGCTGAGACTTTTAAATTAAAAGAATACTAATTTCCTCAAATCCCATATTCCCAAATACGATATTCTGAAATCCCACAATCCCATACTTATCAATATACTTCAGAATGCGATATTCTGAAATTCCAGGACCCATAGTTCTCAAAATTCACAGATTCCCAAACCTCCAAATTTTTTATTTTCAAATCTCCAAATCCTCGAATCCCCAAATCGCCAAGCCCCCAAATCCCCGAATCCCCAAACTTCCAAATTTCCAAGTATCCAAGTTCCCAAATCTCCAAATCTTCAAATCCCCAAATCGCCAAGTCCCCAAATCCCCAAATCCCCAAATCCCCAATTCGCCAAATAGTCAAATCTCCAAATTTCCAAATACCCATGTTCCCAAATCTCCAAATCTTCAAATCCCCAAATCCCCAAATCTCCAAATTCTCGAATCCCCAAATTCCCAAATTTTCAAGTACGCAAGCCCCTAAATCTCCAAATCTCCAAATCCCGAAGTCCTGAAATACTAAATGAATGATAAAATTCAATACCCCCGAATTACCGATATCACAAACTTCGATCAGGTTGTACACACCGATATGTATCCTCACACATCAAAAAAGTATCGACAAGTTACCGATAATCGATGGCGAGAAAATGATCGACTACGAGAAACATCGGGACCGGAGGTTTAATTGGTATCGTATATGCGCCAATAAGAAATCCCGAGGACCAGAGGCGCCGATCCCAATGAAACGTTTAATTGTTGGAGGGCTCTTCGACAGGGGGTCTGTCTGGCCCGGCACGGTCCATTACAACGATCGTACGTGTTTGCTGATAGCGATCGGCCACTATATAGAGCTTTCATAACGCGAGGGGTTAAGGACGACGAGAGAGTGGTTGGTCGATACGCGACACCCAAGGACCCCACCCAGGTGTGCAACGAAATGGATTGCGCCGCTCGAAGGGAGTCGAATCGATCGTCAATCAAGCCAGGCTCAGCGATAATTGACCGAAGAAGAGGGTCGCCATGGGCCGAAAGAACGATCGAAAAAAATTGAGGAGACGCGAATAACAGACGGCGACGAGGATGATGACGAGAAATAAAGAGCGACCGGGAAAAAGGGGAGGAAGAGGGAGAAGGACGGCGAGGAGGAACGCGGGGCAGAAAAAGAGGAAGAATAAAACGGGGAGTAACGGTAAAGCAGGACGTGAGCGCGATTCCGATGCTTTCGAACCGACGAGGATACGTCAAGGTATCCCGAGGATCCAAGATGCCTTCCAAGGTACCGTCCACCTTCTCCGTGGTCCATCCTCCTCTCTCTTTCTCTCTATCTCTGGAGAATTCTGGTGGTATCTGGTCAGGAACGAGCTTTGATTTAGAACACGCCACGTTTGCCGGCGTCCGCCTCTGTTGTCCGGCAAAAACGGCCACTGCTTAACCAACCGAGAGAGAACCGCCGGTCCCAGCGCCGGTTCACTTTCCCACTGGGCCGTATAAGGCTCAACATTTTATCTTCTACGGCCCTCGTAGCGAGGGATTGCATGATCGGACGCCGTAAAGCTAAATCCAGTCCATGGGGCAATGGGGGACGGCGGTATCATGAGGCAGGATGGGGATAATGTTCAATTTCTGCGAGCGTACTAGCTTGATGGTTGATAATCGTGGATTTGAATGCAATGGCGGAGTCCTTTGGATAGGAATTGGTAGAATTCGTCACTGGAACCATCGTAGCCAAATTTCTAGGTCTTTGAATTCACAGATTTTTATATTCAGTGTCCTCGAATGAAAAATTTGTTAATCCCAATGTCTTCAAGTAGGTGCGTCTCAAGTTTCTAGATCATCAAATTCCAGGGTTAATACATTTAGATTTCGATATTCCTATGATAGAAACTTTCGAGACTCACATGTTGTAGGCCCTCAAATCCTAAAGGTCTTGAAGTTCAATATTTTCAAATGCAGAGACTTCCAAATACCTGTAACACCAAATACTATGTCCAAATATATAAAATACCTGCATCTTCGAATAAATATGATCTCAATACGTATATCTCCACATATCTACATATATCATCAAGTACCTATGTTCTCAAACTGCTATATTCTCAACTTCCTAACTCCCTAAATTCCTAGTTGCAAAAATTGTTTAATTTCCATGCCCGTATGTTCATATATGTCAAAACCCTTGAGTCCCAACGTATACAAATATCAAGGTTTTATAATTCATAGTTCCTCCACTTCCTATGTCCTTAAATTCCTAGATGCTCTACTTCCCATGTCCCCAAATATCTAGACTCCTGACTTTCTATGTCTTCAAGTTCCTAGACGTCTTCCAGTTCCTCTGTCTTCAGGAGTCTCAAAATTTCTCGACCCTCAACTTCCTATATTTTCAAACTCATAGATCCTCAAATTCCTACACCGTCAAATTCTCAAATCACCTTATTCGTCTGCTGAACAATTCTTCTAAATCAACGAACGCAATCTCCCTTTACGTTTGATTGCAATACTTTCCCGTAGGAACCACATTTGCATGCGGAGTCCACACTTGCTCCGAACATTTCAACATATCAAAAATAAAGATACGGATTATTCGCGCAACGTAAACGGGTATGCAAGTACAATAGACGAAGTTGGGCATAGTGAACGGCTGTTCCCAGAAATTCGAAAGTCTTCCACGGCGGGATTGACCGGTTCTCCTGAGAGATTCGCGGTGGCAGATACGTGCAACACGAAGAAGGGCCACGGGATCGTTCTCCGTGAGCGGGCAAAGTCACGATCTGGAGCTGCACGAGGTGCAGAGGTCGAGCCGCGAGGCTCTCCCTTGTTTCGTGCCTTGAAATTCCATCGTGGTGCACGTCCCCTGGACTCCAGAGACGAGCATAAGGGATCGTGAGCCGGCGATCCGTGGTTTCTTTTCAACCTCTTTCCTTTCTTCACTTTCTTTCGGGCCGCTTCTTATCTCGTCCGACTTCTGCCGCTCGGTAGCCGAACGTATACAGAAAACCGTCACGCAGTCACGAATGTTATTAGCAAACCGGACCTTTTCGCGAACGACTACCGTTCGTTGGTTAATGGAAATCTCGTTCTCCCGCTGATAATTCCTGTTTTTCCTCTCGCTATACGGATACGTTAGTAATTGGTCCATCATACTTAATTATGGCAGAGTATTTGCGTAATGTTGTCGACGCTAAAAATCGTTCCGTTGCGTTCGGAAACTGGTTGCGGTTCACGGAATGCCTCGACACGATGTAGCAATGTTGTGTATAGGATTTTGTTGCCATTAGATCGATCGATGTATCCATTTTAGCTTTTAGATAACATATTAAATACTTAGAAGCTTTCGAAGAAGATGTTTTTATCTAGATGACATCGGATTTTATGGAGATGGTCGAGGGAGATATTTTATAAGGACGTCGTAGGATATTTTTATTCGTAGACTTTTAATTTCTCTAAAATTCTGAAGCTTGAGAATTCATGGATTTTGGAATCTGAGCATTTGGAAATTTGAAATTTATTAGATTAAAAATGCAATGTAAAAGATATTTATTTCACATAACACATTTAATGTAACATAAAGTATATTATCATATATAATACAATATAAAGTATCATTACATGTTTACTCCGGTTCATATAAGTGCCTCAAAAGTAGATACACAATTTGTGCAGTAAATCCGATATCACCACCCACGTGTACAAATGCATAAAAGTTGACAAAATTTAAATAGTTATTTTCTTATACGGATTCTGGGATGTCTAAACGGTATATTTTGTTTAAATGGGCGTCGTTCGTATTTACAGGTTTATTTGCAGGGACGTTCGTATGGGTGCGGACGATTTCGGTTTAATTGCAGCGAGAAGAAGATTATTTATCCGGACTGGAACATCATAACGCAAGACGTTCCGTGAAGAATCACGGAGAAAGATCAGGCTGACGACCAGTAATTAGTCAAATGAGCAAATGTCCTGACCACCTGCGGTGAAGCAGGGCCCGAAATTATTGGCCGACTGGCAAAGTAGTATGCGATAAAGCCCCATAATGATAGTAATTATTATTATTTGGTCGCACGTGACCAGCCACATAAACCGCTCCCCTTCCCTAAGGGACTTTTATGAAGACATGCTAATTGTTGCGGCTTCGCGCGGACAACGTTGTTCATTTTATAATTCTTCAGAGCCGTCATTTTCGTTGTTGCCGGTTATTAAATCCTTCCCTCGGGCTACTTCGTGTCGCACGGTGCGTTAATCTGATTTACAACCCCGTTTGCGAACTTAGGTTCGTCAGAAAAGTATTGAGCCGTCAACCGATAAGCTTTCGATTCATTTAATTCTTTCAATTTTAATTTAACCTTGATATCGGTTAAAAATAATTCGAACGAATATTATTTTGATAACAGACGTCATTGAGGTAGGGCTGTAGATTTATCGAGATAGAATTTAACCTTGTTTGACGATGACAGAAACGGGACCTTTCGCACGAACGTCCTGCTATCGGAGCGAAATGATAACATGTGCAAATGTTGATACTTGAATCGGCAGATTATCACACTGTCATCGATAACACAAAATTTAGAAA
This sequence comes from Coelioxys conoideus, assembly GCA_947623535.1. NCBI lineage: Eukaryota > Metazoa > Arthropoda > Insecta > Hymenoptera > Megachilidae > Coelioxys > Coelioxys conoideus. The sequence goes on from OX392449.1 coordinate 12,215,198, forward strand.
TGTCGAATCTGTAAATGTTAGAGGGGTAGGTCGAAAGTCTGGGAATTATAAACCTAGCAATGTAAGTGTTTGGGAAAATATGAACTCAAAATTGTAGCAGTTCCTGGATTTTGAACAGTAAGAAATGTGATAGTATGAAAATGATATAATCTGGATATTTGAAAACTTGTTATGTATCGATTACAGCATAATTAAATTAAAAAATATTTGTATAACTAATAAGGATTCGGTGAGCCTTATAAGAAATGTTAATTTTCCTCGCGAATGTGAACGCTCCATAATAAAAAGGAGACATTCTCTAGAGGCTTGATACAAATTTCAGGCGTAGAATGATAAATAAACGAGACGACCGTGAATTTCTGCGCAAATATATGAATCAGTTGACTTTGCGATAACTTTCAGACGCAAAACATTACGTGTATGGAAACTTGTAAGGTTCCCGTTACTGATAATCCAATATTTGGCGCACGAACTTATTTCATCGATTATACCTTAATAATTTGTATTTGTATTCGTGTTTGGGAGAACAACCACTCCTTTAATGATTGATACAGTACTGCTAAAATTGCAATCAAAATACATGTGTATTATGTTTGTGAATTCACGTTTTTAGTGTCACAATGACCGAATGTTACAGATAAAACAAAACGAGAAAGATTATAGGAAACTGTATACTTCTATAACTGTAGAAGTATTCTTTAAGTCCGTATTCATAACTTTTTCGTGTTATCAAATGATGTCCATCGTGTCAGACTTAGCAAGAGCGCAATGTACTCATCATCGTTAAGTGTTCCGCGTATATTTAGAATCGGCGCTATTCTTCGATTTCGAATCTATTTAAAATCGATTTCGACGCAGATCGAAGGGGGCTGCAGCGTCCACGAAATTGGAAAGAGGGGGAAGATCGCAAAGATAAAGCGAATGTCGAGATTCGTTGCATTGTGCCGCGTCGAAAATGCCGGCGTTAAAGTCACGCTGGCAGCGATCCTGAAGATCCTTATCCTGGCGATCTACCTACACCATCCTGGCTCTGTTCGGGCTGAAAGTGCCGCCAGTGCCATTTTTCGATTCTTACTTACGGCGTGCAATGAAACAAAGGGGGCTGGCTACGATCTTTTACCGACACCGTGAAAAATAAACCCGATTGTACCCGCAGATTCGAAATTCTACGACCTGCGGTACATCGAACGCGGATTTTTATTATTCATTTTATCGTTTCTGGACTCGAATACAAATTTTTATCACGGAGATATCTGCTTGAAATTATTTATACGGGTATTCTGTCTAACTTTTATAACTCGGAGTGTCTTTGAGAAGATATAGATGTTATTGAAAGTTACATTGTATGTTAACTGATGTTGGTTTAAAAGGTGTAGGAAGTATCATATGGTTTCGAAACCTTAGAAAATATCAAACGGTTCTGGTTCTAAATACTTCAAAAGTATCAGATGATTTTAAATATTTTCAAAAAAATCAAATGGTTTTAAGCATTTTAAAAAATATCATGTTTTTCATAGATATTAAAAATTATTCAAATTAAATGCAATGTATTTTGAATGCAGAATATAATAAAAAAACGATCGATGCAATACCTTGAAGCGATTCATTAGAATCGTGATGAACACTCGTTTGTTTGATAAGACTTTCAGCATAACCTAATTGACGTATCAACATGATATACCGCATCCGATAGGAAAGTCCAAGAAGCAATTTTTATTTCTTATATTTGGTTCGTTTTCAAAATTGTACGAGTAAAAACGTATTTATAAAGCAAACAATTGCGAATGTTAACAATTAGAAGGTTTTATTGTCGTTCAGTTAATTACAGATAATGAATCGTTTAAAGTACGTACTTGGCGTCAGTGTTCCTCGTATTGCATCCAGTAAGAATCATTTTAAGCACATATCATCCCCGAACAAATTTAATTTCGGTTTCAACTTACTCTTCGAGATACAAAAATCTCTTATTTTAGTACCTAATGGTCGATCATTTTTTTTTGTAATTATCTCTATGCCAGTGTAACATAATATGTATTCAACTAATTTATTATGTTGTATTGTTACGACTAATTAATTGTAATTTATGTTGCGATGATGTAATATGATATAAACTGTCATTATTTTTTGCATAATGTACAATATTATATTAAAGAACAACTACAATAATTCAACCAAAATATTTTGTTCACATATACGGCATTAGGAACTGCTTTATTTTCTATCGTGTTTGTGCAGTGGAGCCTTCCCCTTTAAATTTTAAGTATTAATACGTCAGCAAATTTTTTGCATACACCACATTTAACTTGACTGACGAATAAAATATCTTCGAAGGTACCCTACTACGCTACAAGAATCGCAGTGCGGAGTTATGCAAGAGACACAGTTCAGATATGAATTTGCGGCTACTATTGAAGACCACGCGTCTCTTCCCGCCTCGAACGAGAAGGATCAACGATTTCAGAAGCATTCATTGCGTCGTGCCATTAAGAAGCGAAACACTGTACGTGGCTCATCGCAGAAGGCCGAAGGCGGACTCGATTTCGTTGAAGAGGCCGGCATTGGAAAGAAAATTTCCAGTGGAGTGCCTTCAACGTCGTCATAACTCGACATGCCAATCGAAGAAAGCATCAGCCAGCAGACGTCACTTCGTACCGACCGATGAAACGATACAACAGTCCGTGAGAAATAGAAGAAAGATGAGGATTCGCGAAACACGCGATATCGATATGTCCTTGCGGAAAGAGCCTCGAACGTACGCTCAATTGATAGACAATTACAGTCGGATGATGTACTCTGAACCTGGTTCGAAAATATTGAAAGATGGTTTAAATACGGCCATAGTCAATGGGGTTCACAGAAGTCCCTTCAGTACAATCTCTGTGGTATCCACAAAATGGAAATACAGATCCAGGGGCAAGAAAGCTGGGTGTCTTCGGGTTACGAGTCAAAATTTGCTCAATCAAGAAGCGAAATTTAGCAGCGACTCTTCAGCGATGCGCTTTGAGCGGCGAAACGATTGCAAAAATTTCACCGCGAGTGATACCGAGAAAAGGAATAAGTTTGAACGATTATCGTATTCGTACGCGATGATGATAGAAAGATACAGCAGCGCCTTGGATACGGATACTAATCGCCGTGACTGGGACAACTTGATACCGAAATGCGATGTAATCACGAGCTTGAATGATTTTCCGAATATTTTGATGGATACTACGAACAGGACGATGGACATTGGACTGCGTGAAAGGGACGAAGGTACTATTTCATGGGGGTGTAATGGAAATTTGAAAGTTTAGGATTTTGGGGTTTTGGGGATTTGAGGATTCAGAGATTTGAAAATTTGGAGATTCAGATATTTATAGATACGGTGATTTAGGAATTTGAGGATTTAGACATTTGGACATTTATAGGTACAGTAATTTGGAAGTTTGAGGATTTGGGTATTTGTAAATTTGAAAATTTTAGGATGTGAAAATTCGGAGATGTGAAATATGATTTTGAGGACTTGATAATTTAACCTTGTGGTAAGATTTGCAAATTTGAGGATTTGAAGATGTGGGCTTGTAAATTTCAATATTAAATAAATTGTAAAATTAAATAAAGGAAGTAAACAAATTTCTAAATATATATATTCTTAAATACACATTTAAGGGTATATTTCAAATTAATTAAATTGCAGAATTAAATGTAAATTTAGGAGTATATAAATTTAGCAATTCGTATGTTGCCTTTAATTTTACAATTTATTTAATATTTAAAGTTACAAACTCCAAATTGTTAAACCTGAAGATTAACAAATTCGAAATCTTAAGGATCTATATACTCGTTATTAAATAATTTGCGAATTGTTCATACAACTATTGGTATCATTTATTCTAAACGATCGAATCCAAAAATCAATCGAAACTTCCAGGTGCTCCGTCGATCAAAAGCGATATACCGTACGGAGAGAAGAAGGGTCGAATAGCCTGGATGTCGAAAGTGGAGGACATGATAAAGGACCTGAAGCGAATCACCATGGGGAAGGATGGGAAGTCGAGCGAGAAATCGTCGTTGCAGTCGGTGAACGATCGCGCAGAGTGGCTGGACAGGGTGGTCAGCGCCCACAAAAAGAGGCAACCTCCTCGCATAAACTCTGAACCGAGCAGCTCCACCGCGTTCAACTCGCCCGTTACGAGCGAGAAACATAGTTCGTCCGATCGTACCCTGACAGCGAGCGGCGATAGACCGAGTTCCATAGCGGATTACATCAAACGTGGACCAGTTTCCGGTATGACGACGTCCCAGACGCCGACAAACACTTCCACCGTGCCGGGTAAACAGCCGCAAATCGAACTTCGAATGACACCTTCGCAAAACGAGTCCGTAGTGTCCATCAACGTGGACGAGCAGAGGGCAAAAAGCGTGGGCACCGACAGCAAGGAGCAGCTGTCGGTGGTCATCTCCTCGATGAAGAACAACCCCAGCGCGGAGACGTCTAACACGAATTTCGACTCGATGCAGATATCCATCAGCGAGAACACCGTTCCCGTTAAGCAGATCGAGTTCTCTATCAACGGCAAGCCTGTGTCGGAGCTGAAGAGCATAGTCGCGAGAGCGGACAAGCTGGACGTTCTTAGTTCGATGGACAAGGTGGAGATCAGGATACCTCAAACGGCGAACTCTAATGCCGCGCAGCAGCAGACGAACGCGATGAGAACTGGCGCGAACCCTTCACAAGTATTGAACCTTCAGATCGCGGCGAAATTTAATGAACCACGTGCTCAACGACCAAAAGATACGGGGGTGAAGACGAATACCGTTATTCCATCAATGTCGCCAGCTTCTGTGCCGACGCCGGGGCCACAGCCGATACCGCCACCCACGCAAGTTCCTCCCTACAACCCTAGAACGCAAAATCTCGCTTCCACAAGGACGATAAATACGAGAAGCGTAGACACTCTCAATGTAAAGCATGGAGAGATTTAATATGAGAGAGACGAGGATAATCGATGCTTTAAAGCGGGTATCGCCGAGTAATAGCTTGAGAAGTTGTCCCGATTTTTTTTTTTTTTTTTTTTTTTTAACGAGATTCATGAAATACCGACATCGTGGTCCAGGTTTCATTATGCGATTCGTACTAGAAATTTTCACGTCTTGAACGCAGCTAATTTTATTCTGGATCATCAATTTTGAATATTTGAAATATCCGAGTTTTCAAATTTCCGGAATATCGAGTTCGAAAATTTTTTATTTCCCGAGTTTACAGGGTTTTATGTCTTCAAATGTCAAATTCTTAAACTCTGAAGTTTCTGAAAATTTCAGTAGTTAAATTTGTATATATTTCAAGTTCATTAAATTCGTAAATATTTCAAATTTATTAAATTCGTATATATTTTAAATCGATTAAATGTGTATATATTTCAAATTTAATAAATTCCTAAATATTTAAATTCGTTAATTTTAAATAGCTATTTGCAAGGAGATGCCTGTTTAAAAGTTCCGATCACGAAGAACAAAAAGAGTCCCCCGTCAACCATAAAATCCGATGATGCTGTGTTTCAGAAATCAGATATGAACATGCCATCGAGGAACAATTCTCATTCAACGATAAACGAGAATACTGACGCGACAATTCCCGAGGAAGAACGCACTCCTTCGAACGTTAATCCGTGGTGGTCGTCCGATGATTCCTTTAGGAAGATCAGGAAGAAAACGAGTCTTCCGAAACAGGTGGCTTCGATCAATAAACAGACAAAGAACGCCGAGGAACGCGCGAGTGAACAGCGAAAATCCGAGGAAGCTAAAAATTCAAATCGAGATATTCGATCTGTCGATTCCGTCGATGGTCAAAAAACCGAAGGACCTGCGAAGGGTTCAAAAAATTTGTCAACGAACCCGGTGTCTAGGAAAACCGAGGATTTGGTGAAGTTCTCGAAGCAAGGTTTTCGCGTTGTTCCTCTTCGGGTTCGTCAGGCAACGACGCAGCATAAACGCGCCAACAAGTTTAAAACGAACAAGGCGAAAAAGATGAGATATCGCGTGAAAAGACCAAGAGTCGTGAATAAGAAAGGAAAACCGATCAAAACTCGTGCAACGCGATCGTCGC